>JAOYRS010000032.1:0-1200000 GCA_032432895.1 Dryadula phaetusa
ATATATATATATATATATATATGTATATATATAATGAAATATTATTCACAAATATTGTTAAAGGTCATACAATTTATATTGCGTTTTCTATGTTTTTTTATAAATAAAATAAAAACAAAAACATCACGACCAAGTCTGTTTAAAATTAAATTTTAATATATAATATATAATCATAGAGAAGCGGTAACTTTACAACGACCTTTACTGGACTGGATTCTGTAAATATCAATTTATCAAAATGTATCATTCGCGCGCCGACACCGGCCCGTGTCACTTGTACACCCAACCACGTTCATGTATACATATAAATAAATATATATTTAAATATAAAATAAATTATTAAATAATAACAAACTAAATATAGAATTTGACACAAAAATGTATATAATAATATTGATATTAATAGTGTTCATAGTGAGTGTTTATCAGAAAAGAAATAACGCCATGTGCAACTCAAAGAAGACGTTACATGGAAAGACGGCGATTGTGACCGGCGGCACCACCGGTATTGGCTTGCGAATATCCATCGACCTCGCTGGCAGAGGCGCCAAAGTGATCATAGCCTGCCCCTTCGAAAAGGAAGGAGCTAACGCCAGAAGGATTATAATAAAGGAAACTAAGAATCGCAATATAGTTTACAAACGTCTCGACTTGGCCAGCTTGGAATCTATTAGGCATTTCGCTGCGGACATCGTACAAAATGAACAACGGCTGGATGTTTTGGTGAACAACGCGGGTGTCGGTGTGGTTGGTGACTATTTGACTGCGGACGGGATGAACGTTATAATGCAAATCAACTATTACGGGCACTTCCTGCTGACACTCCTCCTGTTACCACTATTGAAGAAGACCGGAACACCCGCTGAGAAAAGTAGAATAGTGAACACGACCTCGCTACTCCGCTCCCAGGGTTCCTTGGACGTTGACAATTACAACAAAGTTGGTTATTGGACCAAATTCTCCATATATTCCAACAGCAAATTATGTTTTGTTCTGTTCTCTAGGGCATTGGCGGAACGCTTGAAAAATCATAACGTTGTGACAAACGACGCGGATCCAGGACTCGTGGCTACAAGAATATATCAGAGTTATAATTTCATATGTGGTTACATAGCGAAGTGCTTATTAATGATTTTCTTCAAAAGCTCCCTGGAAGGAGCCCAAACGGCAATACACGTGGCGCTGGATGAAGACGCGGGCAAAGTAAGTGGGGAGGTCTACGCCAATTGCAAAGTTACAAGCAAAAACGTTTCTGGCGATCTGGACGGAGCCGCTGAGAGACTGTGGGAACAATCGTTGAAACTTGTTAAGTTAGAGAACAGCGAATTGGAAAAGCTTTTGCAATAATTGTTTACAAATTAAATATATTATTTAAAAAGGCCCCTCTTTCCTACAATTGGGTGGTAGGCTCTGCTCCGAGCTCCTCTTTTCAACGCGACGGGTGCATACGAGGAAGGCTAAGGGAAGGGCTCTCATTTATGATAAAAATTCGATTTGTTTCTTAAATTATATTCATTATAAAACGTCTACGGATATACCTTATACGTTTTACAGTTTTAGAATAATAAATTTTGGTGCATTCAATTAAAATTACGTAAGAATTTTAAAACTTAATACTTTCTGGTTTTGTTTATATTTTGCTTATAATTCTAAGTCAACTTTGTGACGGCGTACTTTCATGTTTTATTTTGGTTTTTATGACATTCATCTATTTTTAATGCGCTCAATAAAATATTTAAGTGGTTTTAGTATATTTATTAGTTTCTTTTATACAGCTGTTAACTAATTATATGTATTGATGATATAATGGCGCAATGGAACAGACTCTGCCCGATACATTGGGTAGCCGGTTCAATTCTCATTGGGGAAAATTATAAACATCCGTAACTAGTATGATTTTGCTTGCCTGATTATAAAGAAAAATGATTAATAATAAAACTGAAAAATCAGATGAATTTTATTTGGAAATTATTTAAATTATTTGAGCTATATAGAGACGATCTCGCAGTTGTCAACCAGCTCCCCACATATACGCAAATCCTCAACGTCAACTAGAACCTACTTACTATACGTACACTCGCAGGTGTCTCCTGAACGCCACCTACACGGAGAGACGTGCTCGGGTTTTTAGCAGCGTCACTCTCTATCTGGCATAGCAGGGTAGTCAGTGATAGGCTAGTGTCACAACACTCTGTTGGTTACATTTCTCGCGCAATCGAGACATTGCGTGCTAACTGGTAAAAGACAGCTTTTACCAAAAAATTAAAAATAAATTTTAAACATAACCATTTCCTCGTTTGGGAATCGAACCCACTTCACAGATGTTGCCACACACAGTAGTTTTTGATATTAAATTCTAAATCTATCTAATTCTAATCATCTCTATTCTAAATCCCTACAAAGCGATTCCGGTCAATGAGGTAGCTAAGTTGTATGTGTTTTTGTATCCCAAAGTCACTTTCTCCCAATAGATATATAGAGTATAAAAACTTAATATTTTATTTGTGAATTTACCAAAGCAGTTGAAATATGAACCCGTGGGTGTTGTTTAATTAACAAAAAGATTGTAAGTTCGAGGTGACAAGAAATGTAAGAAATTAATTCCTTACGTTTTTTTCTTCAACTCTGAATCTAATTCGATATGAAACCTTTATGTATATATTATCATAACCTGTATATTTTTATAATCATTTCAAGGCAAATAAACTTAAGTAAAAAATCACATTACGTGAGAAAATTATTACAATATATAAAAAAAATGTTTTTGCAAAAAAAATGCAAAAAAATAATGAAATATAATATTTTTTTTAAAATCTCACCATTATGTTCTGTGGGAATTGTTATCGGTGTTGAGAAATGATTATATTTGTATTAAGAAGTTTGCGTTTCCCATACTCTTTAAGGATCTGAACACATGATCATGAATGTGCCTAACTAGGTAATTACCCGCTACATGTAAAGATTTTTTTAATCTGACTGCAGATTTCAGGTATTTGGCGTTTAAATAAACATACAAATCAGATTATTTTATGTAACACAATTTCAGGCCAAATACAGTCAGTCCTATATATATACTAGTGAGATTTAGAAATTAATAGAAATTAAAAAAATATATTTATTATTTACTATTTTTAAAGTGTTATTCCACACTTAGGATTAGTAAACATTATAGAAAAAAAAAATTTGTAAAAATCTCTCTACAGGGATGCTAACAACTTAAATAAGTTGTAACAAAATGTATAAGAATTTCGACGCAGCTGGTAGTAGGACGCATAGGTTAGTGGTCAGAGCGCTTGGACGGTATCCAAGAGGCGCGGGTTCGAATTCAGCTGCGTTCAAAATTTTTATACGTTTTTTCTAAAATGTTTTCTAATATATTTATTAATCTCAGATTTTTATTATAACAGGTATATGTAATTATTGTAACAAAATTAAAAGAGTATTTCTCTTTTAATTCTTGATTAAGGCGGCCTTACCGCTTAAATCGTTCTCCTGCACACAATATATATTGATGTAGATGTTGGTTGGTCTTCTTTGAAGTAATGTAAGTAAATAAGAAAATACATATATATGTATATATACCTAAATAATATTATTTTTAGTTAATTAAATATATTTTTTAGCTTCACACTTTTATCCCGCATAGCAGGGTAGACAGGAAGTACCTAGTGTCAAGACACTCCGTACTCCAGTTTCTGCCAACTGGATATATAGTGTGGTAAGTAACTCAACTCAGTGGAACTCAACGCGATTTGTTGAATATTTTAAATCTTTGGATTTACAGTCAGACGCTGTCTGACTCTCAAATTACTTATTTTTAGTACAATAACATTTATATATAAGAAAAGACGTTTGTGGTCTGCTGCTAACTATGGATTTTGTGTGGCAAGGAACGTGTTTACATACATACACACATAATATATACAAAAAAAATATTATATTATATAAATAAATTGAAAACAAACGAATAAGGTGGTATATCTGGAAAATATGCTTAGAAGAGATGGAAGATACGAAATGAATGTGGGTAGGCGTATTGCTGCCGGTAACAGGGGTTATTATGCCACACCAAAAGGTCCACACCCAAGGAAAACACCAAATCCAAAGTATTCTTTACTCAAATAAGCTGTTAGCAATCACTTTTAAATCGTCAATCAACACATATTTCATTATTATATGTCCAACAGGAGGCTGCCCCCGGTTCGAAAAACAGTTCTGCTGAGAAGAGCCGGCGAGAAACTTAACAATTGCTCTTTTACAATATAGTTTTACAATGAGTTCATGACAATAATTCGCTTCCTGATTGAGTATCAAATGCATTTAGTTCTATACATTAAAATCAGTATAATATTCATTGATAGAATAATATACTTTTTTCAATGATAAATTTTTAATATTGATTTTTAAAAATCTCTAGTAGCAAATTTGGGGTTGTTTATGGTTATTTAATACGTCAGCGAAATGTGGGTGTGTCAATAGAGAATTTTAGAAAGATGAATGTAGTAGAAACGCAATCTCTTCGTCGGATATGCGAACCCAGTTTAGCTGAACGTGTATGCAACGAGGAGATACACAAAATGGCAGGCGTAAGTGTCAATGTCATGGTAAGAATGAAGAAGAACGTGCTCAGGTGGTTTGGGTACGTTGAGAGGAGTGATGAAAGAATGGTAAGAAAAAAATATGAAGCAGGGGTGAGTGGTACGAGAGGTCGGGGGAGACCTCGGTTGAACTTCAAAAACACAGTATCGAAGACACTGGAGGAAGGTCACGTAAAAAGCATGAGGATCCCCCGATGGGCATGTGTACATAAAATAATGACTGTGGACGAGGCGCAAGAGGTATGCAGAGATCGTAGCGTTTGGCGCTCCTTTCTGTCTGACTACCACATATTATGAAAAATATATAACTTATAAGTATATATATAGCTCATTAAATGTAAGTAAACAAGAAGTTGTACAATAAGGTAATTCTCCCTAATTTATGGGTAATACATATAATGATGGAAACACTCAACAGTCTATCCCCACTATAACAGAGATGATAAACAAATATAAACATAATATTACAGCAGAAAAGACTTGATAAATATCATTCTAAAATGTTACGATTTCAACACTTTATAATTATTTTCGTTCTTTATTTTGAATTATGTTTGATTGCTTGTAAGAACCAAGCAAGTCAAGTAAGTTTAATTTTACCAGAATAATTGTTATTTTAATTATATATTTTATTTAAACAGTAAAGTGCCTTCCGATCGTGACGCAGTGAGACAGCGTCTGACTGTAAACGCAATCGGTTGTAGGTTCGATCCCCATTCGGGGGAATAGCCATATTTAAATTATTTTTATTTCCTCGCTCTGGTAAGACAAAGGGTGGCGTTGAATTCCGTCAGTTAACACGCAAGCATGAATGTAAAAAAAGGAAAGTGCCTTACATTACTTCATAGTTATCTTTCTGTTGTGTGTTTGTTTACAAAAATATTATTTTATACATTTTAACTACATCATGTGAAGCTTACTGGGAGTATTACAAAATATCTAATTACAAGATGTATTATTATAGTTTCAGTTTATATTCAAAAATCATTGTGTTGCAGTTGGACAGCGTCTGACTGTAGACGCGATTGGTTATGGGTTCAATTCTCAGCTGGATAAATGATTATTTAAATAATTTTCATTTATTTCACTCTGGTAAAAAACGTAGTATTGAGTTCCACTTTTTTAACGCACAATGTCGAGACATTTGAGCGGAAAGCGTAATATAATAGGCGCAATAAATTTGTATATTTTTAATACCGTAACACACGCTATCAAAAATATGCACAATACCTCTGAAATTAATAACACTTAAAGCATTTTAAGTAAATCTTTTCCAGTCACATAAAATTAAAAATATATTATGTGTTTTTAGAATGATCCAATTGTCAGGGTCACAGACGGAAAAATACGAGGCAAAAGTCAATCACTTTTAGATGGAACAGTTTATTACAGTTTCAAGGGAATACCTTACGCATCTCCCCCGATAGGAGATTTGAGATTTAAGGTAATTTTTTTGACAAAATGTATTGTTACGTTAGCATAATATGCAAAAAAAATGCTATATTGTGTGTTTGTTTGTATCAGTAACAAAAAAAACATAATTTTCAGGCACCTACACCACCAAGCTCATGGAGAGATATTCGTAATGCAACAAGTTTTGGTAACATTTGTACGCAGTACAACTCTTTGAGTCAAAGTAAACAAGGACAAGAAGATTGTTTATATCTCAACATTTATACTAAATCGCTGAATAAAAATGCCAGAATTCCTGTCATGGTATACATTTACGGAGGATCGTTCACGGAAGGATCCGCCAACTTTTATGGACCAGAGTTTCTAATACAACATGATGTCATTTTAGTCACTTTCAATTATAGATTGGAAGTTTTAGGATTCTTATCGTTAGAAACACCAGAAGTACCCGGAAATGCAGCAATGAAGGATCAAGTAGCTGTGTTGAAATGGGTACGTCGTAATATAGTTAAATTTGGAGGTGATCCAAACAACGTTACCATTTTTGGGGAAAGCGCAGGAGGCTTATGTGTTTTTTTACACGTGCTATCGCCTATGTCAAGAGGTCTTTTCCATAAAGCAATAGCTCAAAGTGGTACTTTTGACTTAGGTAGGACTTACGGTGCAAAAGAAAGAGCGTTCAGAGCTGGAAAATTATTGGGAATAGAAACAGCAGATGTCAATGAACTAGTGACATTCTTTAGAAGCTTAGAAGCTGATAGATTGACTAATCTCACAATCTCAACATTTACTGCAAATGAGACAAACAGAGGGTTGATTGCGAAATTCTTACCAGTTGTTGAAAAAAAGTTTCGTGGTGTAGAAGCTTTCCTCGATGAAGATCCAGCGAAGTTGATTTTGGAGGGTCGTCTGAACAGGGTTCCTTTCATATTGGGTTATAATTCTGGAGAAGGATTAATAATGGTAAAATACCATATTGCTTTATTGGATGCATTTAATAAAGATCCATCACTATATGTTCCCAGAGAGATATTTGAAAGTGTTTCTCAGAAGGTATTAGTAGATTTTGGTGATAGAGTAAAGAATTACTACTTCGGCAATGGGTCCATAACAGATACGCAATTAGATGCTATTAGAGATGTAATGACCGATACATTTTTCGCTTATACCACTCATAGGCTAGCTTATTTATACTCTACGTTACATGAAAGTACATTCATGTATAGATTCGATTTAGAAACAGAATTAAATGTAATTAAAAAAGATCTTGGTCTTAATTTGAAAGGCGTGAGTCACGTTGAAGATATACTTTACCTTTTCAATAATGAATTGAATCAAAAGCTATATGATGGAAAACAAGAGTTACGAGACGTTGTGTATAAAGTGACAAAGTTGTGGACCAATTTCGCTAAATCAGGGTGAGTAAACTAAGTCGATTATTCAGTACTGAATTGAGTCATTTCTACTGATTCTTTTTTATTATTAACTTCAATAACGCTCTTATCAACTAATGCAAATTTTCTCTATTATTATGAAATCTTTTAACCCATAAAACGAGACGTTTAAAAATAATAAAATATGGGTGTTTGCTAAATGTATTCTTTTGACACAATGAAATATTTTATGTGAAGGAACAAAAACAAAACACCTCTTATCAGTAAAATTATCGTTAACTATTTTAGAATTCACTTTAAATGGAATTATGGCACACATTTTCCTTATTGACTATATTTTCCTAGAACTCGTTGTTAAGACGTGTATTCCTTTGAGTAATTCATTTATCACTTTTCCTTCATTTATTTTGTTAAGGCGATCACGTTTTCATTGTTAAAAATATGGTACTGTTTTAAGACTTACTTTTGTTTACTAGAGGTATATCTGTTAATATAATATACCTAATTAATATAATCTAAATTTACCTAAACGCAATCTTTTTTCTCGAATCATATTAATTGTTTAATTTATAAAGGTATAAATTATTTCTATAAAACATTTAAATAGAATAATTAAGAAAAATAATGCTTACTAATAATTGTAGTTACCTTGTATTTTACTAATATACAGAACATTTTGCTTTTTACAGTTGCCCAACGCCCGATGACAGTCTAGGGGCAAAGTGGCTACCGTACACTGGTCGTGGAAAAGAATATTTCAAGATAGATGAACCGTTTGCCTTGGGACGTTATGCTGATCAAAACAGAATTGAATTCTGGAATCAATTATACAAAGAAGCTGGTCTTTTACATATAGGCAATGATTAATAATGCTCAGAACTATGTTTATTATTACTATTGTAATAAATATTTTTAATATAAATATTATTTTTATTTCTTAGTGATAAATTCTAAACGTACTCAAAAGTAAGTGGCATTTAAAAAATGAAATAAATTAACGAAATACATATAGATATTGTAAAATATATTTAAAAAAAATACGAGCAAGTTATATTAAAACACTAATTGGTGATGCGTAAGCTAATGTAGAAATTAGTGAATTAAACGTTATAGTTACTCAAATTTGTATTTCCTACAAAAATACGCACAAAATTCTTGCTCAATTACAATCGTTGACTGTCGTTGTTACTCAAATATGGTATAATTTTATTTAATACAAGCTGTGACCCCTGTCTTTATTTTATAATTCTAAAATATGTTTAGTCTAAATTATTCCTTATTACTGCATCTATTTGTTAGTGAAAGTCTCTTTAAAATTAGTCCAGCCAAAAATTGTAAAAAAATATGCATGTAGTAAAAAGCGCTTATTTATCTATTTGCATACAATTTTATCTCTTTGCATACAGTAAAAATCAGTAAGATCAATATCGTGCAGTGCTCAGTGTTTTAGTATAAGTGCCATTGATTGTGGGGTCGATGTTCACTCGATTTAAATGTTCATAAATATTTTATTTTTATTTATATGATATATAAAGACAAAATACGCTTTTTATTCCGTCACATAATACACATTAACTGAATTTCAAGTAGAAAATGGAGAACGAGGTGTCTTTATACTACGTTCGCCCCGACAACCTTGTAACACAGGAAAAGGCTTGAGTGGCTTATATTAAATAATATTTCAATAAGGCATTATAATAATATATGCTAATATTGTAAATATTATGTAGCTTTGGTTAGAAATGTAATATTCATTTTTCGCAATGGGAAAATCTAACCAACATCGTCTAATACGTCGGTAGTGGTTTAAAATTACCCAAACAGTATTTGTATGACACATTGAGACGTGACATTATTATGAAGATGATTTTTCCGTTACTTAGTATAATGGCGATGATTCAAAATTTAATGAACAAATTCGTTAGTCAATACGTATTTTAATGCTCAAACTTCTTAGCTTTGATTAAATCGCGCGGCTATGTTCAAATTGCCCTTAAAAATACAAAAAAAAGAAAATATATCTTCACACTATCTTTATATATTATAATCAAAAAGGAAAAAAGGTCTCGCAGTTCTACCTTTTAATCAGTGCATTAAAATACCTATATATTTTGTTAGAATATTGAATTGGTACTTATTGTATTTAAATCTAATCAACCAAACTGTAGATACATTTTTATATTATTAATTTTAATTACAAAAGGTATAATTGTATTATAAAATTATTAATGAAAGGCATTGAGGTATATTAGTTATTAAAGTATTTGGGCTGATAGTGGCTGGTATTTTTAATACTTTTTCAAGTTAACGAAGAAAATATATCTATAAAGTTTAAAAAACATTATTTCATTAAGAAATGCACTATCCATATAAAAAGAGAAAATTAGCTGCTGACTGTTCCTATAATTTTTTGAGATCATAAAAATACATATTAAATTACTAAAAAATATAAAACTGTTTTATATTTTATTCAAAAGTAATTTGTTTTTTAATTTTAAATTATATCACATAGGGAAAAATTACCAGTTTGATCTAGCAACACTTTTGAAATTGCGTTCTAAAACCGAGACGTAAAACATAAATTCGTATATAAACAATTTCATTTACAAAAATATTTTTTTACCACTATTCATATTTATTTTCACAATTTATCAGTATAAGCTAAAATATCTTATTTTTTTATATAATAAAAAAAATTAGAAGCGAAGAAGATACGTCAACACGAACACGTTTCTGAACGGTTACAAGGAAAATCTTCAGCACCAAATACAATTTGATTGAATATAAAATGCATCCTCAATTATAGTTTTAACTTGTTCATTTCTGCTTTGTAAAATGTTCGGACGGGAGGTTGTTCTCGGGCTATTACTTTATTTACAAATTTCTGTCATAGTTTCTTCAAAATTGGTTGAAGTAAGTGTTTTTCTTTGTATCAACTATTATCTATTTATAATATTATTAATTTAATATTAAACTTCATAAAATATAATCGATATTTTTTTATTATTAATTAATTATAATTTTATTTAAAAAATCTTTTTTAGGTAAACTAAAGTAGTACTAATATACATATAAATTATTAATTATTAAAGGAATGAAAAAGGAGAAGAAGCATATTTAAAATGTGCATATAATAAAAACTTTCTAAAAAAATTGGATTTTACAATGTCAATTAATGATTAACAGTAGATTCGAATAATGGAATTAAATTACTTAGTTTTATAATTTTATTAGTATATAAAAAAAACATTTTATACCCATTTATAAATAGTTTTTTTTTATTTAAACAAAAATTAAATAGTGCTATTTTTTAAGAATGAACCAATAGTCCGTATAAGTGAGGGTAAAATCAAGGGGACGGTTGGTACTCTGGTGGACGGGTCCTCATTTTACAGCTTCAAAGGGATACCGTTCGCAGCACCTCCTGTAGGAGAACTGAGGTTTAAGGTGAGATTAATAAAAATAAACAATATATATTTGTATATATAATAAAAGAAAATATATAAATTTGACATTATTTTAACATGATACTTAATATTTTTGTTACAATTATATAAATTGTCTATCAAATTAATTCATATCAACTGAATTATATTAATTATATTCTCTTTTTATATTTTTCATTGTAAACTTAATAATTTAAAATTCAAAGCTAATATATTAATGTTAAATTATAATAAAATTAAAATATATTATTACTTATTTTAATATTATTTTAATGACATTTCTGATTATTCTCATTATATTCTAGACAAAAAAGAAACATGTTTATATATTTACTACGAAATAGACTTGCAAAATCAAATATTGGCCAGTTATTCAATAAAGTTCCCGGCAGATAATTTAAATTCATCCACAATTGATGGATCATTTATAAGTATTAAGTAACAATGACTTCATGCGATTGAGCTCAAATGTATAAGTGCATATGAGATATATCTGTGATTGGATCTAGATCTAGATATTTAGACTTAGATAGTGTCAACATACGACATTCTATTTTTGAAAATTGTTGTCGAGTGGTGTAACTTAACTCCGCGTTTTGACTTTTGACTAGATTTTTTTTTTGTATAGAGAAATTAATGATTTGTCATGCTTTTTGTAAACTGGTCACAACACCTTGCATCATAATCTGAATAGATTGCGTAACTCAACACTATCGCCTAATTTGCCTGCTACACCGGGATGTTATAATATTTTAAATATAAACAATCTGTAGAGAATATCGTTTCTACAACCATTACGGCTACAGTACAGACGCTGTCCCATTGCGCTTCACGCTTTATCCCGCATATTTGGTGACAAGACACTCCGTTGACTGCGTTCCTCCCGGAATTTAAACATTGCGTGTTGAGTGGCGAACATAACGTCACGCTTTGTCTTACAAAAGACGAGAAATGAAAATAAATTTTAAATCTAATCATTCCCACGATTGGGAATCGAATCCAAGACCAATCGCGTTTACAGTCAGACGGGTATCCCATTACGCCACGATATCTATTGTATATAGGTATAAAAAACTTTTTATTGCATTTTTATCCTCGTCTCTTGATATTTCCTTATAAAACCAGATTGTTAAAAACTTAATAAATTCTTGCTAATTACAATATATTATAAAAGAAAGAAAAAATTTTTTTGTTTCCAACGTAACTCACTCAACATTATTAATAATATCAAGGTTGATATGAAATTTATGTTATTTATTAACTGGGGCAATTATAAACATAACCAGTTTTATCTTTAAACATATGCAAAATTTACTTGTTTTTTTTTTTGCTGAAGATAATATAATCTCTAGAAAGCATTGATTTTAAATGCTCTTAGTCGAAAAAAAAAATAAATGGGTCAATATAGGTCTTATTATAATTCATATAATTTCTCACTCAGTTAAGATTTGCGCGTTTGATATTGACTTGACGCGTGAAGCTAGTAATCAGTATTACACTAGTGTCAAGACACTCCGTTCTCCGCTCTCCGTCTGATTTCGAGGCTTTGTAACACGCAAAAGGCGTAAATCAACGCCGCGCTTTGTCTTGCTAGAGCGGAGAAAAGGAAATAATTTAAATGTAAAATAACATTTTTAGAAAACAAATAAAAATTTTCACTGTCTCCAAGAGGTGCGGTTTCAAATTCCGCTCCGATTAAACTTATAAACGTTTTCTAAAAATTATGTTTTTTTTTTAATAAATCTTCCAGGCCCCTCTACCTCCAATACCCTGGGAAGGTATACGAGATGCGTCAAACTTTGGGCCTATTTGCACTCAATACAATTCGACGTACCAGGGCGACGAGGATTGTCTCTTCATCAATGTTTATACCAAATCCTTAGACAAACAGGCCAAAATACCTGTCATGGTATACATTTATGGGGGCTCTTACTACGAAGGTTCCGGAGACTTCTTCACACCGGACTTCCTTCTGCAACATGACGTCATTCTAGTGACTTTCAACTATAGATTGGAACTGCTGGGTTTCCTATCCTTGGATATTCCAGAGGTTCCGGGCAATGCTGGAATGAAAGACCAGGTGGCCGCGTTGAAGTGGGTCCAGCGGAACATAGATAATTTCGGCGGTGATAAAGATAGTGTAACGATTTTCGGGGAAAGCTCCGGCGCGTCGTCGGTCACCCATCACATGTTATCGCCCATGTCTCAGAAACTGTTTCACAAAGTGATCGCTCAAAGCGGTGCCTCCACACACGACTGGGCCGTTGGCAGGGAGCCGGTAGACAGGGCGTTCAGAGCTGGCCAGATCCTTGGAATAGAAACTAATGATACTTACGAATTATTGAACTATTTTAGAAGTTTGGACGCTAACGCCCTAACTAACCTCACGTTCGCAACACTGACGGAGGACGAGAGGTTTCGGGGACTCCCCGAAAAGTTTATACCGGTCATTGAAAAGAAATTTCCAGGTGTCGAAGCGTTTTTAGACGACGAGCCCATAAAGACGCTTGTGTATAGCACTAAATTACCGAAGATACCGCTTATGTTGGGATACAATTCCGGCGAAGGTTTAGTCTTGGTAAATGATCAGTTAACTAAATTGGATGTTTATAATAGCGAGCCCTCTTTCTACGTTCAAAGGGAGGTCGCCGATAGACTAAGCGACGAGGAGTTGGAGGAATATGGGAGAAGGGTGAAGAAATTTTACGTTGGCAATAGGAATATAACTAAAGACGATTTAAACGTCATCAGGGACATACAGACAGATATACACTTTGCGTTCAACACACAAAGATTTGCACATCTATATTCGTATGTGTGCGAGGCGAGAGTGTTTCTCTACAGATTTGGTTATGAAACCGACTTGAACGTCATTAAAATAGCGTTGGGTTTGCAAAATTTAACAGGAGCAAGTCACGCTGACGAACTCTTCTATTTATTTTACAATTATCTGAATGAAGATTCTTATAAAAAGGAGGAGTTGAGAAATATTGTTTATAAAGTGACTAAATTGTGGACGAATTTTGCTAAAACTGGGTAAGTTTAACTACTTTAAACTTCACAAATCAATATCTGTGTCAAGACACTGTTGTGTTTTGTGTGGTGTAACTCAACGCCGCACTTTATCTGACTAGACACAAGAAAAAGAGATGATGTAAGTATCTTTTCATTGAGAGGAGGAATTGAACCCAACTTCTCGTCATGACGATTATTAAAATTATAATAAATTCATTTAATAAATATATTTTGTTTATCAAGTTCTATTTTCTATACACATGTATTTTGCTTAACATAACTGATAAGATCATTTGACCCCAGAACATAATTATATACATATATCAAATGATTTATATATATATATATATATATATATATATATATATATATATATATATATATATATATATATGTGGATAGCATGACGTATAAACAAATACCATACTATAAGCTATGTTTCAAAAAAAAAGAAATACGTTTATTTAACAGGAATACATAGAAAAATGAACTGTAGTGTCAAGACATTCCGTTGACTGCTATCCGCACGAAATCGAGACATTGCGTGTTGAGTGGCGAACTCAACGTCGGAAATAAATTTTATGTATAGTCATTCTCCATGTGGTAATCGAACCCACAACCAACTGTCAACAGTCAGACACAGCCACACTGTGCCACAGGACCTCTATAAAATAATAATAATAATGTACTTTTCTTTGCTATTTTGTTAGTGATCCAACTCCAGACGGTTCGCTGGGCATAACATGGAAGCCCTATACAACCGAAGGCAATGAATATTTCAACTTGGACGAGTCGTTTTGTATGGGAACATACGCGGACAGAGAAAGAATGGAATTCTGGGACAAAATCTACGACGAAACCGGTCTACAGCATCTGAAGTACAAGAACTTCCCGTACCAGAAGAGGATGGGCGAGACCAGTATCACTATACTGAGTGAGAATCTTTGCGACTGACATTATTTACCTTTAATCCTTTAAATCGCAATGCAATTATGATGTGTTTATTTTTGTTTTTGAATTTCGAATTGGAATAATGTTGTTGTCTTAATATTTTTTTTTCTTTTTTTTTTTTTTAATTTTTCCCTGTATGATATGTCGATTAGTTTTCAGCGCCATCTAGCGGTGGTGGAGTGTGTAATGGACGTTGTAGTTGTGTTTGAATTTAAAATTAATAATTTTGTCATTTAAATAATGAATTTATTTTTTTAATTGTGATTATTTATTTGAAATTACTAACGCCATCTCTTGGGAAAAAGCTGTAACTTTTTTTAATAGAATCCCGGTTAATGGCGTCAATATTAAAAAAAAATATTAAGACGCGATTTAAGTATATAATATTAATATTTTGTTCCGATATTATATTTGCTATGGGACAGTGTTTTTATTATATATATACATTTTTCTTTTCAAAATTTAAAACATAATTGCGAATTAAAGGGTTAAAGTCTAGTCAGCCATGTTTTGTGACGAAAGGACAATTTACATATTAGAATAGACTAGAATAGAAATATCTAGAACTAGTTAGAAAGTGTACACAGATTAATAATGAAATAATGTGAGCTTATATCTTTTTTTTTATTATTTTCTTAGATATGACGTTGAATAACAATTACCATTCCAAAATTTACTTAATTATTTTAATTATATTTTTTTTATTATATTTTAAAAAAATTGCATCCAAGCTACAACGTCTTAGAAATTACAAGAAAAAACTCACGTTATTTTATTAGTAATCTCTATAATTATTTAATTTGTAGAAATATATATTTTTATATTTAGTAAGTAGTTATAATATTAAAATTTAAATATTTAAAATAAATATTTTTAAAAATCACTAATTTTAACATTTTTTTTACAATTCACGATATTTTTTAATTTTTTGACTAAATAGATGTAAAAAATAATAATAACAATATAAAGAAAGACATGCATTTATCTGAAGGTGACCTTTTATATATTCCCAATTTTTAAATCGAACAAAATATTTTTTTTATACACAAATAATATGATTTAAACAAAAAACGAATAAAAATTTGAACGCAGTAGTATTCGAACCCGCGCCTCTTGGAAATCGTCTTAGCGCTCTGACCGCTAAGCAATGCGTTCTACATCCGACTGCGATAAAATTCTTATATGTTTGTTACAACTTATTTATGTTGTTAGTATCTCTACTAAATTTTTAATATATATATATATATATATATATATATATATATATATACATAAATTTCCATGAAATTATCTTTCACAATGAACCTTTGGTAAAAAATTTAGGAATTAAAAAACATAGAAATTATAATTATCAACCTTAAAACCGGTTATTATTTACCATTTTATCAAGAAACTTATTTTGTATGACTGAAATTTGATTTATTTCTTTCCCTAACTGATATAGACACGCGGTAGCGCGTCAAGCCAGTTCAAGGTAACAGAACTTGTGATTAACACCGTGTGTACACGAGCTATTTCAAGCTTCTTTTAACTAACTTATAATTAAACACATTTCAAATTTCAATTAAAAATATCAAATTTGGCTCATATGTTAAGACATGCAAGTTTTATAAAAACACACCTTGATAGATATTGACGTCTAAAAATCGTAATTAGTCTTCAATAGATTACCCTAACTAATAAGGATACATGACTTGAACTTGGCTCTTATTTCACATTTATATTGTTTATGGGATAATAAATTTGTACTAATTGTTATTATATACATTATTTATTTTCGATATTATAAAAAATTTAAAAGGTTACCCGTTTTCATATTTTCAATGCCTTATTATAAATTGTAATTTTTAATTTATCATCTTGATATATGCAAGTTTTTAAATATATTAAATACTTCACATTAACACTTATATAGCTTCTCATTCTGTTCTCGACTTTTACTGTTCATTCTGAGATAATGAAGTATTTAAGAAAATATACTATTGACAAATTAGTTAGAAGTAAATCGTTTATTTATCCATAATTAAAAAAAAATAAAAAAAAAACAATAGATATAAACAATACAATGTATGTTAGTGCACTATATATAGACAGTATAATCACATTACATACTTAATAAATATATAATAATATCTCAAGTTTATTATTTATATGTACTAAATAATATATATATATATATATATATATATATATATATATATATATATATATATATAATATTGTGGTTGTGGTCGTGGCGCAGTGTGACAGCGTCTGACTGTAAACGCGACCGATTGTGGGTTCGATCCTCACTCGGGGGAGTGATTATATTTAAATTACTTTCACTTCCTCGCTCTGGAAAAGACAGAGAGCGGCGTTGAGTTCCACCACTCAACAGGTAATGTCTCGAATTCGGTGGAAAGCAAAGTACGGAGTGTGTTGACATTAGGTACTTTCTGTCTATCCTGCTATGCGGGATAAAAGCGTGAAGCTAAAATAATAATAATAATATAATAAATAAATAAAAAGTAAATTGTTTTTTTAATATAAATATATATTCATATTAAAATAATTTACCTATAAATAAATGACAAATAATTGACACATAAACTCAATTAAATAACTGTTTTTTAACAAAAAGAAAAAGAGTATAATTATATAATTGTTTACTGTCATTTTTTTTTAGTGGGTAAAATCTCTTCCACATTGGGTTCTTCTTCACATTGGTTTTCAATCGTACCTTATTTTCTATCATCTCCACGGTATATAGAAAATGCGTTCTCTGAGTACCGCGTTATAGGCGGGTTGGCTGTATACGAAAATCATTATTTCATAGACAAAGTTAGCGACACCTTTAAAGAGGTTTTCATTTTTGTTTTGTTCAATTTATATCTATTTTTCTTTTTTATGGTGTTTGTCATCTTAAAAATGTATATAGACACCCGCTTGTACCGACGCCATTGTTTAAACAGCCATGGCAGCCTGACCAGACCTATTAATGTTATGCTGGGTTTGTAAGGAACTGAACGGATTTTCGACGAATGATAGAAAAAGTTCACTCTCGCATAGAAGGGGGCTACCATGGAGGATTCCAGTCAGGTTTTATGTAATTTGATGAGAAGTAATAGCATGAAAGCAGACCTGATGTGCCACACCTGGCAACACCTAGGAAGGCCGCTGCTGTATTGTTTTTATTGACTGCAGTATATTCGCAATGGATAACTAAAAATATCTATAACGTGGTCGAGGGTCCTTGAGGTATCTTGGAATCACGACTGTTTGGAGAGGAGATGGAGATACACCTGGATGAACTATAGCATCTAGAAATATAGCATGTGTTTTCCCGTCTTCAGCGTTCGCATCACGCCTTCCTTCCATGCCTGGTTAAAGGATGCAGAATACAGGCTGGGGTACAGAGTTTGGGAAGTGAAGACTCTCAAAGGAACGTTGTAAGCACTAAGCCTAGTGGGCAATGTAGCTAGGGAAGAGCGGGCGTACTCATCCAGGAAGAAGGTATGTAGTAGACGCGAATATATATATATATATATATATATATATACGGAGTGTCTTGACACTAGGTACTTCCTCTCTATCCTGCAATCGGGAATAAAATGAAACTATAAAGTTATATTCAGAACGACCAATAAATTATTATTGCTTACCTTCGATGATATTTTTTATAGTATTCTAAATATTTATTGACAAAATGGAACAATGAAAAGGACGCAACTGTTCCAATATAGTTTTCAATCGTCATTGGCATAAGTACGTCATATTGGTGATTAATCTTTAGAAAATTCGAGTTAAATCGTTATATATATATATATATATATATATATATATATATATATATATATATATATATATATATAAAAGTTATTACAACTAGTGTTGTGTTAAAAAATGTTATAAAAATATAATATAAAAAATAATTTTTATTTCCCAACATATGAACACAGTATGATCACCTTTTATATATACATATAATAAAAATGTAGTCGATCTGTCTGTACATGGAAAATGTATGAGAAAAATTTATAACGAGGCCATTTAATGCAATAGAACACAACACAATAATTTTTAATTTTTGTTATATGTTTGTTTCCGCTTATCTCGGAAACGGCAAAACTGATTTAAATGCAATTTTCATTGGTTCATTAACGTATTGGTTATTTCAATCAGTTTACAAATAAATATATCAATTTAAAATATTTTGTTCGACAAAATTATCGTGGTGACAATTTATTTACTATTTTTAAAGTATTATTCCAAACTTAGGATTAGAAAACATTTTGGAAATCGTATAAAAATTTGACCTCAGCGGGATTGGAATCCGCGCCTCTTGGAAACCGTCCAAGCGCTCTGACCGCTAAGCCATGCGTTCTACTACCAGCTGCGTCGAAATTCTTACACATTTGTTACAACTTATTTATGTTGTTAGCATCTCTGTAGAGAGATTTATACAAATTTCTGCTACTCAAGGATTATTAAGAAAAATTTTTATACGTTTTTTTTTTAAATGTTATTTATTTTTGTATTTTACTTTGGTTCTATATTTATTACTTTATTATATTTTTATAATATAAGACGTTAAAATTGAGAAATCGGACAGAATAAAAGCATGTCGTGTTTTCTTTCAAACTGTTTAAACATCACTAACTATAATTTTTTATGTTTCTTATCAATATATAATAACCACTTAGTAAACCTTATAAAAATATGTAAATAAAAAAAAACTACCCAAAGAAAGTTGCGTGCATTCACTAGTATATAATAAAAACATATTAAAATATCACGTTTCTTATTTATATTTAATACATGTATATTTATATAATAATATCTCTTTATAAATAGCACCTAGCATAAATGATTATGTGAGTCGAACTCAATGACATTGCACAATTTTATTGCACAATATACATATAATATTTTTGCAAAGATGTTTAAAAAAGTCGAAAAAGCAGTTTCATGATTTTTACCGCATAGCATATTTATTTAACTAAAACCAATATATATATATATATATATATATATATATATATATATATATATATATATATATATATATAGCAAAGTGATAAATAATTTATAAAAAAAAATAAGCCACACAACACGTAATGTCTCGATTTCGGCAAGCAGTCAACGGAGTGTCTTGACACTAGGCTGCCTTACTACCCTGCTATGTGGGATAAAGCGTGAAGCTGCTTTTTAGTTACTGCATTTTAAGCTAATATATAATCTATCAGAATAACTAAGCCTTTTTCCTTTTAATAAATACTTATAAAAAAAAAACAAAAAAGAAACCCTTTCTCTAATATAAATATTATATTTCGAACTCCAAGCCCCAAACAATTAAATATATTTTTGTATAATTCCAGTCACCAGATTAAAATTAATAAGGTTTTTTTTAGCTTCACGCATTTGTCCCGCATATCAGGATAGACAGAAAGTACCTAGTGTCAAGACACTCCGTACTTCGCTTTCCACCGAATTCGGGACATTGCATGTTGAGTGGTGGAACTCAACGCTGTACTTTGTCTTACCAGAGCGAGGAAGTGAAAATAATTTTAAATATAATCACTCCCCGAGTCGGGATCGAACCCACAACCGGTCGCGTTTACAGTCCCACAGCGCCACGACCGGCCTCATAAATAACTTATATGCACATTTATAATTTGTAATATATTATATAAGACTGCCAGTTAATGGTGTGACATTAAATGGCATGCCATTGTGTGGCATGACACTAAATAGCTAGCCACAACATGGCATCCACAACACAATTATCTGTTTAACATATCATTGTGTGCAGTATGTAATATAATAGCATATAAGAATATCAACGTAACTCGATAATGTCTCAGAGGTGCAGGTTCAAATCCAGCTACATTTTTTTTAAGTAGGTTTAGGATAGTACTTAAGTCGTGTTAAATTTATGTTTTTATATTAACTTTGGAGTTATATCAATAAAGAAAATTATAATACCGATTAGAGGCTAATCTAGCTTTGTGAGTGCAAATTAAGAATTGCCTTTATAATTTAGATTTCCTTAGTTCGGGGAATCCAGCGTCGTTGTAAAGCTTCGACCAAAATTCCAAACGCTCCTTTTCATCCCCCTTTCCCATAGACAAAGGGTCTTCTATACGTAAATATTCTTTGTTTTCTGAATATGGCAGCCATTTTACACCGAATCTGTTGCCTGGCGTTGGATTACTGAAAAAAAACACATTAACTAATATAAAAAAAGATATAAAATATATAGATAACATTGCTGTGAAAAAAATTAAATAAATATATATTCATTCCATCGGGTATGGTTCCAACCCACAACCACTCAGACGTAGTGGGGCACCACAGAACCACAATGGTCAAGTATTATCAAATAATCGTTATATAATAAAAAGATAATTCAAATATGTTATCTTTGGACTTTAAGCCTTTATATAACTATTTACTGCTAAATAATATAACTAGTTCAGTTTCAATTACAAATTGAAACATTGCGCGTTGAACAGCGGAACTTAACGCCGCGTGTTGCTTAAGAAGAGTACGTAAATCAATATAAATTAAATATAATCTTTCCTATGCACGGAACTCACAACCATTCCTGTTTTCAGACACCGTTCCACTGCGCTACAAAGGCCTAGAGCCGTATTATATAAAAAAATATAAACTTACCCCACTTGGCGGAGTGGGACGGCGTCTGATTGTAAACGCGATCGGTTGTGGGTTCGATTCCCACTCAGGGAAGTGTTTATATTTAAAATTAATGTCACTTCCTCGCCCTGTTAAGACAAAGTGCGGCGTTGAGTTCCACCACTCAACACGCAATGTCTCAAATTCGGTGGAAAGCGAAGTACAGAGTGTGTTAACTTACCCAGTTTTAGCAAAATCAGTCCACATCTTGGTCATCATAAAAATAAGATTTCTCAAATTTTCTTGCTCCTCACATTTGTCCTTATTTAGCATATTGCTGAATAAATAGAAAATATCGTCCGCGTGACAAGCCCCCTTCTCAGAGGAGCACCCAAACATTTGCTTGAATATATTCAATTCAGTATCCAAATTAAAACGGTAAAAATAAATATTCTTACAGAAAGCCGAGTAAAAATCTGCAAATTTATGGTTTCCATAAACAAAATGGATATTGGAGATGATATTGCTCAATATTTCAATATCAGCCTCCGTTAAATCTCTATTGGGATAGTAAAAGTTTTTGATTCTATCCCCAAATTCTTTAACTTTGTCCTCAGAAATGTTCACAAAAATATCTTTTGGCACATAAGTCGATGGTGTCTTGTTTCGGAGGTGTAGTTTTTTCATTTCAATATTCACTAAAATTAAACCTTCGGCTGAATTGTAACCTGTTAAGAAGGGTACTTTATAAAATTTCCCCAAATTCATTAAATCTACGGGTTTCTCTGTCAAAAAAGCATTTTGCCCCATTTTTTTTTCTACAACGGGCGCAAAGGAAATGGGTAATCCTCTCTTCTTTTCGTCGGGCGACAGTGTTTTGAATGTCATTGCAACTAAATCAGTTGCTGGTACGCTTTGCAAGAATTGGAGCAGTTCTTCAGTATCATTGGTTTCTTTGCCCAGGACTTTACCAACTTTGAATGCTCTTTCTAAACCATTCAACTCTTCAGTCCAATTCGAAAAACAGACGCCACTCTGCGATATTGCTTTTTGAAACAATCCTTCGCTCATTTGAGATACCATGTGATATGTAACGGAAGCACCACCAGCACTTTCACCAAAAATGGTCACATTCTCTGGATCTCCACCAAAATTGAGGATATTCTCTTTAATCCATTTTAATGCTGCAACCTGGTCTTTCATTCCAGCATTGCCAGGTACTTCCGGAGTGTCAAGGCATAGAAAACCTAACACTTCCAGCCTATAATTGATAGTGACTACAACAACATCATGTTGTAGGAGAAATTCTGGTCCATATACATCAGTGTTGCCAGATCCTGAAGTAAAACCTCCTCCATGTATGTAAACCATCACAGGAACTTTGCCATTTTTGTCTAAAGATTTTGTATAAACATTCAAAAATAAGCAATCTTCGTCGCATCCATCTTCAATTTGACGAGTCTGAAAGTTTATCTGTGGACAAATTGGTCCATGGTGGAACACATCTTTGATACCTTCCCAAGGTGCAGGAGGTAGTGGTGCCTGGAATGTTTATTTTAAAAAATATATATTAAAGTACATTCACACACATTAATATATAAGAATAACTCTGTAAATCAAATAAAAAATAATAATAATAAAGAATACAACTGTATTCTAATTTATCGTTACTAACAATTGCTCTTAATGTGTAAATGCTAAATGTTTAATTATGCTCTAACAACTGGAACTTCTACTAAATATAATATTTATTTTAAATATAACTTTTTCTTACCTTAAACCGAAGTTTTCCAATTGGTGCTTGAGCATATCTAATTCCCTTGAAACTGTAATATGACGATCCATCGTTTAATTCTTTCACAGCCCCTCGTAACTTGCCTTGTTTGACACTCACTATAGGATTTACCTATAAAAGTATTTGTGTATCAGCCAGTATGATACATATCAATTATATTCTTATCCTAATAGATGTAATAAATTTTTGTTATATAAGTTAGTATGATAGGTACCCTTAGGTATGAAAATTATACTTAAAATAACCTTTAAAATTCAAGTAATATGCTCTTTAAACTTTAAAAAACTTACCATAGCAGTTGAATAAAATTTATATGTTTGTTTTAAACTAAACAAAACTTTGTCAATAAATAATCTCATCGTTCAACTTTAAATTAAAATAACATTAAAAAGTTAATAACTTTTACGTCATTCATTTTCAATAAAAATAATACTATAATTTCTTTATAAATTTAAAACTTATTACAAAAATATATATTCTTTTATATAAAAAATTTCACTTCTCGGACTTTGAACTTTAATATCTTTTATACATAACTAATATACTCTGTGTGTAATATTATGACATTTATATTGTTATTATCAGTCATTTAATAGTTATTAGGCGTGACATATAAACATTGTTTACTTCGCTAACATCACGTAGAATGGAGTATCAACAAAGAAGATTTTTTTTAATAAAACGTTTAAAGTTATTAAATAATACTTCAATATTATAATTTGATTGATTTATTATTGAAAAAAAAGTATCTTTAGTCAGTCATGATGCATTAATAAATGTACTATAATAAAAATATTATAATATTCGTCCTGAAATACGTTACATTTTATTATTTATATAACTTAATTTTATTTATATTTTTGAATTTGAGAACTAAATACAATTTAGAAATATAATATAATGTATGAATTTCATTAATATTTTAAATATATTAAAACATTTTTATATATTTTTTTTAAAAGTTAAAATGTATTGTGTATAACGAAAAAAAACATTATATAACAAAACATACGATTAATATTTAGTTACAACCTTTTCTAATTTATTCTATAATAAGTAACTAATTATTATGCAAATTAAAATGATAAAAATTCAAATTAATTTTATTTGTTAACATTATAATTAGGTTGATACTTAGAATTATTGTGTATTTATGAATTAAAACAAATTACTTTTTGGGAATACATTCAATTGCGATAAAAATAATATATTAGAAAATTAAATTTTTAATATTAGTTATTATGCCTAATTAATTTGAAATACATGCAGTATTACTTTAATTTATTATTACTTTTTATTAGGATGATACCGATATAACGAATGCTTTTATCAGCATGAATGTATTAAAAAAGTATGAGATAGCTGATAGGGATTTGGTGAAATTTTCCCGCGCTTTGAAAGTTAACTATTTTTTTTTGCTTATTTACGGTTTAAATACTAAATTAAAAAAATGTGGTTAAAAGACATTTGGGGCATAAAAAGATGAAAGAAAAACATTTAGCATTTCACGTGTAGGCGCATATCTTTCAGGGAGAGGATCTAGGAGCAGTACTTCTGAGACTTGCGATGTGAGTTTAAATTTAAAAAGTCGTTTTAAAATGCAATTTTACGCTCACTCTCCTTTTTCGACATTTCCATCTTTATATTATTAATATTGGAATATTTATAACGTTGTTTATGATTAGAAATTTAATATATATAATTATTTTTGTATGCTTTAGATCACTTTTGTGATAGAAGAAATTACAGAAAAATCCAGATAGGTTAGTTATGGATTAACGTTAAATACGAATAATATGTTAGTATTAGGTAAATTTGATTTAAATAGTTTTGAAATGAAAAGCATAGCATATTTAATTTAAAATATGTTTAAGTCATTATTATGAACGTTATTGGATACACAATATAATATATTTACTATTCATAAATATTTATTTCATGTATTGATTCTTTGTTTTTTTTTTAACAAACGTATGGAAAATAAAACAATAAAGACGAATTTTTAATAAATTTTTTGGAAATATTATTAACATATTATTTTTAACATATTATATTTTTAACCTGTTATTGTTTCTACAAATAACATAAACATTAATAGGCCTAACATCACATATCTATTAAACTATTTAAATAACTATACTAATATAAAAATAATAAAAAAAAAACAAGAATTAAATCTAGTACTAACATTAAATTATTAGCTTCTGATATTGTTCTACTAAGTACGAGCATTATTAACGTATAACGAAGCGCTTTTCGCGCCAAGTAAAGGGCGCGTAATACAAAATGTTCCTACTGTACGCGCCTGTTTGAAAAAAAAAATTAATACATATTCAATATTTTATTTTATTAAAAAAATACAAAATTGTAAAAACTATAAATCATTACAATAATAGATATTAGAAGAGCGCAGAACCGCCATGACAATGTAAATTGCGATTAACGCACTTAAATTCATAAATAGAAATGGCTCTTTTTCACCTAACAACTTGCTTATCAATTTGCCCACTTGACACTTATCCAATGTAAATAAGGATTAGTAATATTATCAATTTTACAGTATCAATCCCGTGAATCACATGAAAATCGACAATTTCGCTATTATTTGCGCAGAAATCGCCATTTGTTCAAATAAACATTGTTATTTATTATTATATATTATTTGTATAGCATTATTTGTTTTATTTGAGTGTGCACACGTGTTGTTTTTATTGCAAATTGTGGTTGAGTTGGGCAGGTTGATACGTTGAACGTTGAAAATGAACGCAACGCGTTACGTGCCTGTAGTGAGGGTGTATACGCTATACGTTACCTTGTATTTTATTATATTATTGAGATTTCATTTATTTGATAGAAATCGAATGTTAAAAATATGTTAAAACAAAAAAAATAGTGTAGACATTAACTTAAACAGTACTTACGTATACGATATTGACATAATAACAAAAAAAAAAGATATAGAACAAGTGTAGCGTTAAGTGTGGTGTAAATGTAATATTTATTAAAAAAATATTACATTTATATATACCGTTAAAATTTATTAAATAAACTTTCATTGATAGGTAGGTATTTACATATTTAAACAAGTGTCGCAGTAAGGCAATTTCGTATGAAGTCTTTCGAATACATAAATAATATATTATGATTTTGGCACACAAGCTAACGTAAGTCAAACTAAAATATACCTATCAAGTTAGGATTATATGTATAAACGTATGGTTGAAGGATAAATTGGTAATTTGTATGAATTGTAAGCCTATATGCTATATGGATGTATAAACTATATTATTGTAAAGTTTCATTCAAATCCGTTCAGCTGTTTTTGCATGAAAGAGTAATAAACTTTTGCATTTATAATATTATCAAAAATTATGGAATATTTTAGTTAATATAATTTAAATGATATCAGACTTAATTACAATTATTTAAATATTGATAAATATTTTTTAATAGATGTTATTTAAAACGCAGATAATGTGTTCATATAATTTTGACATATACATACAAAATAAATCATTAGAATGCCTACGGAATAAAATTACTAATAATCAACCAATTGGTCAATTGAATGTCTTCCAATTCAACGAGGTTATACTTATTTAGTTATTTTTTAAATTTATTATGGAAATAAGAACAGGCACATATTGTTTTATCTAAAAATGTAATACGCCAAAAGTAAAGTGGTATTGTCAAGATTTGTTTTTTTTTTTATTTTAAAAAAGTTGTTGTTTATAATCTACTTTACTTTAAGTTTCATTATTTCTAAAATTTTAGTTTTTTTTTATTTTTTTGTCTAAATAAAAACATACCATATAATTTTCTTAATAAATGACCATTTATAAATCAGTGTAGTGTAGCACGCCCTTCAGTTATCTTAAGTGACTACATACGCAAAGTAGCTGGCAACAATTAGAAACGAAGAGCCGAAGATCGAGCTCAGTGGCGTACCATTGAGGAGAAACCTAGAGAGGCCTGGGGCTTTGGCAGTGAACGGAAAAGGGCTGATGATGATCATGATTAAGTAAGTATTTAGCATATTATCAAGTGTGGCAAGTATAAATGTAGTTGGTAAAAGTAGACTCTTGAGTTTTTCCAGAAAATCCTTTGAATTAGGACTTATGATATGATGTTCTATAAGCCTTCCTTATTAAAACTAAAAAAATTATAATATAGCTAAAATAAAATTTAATCTAAATTTATACCTTTATCTACATTAAAATCCTTCAACTACCCTACAATTATTTGAAAAAATCAGAGTTCCCCAAACAAATGTATTGCAAAATTTAATATATCCATATCATTTCTTCACAGGTGGATGATATGTATTATTTTCTCACGTCCCCATACGTATTATTAGTTGTAATATTCTAATTTCATACAGAACAAACAAACAGACAGTGGCTTTATTAATTTTGATTGCGTTTAAAGTATTTGTATAAGCGTAATAAACCATACTTAATAATATGTTTGTTTTGTCAATATTATTGTAAGGTGTAAATTATGTGAAGCAATAAATGATCTTTGAGTTACCGGTTGCAATACAAACACTGTACTCTTAACCTTTTTTTTGCACATAATTCGAATCACATTCGTAACGGAAGCGGGCTTTTAAGAAAATTTAAATCTAGTCTATATATAAATTACGTGATATTTTTAAATCAATATTTTAATAAAAAAAAAAAAACATTTAATTTACCAATTGAAAAAAAATCGATAAAATTAGTGCAAGAAAACAATATGCGTGGGAAATGTAAGCGGGTAGTTTCCCATTGAGAATAATTTCTTCTCATTATAGCCCAAAAATAGTCCTTGAACAAAATGGAAAAAAATGTCTAAATTTAAAAAAAAATATATATATGTATTGTACGCTTCAAATAGCTTTTTATAATAGATACTAGGTTTTATTATTTAACTAAAAGTTTAAATATCCAAAGAGGGTAGTTCCACTAAATTAATTATTGTACTTCAATTTATATACTTATATTAGAACAATAATACATAATTCTCTAGATGTAATGTGAAAATAAATAAAATAAAATAGTGAGCTATTACATTTGTAAAAAAAAAAAAATATTAAAGTACCGTTTAATGACAGTATAGTTGTTGTAGTCGTATCATATAGCTTTTGCTATTCTTAGCGGAATAGCACAAGCTATTCGAGGTGGTAGTAATTTCATGAACTAACGTTCCTGACGATTAAGAGGTAATTTGAAACGTTCAATTAGTTGTTTAAAATTATTTTGGAGTCACGCTTTTTATCCCGCGTACCAGGGTAGAAAGAAAGTACCTAGTGTCAAGACACTTCGCTTTCCACCGAATTTGAGATATTACGTGTTGAGTTACGGAACTCAACGCCGTACTTTGTTACAATTACCAGAGCGAGGATGTGGAAATAATTTAAATATAACCACTCCGCCGTGTGGAAATTGAACCCACAACCGATCGCGTGTACAGTCGCTGTCACACTGCACGACGACCGGCCATTATGAAGCGAATAATATTTTTTTTTTATTTACATATAAAAATTGGCACGCATTTCATCTTTTTGTTGGATAGAAAGAGGTAAGCTAGTTATCTATTTCCTAAGTGGACCACGTTGTAAACATACCCTCGATTATTAGATTTCAACCTAAGACCAGAGAGAAGAGAGAGTTTCAGTTAGGCACAACACTAGCACCACCGGCCAGCCCTATTAGCACGAATTCCTTCAACAAAATATTATGTAGGTAGGCACTTTGACGATGATTTTTCATCGATTTTTAAAGTACTCAAAGTCCCAACCCCTTTTATGGGCGACCGTTTAGTTTTCTATAGAGTTGCATCGTCATTATTTACAACCCTTACAAACTTTTAACAACAAAAGGATTTTAGCATTTTAAAACTGCCATACACAATGCGTGATGTATCGATTTTTTTTAATTTTTTTCTTTGACCCCGGCTTAGAGACCCGTAATAGTAATATTTAAGAGATTAGCGTCGTGTTAGTAGGTTGAAAAGGTAAATATTTTTGTGATTTTATACATGTTTTTATTTGTTCAAAGATTTTGATTTTTAAATCTTTTGAAAAAAAAAATGTTGTAAGTACAGTGAAATATTTGTTGAATAACCCTTCGTTTATAAATATCATTGTTAATATTAATGTAATAAAGTTTTGATTGATTCTATGATTGTTTGTAGAAAACAAGTAAATACTCTTTACTTTATATCTAGAAATATTAGTTTTTAACTAGGATAACTTAAACCAGTCGTGGCGCAGTGTAACAGTCTGTAAACGCAATCCGTTATGAGTTCGATTCCCACTCGGTGCAATGATTATTTTAAATAATTTTCACTTCCTGGCTTTGGCAAGATAAAGTGCGGCGTTGCACGCAACGTCTCGAATTCGACGAAAAGCGAAGTACGGAGTGTCTTGACACTAGGTACTTTCTGTATACCCTGCTATGGTTGAAAGTGTGAACCTTATAAAAGAGACTGCTTTTGACATAAGTAGAAATGTTAATCATAAAAAGAGTGAAAAAAGGGTAACATGTTAGATAACCTTGAATGTAATTATTTATTTAATTATTTTTTAATGTTTTTTTAAATAAAGCGTAAAGGCGTTAGTGATATCACATAATGTTTTACGTCGATGTCATCTAGAATGGAAAAGATTTAGATTAGAAAAGGTCAGTTAGGTTTCGAGGAACCTTCCTATGTGAAATTCTATTATTTTGATTCACTAAATTAAATTATATGTTTTAAAATTCATTATATAAGGATTTCTTATAAACATGATATCTATTCAGTAGGCTATCGTGGCGCAGTGGAACTGCGCATCTGACTGCAAACGCCGTTATTTGTGGGTTCAATTCCCACTCGGGGATTATATTTAAAATTTAATGGCATTTCTCTGCTCTGGCAATACAAAGTGCGGCGTTGAGTTCGCCACTCAACACGCAATGTCTAGATAGATCTGTGATAAAACGTGAAGCTGCTTTTATTAAGATGTAAATTACAAAAATTTTTTACACGAACAATAAAAAAAATCACACTTACCAACTAAAAACAAAGAACTAAAAACAAAATGTAAGATAATCAGAAAACAAGCATATAATGAGAGTAGCGCGTGAGCCGCTAACTCCGCAGAATTATGCTCGGTGGCGGTTGTTTGGGACGCGTGAGGGGCGCGCCGGTGGGGTTGCTCGGGTTAGCTAGGGATGGAGCAATTTAAAATATCGATACATTCAATTAGCAGCTAAATTTATTTAATTTTTCTATAATTACTGAATTTGTATATATATATATATATATTTATATATATATATATATATATATATATATATATATATATATATATATATATATATATATATATATATATATATACACACATATATTTTGTAATTGATAAGCCATCTCAATTGTATATATTTTTTTTTTATTTTAATATGAATAGCGTCTTCAACTAGACATGTATCAGCCTAGCCTCAACCTCTTTCACACGACTGATAAAGCAAGGTAATATTTTCTTCCGATTCCGTTCCTAGGTCGGCGCGCTGCGTCACCATCGTAGGTGAGCTTATCCGCTTCGTTACGGACTCCAACACTATGAATGAATTACGGATGAATGTATTACGTATGCGGTCAGTCCACGTTCCGCCATAATTCCACCTCACTATCATCGTCTCCATGACGTGAGGCTCCTCTCATACAATGCTCTTGTATATCAGTAACTTGAGATTGGGTGACTTTCTTCAGTCACAGACCACACCAGTGACCTCAGGCCATTTCCTCTGAGCAGCGCGTGGACATCGCGATTGATGCTCCCAGACATCATGCAAAATGGATCCAAGGCTGAAAATTTCCCTATAAACGGCTGCTTCAGGACCTATATAGATAGCATCAGAGTCCGGGCTACCACAGGCCACATACATTCAATTTGCACAACGATAATATAAAATAATCAAACATATTCTCTTTAATTAACATCGATATTAACCAACTGATCTCCACCCAGCACTACTAAGACTAACCCTTTAAACGTGCTCGTGTAGAGGCGAATTTTAATGCATTCATGGGCTCTCGAGCGTGGCGACTGCAAAATAACTAACGGGTACCACCCTATTTTATTTATTATTTTAAACGGCACTGTTACAATTTTGTGATTTACTGTCTGTACGTCCATTTTAAGTTTAACTTGCCAAGTCCGTACCACCTGTTTTGTTTGCTTTGGCTTAAAATAGAAATTGAAAGTGTAAAAAAAATGAATTCGAAAATGCTTGCAAATCGCATATCCGAATAAAGAATATTTTGACTTTGTTTTTTGATTTTAAATCAAAAATTAATTAGATTTAAGTTATTAATGATGTCAAGTTATGTATACTGATTGTGTACGCGATGGCTATTGAACGATAGTTGGTTCGATTCCCACTCGGTGGAAGTGATTTTATGTTTAAATTTATTTTATTACCCCGCTTTGGTAAAATAATTGTTTTGTTTGTTCGGTTAAATATAGAGTTACGTTGAAGCGTAAACTTATCCATTGCCATAGCAACATACCAGAGTTTTTTTTTAAGTTATAGGACAGGCAAGGGAAACGAGCGTGTAACACCAGAGGAGCTACAGGAGCGTTTCTTACCAAAGGACCAAAGTGTTTGTCAAAAACAAGGTTAGCGATGTTTTGATTTTGGACGGAAAGCAGTCAACGGAGTGTCTTGACTCTCACTACGTTGTCTCTGACTAGTCGCATGTGCGGAATAAAGCGTGAAGCTTTAAATATTAAGATAATTTTTTTCAAAAAAAACAATTTTACCAATTGTGGTATAGTTAATATGTGTCTAGGTATAATATATAATATGAAATCCTAAATATTAATTACTGCACGAGCTAAGTTTCAGTTCAGACGACGACTACTTACTAAAATACTAGAAAATAAAAAAAATATCTATGTATGTATAAATATACAAGATAACGATAGGAGCGTGGTGGAACAGCGTCTGAATGTAAATGCGATCGGTTATAGGTTAGATTTCTACTCGGGGGAATCCATATTATTTTTATTTTTACATACATAATTTAAATTGGTTTAATTTCTTCATTCTGGTAAAACAAAACGTGGCGTTGAGTTCCGCTACTCAACACACTATGTCTCGAATTCGGAGGAAAACGAAGTACGGAATTCGGAGGAGTCTTGACACCAGGTATGTCCAGCCTATTCTGCTATGCGGGACAAAAGAGTGAAAACTAAAAAAAAAAGAAAACTCACCTCTTTCGCCACCAAACAGCGTGACGCCATTTGTCACCACTCACAAATAATTCGTATTGAGGCGTGACGCCAAACATTTGCTGATAAAACATCTCTGTCACGGCTATTTATCACCCAATCATCTGGAAACTGGGTATGAAAGAACGGGTTAAATTATCAATAATAATATTCTGTAGGTCATATATTCGATTCTCGACGGTTGTAAAATATATATTGATTTTCTTGCAACTGGCATATGAACGTATGTCCTTTTCAATAATGGTAACACTTTTTTGGATAGGTTAGAAGAAATATCAAGGTTTCATATTGGAATATTATTGCCATTTTTTGTATATGTTTAATATTATAATAATTTAGTTGTATTTTATATTTTTTAAAGACGATAAATTAAAAAAAATGCATATAAAAACCAAAAAAACTTTTAACTGTAAATGAATGAAAGCGATAAATGATTGTATAAAAAATAATACATATACAAACGTAAAAAAAAACCAACCTACAACCTACCTTTGAAAGGTTAGCCATTTCTTACCAACCTCAATTTATTTAAACTATTCCTCCTTTGCATTCTATTTTTCAATTTCTTTAGAAGTAGCAAATATCCATACATCTGATGCATCAAATTTAAGAGCTAATATTAAAAAAAAAACAAATAATATCAAAACGAAGTGTCTTGACACTAGGTTTTCTTTTTACCCTGCTACATATGTAGGATAAAGCGTGAAGGTGTTATTTTTTATATCGATAAATTTGTACACATTTAAATGGCAAGACTAATCGAAATTTATTACAATTAACGGCTTGTCGATATCAAAGGGTTGTGCCATAACACATTTTCATGCACTATTAACGTTTTAACAAAATAAAGAAACTGTTTAATGCATTTTTTTTTATTGATTTTATCAGATTATTTTAAATATAAAATTATTTTAAAATTGTTTTGAATATAAAGTTATTTTAAAATTATTTAGAATACAAAATATTATTTATATCAGAAGGAAGATATATATATATAACGTTTTAAACTCAAAGTAAAGAACACTTTATAATGTTATTATTGCTGTACGTTATATATTATGTTTTCTGAGGCCATCATGATGAAATACATCAGCGTGTCACTGTAAACACGATTGGTTGTGGGTTCGAATCCCATAAGAGACACTTAAAATTTAAAATTCATTTATTTTCATTTCTCCGCTCTGGTAGGATAAAGCGCTGCGTGGACTTCGCCATTCAACACGCAAAATCACGATTTATTGCGAAAAGCAGTTAAGATAGTGTCTTTACACTACGTTTTCTCTGATGGGAAATGACGTAAGGCTGCTTCTCTATTTACATTAACGGTATTTGAAGGCAGATAGAATCTTAAAATATATATTACTCGCTTTTCGTCGTTTATCAAGTTTTATTTTTTATTAAGTCTGTTGATCTAAAAAATCATTATATACACATATTGACAGGTTATTTTAAGTATTTTCTTCACCACTAGGAGTAGCTCAATTCACTTAACTTATTAAAAAAAATTCTCTTAAACAAAAGATAAGCTTCAAACTCTATACAATTATAAATTCATATTTATAATTGAATAGACTTGTTTAAATATAATAACATCTGTGTCCTGTAATTCTATTCTTATACTAGAATGGTGTTAAATTTTAAAATCTATACAAATAAAAAAAAAATTCTGTATCTGATATTTTACAGTACAAAAAAATAAAATAACTAATTTAAGGAGGAAAAAAACCATAGTATAAAGGCACTTTCCCACTATCAAGTTTAAGCTACGTATAAAAGGAACCTGCTGAACAACATCTAGGTGGGGATGGAACCGAAAGTCATAGTAATTCACTTGCAAACTTTGCCAAGGGAACTATAAGCTTATATCGTATGTAATAACCTGGTTTTCAATCGACACTACATTTTCAAGGGGGAGGCGTGTCTTAAACGTCCCATTGGAATCCCATAAATGTAGGGAGCGGTCGTTCCAGCCCACAGTGTAGCGTCACCAGCATGGATGTATACAACTACTAGTACTTTACTTCTATACTTTACTATACTATAATATAAAGATGTATATCTAGTTGTAGTATTGTAGTGCAGTGTTGTGTTTATTGTGTTTTAATTTTGGATTTTTTGTGTAAGTTTCGTTTTGTGTTTTTATTTACTCTATTTGTACTTTAATACAGCAATTTTATATAGTTATTGTTTTAAAAATTCTTGTGTGTTTCCTTTTATTATTTCCAAAACAATTTATAATTAAAAAAAATATATTGTTAACAAATGCAAAGTAAATGCATTTACAAGCATTTTCGAATTGATTCATTCGTACGAAAGGTAACATCTGTACAATAGTTCTACTAAAATGATTTATACTAAATTTTAGTAAATAGACAAAAGATTAACGTTTATAACAATTATATTTATAACTATATATTTTATAGTTAAAATTTTATTTAAAACAATTTTATTTGACACTTAAATATTTTTTTTGCAATAGATGCTTAACGTCATATTATGGTCAATTTTTTTTTTAAACTGTAAATTGAAACCTATGTGTTATTCTGACTGCTTATATTTCGGAATATATAAGCAGTTATAATATAATGTTTCATCTAAATTAGCTCAGTAGTTTTTGTGTTCACAATTCTTCTTATTTATAATAAATATTGATAGGTTGAACATATTGTCAAAATTAGAAAATAAAGCTATTTACCAGTGAAAATCCTATCAAAACGGTACTGCCGTTCTAGAGATTAGCGGGAACAAATAGACAGACGGATAAATATATGAAATAATAGCGAAAAATGTTATTTTAAATATAAATATATATATATATATATATATATATATATATATATATATATATACTGTGTATATAGTAATATGCTTATGTATTTACCATATGCATTTAGTTAAAAGCAGTTAATTTCATATTATAAACATACCAGTTATATTTATTTTTATAGATTAAATATTAAATAACCTTCCCCATAGAGTTCAAAGAGAAATTTTAACTGGGAATCGAATTCGTGTCCCTCGGGACAGTAGACTGTCATGATATATTACAATGTAAGAGAATATAGAGTGCTATGCTATTCAATGCTTACATATGAATATATCGCAGCTAAATTGAAAGCTTATATTCGTTTGATTTCATATAATTACATTAGATATTGTATATCAAAGTATAATATTTATATTAAATACACATTTTAATGGCGTTGACTTCACCACTCAACACGCAATGTCTTGATTTCTGTAGGAAAGCAGTCAACGGAGTGTCTTGACACTAGGTTGCCTCTAACTACCCTGCTATGCGGGATGTAACCAGACATTTAGCTCATGTATTGCGTAAAAATCATTATTTAAATCGTTTTTAATAATATTTTTTAGCTTTACAACGTTATTTTGCATAGATAGAAAGTACTTAGTGTCAAGATATAACGTGCTTTACTTTCCGCCCAATTCGAGACATTGCGTGTTGTGTGGCGGAACTTAACGCCGCCCAGGGCAAGGAAGTATAAAATATTTTAAATATAATCATTCCCCTGAGTGGGAATCGAACCCACAACCGATCGCGTTTACAGTCATACTTTGTTCCATTGCGCCACTTTCAGTCTCAGTATTTTATATAGGCTGTGATTATGTTTCCGAGTAGGTATATTCATATTATAGAAACAAACCTTTATGATTATTAAATTTGATCAAACACGTATAATTTATTTCATATAATCTTAACATAAAAGTTTATTTAGAACACCGGCTATGGTAATGCCATGTTACTAAAGCAAATCGATTCTGTGCAACCGACGGAAATCTTAATTTCAAGACGTCACACGCATATATATAGAGAAAATAGTTAATAAATTCATATTTTAAATGAAATTATTTTAACTGAATTAATCGAGTATGTTTTGATATTATATACTGTATTATCGAATACCAAAATATATGATTAGTCCCTTTAGTTAGTGTGTAGAAATATGGAAAAGCAAAAAATTTATTGTATGAAAAATAATTACAAAACGAAGATAACAAAATAACGATTAAAAATTAAACGCAAGTTAAATCGTTAATTGATTTGCACAAGCTAAATTCTTTGACGATGCAATCGGTTGTTGGTTCGATTCACACTCGGGGGAGTGATTATATTTAAATTATTTTCACTTCTTTGGTCTGGTAAGACAAAGTGCGGCGTTAAGTTCCACCACTCAACACGCAATATCTCGAATACGGCGGAAAGCAGAGTATGGAGTGACTTGATATTAGGTTCTTCCTGTCTACCCTGTTATGCGTGTATGTCATGATATATAAATATATTTTCAAAAGTGAAAAACAGTGAATAAATATGATAATAATTAATATTACACAGATAATTAAGCGAAAAATTATCTATATGGCATGGCTAGAGTGCTCTAGTACTACAGTAGAGGGTGGTCGCGTGGCGGTCGCGTGCGTAACGCGTGCACAATCCTGCAGGTGTACACTTGTTTGTATGTTTGTTGCCTATATTCAATTTAAACACTACATTTATTATATTAAAGTTAGTTAATAAATGAAAATTCGTCTTTAAACTAATTTGTTAAACTACATAGTTTGACTGACTGACTCTGACTGACTGACTCTGACTGACTGACTCTGACTGACTGACTCTGACTGACTCTGACTGACTGACTGGCTGACTCGGACTGCCTGACTGGTTTCCGCCTAAAGCGCGCCATGACATTTTACATATAAGAACATAGATATTAACATTCAAGATTCAAAGTGACTGAAAAATAGAATAATTCTTTCCGTTGATTTTGTAGATGAATCAGCGAGGTCCTTTATATAATTACTAAAACTTTACTATATTGTATTCTGAACAGTATTTTCTATCTAAAACTATTAATGTTAAGATATAAATTATATGCTTTATTCTGTACTTTTTATTTAATTTCTAGAAGCTAACGTGGCGAGGCATTTTTTGTGGGTTCGTTTTCGATTTTCCGAATCTTTTTTATATATAAAAATTATGTTTATTACAACGCTATCGTCAGATAGAGTATTGCGTCAACCTCTACTCCAGACACAACGTCTCGATATTGGGCGTAAAGCAATCAACCGATTGTCTCGAATACAAGGTTAAAAATTTACTTTAAGATAAGACCTATAGATACATTAAATAACAGAAAACTTAGGATTAGAAAATATGTTTTCTAATCTTAAGTGTGAATAACACTTTGAAAATAGTAAATATTAAAATAAAATGGCAATCTCTCTTGTTAAACGATTATTTCTTAATAATCTTTAAGTAGTAGAAATTTGTAAAAATCTCTCTACATAGATGCTAACAACATAAATAAGTTGTAACAAACATATAAGAATTCCAACGTAGCTGGTAGTAGAACTCATGGCTTAGCGGTCAGAGCGCTTGGACGGTTTCCAAGAGGCGCGGGTTCGAAACTCGCTGCGTTCAAAACTTTTATACGTTTTTTCAAAAACGTTTTCTAATCCTAAGTGTGGAATAACACTTTAAAAATAGTAAATAACAGAAAACTTATTAGTACGGGAATCGAACCTGTTGTTGAAATATTAAAGTACCCTTACCCTTCGTAACGGTATATCGGCTTTTCCGCAACAAACAACAGACACGTGCGTGTCGCGTGACGACGCTCAATCAGATATTGTTTTAGCGTACAGCGTGACCACCTGTTGACTTTACAAGCGTTGGAGTTGAAAATAATTAAATTATATTTTACGCAGAGAAGTGACACCACGTGACAGTTGTGGGTTCGATTTCCACGTGAGGGATTAGTTATATTTAAAAAAATGAATTATTATTTATATTATATTTACTGTTTTTAAAGTGCTATTCTACACTTAGGATTAGAAAACATTTTTGAAAAAACCTTACAAAAATTTGAACGCAGTGGGATTCGAATCCACGCCTCTTCGATACTGTCTAAGCGCTGACTACTAAGCCATACGTTCGTACTACCGGCTGCGTCGAAATTCTTATACTTTGTTTCAACATATTTGTGTTTTTTTTTTAAATGGTTTCTAAATTATTATATGAATAATATTATTTCGTTATCCTAATTGTACTTATTCAAGTATATCATGTTTTAGTTTTTCAAGATCTTATATTGTCGTTGAGTCTGGATGTATAAAGTCATGACGACATGGCCTCATGTTAGAATTGACAGACGTCAAAATGGCGTTGCGTATTTTTTTTCTATATTGATTGACAGTTATGGATAAAATTAATAAATACGTACAAATCAATTAATTCGTTTAAAACAGTTTTTTTGTTCTTATCATATATTTTAAGAGCTTTAACACTATTATAATATAGTTATAGCTATAAAAATTTTTTTAAAACTTTTTAGAGTATGATTTAATTGTAATCGTTTTACAACTTATTTTTTTTAAATAAATCAAATAAACACATTTAATTCCGATCGCATTAAGTGCGTAGAGATATTACCTTTATAATTGCCCCGCCGGAAATCGTAGACCGGAAGTAGGAAATGATAAAGCTCAACTGACTTTCCGTAACACATTGCTCACGCGAACCAGTGCGAGGGGTGGCCGAGATTGACATGGAAATTATACTTGCCATACGGTATAAGGGAATAAAAAAAAATGATATAATTAAGAGCAAACAAACATAAATCAAACAGAAATGTTTGTATTTACACCTATAATGTTGGCAGGACTGGTGTTACTTTAGGTATATTATACAATATGGTAACATATCTTATGAGCATTGATAAAAGAACATAAATATATAAGTTTCATATTTTAAATTATTACACAGAATCGACGTATGATTCTGATTTTGGAAATCGCTTATTCAAACAAAATGGCCAATTGAAGGCTTCATAATTTTCAATTAAAAAAATGAATTGGTAAGTAATTAAATATGTATTAAAACGAACGTGAAAAGTGAAAAACGTTCATAGTATATCAAAATATAATTAATATATTGAAGGCCATCATGATGCATTGGGACAGTGACTGGTTATAATTGCAATAGTTTCCAGATAGTTCTGTAAATCTTGATTAACTGATTAACTAGAAATTTATAATTTTAAATGAAACTATTTTAAACGGATTAATCGCGTATATTTTGGTATTCGAACACTTGACGGTTCGAACGCTTTACAGTAGTCTGTGGTCACAGGTAGACTGAGGTGACATTTGTATGTTAGTTGAAACAAAAAATAAATATATCGCGAATAATCCGTTTAAAATAATTTATTATGTTACTATATAATTTAATGAATTTATTAAGATTTAAAAAAACCTAGCCGATGGAAATGAGTCCCATCAGCTAGGATTTTTTATTTATTATATAAACACTTCCCCGTTTCCGGTTTCATTAAAAGAGTAGCTTTACGATTTATCCCGCATACCATAGTAGTCAGGGATAACCTAGTGTCAAGACACTGCATTGACTGGTTTCCTCCCGAAATCCGAGATATTGTAGGTTGAGTGGCAAACTTAACGCCGCGTGTTATGTTACCAGAGCGGTTATTTTTTAATTATAATAACTCTCTCAACTAGGGATCGAACCCAGAACCAATCAAGTTTAGATTCTTTAACTTATCTTGTATCGAATATTTATATGATTTTAAACTAAATGACCTGTAATAAGTCATCAACAAAGTTTACTTAAATTTGTAAAATATCCTTTAATTTTCAATTTAAACATTCAATTTATGTTAAAACAGAAGCAATAACATATAAAAATAAGCTTCACGCTTTTATCCCGCATAGCAGTACAGGTTAGACAGGAAGTACCTAGTGTCAAGGCACTCCGTACTTCGCTTTCCACCAAATTCATTCAAATAAGACAAGTTAAATTATTAAATCGTATAAAAATAAGAATTATGTTAAATTATATACTAACATGATATTGTGCATCATTTAGAATTTAAATTTTTCTCGTTCTAATCTACATCTAATTAAATAAAATATTTAATCTACATTTTTTTTATTTCATTTATTTTGAATGTATTAACTTTGTTTTCCATTGTTACAGATTAACACAATGTTTGGCACAGACTTCGAAGACTATTGTGATTTCAACGACAGCATCTGCAGTAATGATTCTGGTTTTGAAAGGTCATACGCAGATTCCTTAGCAACGCCTTCCACTACCAGCACTCCATTGAAGCATGACATATCAGATCCTGGTATCTCTTTAGAACCAAAAGAAAACAATGTCAGACGGCGATTGTTTGGCGATGAATTTAATTACAATTATCCAAATCAAATACAAGAAATTAAAGGCTTCGAAGAGTTCCAGCCAATAAGTAACACGTCAACGCCAGTCAAAAAAGACAAGAAAATCAAAGATCCAAATAGACCGAAACGAAAATATGCCAATGGGAAAAATAGAGTGACAAGATGCAAGAGTCCAACACAGATAATGAGAATAAAGAGAAACAGGCGGATCAAAGCTAACGACAGGGAAAGAAATAGAATGCACATGTTGAACGAGGCGTTGGACCGACTCAGATGTGTACTTCCAACTTTCCCGGAGGATACAAAATTGACTAAAATTGAAACACTGAGATTTGCTCACAATTATATATTTGCTTTAAGCCAAACCCTTGAATCGTTAGATGGTATGAACGCTGGAGTGCCAATTGAGAATAAATTTGAAAAATTCGAAGCCTGTGCTCTGCTTAGTGACAAAGTTAACAAAGATGCATTTAGAGATATATTTGTAAATAGAACCGACGATAGTGGCGATGGTTACAGGAATTTCCAGGGTTTCAGCAAACCATTCCCAAACGGCTCCAACTTCTTGCAAACTTCTGAAGGTGTCTTAATAAACGTTGGTAACGTCACAGTTTCGGTTAATAATAAAGGTGGGAATTGTATCACTTCAACGACAGGTAGTGGGTTCTTTACCCATCCGGCGAGTTATGGTGATGATTTACCAAATAACTATATAAATAGATCGTATACAAATTTCGATAATTTCGATGCCAATCAAAATGGCAGAGAATATTTTAATCAGAAAAACTATGATATATTTAAGAATGCATTTGAAACGGCCAAAAATAGAAAGAATCCTGCCGAATATACACAGAGCTATACGAATTTTACTAACGGATACGCTTATAATGAAAAATATGATTCAAGCCTTTATTATGCACAAAATAATTATTTTAACGACCAAAGATATGTAGGAAGAGATTTCTATAGGAGTCAAAGTGTTGTGAATGCTCAAATTTAATATATATATATATATATATATATATATATATATATATATATATATATATATATATATATATATATATATATATATATATATATTAATTTCGTATACATATGTATAGAGACCTAGTCATTTAGTGAAAATTTTGTATTTTATTATGAATTTATAAATAAGACAATAAAGGCATCTCAGATGGTACCAAAGTTTATATGTAATCTAGTCAGAGTAAATTGGAAAATATATATATATTTTTTTATATTTCTATTTTGTGTTTTAATTAAATTCCTATAAAATGTACATAATTATTTAATATATTTTTAAATTATATTAAAAATATTCCTAATTTTTTAATATATAATTTTCTCAATACTTTTGAATGAATACAAAACTGCTGTCTGCTCAGAAGACGGGCTTGTTGGGAATAAACACTTTGAAACTTAACAGTTAATACACTTATTAATACCACATAAAATATATTTAAATAAAATATCTTAGGGAATTCACGACTAAGACAGAGCGTGGCGTTGAGTTCCGCCAGTAATCACACAGTATCCCAACTTCGGGTGAAAAGTGCAGAACATAGTTTTAAAATTAGAATCTCTCTAACTACTGTACATTATGGAAAAAAACCTAAAATTTAAAAATATAAATTTCAAGCCAGTATTTATTTCTATTCACTCTATAAATTTCTTACTTATTAACATAAAAACCATATTAGAAAGAAACGATCCAATAAAACTTTAATTAAATAAAATATATAATTAGTATTTTATATAAATATAATTTACTAATTTTAATAAAACTAAGAATGTTGGTAATTACAACAGTAGGTTACAATATACCTTTGTATATACGAAAAGCTACAAAGTTAGTTAAAACTCAGTATTAGGATAAAAACAATGTTAGGATTTTCAAAAGAAAGGTTTAAATCTTCTTAATAAGATGTACTTAGTATCTATCTTAGTATCTGTACCAGATGCAGTACACGTTCCTCGTTATATCTGCCTAACAAAGTAATTCTAGTCTAATTTAATTTATTCCTGTCTAGAAATATTGTTATTAATGAAGATATATACATATTTGAGGCCTGTCATGGTGCAGTGTGACAGCGTCTGACTGTAATGCGATCGGTTGTGGGTTCGATCCCCACTCGGGGGAGTGAGAGTAAGACAAAGTGCGGAGTTAAATTCCACCACTCAACACGCAATGTCTCGTATTCGGTGGAAAGCGAAGTACGGAGTGTCTTGACACTGCGTACTTTCTGGCTACCCTGCTACGCGGGATAAAAGCGTGAAGCTAAAAAATATATATATATACATATTTACATAACTTTATTTGGCGTTCCTCTTTTTAAGTTAAGACGTATAAACATAAGCCAATTCTTTCTCACATCGAAGGTATAAAAATAAATAAATACTGTAACAAATATATAGGAATTGACCAACAAAATTGTTGAAAGAAACACACATAACTCGAGCTTTTTCCTCCAAAATACGCTTTTGTTCATAGAACGGTAGCAATCATACCTATTATAGAGAAATACTTCCAGTTGATTTACAACCCCGAAATAACAGCAGCAGTATGAATATAAATCAAATCCGGACAATACTTGTTAAAGAGCGAAATTGTGAATGACTTGGGCACCCCTGCGCGAGCGCATGTACCCTACGCCAGTGGCTCCCAAAGTTGATTGGCCTGAGGCCAGAGTTAATATAATAAAAAAAAATTAAAGACATTTAGAAAGATAGGAGTATAAATATTACAATATAACGTATCACGAAATTAGTTTAGTTAATTGGGGCCAGTGACAGCCAGTGACTGTAAGCGGGATCGGTTGTAAATTTGATTCCCATTTGGAGGAATGTTTATATTTAAATTATTTTCGTTTCCCGGCTCTGGTAGGGCAAAGCGCGGCGTTGAGTTTTACCAGTCAAAACGTAATGTCTCCAAATTGGCGGAAAGTAGAGTACGGAGTGTCTTGACATTAGATAACTACTTCGTAGTCCAACGTTTCACGGAGGAACTGAGCACTGCTTGGTGTTTGTAAGTATGGGCCTCATTTTAATTTTGGATTAATTCTCACTTCTAATCTAACATAATTAAAAACAACCTGCTAATACTATCAAAAACCGCCTTTTGTACAACTCTTTATGTATATTATGTTTTATTACATAAATGTACACTGAAGTATAAAAAAATGAATTAGTAGATTGATAAAAAGATAAATATGTATTATAATTAAAATACAAAAATTATGAATTTACTGACGTACTGGGTTCTCTGGAAAATTATATAGTTTTATTAATATATGTCTTAGATTATCCAGTTTATGGTCGCGACCTTATATGTATTAACGTGAACTTGTTCATGATTAAATGGCAAACATTACTGATCATAAAACAACACAAATGTCAAATGTTAAACAACTAAGATGGCGGGTGTGAGCTATCAAAATCCTATCATCCCTATTGGGAAACACTGTATTAGTACGAACATAAGTTCTACTTTGGGAAACGCTGTCCTATACCGTTTCAACTAAAATCTTTACAAAAATCATTACTAACCTACATTTCAAGCAATTTAAATTCTATATACATTATTTGTGCTCTTATATCTTAGTAATTAAAGTACATTTTTGAGTAGCGAGTTCACATAATGGGGTACTAGCAAGGGGACCCGTTTTCGGCTTCATATTACGTTAATGTTTGCTTTGGAAATTCGTTACGCTCTATTTTATTCTGTATTTATTATATTTCAATAGTATTTGTAATGTTTGACTGTAGTTCGTGTTATAATTCTACCAATTGTATGGCGATAGTATTGTTAAGATCCTACTACTTGGTAGGTTATATTATTTAAACATATTTATGAGATGTTGCCTGATGAGATACGGAACTCAACACCGCGTTGTGTTTTGTGAACATAATCATTAATCCCAATGCTCTGCATTAATCCGAAAACTCTTAAATCCTGGTAAGCAGCGTATTCATAACAGAATACATATTTCATACGAACCAAAAGATAAAATATTGAAATAAGTACTAGGAAATATATATAAAACGTTTTTATGATATAGTTAAAACGCTGATTTGTGAACAATGACTCTGACGGACATCAACTTCAACGAATTATTATACTTTGAATATAAAAATCAGTTATATAATTATTTACTATTTTTAAAGTGTTATTCCACACTTAGGATTAGAAAACATTTTTGAAAAAATATATATAATTGTAAACGCAAAGCCTGTATTCTTAATTTTAAATTAAAAAGCTATCTAATTTAGATTAATCCATTCAATAGAGCATAGACCATAGTGTGGCAGTGCGTTTGACTATAAACGCAATTGATCGTAGGTTTGATTCCCACTACATACAATTTGAAAGGAGTTAATGGAGTGCCTTCACTCTAGGTTGTCTCTGACTACTCCGCTATGCGGGACAAGGCTTGCTTGTAAAGAACTATTACTAAAAAATATTCTTATATATATATATATATATATATATATATATATATATATATATATATTACCCACATACCCAGTTAGTTTAGTACCCACTAATCCTGATTAAATGAGTAAGACTAACTTTAAATATGAAGGCCGGTCGTGTAACGTTATATGGAGACCAAAAAATTTCTAACATCCTAGGGTTGTGGATATGCACATACTGCCCACATCGGTCGATCCGCGCTTGCACATCACGCTATATAACTTATACGAGAGACGTAAAATTGTAATTTAATAAACATTTGTATGGAAGAAATATGACCTTATTAATTTGGATTTTCTTAGTTTATCTCTTAATCACTAACGGGCATCAGTTTAGGCTTAACGTTGTTAAGGCTCTTATCCCCTGTGCAAGTTAGATTGATCTTTTTGACAGATGTAAATTTTTCTGATCGACATAACTCTGTAATGGCGATCATATTATTTCTTAATTTAATGATTTTAAAACAAAATTGTAAATAATTTAAGAAAATATACATAATACAAAAGTTTCTAAATCTTCAAGCGTTATATCCGAAAATTTTAATATGACTGACCCTTCTGTCAAAAAGATCAAGTTAACTTGTACTAAGTATAAACTCTGTTGACCTTTTTGAAATTCTGTAAAAATTTCTGTAAAAATGTTATTTTTTTTTAATTATAAAAACAATATAAACTCTGTTAGCTTGATCCTTTTGAAATTTATTCTGTAAAAATGTTATTTTTTTTAAATTAAAAAAAAAATCTTCAATTCCGCGATTTTCACACTCTTTAAATGAAATCTTAGTTATCTTATTTGTTCGACAGATCTCATATACAACCAATAATTCCATAAATATTTTGGATTACATATTTTTATTTTATCAAAATATATCACATTCATAATAATTTTCTTATAAATTCTAAAGTAATATTCAATTTTATGATTATGTGTTTTGGATCCTTACAAATTGGTACTAGAATATTAAATGTCACATTCATTCCACCCCACAGTTTGCTCCTGCAGCCACTAATCCTCTGCATTTGGGTGAAATCCATTTGTCACCCTCGGAATTAGTGAACTTGGTAAATATTCATTTTGAAATTACTTATTTTTGACACAAAAATTCATATAAGTTTTATACATATTGTGTACATAATGTTCTATTATTATTAGCTTCACGCTTCTATCCCGCATAGCAGGGTAGACAGAAAGTTCCTAGAGTCCAGGATAACCAAAATCGAGACATTGCGTGTTGAGTGGTGGAACTCAACGCCGCACTTTCTCTTACCAAAGCGAGAAACCACAACCGATCGCGTTAACAATCAAATGGTGTCTGTGTGTAATTTATTTGTATTATAGATTACTAATTATGTTACTATTAATTCAACATCCCTGGATATTTGTTTTGAAGTAAACCGATAGGCAAAAATTAGAAAAAATATTATTTAGGTACATGTTCCGAGCATAGATAAATATTTAGTAAGTAAAAAGCGTTTATTTTAATATTACAAACACACAATAATTTTATTTATATATTCAACAATTTTATTCACAATTTTATAACAATTTCAGTCACCAGAGCAAGGAAGTGAAAATAATTTAAATATAATCACTCCCCCGAGTGGGGATCGAACCCACAACCGATCGCGTTTACAGTCAGACGTTGTCACACTACACATGGACCTACCTAGATAGATCAATTTAAAATGTTTTATTCGACAATATTATAGCAAGTGTCAGTTCTACGTAAAAGAAGCTGCGTTTGTTAAGTAATTTTTAAATATTTTTTAGAAAGTACCTAGTGTCAAGACACTCTGTTCAAAAGGAGAAATTGCGTGTTGAGGTGAGATATATACATATATATATATATATATATATATATATATATATATATATATATATATATATATATATATATGTGGGGCTGCATAACGAAACGTTAAAAAATACAAACCATATTCCAGTATCAAATAAAACACCACATGTCAGATATTTTATATGTATATAGACACCCGAATAAATGTTTGTTTGTATGTCCATTAGCCGCGGGCTAATTACATCATGTTTACAAATTTAAAACGAGCAACGCCGCGGGCAAGTACAATGTATACGTACTTATTTACTTAGCTAAGCCAATATGAGTGTTTGCTTTTGCTTTTTATTAGGGGACATTTTTAATTGAGATATAAATTAATTACTAGTTTTTTTAGCTTCACGCTGTTATCCCGCATAGCAGGATAGACAGAAAGCACCTAGTGTCAAGACACTCCTTACTTCGTATTCCACCGAAGTCGAGACGTTGCTTGTTGAGTGATGGAACGCCGCACTTTGCCTTTAGCAGAGCGAGGAAGTGAAAATAATTAAATATAATCACTCCCCCTAGTGGGGATTGAACCCACAATCGACCTGCCTCTATATTCTTCTTATTAATATTCTTATTTATTTCTTTAATGTTGTGTGCAATAAAGTGTATCTATCTATCTATTTATCTAATTACCAAAGATAGCAACTATATATATGAGATACACGTAACAATTGTATGTTCAAGTATAAAATAATATTGACAAATTGCGGCGTTGGGTTACGTTAAAATGAACCAAGTGAAATAACTATGTACGAGTATTTAGTTAGCTAAATAAACATAACTGTTTGTTTAAACTTTTAGCTTTTTTACAAGGGGTCATTGTTGATTGAGATGTAAAGGGTTTTTGTTTGCGCATAAATTATATATATGCAAATAAATATAATTAGAGTGTCTTTTTGTACAATTAATATAAAAATAACCATTTTTTACTAAAAACATATTTATATACATATTATATTATATACCGAAATAACATTTTTGACAATTTTTGTCCGTTCGTCTGTCTGTTTGTTCCGGCTAATCTCAGGAATGGCTGGACCGATTATGATTTGTCTTTTACTAGCAGATAGCTGATGTAATAAGTAATAAGTTAGGTCAATTTCTGTTTTAGAATTATAAAATAATAATTTGGGCCGGTTGTGGTGCAGAGGGAGAGTGTCTGATTGTAAACGCGATGGGTTGTGGGTTCGATCCCTACTCGGGGGCGTGATTATATTTAAATTATTTGTCTGCTCTGGTAAGACAAAATGCGGCGTTGAGTTTCACCACTCAACACGCAATGTCTCGAATTCGGTGGAAAACGGAGTACGGAGTGTCTTGATACTAGGTACTTTCTGTCTACCCTATTATGCGAGATGAAAGCGTGAAGCTAAAATAAAGACCTAGAGATATTCCATGCGTACGGAATTGCGGGCATTAATACTATATTAATTTTTTTTTGTATGTACGGTGTAGTGATATATATATATATATATATATATATATATATATATATATCACGCAGTGTAACAGCGTCTGACTGTAAACGCGATCGGTTGTAAGTTTGAATCACACTCAAGAAAATAATTTAGTTTAAATTATTTGAATTTCCCTACTCAGGTTAAACAAGGCACGGCGTTAAGTTACTCCACAATATCTCATATTCATCAGAAAGTCGAGTACGGAGTGTTTTGATATTAGACTCTTCCTGTCTACTCTGTTATGGGGGATAAAAGCGTGAAACTAAAAAATATATATACATCATCTACATCTGTTTGTCCGTTGTTAAATGTCACATATACACGTCACTTGTGTTTCTATTTTATGTATTTAATTTAATTCTAGTAGTAAATAATCAATATCGGTAGGAAAATCGATATCAACGGACGTCACATAAACGTCAGTTGGTCTAACGATTTGGTGGCATCCCTAACGCTGTATACATACTTATATAGATTTATTCATAGCCTCGGGGGTACTTTGCGGTGATTGATTTATATTAGCCCGGCTTGGATGAGCTTAAGAATTTATTTTACTATAAATTGTTATGGGGATGATGAATTATTCATTTCTTTTTTTGAAAAGTACTATTTACAATTTTTTTTTGTAAAACCATTTTTTTTGTAATAAGTTTTGTTCTGAAGAAAAATTTTGTACTGAAGAAAATTATACAAAACAGACTATATATTAAACAATATAGGCAGTAAGCATATATTCTATCTTGAAATACAATTTTAATTAATTATTAAAGCTACCAGCTACGTCGAAATTCTTATACGTTTTGCTTACACGAGATGCTAAACATAAACATAAACAAGTTGTAACAAAAACGTATAAGAATTAGAAGTGCGCACCCGGTCACACACACACACACACACACACATATATATATATATATATATATATTAGAATATAAGAAAATAATTATTTTCCTCTTTCCTATTTCAATAACAGGTCCTTGCAATCTCAGACAAATCTTGTTATCTATCGATTCTTTGAATCTTTTACAATAGTACGAATTGCACTTTAGAGTAACTGATCTGGATGCCTTATATGTGAAGAGAAGTGTTCGTGTAATCACCGTATTTTCTCCATTCTGTGTGACATTAGCGAAGTAAATCATGTCAAAGTCTCAAACCTAAAAACCATAGAGTATATATAAAGTAACAAATATTTGTGGGAACAATTTTTTTATTATAACACTTATATTAGTATTATAACACTTTAGTGAGAATTATCAACCATCGAGTGGGATAATATGAAGTTTATTTAGACACAAAAGATGTTGAGAGGTCGTAGTGATGTGATACCGTGGGATTTTGCAATTTATTTTATAATCTGTTATTTTAACACTTCGTTAATACAACACTAGCTGTCGTACTTGAATTACTAATTAAGGGATCATAGTGTTAATGACAGATTAAAATAACAAAGAGGTTTAATATCGTGAGAATTTAATTTTTAACAAAATATTATGATAACATAGTCGTATTCTTGTTTTATTGTTTTTTTTTTGTATATTTTGCAAGTAAAGTTTATTTTTTCCAATTTCAAGGTATTACATATTGGTCAACGGAACTAAACGCCACACTCTTTTAACCAAATAGGTAATATTTACCTCGCATTAACATGTTTTTATTAGATTCATATATCTATCAGTCTACCTATTAATACTTGCTGGGTAAATGTAAGAAAAGAAAACAGTGTTGAGTTACGCCACTCAACTTCGTCTCAAATTTATATGGAAAGCGGATAGAAAAATCGTGAATTTTAAATTAAAATGTTCCCACAACAAATTCGAACTCATAGCCAATTCTATTATAATATTTTTATAATAAACATATGTTTTTTATACATTATGCATACTAATAGAGTAATAGAGACGTAGAAATGACAGTATTTGAACACGCTCCAACTCAAGTGGAGGATTAGAACTAACAAACCATTAAAACGATATTGTCAATAAGTGCGATTATATTTTTAATCGACATTTTCAATGTCTAGTATCTTTTTTTACATAAGCATCGTGAGAAATAATAAATTATAATAATTAAATTATATTTGGTTTAACAATATGCGGCGTTGAGTTCCGCTGGAGTACACAGTATCTCGACACTAGGTACCTACCCTGCTCTGTCTGTATCTTTTTTTCTTATTGTTATATTATTATATTATAATTATTTATCACGTTTTTTAACCCGCATAGCAGGGTAGACTGGAAGTACATACCTAACGTCAAGACACTCCGTATTCCGCTATAATTTCTCTTGTAAAAATTACATATATATTTATATATTAGTTACTCAGAAATAAAGTTTATATTTGAAAGAGTTTTTTTAATTTAAATCGTGAGAAATGTCATCTTCGATGTAAAAGTCAGTTAGAACTTCCTTGCCTGTTTAATTTTTTTAACGAATTATTTCAAATTAAAATACATACATTTTATGTGAAATTAATTTATTTTTTACTTATAAAAAAAAACAAGATATTAAATTTTGTAAAAAATATTGTTAAAAAAACTTAAATATGATTTCTTTTAAAACAGCTTTACTAGAACTTACTTTACCTATTCATAGAGTAATTCTCGCTAAAGCTCAGGAAATATTAAATAATAATTTTAATATATATTTTCTTAAAGGACATAATTCAAAATGACTGCGTATTATTATATTTTCTTCCGACCCTAGACCCTCTGCAAAATTATAGTTCTCTATGAGAACGGGAAGGGGTTCAAATCTATACTGTGTGTAAAAAAGATGATGCGAGATTCGAACCCGCGCCTCTTTACAATTTTTTTATTATATTTTAAAATATTACAATAACATTTCCATTTGCCAAACGATTATTTCTTATATCTTTGGAGTGCAGAAACTTGTAAAAATCAAGTGGAAATGCTAACAATATATATAAGTTGTAACAAACTTATAAAACGGTCAAAATGCTTGTGCGGTCCAAGAGGCGCAGGTTCAAATCTTGCTGCGTTCAAATTTTTATACGTTTTTTTAAAAAAAGTATTTATATGTATTGAAATGTTCATTATAATCTTAATAACTTGATAATTATACAATTTGGTAAGTATAGTAAGAAAAAATCTTATACAACAGAAATTATGTTTATAAGTTAAATATGAAACTTATTACGCTTAGATATGACAAAGCGGCGTTGAGTTCCGCTATTCACAAGCCATGATTTCAGACGAAAAGCGGAAGATCGAAACTTAACCCTGAATTAAAAAAAATTAACAAGAAAACATTTTTTCAAACTAAATCTTTATACAAAAGCAAAGCTAAGGAGATCGTATCATGTATGATTTAGCGCTGGCACGTGGCTAAAGCGCGTTGGTCGCGTGTTCACACTTTTCTACTTAATGAATAAGTAAATATATTCATTTTCAACTAAGTAATGATTCAATTACAATACTTCGAACCCTTTTATAACAATTAAATTAGTTTAATATATTAAAAAATACTTTAAACTTTTATTAGGTTTTATTTTTAATAAGATATTTGCTTTTTTTTAATATACTTTAAACGACTCTATTTTAAATGAGGACGGTCGTGGCGCAGTGTGACAGCGTCCGACTGTAAACGCGATCGGTTGTGGGTTCCATCCCCACACGTGGGAATGATTATATTTAAATTAATTTCACTTTCTCCCTCTGGTAAAGACAAAGTGCGGCGTTGAGTTCCACCACTCAACACGCAATGTCTCAAATTCGGCGGAAAGCGAAGAACGAAGCGTGTCTTGACATTAGGTACTTTCTGTCTACTCTGCTATGCAGGATAAAAGCGTGAGGCTAAAAAAATTAAATGGATTAATTGTATATATTTCGCTATTCGAAAATACAAAATGTTCTAAAACCTCAGGGTTTCAAACATATATTTTCGAATACTAAAATATATGCGATTACTAAAATTTCATTTAAAAAAATATATTTTTGTTTAAGAAAAGTACTTTTATTTAAAAGCTCTAGTCAGTCTTGTCAGTCGACCACTAAGAGCGTTAATTTAGGTTTTTCCTAATATATATAAAAAAAATTGTATTGTACGTCTACGTATTTTTCATATTATTAAACAGTCTCTACAAATAGAAAACCAAAGAACATGACCGAAAATTCGAGTTATCGAGGTTTTTAATTTATGTAGAATTTTGATTTCGGCGTATTTTAATTTGACATAAAGAGGCCTAGATCAATTACAATTATTTTATTAAATATGCATTGCTTTGTGTCGAAACACAGAATTCCAATTTAATTTTCGAAGCTGTGAAGGTAAAGTGTGTATCCAAATATATCTTACTCTGACTCTTTGATTATTTCAACTAATAAGGGGATGAGATTTCGAGATATACAGGTTTTAGTATTTAAACCAAAGGGAATATTTTTAGGGAAGCTTTCAATGTATCGATATTTGATTTAACGAGGTTGTACTGTGTAACTTACTTTCAAAATAATATAAAAAATTATAAGGTGATTTCTGTTCAGAGGTGTTTTGGTGTTTATTATTAAGGGACTATATATTTAGTATTAAACTTACATGCTTTATGTTTAAATTTTTTAAACAATAATTTTAACAATAGTTTGAAAAGTAAACTGAGACCGGTCGTGGTACACTGAGACGTCTGACTGTAACGATTATGGGTTCAATTCCCACTCGGGGTAATGATTATAGTGAAATTATTCTCATTTAATTGGCTAAAATTATTACATTGTGTTCCGAGATTAATTCGGCGAAAAAGCTAAATACAGTGTCTGTCTAGGTACAGAATAGAAGCGTGTATTGTAGGGCTCAGAATCTTTATGTACTCCCTAAGAGACGATACAGCCAAAACAAACTGCAAACGCAACTATTATTGTTTCCTATTTAATCTGTGGTAAGTGGCGAATAGAGAAATATGACACTAATTTCACACTATACCCCACTAAATGACAGTTTAAAGCAGACTTTGATAATATAAGTGGCGCCGCGTGTCATAACGCGTGGCAGACGCGTGTCGTCACTGGTATATCAATCCGTTTACTAATAAACCTATATCTCTTTCAAATGGCACTTGTAGTGGGTTCAAATTATGCGGTACTTTAAATTAGAATTCAATGTAACACGTGCTTGGATGTTAATGTTGTTATATTTTATATTATTTGATTGAAAATTGACCAAATGTTGCTTTTTTTAGCATAATTGTAGATACTCGAAATATGTTACTTAAAATATTGTACTTCGCTTTCTACCGAATTTGATATACATTGCGTATTGAGTGGTGGAACTCAACGCCTCATTTCATCTTACCAGAGAGATGAAGTGACAATAATTGGGAACCAACAACCGATCGCGTTTACAGTCGGACGCTGTCCCAATGAGCCATGACCGGCCTGTATTATATTCATAGTTTTTAAAAGATCATAACACCAAAAACCAAAAGTTACTTCGTTAAAACTCAAACATTATAATTAAAAAAGCAGCATAACGCTTTATTCAGCATAGTCAGAGACACCCCAGTGTCAAGACACTCCGTTGACTGTTTTCTATACAAAATCGAGACATTGTGTGCTGATTGGCGAGCTCAACTCCGCGCTTTGTCTAACTAGAAGCAGAGAAATGACAATATATTTATAAAAATTCAAAATTTAACGAAAATCAAGAGCCAATAAATTTATATAATTATTACAACAGACGCAATAGAAATTGTAACAAAAGATCCCTTGAAGCCGACCTCTACAGATGTGCTCCACTCCACCATATATGTACTCTAGTACAGTACTACAGTAGCTATATGTTATCTTTACAAACAAACATGCGGCATTCCAATCAACCTCAAGTACCGAGGGCCAGTGTACCAAATGTTACAATAACTTTAGGAAAACATTGTATTAAATATACTGCAGTTAATTTTATATTTTTGGACGATTCGTATTGCGCCGCTTGTGAGGCGGGTTATGGCTGTATTTCCTTTTTTTTTTTATTAGAAAAGAATCAAGTGTCAAGACACTAAGTTATCCGCTTTTTGCCGGAAATCGAGACGTTTTGAATAGCGAAACTCAACGCCGTGATAGGTTTTAGAAGAGCGTATAAATTAAACTAATTTAAATATAATCATTCCTTCCAGTATGTAGAGTTCTAACTAATAACCAAATACGTTTACAGTCAAAATACATACTATGAAATAATGGCATTTTTTTTTATTTTTTATCAAAGTAATTATAGAGGTCGATGTATGTTGAGAATTGTCATACATAAGGGTTGTAGGATCGATTTCCAATTAGGGCATCAGTCATATCCATAAGTATATTAAAAATGTAACTGTTTTCTTTCTGTATATGAAATGATTGACTGTGCGTTTGTGCACGCTAATCTCAGAAACAGTTAAAGTGATATAAATGCAGTTTTCACTATTTTTGCAATCTATACTTGACATACATTTCAAACGATTCCTTATTAAGTAATGCGTTTATTAAGTAGTTTAAAATATTTTCCAGAGAGTATCTAGTGTCGAGACACTCTGTTCTTTGAATCCCTTTCAACACGAGACATTGCGTGTTGAGGTGCGCTCTATATTATCAAAATGGCAGAACGTAAAAAACACAGAGTGTCCTGACATTCATTCTACATGTAAATATATATATAGTTTCAAGCCCTTATCCCGCGTTATGAGTGAGTAATAGACAAATCGCGACGTAACTCAACGCTGCGATTTGTCTAACCAGAGCGAGGAAATGAACGAGAAAATAATTTAGATATAAACAAAACAAACATACATTAATATTGAAAGCCAATTATATATTGATAAACGTGAAATGATCTGTGACGTCCGCGTTGGTCACGCGTGTGGGAGGCGATCGGTAACTACAATATTTATATATGGGTGTTCATTTAACGCTTGTTAAAAACCCATCAAGCGTTTTAGCCATGTGTGGATTATTTGTTTATAATTTATAATGAATGGGGTTTGTAAACCCGGCGTTAGGTTACGCTAATAGTCAATTGTCAGTAATCAATTTGGATAAGTTTCCTTGTATTAATAAATTAAACTTGCAAGATGTCCCTTGCCTCAGTAATAAATTTATTTATTTATTTTTAAAGTAGGCAAAAAAAAAATACGCGAAATATCTAAGTCCTTTGTAGGTAAGTAAGTAGGTTCTCAAAACTTAAAAATAAAATATTTTATATTTGGAGTTGCATTGAAGTTCTACTCAGAGGTGTTATTTTACTTATATATAAATTATTTTCATTTCCGCGCTGTTTTAAGACAAAACGCAGCGTTGAGTTTCACCACTTACCATGATTAGGTCATGAATTATTTCGAACAAAGAGTTTTTTGAAAAAAGAGTGTCTTAACACTAGGTGCCTGGCAAGCAGCGAGATGAAAGCGTAAAACCGATTTTGTATTGCCAATTCACAAGACTTTTTATGTAAACCTATAGTGAGACAGATGCTTGAGCGTGTAAAGAGGTGATGGCTTACTAAGGGTAGAATGTCACGTCATTTCTCTCCCGTGCGTAACTAACACGCTAACACGCTGATGTCACGGTGGTTATACAATCATTATTTGTATGTGGTTTACTTAATAAGCAAAATAAAATGTAATTTTTTTTTTCGTTTTCCAGCTATTTATAGAAAGGCTTAAAATCAAATTACTAGAGCCTTGACTAAGTTCATTAAAATTTAATTCCAATACGCGTTGGGTTTGAAATAGACAGTGTGTATGTACAAGCTCTATATCGAATTCATGTGAACATTTTCTCTCTTATATATATATATATATATATATATATATATATATATATATATATGTATATATATATATATATATATATGTATATATATATATGTATATATTAATCAGATCTTAATTTATAGAATAAAGAAAGAAAAAAGTTATTATTTATCTATATTATTATAAATAAAATTGATGTGTCAGTTTGTGATATTAAACAAACCGCTTAATACAAAATGCTATGTATGTATACACGGTACAAATACTAAAATGGTTTTTTTTTACAATTTTTCTCCGTCAGTCTGTTTTGGCTTCACTCTTGAACGGCTGGACCGATTTTAATAGGACTTTCACTGGCTAAAAATTAATGTAATAAAGGGTAACTTAGTAATTTTATTTAATAATTATAAATTAGAGATCCAAATGTAAAATTCTAAGAGGAAGTCACAGGCACAACCAGTTTGAAATGTAATTATTCTATGTAGGATCGAATTTACAAACGAAGTACTTGCCATTGGACAAATCCATTGCGTTATTACAACTTCTCTTTAAAATATTATTACTTACCTCAAGTATCACTAAAAAGTTATTTAAGAATACCTACCTACGTAGATTGATCAATCAATCTCAACTCATACATAAGCAACTAAAATAAACATACATGTGTTGAGAGGATGACTATGCCACAGTGGAACAGCGTCTGACTGTAAACGCAATGTCTCGAATTCGGCGGAAAACGGAGTACGGAGTGTCTTGACACTAAGTACTTCCTGTCTAGCCCTGCTGTGGATCCGCCATACAAGCGCGTTAAACAGTACATACAGATTATATTAAAATTTTGCAACGTTAACGACTTCTCCATTGGTGGAATAATAAAAATATAGTAGCTTTAGTCGTTGAATAAGCGACTGTAATTAAATCTTAAGGGTCTGCGGGTGGGGGATGGGGTGCGTGTGGCACAATGCGCCAGGTGCCGCCACGCTGGCGGACCAACGTTGACTTTGCGCGCGTTCAAATTAAATTTTATCTTATTTTGTTAGTTAATATGTTTATTTTTACTATGTAACATAATTATTTGCGTATATTAATAACAATAATAAAAAATTGCCCTTAAACATTTATTTATAGTATATGTTATTAGCTATATAATTGATTTAATTTCGCGTAAATCATTCGGTTGTAAATCAATAATATTAAAAATAAATAACATTTTTATTTAATTATAATTATACTATATATAGAAAAAAAGGCCTATAAAATATCATAATTATATTATAATCGGTTCCGCCATTTCATGTCAAAATTATCCAAAGCAAAGGAGTGAAAGATACGTTGAAATAAGTAAAAATGTTAATAAAATTTATACAAAACGTATTATTTTATATATATACATATATATATATATATTCTAAATTTAAAATATATTTATATATATATATATATATCTAAATTTAAAATATATTTAAAAACTGTCAAATATAGTATTTGACGTAACGGTAATATATATCTTCACATCTAATTGATTCTAATTTGATTTTAAAATTCATTCCATTCAGAGGATGAATTTGAAAATGAACAAAATAAATTTCATTTCAACAAAATTCAATTTGAAATTCAATAACAATTCAATAAAAAATTAAAATATAATTTATTAAAAAAAAAAATGTACGCACCACATACTTAAACCCGACACCCTGTTTTATGGCCGAAATCGTGTTTTTGGGTTGAAAATGCATTTTTTCGATAAAAAAAAAGTAGTATGAATAGATTTATTGTTCTCAACACGACAGATGGGTGCAGTGTTCATGTGATAAGGGTAAACGGTTTGACACCGGCACAATCGGTCAGGACTCACAACGGAGGGAAATTGGCTTACCGAAGTTTTTTTTTTAATATAAAATTTAATACACTACAGACTGGGTCTGTACCTTTTTCCTTATTGTTATTTATTTTTTATTTAAATATATTTATAATCAGCTACTTAGAACTAAAGATCTATATATATTAAAATATAAGCGAATTATTGAGTAACTTTCAAAGTTTGCAGTTAATTCTTGATTATTTGTCGATTATTGGTTTAAAATTGTAATTAGTTATAATTTTTATAAAGAATTTTAATCTATAGTGTTGTATTCGTACCAAGTTTGTACTACAAGTATTCATTGTAGGTTATAGAAAGTGTTCAAAGTTAGTTGTCCTACCAGTTATTCTACATAAATACCGCTCGAGAAGTTATATATACCCTATAATTGTATTAACAGCATTAAAAATGTCTTGAAAATTAGATAACATCGTGTTTTGAAGCTAAAACAAGTGGCAAACTCAAATGTCAAATTGTATAAAAATTAAAATATAAATAAAATTGCTAAATAAGGCCGGTCGTGGCACAGTGTGACAGCGTCTGACTGTAAACGCGATTGGTTGTGGGTTCGATCCCCACTCGGGGGAGTGATTATATTTAGATTATTTTCAATTCCTAGCTCTGGTAAAGACAAAGAGCGACGTTGATTTCCACCACTCAACACACAATGTCCCGAATTCGATGGAAAGCGAAGTACGGAGTGTGTTGACACTAGGTACTTTCTGTCTACCCTGCTATGCGGGATAAAAGCGTGAAGCTAAAAAAAAATAAAGTTGCTAAATATCGCCTATAGAAATAAATCTACAGGGTTGAACGCGTACATACTAATGAATATAAAATGAGTTTCGCTAGCATTATCTGATTCGGATTAAGTCGGTAAAAAGACCTTATTATTACACACTGATGGTTCTGATGGGATTTTTTTTATTGTATCCACACCTCTATACATTGTTGGGAAATAACGTTTTTTAGTAAAAAATGCATTTTATTATATATATATATATATATATATATATATATATATATATATATATATATTAGGTTCTTGCAGGTTAGACAGAAAGTACATAGTGTCAAAATATTCTGTACTTCGCTATCCACCGAATTCGAGATATTGCGTGTTGGATTCTGGAACTTAACGCCGCACTTTGTCTTACCAGAGCGTAGAAGTGAAAATAATTTAAATATAATCACTTGCTCAAGTGGGAATCGAACCCACAATCGATCGTGTTTTCAGCCAGACGCCGTCCCACTGCGCCACGACCGACTTAATGTTTCTTAGTTTTAAAATAGTTTCGTTTAAAATTGTTTTTGTAACAAAAATTTTTTAGCTTCACGTTTTTATACCACTTAGCAGGATAACAAATAGTTGCTAGTATCATGGCACTCCGTACTCCACTTTCCGCCAAATTCAAGACATTGCGTGTTGAGTGACGGAACACAACGCCGCGTTTTGTTTTATAAGAGCGAGGAAAGGAAAATTATTTATATATAATCATTACCCCGAGTGGAAATCGAATTCACAACTGATTTTTACCTATTTTGTCTACTTGAATTTGAAACTGCTACTCGTCTAAATTCTTTGAAACTCAGCTATCTGTGCTACGATAGTGTAACTAAATACATACAAAGTTCTTTTCAACCTAGTATAATAAGAATAAAGCTTAATCCTCCAGAAGATGTTATCTCCATGCATTAGCGATAATTGTGGGGATAGCATCTTATCAATGATCTACCCCAATAGAGGGTGGTGACTGTTTGTTAAATGCACCAGCAAGTGTGCCTGTGACGATATTTTGGTCAAAATTTGAATTTTTTTTTAGTTTCACGCTTTTATCCCGCATAGCAGGATAGACAGAACGTACCTAGAATCAAGACACTCTGTACATCGCCTTCCATCGAATTCGAGACATTGCGTGTTGAGTGGTGGAACTCAACGCCGCACTTTGTCTTACCAGAGCGAGGAAGTGGGATTAATTTAAATATAATCACTCCCCTAGTGGGGATGGAAGGATTTGAAATTATTCCAAGCCATATGTTATCTTTGACAGGATAAAGAAAAAATAATTAAAAAAAAAATAATACTACATACGATTATTGGTGTGCCTTTAATTCTCAAAACAATTAAACCAGAATGCTTTATCCCCAAGTGCTTATTCTGTTAAGAATTTTCTAAACATAACACAGTGGTAAGTTAAACATTAGGCCCAGTACACATATACGATTACAATAATATACTTAATATTACCTTCATGTACGTGGTGCAGTGAGACTCACGAATTCGATTCCCATCAGGGGAATGATTTTATTTAAAATCAATTTCACTCTGGTCAGACAAAGCGAAACGTTGAGTTTGCCAATCGACAGACAGTGTATCGTTTTCGGTCGAAAAGCAGAGTGTCTTGACACTAGGTTATAGGTTGACATCCCTGCTTTACTTACTCCATTATTTCCCTTCTAAATAAATAAAAATCATACATGTATCTCGCCATTATTAACTAATCCAGCGAACAACCGTCTCTCATTGTTGGAAGTGTAAACATTAATTCAAATTCAAATGTGTAAAGGCCCTTTAAGTATTTTGAATATTTAATTGCGTGACATTGTGGTTACAGTGCGGCGGGACAATCGCTCCGTCACGGCAACTTGTCCCGTCACGCCAAAGCTGATTTGGTTTGTTAGTTTTAATTAGGCATGGCCGTTTTTTTGTTAATGCGCGAGATGGTAGTCGATTCCATTAATTTTCGAAAAAGTGCTTATATTTTAACCTATTTTGATGTTTTCGGCAAAGTACGGAGTTTAGTTCCGCCACTGATCACGTCTTGTCTGGTTATTTGCAGGAAATAGAGAATAAGATGCTTTGCTACGTTACAATCTTCCTTTATCTTTGTATTATTATAATTATGCAGAATAATAGAGGTTTTAACAATTGTGTATACTAAATTACACTGAATATCAATACTTGCTTTACTTTCGAAAAAAAATATGCCTTAAACTTCTTGTTTCCTCGATCGAATCCAAAACCACCGTGTGTACTAGAAGTAGTTGTCCCACTGCTCTACAATGGTTTTAATATTGTATTAAAAATTATATTCAACGTTCCACTTGTAAAATGAATGTTTAATAAACACCATGTACGTTTGCGCAAGCAATTTTGTTTTTAAAAATACAATATTTATTCATTTTGGGGCCGGTTGTGGCGCAGTGGGACAAGCGGGACAAGGTCTGACTGTAAACACGATCGGTTGTGGGTTCGATTCTCACTCAACACACAATGTCTCGAATTCAGATAGCGAAGTACGGAGTGTCTTTACACTAAGTGCTTTCTGTCGACCCTGCCATGCGAGAGAAAAGTGTAAAGCAAAAAAAATATTATTACTCTGCATATATATATATATATATATATATATATATATATATATATATATATATATATATATATATATATTTATATATATTTACACACGTCGCACGCGCCGTGTCTGAGGACAATATTATATATTCGTACCGTGAACCTGATATCCTTGCCAGGACGACCGATACGTCGAGCAATAAAAATCATGTTTTTTTTTTAAACTAATTTTTTATATTTCAATTTCAAATGTATAGAATTGTGAACGCACAAGTTCGCAAGAGGCGCGGCTTCAAATCCTTTCATTTGTATAAATGTATCTAAATATTGACAGGAACTAAAAAATGCTATAAAAATATATTTATTTGTTATTATTTTTTTTAGCTTCACGCTTTTTATCCCGCATAGCTGAGTAGATAGGAAGAGATTACTGTCAAGACAATGGCGTATTGAGTGGTGGAACTCAACGCCGCGGGAGAAAATGTAGTTATTTTTAATATGAATGTATTCTCCTGAGTGGGAATTAATCCTATCCTAATTTAATTTCTTAGGAAAATATAAAAAAAAAATCCGCACCTAACCATATAAAAAAATTTATTATTTAAATAGTTAGCCAAATAAAATTTTTGTATTATCAAAAATCATCCGACAGAAGAACAAATATGTAATGCAAATTAACTTACATTCTTTTAAAAGGGAGACGTCAAAGGCATTGTTACCCTAATAGTTGTAGGGGGAACTCCCCTCTGTTACACCCTTCCACAGACTAAATATATGGTAGAGATCGTATCTCGACGTTATTTAATATGTAATTATGATTTTTTTTTCTTAATTTTTTATCTTTTTTTGTACTCAGCTTAGGTTTTATATATTAGGTTTAATTTTTATTTTACTTATTTTAAGGTATTTATATAAAAAGAAACGATTTTACGTTTTATTTTGATACAGTATGCTCTCAATATCCCATTTTTTGTCATTTACGGCTGATTCGTTACGTCTAAATATTGTAAAAATATCTATTTATATTTAAAATTACGTACTATAACTTTAATATAAAATATGATTTTTCTTTTTATTTCTATTATTTTATCACGCATAGTAAGGACAAGAAGTAACTTGTGGCGGCACTTAACGCCGCACTTTGAGTTACTAGAGCAAGAAAAGAAAAATATTTAAATATAAACATTCTCCCGAGTGGGAATCGAACCCACAAGCGATTGCGTTTGCAGTCAAACGTCTCACTGCGTCCGACGTCTCTTCCTCGCATGACTTTAATTTATTAAATATGATAATTTTTAAGAATGAAGTACCTATACAATATTTATCTTGACCTTAAAATATAGTTAAGAGTAAACGTGTTTTAACAAACAATTTTTTTCATTAAATTGTATAATCACAAACATGTTTCCCTTGAATCAACATTTGAAAAAATATACTTTAAAAGTTATTATGTATTCCTCCGTCATGGAACTATACTATAAGGTAATGATTATGGGCTTAAATATCAATTAAGCCAAAGCTTACTCACTCTATAGAAATTGAACAGCGCGGCGTTGAGTTCCACCATCGACCGATACCTCTAATGTCAATAAGTAACGAAAAGTGGACGATGATTGACATTATATATATATATATATATATATATATATATATATATATATATATATATATATAAAATTATATACAACCTTTTTAATTCCCTTGAAGATTAAACTGAAACTGGCCGGTGACAAATTCAAAATTGACACAAACATTTTATTTCAACAAATTCAAATGTGGAATAATCATTAATATACCAGAGCGGCCCATCGGAGGGGCGTTGGTTCGTTATATAATATTTTTTTTTTCAAAATTTCAGTTCACCACCAAAATTTTTGTAAAACGTGAATATATAAACGTTTTATATTTATTTTAAATTGAGTGTCGTCAAAATTTTTAAGTAAACAAAATGGTGAGTTACAACAAACATCCGTATTTGCTTGGTGTTTTCAAACATTATGTTACCTCATATCTTCATAATATGATATTTTAACTATTATATTTGTAATTTAGTATAATATTGAATATTGAGTTGTTCCTCATATTACAGGGGCCATGGTAGACCCGTCATAGTCTTAAATAACTTGTGTAATTCAGTAAACACGTCTCATTAGCGTTAATTTTTCCAATTTAACGCCCGTTAAAGGTATTCAGTTTTGGTTGTTATAAAAATATATGATAGGGGAAGCAGTAGCAGTATGATAGTATTGATAATGCAAGTGCGATTTATGCAATCTGTAAATAGAACATATTTCATACATTATAATGAAGAGCAAACTAGTAATAGGAGATCCTATTTTCAAGTAAAAGTAAATCTCATACATATTCATCTCTTGCTAAAACAAACAATTGACCTTGTTAAATTAAATCGCCCTAGCCAAGCCCTTGGTATCTAGTTGGTACGCACAGTCGGTCGTTATTCAATTAATCACGATTAATTAAATTTAAATTGTTTTTATATATAATGAATTTACAAGCTTCGTTCTGCACGTTACTCACAAACAGACATTATATGCAGAATTAAATAAATGAAATGCTTTAACTCAAGCGATTCTAGAACATTACATATAAGTATATATTATAATTCTACAATCTTTGACGCCGGACGTGACGCAGTGTGACAGAGTCTGATTGTAAACGCGGTCGGTTGTGGTTTCGATCCCCACTCGCTGGAGTGATTATATTTAAAAATTATTGACATTTCCTCGCTCTGGTAAGACAAAAGTGCGGCGTTGAGTTCCATCACTCAACACGCAATGTCTCGAATTCGGTGGAAAGTGAAAAACGAAGTGTCTTGACACTGGGTACCTTCTGTCTACACTGCTGTGTGGGATTAAAGCGTGAAGCTAAATAAAAAAATCTAAAAACGATATATCTATTTACTTCGAATAATTAGTCAATTAACGAGTTGATTTTTTTCGCCTACTGTTCTCACCATATCCGCCTTCTAAACGGGTGATAGTGACATTTTTTATTTGCCAATTTGAAAGTTCTTGTAGCAGTATTTGACTTTATTCAATTGATTTTGATTTGAATATATTGTTTTTTTTTTTGCTTTGAAACAATGTATGAAAACGAGCCTTTAAAAAAATAGGTTTCCTGCTGACTTAAATATACGAAATCCTATTATAAGATAAGAAAATGTAAAATTTTAATATGTAAATGTTGCATATATAAAAATTTGTCGCCTAAAATTTACAGAGGTTCGGGTACACTACCTACTGTTGAATATTAGTATAACAAGGAGTTGAACTGATTACTATAGCTTATTTTTATATTTAATTACAAAGTATTTTTTTATATAAAAAAATTTCAAGCAATTAGTGGAGAAAAAGTAACGTAACGAACATAATGTAACGAATGGTATTCCATTCAAATTTTTATACGTTGTTTTTTTAAATATATTTAAAATACATTTTTAAATTGTACTTGAGGAAAAACACAAATTAGCTCTATTCATACATATGCGAAGTTGTTATTTTTTTAATAACTTTCAGAGGGAATGCATATCTGTCCACGTGGGGCAAGCCGGCGTGCAGATGGGCGTGGCGTGTTGGCAACTCTACTGCCTGGAGCACGGCATCCGGCCTGATGGCACGCTGCCACTGTGCAACGCTGATCCCAACCCCACGGACTCGTGCTTCAATACGTTTTTCTTTGAGGCGAACAGAGGCAAGATGGTGCCCAGGGTCGTTATGGTGGACCTGGAGGAGACTGTTATAGGTTAGCTGATTATGAATTAAAGTAAGCGCTTCGAAAGAGTCTTTCATTTTGTAAACATACAATGAAGAGAAAATAAAGAGATTTATTTTTTTAAACTTACTGTATATTGTACACATAAAAACAGTTTCAGGCTCTATGTAGGATAGTCTAAGACACTCCGTTGACTGCTTCCCGAATTTGAGATATTGCGTGTTGAGTGTCCAACTCTATTGTTTTCTTTATCTAGGTTGACAAATTCAAATTTTAAATATCAAGCAAGATAAAGATTAGAGTCAGCCAGCCACCTTGCAAATGAGGCCACAATGACTTCAAAGCTAAATATTAAATATTGATCAGTGATTATATTATTAACAGCAAACCTTCTATAATATACGAATTTGTATTGTTTGAAAAGGTCAATTAAAAAAAAATTACAAGGATAAACCCATATATTTTACATAACGAGTATAACTAAGTATCTAATATAACCTAAAAATGTTCACCAAAACAAGTTTAAAATATTTTCGTTTTCTATACTTATTATAACTTACAATTTTCCGTATGACATATTTATGTTTTAGTATGAAATATTTTATATATAAATATAATTTCAAGTAAAACATAATTAACTGTAATCCATCGTACAATCTAATTTAATGATCAAATTACTACGATCAAAAATGGTTTTAGACGAAGTACGCTCCGGGGAGTACCGTCAGCTCTACCACCCGGAACAGCTTATCACCGGCAAGGAAGACGCGGCCAACAACTACGCCAGAGGGCACAATTGTACCGGCAGGGAGGTGCTGGAGCCCGTGGTGGACAGGATAAGGAAGATTGCAGATCAGTGCACCGGTTTGCAAGTGAGTGTCAAGTGTTATTAATGTTTTTTCAAGTGTTATTTGTCATACACTTTTATAAAAGTCTTTTAAAACCAGTGTGAATATTTGTAGCCATACATTCTATGACGTAATCGGCAAAAGGTTTGAACGTATTTAAATTTCAATGAATTGAGGTACATTGGTGAGTTAGGATATCGTCTGACTGAAAATACGATTGGTTGTGGGTTCATTTCCCACTCAGTGTAATGGATATATCATATTTAAAATTTTGATGCTCTGGTAAAACAAGAGCAGCGCTGAGTTAGCCGTTCAGTAAACAAAGTCTTATCGGGTGGAAATAAGTCAAAGTAGTGTCTTGACACTAGGTTATGTCTCTAACTACTCTGCCATGCCATTTTTTAATAATTATTACTATAATAATATTCAAGCTGTTTAGTGCATACACATACATGTGAGAAGTGTTGAGAGAGCTCAATGAAGTAGATAACGATATATTAAATATTTTTATCCGATGTAAAACATTTGTAGGGTTTCTTCGTTTTCCACTCGTGCGGCGGCGGCACCGGCTCGGGGTTCACTTCCCTTTTGATGGAGAAGCTGTCTGAGGAGTATGGCAAGAAGAGCAAGCTGGAATTTGCAATATATCCAGCGCCTCAGGTAAAAGTTGTTATTGGAAGTCTTTTTTTCTACTACCTAAGCATATCTAATTTTCTACATTCGTAAATATAGTATATTTTGTTTTAATCTTTGTTATCAGTATTTATAGAAAAAAATAACTCTTCTTTAAGCGAAAATTATATGCGAATGGTATGAAATTTGGGCTCGGCCAAAATTTTTGTAATTTAAAATTGAATATGATTTCACTCGTTGCTACGGCAACCAGTTTTCTTACGCCAGTCGGTATAATGATATTGACGTGAAATTGCTGTATTCAAATGAGACTCGGAAAATGTTTTTGATCTATGTATGGCCTTTTAAGGAAATATCTATATTTAAAAAAAATCACGGAATATGAACAAAAACATTTGACAATATGTGTATACTAGTGAAAAACAATGTGATTTTTTATCTGTTTGTGTATGTGTTTTCGACGCTAATCTCCGAAACGGCTCAATCGATTTAAATGTAGTTTTCCCTAATGTGTTTGCAACTTGGACTGGACTGGACTTGACCACTGCTTTAATTTTATCGAAAAATAATTTAAAATACTTGAATTTTTACTTACAAGCATATTGATATAAACAAACAAAGATTATAGGAAGGTTGCAAACACGATAGGGAAAACTGCATTTAAAACGGTGCAGCCGTTACCGAGATTAGCGTGCACAAACACACACAAACAGATGCAAAATCACAAATTATTGTTTAGGGTTCTACTGTAATAATTAATGTAACCCAATAACAGTTTCTCATACACATTCCATGTATAGACAGCTATCAGTTAGATTTTTATTAAATACAAATATTTATATGTAAGGAGACATTATTTTTCAAGTAAATAGATTTCAAAATAAACTCGGAATAGAGGCATGCATCTTATGGCATCTTATAGCATTGTCTGATTGTAAACGCGATTGATTGTGGGTTTGATTCCCATTTGGGGGAGTGATTATATTTAAATTAGTTCCACTTCCCCGCTCGAGTAAGAGGCAGCGGCGTTGAGTTTCACCACTCCACACTTAACGTCTCGAATTCGGCTGAAAGCGAAGTACGTAGTGTCGTGACATTAGGTACTTTAAATAAAATGAAAAATAATAATACGACTCCTATATTCTTTTATGTTTTGTAGTTCAAGTTTAGTAATTAACCTTATGAGAGGTGAAAAACTATACATTGTACGCAAATTTATTTTGTATTTTAAAGTTTTATATTTTTATTATCATTATTATGTAATTCCTAAATTAGTTGTAAATTAATACAATGTTGCCATTATAATGGATTTTAAATTGTTTATTCTCAACAAATTACCATTGTAGCGTAGTGGGTCAGCATCGGATTGTATACCCGGATTGGTTGTGGGCTTAATTCCCTCTCGGGGGAATGATTATATTTCAAAACTTCTTCCAATTTCTCCGCTCTGGTAAGACTAAGCGGGGCGTTGTGTTCGCCAATCAAAGCAAAATGCCTCGATTTGGGGCGGAAGGTAATCATAGGTGTCTTGACACTAGGTTGCCCTGTTAGTTCTGCCAATGTCGTTCCATAATCTTAAATATTTATTGGTCTTGTCTCATAGACAGCCCTTTGAAATTAAATGTGACAGAATGATTATATTTTTTTGAGTTGGTTTTTCTCGTGCTAAGTAATAAGCCTCGAAAACTCTTTCCTACGCCATTATTTAAACAGATACTGATCTTTCAGATTTTTTTCGGAATTTATATTAGTATACCCCATGGTAAGTAATTCTAATGGTTGTGGAAGAGATAGGCGTTTGCGATTATTATATGACGATAAGTTATACGTTGTAAGTTATAAGTTGGCTAATTCTACATAATTAAAAATATAGTAGCTATGTGGAGTTTTAAACCGAAAAAATATAAGTAGGATTTATAATAGTGTTCACTTTGAGGTAAGTTTGTTTGTTTTATAATTGCTCAGTGAGTGAGAAACAAAAAACATTTATTTTGGTGTTCCCGATCGGGGCACGTTGTGCTGTTGCGTTACCTTTAACTAATATTTATTTATAGAAATTTTATTTACAGATATGTTGATTTTCTTTAAATTATGACGTTTTGGTAGGGATTGTTTGAGAAAGAAATTGCTCCCAATTTCTTGGCTTTACCATCGGGGAACGAAGATGGCGAAGATTCTTCCGCAGCAGACAGGAATTTTGAATATAATTAGTTCCATTCCTCCTTGTCCTTCCCCCACTAATGAAGATGGGACTAATAATGTGAACGAATATGAAATAATCCCAAGCCCACGATCTAGTACGTCCTCGGGTGTAGTGTCGGCCTATTTCAGGTAATATTCTACCATCAGGAAGAGCCAGATGATCTTTGGCTTCCGTGAGTATTGTCACTTCTAACAAAGCTTAAACTAAATTCAATCAAAGAAAAGGCAGTTCACCTGGAAAAAGCCTTTTCAATCAATTCTACTTTAGGAAACTTTTACACAATATTTTCTATGATTTGGTATAATTAGTTATTAGAACACAATCCACTTCAATTTGTGGGACGAGAACCAGTAAAGCCAGTGAGGAGTCTAAATAACTGAGATATACAGGTAAATTGACCTCAAATTCTTACCATTTACAATCAGCGCATTAGAGGCGTGGGAATTACTTCACTCATTCCTGGGTAAATTTAAAATAAAAATAAGAAACAGGAAGTCGTATCTGAGTTTTTTACATGTTTTACACGTCATGTGTAGAAGAGTCAAGGAGCAGGACGACGCGCAGAGCCATATGGAATTGCAAGGATTCAAGTTTGAAATTGCGAAAAGTATACAATAAATAAGAAATAAGTCTATATATGATTGGTCTGTTTATTACTGAGAAGAAAGGTCGACCTTCATCTGCATCTGATGAGATTGCTGCTGATGAGATACTACCTACTTGAGATTTTCCTATATTTTCCTATCTGGGGTTTGGAACATTAACGCTGTAATTATCCTGGCCGTGTAAACAAAACTTTTGCTATCTGAAAAGTGTCGATTAGAATTTTAGTTTTATAAAGATAATAAATGCTCCCGTAATTTTAATAAATATTACTTTAAGAAATAAAATAGATTAATAAAAAGTATAAAAAAAAACAATCTATGATAATTCATTTGTTGGATGCCCAAAAAGTAGTTTTACAGCGCAGTGAACGTCAACGGCGGCAAAATTAAAAAATATCGATATAAATTTTCATTTTTTTTATATATATTTTCCTGACCCTTTAACATATCTTTCCTGGTCACCAAGAAAAATTATGTTTTGTAGGCTTAAAAAGAGGCTAATTGTTATTTCTTATGGTATTTTATATTAAATCAAAATAAATAAAATATCGATTTAGAAAAGTAACAAAATGGAAACCTTATTTTCTTTTATAAAAATTGATAGACGGAACAAATATAAGCGATTATCCTCAACTCTTTTACATACTAGAAGTCACTTTATATAAATGTGTGTGTTAAGCACATGTAATGTAATGCATTATTAACCAAAATATCAGCATTCTGCACTCTTTCTCTATTATAAACTATAACTGTGCCAAATTTCATACTCCTCTCGTCTGAGAAATTTCTTAAAAAAAGGATATAATTTTTTGCTTCACGTATAATTATATAAATATAATATTTATTGCGCTTTTCATTAATATCTAGTTGAAACTGCAGGTGTCTACGGCGGTGGTGGAGCCCTACAACGCGGTGCTCACCACGCACGCCACCATCGAGCACTCGGACTGCGCCTTCATGGTCGACAACGAGGCCATTTACGAGATCTGCAGGAGACGACTGTCCATCGAGAGGCCCTCGTACGCCAATCTCAATAGACTTATATCACAAGTAAGTGGTGCTTGAAAGATGATACTTCTTACATATTTCTTGTTATCTGTGAAACTTTATTATTATTACTTTATTCTATAGTAACTGATATTCCTTTTAACATGAGCTATTTGCTAGTGAATGTTCTGTCAAAATGGGTCCAGCCGTTTCAGAGATTAGCCAAGATGAACAGACAGATAGATAAAAATTGTAAAAAAAATATTTTGGTATATGTACCGTGTATATCATCACAGGCACTCCAATTTTATGTATTACTATTTAATACATATTACCATACCTTTCTTATTATTTATTAAATAGTGGCGCTGTGGAACAGCATCTGACTCTAAGCATGATTGGCTGTGGGTTCGATTCCCACTCCGAATTATGTTAATATTTTACAAAGTGTCTGTAAACAATCTAGTAGGAGAAGCTGCGATGTTGAGTTCTCCATTCAACAAGCAATGTCTCGATTTTGGGCGGAATGTAGTCAACAGCGGAGTGTCTTGACACTAGGTTGTCTTGACTACCTTCCTATAAAAAAAATATTAATCACTAACGGATATGGATATATGCCTCGACTCATATAGCCAGCCAAAATTGAAACTGTTACCAATATGTTTTAATATATTTTTTTGTTCTTGTATACAAATGGATTGAGAGGATAAAAAGTACCTGAACAGGCATTTGAGGTTGGAAAAGAAATTTAAAATTGAATTCGTTCAAATGGTTTTATATGTAAATGAATTAATTTCTAATTCGTGACCGTTTAAAGTAAAAGTATCGTTGAAACTGTAAGTAGTATTTTATTACGTTGTCTAATTAAAATACAAACAACTAACACTAACCAATAAATGTGAAAGATACAATCTACTTATTTTAGTTTTACGCTTTTATCCCGTACAGCAGGGTAGACGGGAAGTACGTAGTGTCACTATGCTTAACACAACTGAGTGGTGGAACTCAACGCCGTCCATTGAACCGTAAAATTGGTTCAATGTACGGCGTTGAGTTGCAGAACGAGGAAATGAAAATAGTTTTATACCCGCCTTTCGGGGGGGGGGGGGTCTACAGTATCATTGATACTATGCTTTCGAAGGTCCACCGAGGTCTCCCCCGACCTCTCTTACAACTCACCTTTGCTTTATAAATCTTTCTTACCATTCTCCCATCAGTCGCCCATTCGACGTGCCCAAAACACCTGACCACGTTCTTCTTCATTTTCACTATACCATTCACACTTTACGCCTGCCATTCTGCGAATATCTTCAATGCAACGTATATACATCAGCTAAACTGATTGCGCATATCCGATGAGGAGAAATGAAGCTCTTCTCACCGGAATATACGGAATCTGAGCAAGATATAAAAGGCATTTTTAATTTATATGTTTGAAAATGTTGGTTACATTAGTTCGAATGTAAACTAGGTGGTGTCATCGATAACCGCGTCGCTGCGGTTCGACGGCGCCCTCAACGTGGACCTCACGGAGTTCCAGACAAACCTGGTGCCGTACCCGCGCATACACTTCCCTCTGGCCGCGTACGCTCCGGTTGTTTCTGTCGACAAGGTAACTTGACGGTGTTGGTGGTCATTACTGCGTGATTGTTGAGTACGAATTTTATTTCGTTTTTTTTTTTAAATTTTTTTCCAAATTTAGTTTATGCAACTTATATAATAAAAAAACTATAGAAATAATGAAATCATATTGAAGATGAATTTAAAAAAGGCCAATTTATGGGAAATTACATGAAATTTAAGATAGTAAATTTGAAATTAAAAGCTACTGAATTAGACAAAGTATTGTATCGTATAAGAATTTGTCTACGTTGGGGACCACAGCCAGTTTGCTGACTGAAACCCAGCGGTAATTTGTTTGGTAATATTTTTTGAGCGGTAATCGATCTCACAACCATCGCATAGTCTGGAGACATCTGAAGATACCAAGTGCGCCATATTAGCAATTATTTTAATAATTTGCCACAAATACTCACCTGTTTCATAATCTGTGGCTCGCCTTGTAGACTACTCTACTAGATACAAATATAGGAACTGGTTTTTAAGAATATATAATACTAAATGGGTAAATTATTAAAAAAATGTCTAAAAACCAGATTCGAACCCGCTCCTTTTGGAAACCGTTCTAGAGCTGTGACCGCTACGTCATGTGTACTAAACCCGGCACGGTAAGATTATTTCTAAGAAATATTTGTTTGGCAAGAGAAATATTAAATATTTTACTGTTTTTGAAGTGTTGTCCACACTAAGGATTAAAAAACATTTAATAAAAAAAGACCGTTGCGTTGAAATATTTTTATACGTTTTTTAAAAATATTTTTTTTAATTCTAAGTATGAATTGTGCATTTTTATAATTTATCAATTCATTTCTATATTGATTTCTTTATAGCAAACTTTTTTACCAATTTTTACACGTACATTATTGTAAAAAGAAGACATTAGATACAAACTTCCCTCGCAGGCGTACCACGAGGGCATGTCGGTGTCGGAAATAACCGCGGAGCTATTCGAGCCGCAGAACCAGATGGTGAAGTGCGACCCGCGCAACGGCAAGTACATGGCGTGCTGTCTGCTGTACCGCGGCGACGTCGTGCCCAAGGACGTGAACGCGGCCATCGCGTCCATGAAGGGGAAGGCGGGCATCCGGTTTGTGGATTGGTGTCCTACCGGGTTTAAGGTACGTAAGGGCTTTGAGTAGTTTAATTTTTTCTATTTATCCCACAAAGCGGAGTAGTCAGAAAGTACCTAGTGTCAAGACACTCTGCTCTCTGCTTTTCGCCCATTTCGAGACATTGCGTGTTGAGTGGCGGAACTGAAACACTATCTTACCAGAGCGAGGAAGTGAGAGTACTTTAGATATAATCACTCTCCCGAGTGGGAATCGAACTCACAACCAATAGCCAACTGCGCCAAATGTTTATTATTTAAATTGGCTGTTAACAGCAGTTTCGAGTCGTTAATATAATGTCAGTATTGTCAGTCATATAGAAGTTCTTACCAGCTCGGATGCCAGTTCTGGTGAGAGGAACTGGCATCCAGAAATTTCAACAATAGCTGTTTTAAAATATACATGTATATATTTACAATGATTTTCTTAAAATGTCTTCAATATTAAATTCCAAAGTTAGTTTGTGTGGTGTTCCCGGATGGAGTGATATACTTTTTGCAATGTTTATTTAATATTGATTTTATTTTTCTCTCCACCGGCATTCGCCATTGCTTGTGGAAGTGTATTATACACACCTTGTGCCAAAAATCATTTATTTAATTTTTGAAGATGAAAACTGGCTGTGATTAGCTTATTTTAATTCCTTGTATTCATACCGTGTCTTGAACTATTTTTTAAAAATTTTGAATGTATTTGCAAATAACCCTTATAAATATAATAAGAATACCAGTTTTACTCTTGATCTCGTTTTCCGCTCTCCACTATCCTCAGTTTATTTATTACATTTATTTATTCAATACGTGAATGGCGGAACTTAACGCCGCCGCTTTTTGTATAACCATTTTAAATAACGAGTGGCTCGCTGCGCAGGTGGGCATCAACTACCAGCCGCCGTCGGTGGTGGCGGGCGGCGACCTGGCGCAGGTGAAGCGCGCCGCGTCCATGCTCAGCAACACGACGGCCATCGCGGAGGCGTGGGCCAAGCTCGACCACAAGTTCGACCTCATGTACTCCAAGCGCGCCTTTGTGCATTGGTTAGTGTTGGCATTGCTTGCTTTTCACTTGGGGAGGACATTTGATCTTTAATTTTTTTTTAGCTAGCGTCTAGACAGAAAGTACCTAGTGTCAAAACACTCTGTACTCCGCTCTCCGTCGAATTCGAGACATTTTGTTGAGTGGCTGAAATCAATGATTATTTTTTGTATCTTTGTATTTTTTATAAATTTTTAAATGTATTATTCGCATATATCTTTTTAAATGAAACTACTTTAATCGGATTAATGGCTCATATTTTGGTATTCAAAAATACTTTTTTGGAAACCTGACGTTTCGAATACTGTACTTTACTTTCGTGGTCACAGACCAGTAGACTGAGGTGGCATTCCACCTCAGTCGTCAGGTTTCCAAAAATGTATTTTCAAATACCAAAATATACGCGATTAATCCGTTTAAAATAGTTTCATTTAAAATGTGTGAAAATTTCGAAAATCATATATCTTATTACGCGGTATATCTTGGTATTTGGTATTTTGAATTACCATATATCCGTTTAAAGTGGTTTTTTTAAATGAGTAATTTGCTTAGTTTGTTGGTTGACGAATGGAAGGAAGAGTGTGTTTGAAATGTTTTCGTTCCTGCAATTATATATCGTTAAAAAGTTATTTTGGCATGCACCATGCACTTGTTCCCAATTTATAGATGTGGAGCGAGTGCGAGATGGAGCCTGTTTTTTCAATTAACAGTCGACTAGATTCCTTTATACAAGCTGTCTTTAGAACAGGCGTGAGGATAATGTTAGCTCTTTTAATCATCTGCTTAACCTAGTGTCAAGACACTCCGTCCGTCGCTTATGTACACCTTCGAAATATACCTTTGTAATTATTGTGATTAATTGATAAATGAATATGGTTGTCAGGTATGTAGGGGAGGGCATGGAGGAGGGAGAGTTCACTGAAGCGCGGGAGGACCTCGCGGCGCTCGAGCGCGACTACGACGAAGTTGCCATGGACACGTCAGACCTACCCACAGACTGCACCGATGAGTTATAACAAACATTACGTGAGGTGCGGATTCGATTCCCGCTCGTGACTTTTTTTTTGTTTAGTTTCCATACAAGCGTTTGTTTTAAAAGCTGAATCCAGTACAGTATTTTCTGATCATTTAACTAATTATTTCGGAAATTATTGGCTTATTTTAAATTCTCAGTGTTGGATGTAAGTGGACGCTAGAAAACCGCGGCGACGTTTTTAATCGTTTATTATGGCAGAAATGCGAAATTGGTAAAGGTTTGGAAAATGTCCACCCAAGTTCAATACTGCAGTCTTATAACTTCATTCATTCATTGGTTTTGGTTCCATCGGATGTCGTTGTTCACACTTGTCATGTAGCAGGTTCAAATCCGGCAATGTCCTGTTTCTATCACTTTGGTTTCAGCAAGTTTTTTGTATGTCGTGTATTTGTAAGTGTAACTGTTTTGTGCTGTTTTCGTGTTTTTTTTATACACTGTGTTTTGTTTTTGTAATAAATATTGAATTTCTCAGTGTTGTTTTACTTTCCAGCCGCCGCGGTACATTGACTCTGCGGAGCGGCTGTTACTAGCGCATTGATTTATAAACTGTCTTAAATTAGAAATGAATAAGTAGTAAAATCCATAATTTTTATACGTTTTTTCAAAAATATTTTCTAATCCTAAGTGTGGAATAACACTTTAAAAAAATAGTAAATAATTCATAATTGTTCTAAAAGTTGTACAAAATTATGGAGGCCGTCGAAATTGCATCTTATTGGCCACCACCTAAATGAGTTACAATATTAATAAATTCATAATTGTTTTATAATTTACAATTGAAATTGAAATTTTGCAAAGTATTCACAATGTCGGGGTTTTCAAAAATGATTTTTTGAAATTAGGGAACATAGAAAGGGGCATGCATACATACATACATACATACAGACATAAAAACAATACGATAAAAACATAACCCTCCTTTTGGCCATCGGGTAAATAATTTCATTTAAAAATTTCATTGTTTGTAAAACGTAAATAAGGTGCGTTTCATCAATTTCATGTAAATTTTAAATGAAACTATTTAACCGGATTAATCGCGTATATTTTGGTATTCGAAAATGTATTTTTGGACACCTGACGTTTCGAACACTGCCTGTCTACCTGTGACCACGGACTACTGTAAAGTGTTCGAAACGTCAGGAGTCCAAAAATGTATTTTCGAATACCAAAATATACGCGATTAATCCGGTTAAATAGTTTCATTTAAAATGTATAAAAATCGCGAAAATCAAAGATCTTATTCATGTAAATTTTTTTTTGTTCCTTAATATTTTGAGTGCTTTCCTAATACTTTCCCCCGACTTTTGCTCTTATTTACTTAGCCCTTTAGGGCCAAATCTGACGCCAAAAGGACTTAAATTTGTTGGCTATAATATGTAAATTTGAAGTTACTTTTATAAAGAACTTAATACATTTATACATATAAAAATGTCGTCTGTATGTAATATCAAAGTAGTTTTTATTTAATGCATGTGTATGTATACATGTTACATGTCACATGTTACATGTTACATATAGCGAAATAATTTTACAATTTTCGTCCGGGCTGTTTGTTTGTTCCGGCTAATCTCTGTACTGGCTGGACCAATTTGCACGGCTAGATAGCTGAAGTGAGTCATTCAGGGTTTTTTTTATATTTTACTTATTTTAAAGATGAAAAGCTTTTAAATTATATCTATGCTAATATAAATTTTAATTAATCATAAATATTTATTTTGTTTATTTTTACACTTCAAATATGCAAGTATATATTTATTTGTAGATATCCCGTGAACTGTACCACATTGCATACTCCTCAGTTCGCTTTATAGGTATATAGGTACAATACATACAATACGTACATACGTACATTAACATATATGTATGTATGTATATATATACATGCTAACGTATTTATATATTTGAAATATATGTATATAATAGGTAATAAATAGTATATATATATATACATCTAAATATATATATATATATATATATATATATATATATATATATATATATATATATATATATATATATATATATATATATATAGTAAGTGATATATAATATATAATAGTAGTAAGAAAATCTATTTATAATTATGATTGATTATCTCTTAGCAAGACGCTATCGTGTCGAAGTGGCTGACATCTGACTGTAAAAGCGAGTGGTTTAGGGTTCCCATTCGGGGGAATGATCGTATTTAAAGTTTATTTGCATTTCCCTGCTCTGGTAAGACAGAGCGCGGCGTTGAAATCGCCATTCAACACGCAATGTCTCGATTTCAGGCAACGGAGAATTTTAACACTAGGTTGTCTCCGACTATTCTGCTATGCGGGATAAAGCGTTTTTTTATCTATTTGCAATAACCTATTTTTTACGATATGAGTATTAGAGGTTTGACGATCATTAGTATAAATTGAGTAAATAACAATGTTATTATAATAATGTATTTAGCTATTTATGTCAAGCTTTCCTCATCACTCACACTTTGCATGTTAGGTGGAGAGGGCCAAGAGTCAAGACACTGTGTACCTCCCTTCTTAACCCTAGATCAGATATTCCACGGCGGGTATCAAAATATAATTTTGAGATATTTCGGAATCCACAAAGATCGCGCGTGTGCAACGTTAAGCGCTTCTTCATTTTAAAATATCATAGGCTTATTGTCTTAAGCATATAATTTCACGTTCTGTCTCTCATAGTAAGGCAGTAAGACAAAACCCAGTGTCTGGACATCAAGATATCCCTTGTTAAGTGGCGGAGCTCAACGCCACACTTTGTCTTACCACAGCGAGAAAGTGAAAATAATTTAAATATAATCACTCCCCCGAGTGGGGATCGAACCGACAGCGCCACGACCTGCCTCTATATATACTATTGTTTGTAAATGTAATGTATTTTGTAATATTTTTTCTTATTAATAAGTTATCTCTTAATTATAGTTACTGATCTCGAGTGATTAGATTTACAAACAATTGTCTGAGGAATGGAATTTGACATTAGTCTTTGCCTGACGTAACTTAGTTCCGCATATATTATAACTGAAAGATTGGATTTATCCACAATAAATTAGTAAAGTTAAGTGTATACGAGTGCGTCACCACGTCGAGGTTTTCATTTACAATAATCACCTTCATATTGACTTCAAGAATGAAGTGTCTTGACACTAGGTTCTCTCTAACTTTAATTTAACGCTTTTGTCCCACATAGCAGGGTAGACCTAGTGTCAAAACACTCCATACTTCACTTTCCAACAAATTCAAGACATTGTGTGTTGAGTGGCTCAACGCTGCATTTTGTCTTACCAGAGCGAGGACGTGAAAATAATTTGAATATAATCACTCTCCCGAATGGGATTACAGTCAGACGCTGTCACACTGCGCCACGAACGATCTCTGATCAGGGTCCATGATACACTCGGAAATACTGTACGCAATCGGGCCAGTTAATTAATCTATTTCTTTTTAAAATATATGTATAGCTTTTTTATGATAAGATCTAGATGTTGGCGATTGTTACACATTTTAAATCAAGCTAATTTAAACGGATCAATCGCGTGTATTTTGGTATTGGAAAATACATTTTTGGAAACCTGACGTTTCGAACACTTTACAGCAGTCCATGGTCACAGACTAGTAGACTGAGATGACTTTTTGTATCAATAATCGTCTTTTGACTTTGTATCAACTGACAGACGAATGCCACCTCAGTCTACCTGTGACAACGGACGCCAGGTTTCTAACAATGTATTTTCGAATACAAAAATATACGTGATTAATCCATTTAAAATAGTTAAATTTAAAAAGATTTTTATGATTTTGAATGCCGGATAACTGACGTGTATAAATATCGGCTTATCATGCATAGCAGAGAGAACCTAGTGTCAAGACACTCCGTTCATTGCTTTCCGCCCGAAATGGAAGCGTTACGTGTTTAGTGCCGTGCGTTGATTTTCAATTATAATTCAAAATCAATGCACGGCGTTGTGTTGCACGTATATGTATATAATTATTCAAATTAATTCACTTTCCATTTCGTATTTCTGTACGGACCTTCTACATTAAGGGCGAGTACACAAAAACATTAGGTAATATGTTACTAAAGCCACGTCTGACCTTCGTTTAATGGAAATTTATTATGGTTTATTACTTTACAGATACACCAAGTATCTGTTTCTTGTTGTTACAATTTGTTTTTATTTGAAGTGTTTTTTTTTTATTTCACGCTTTTTATCCCGCATAGCTGGATAGACAGAAAATACTTATTGTCAAGATGCCTATTGTCCGTACTTCGCTTTCTAGCGAACTTGAGACATTGCGTGTTGAGAGGGGGAACTCAACGCCGTACTTTGTCTTACCAGAGCGAGGAAGTGAGTAGAGAGGTGTGAGTAACGAAGGCAACGCCGCACATTGTCTTTATCAATCTATTTTACTTGTAGCTATAATTACTTAAAAACAAAGATATAGTTTTTATTACTTCACTACTTTTCCTGCAAAGTAGGGTTTTTCAAGTTGGGTTTCGAATTGCGGAACTTAACACCTCTTTTTCTTACCGAAGAAGTGTAAAATCATTAGATATAATCTTGCCGTGTGGGAATCGAACCCACAGCCAATTGCGGTTACAGTCAAACATTGTGTCACTGAGCTATGATACTTTCTGTCTATATTACGTAAGGCGATTTACAAGGTGTTTGTTTGGATATTTTTGGTATGACCTTACAATACTTGTTTGAAAGACGACATCGGTCAATCACTTCCTCGTTTCAATACAAAGAAAAACATTTTTTTTAGATACATTGTGTGTAATTAATTAAAGTAATTATTTTTAATAGATACCAACCAATGACGTTGTGTCAAGCTATGGCTCGTAAAATCATGAGTTTTTTTAACTTCACACTTTTATCCCGCATCGCAGCGTAGACAGGAAGTACGTAGTGTCAAGACACTCCGCACTCCGGTTTCCGCCGAATTGGAGACTTTCCGTGTTGAATGATGGAACTCAACGCCGCGCTTTGTTTTACTAGCACGATGAAATAAAATTAATTTAAATATAATCACTATACCGAGTGGGAATCGAACCCGCAAACAGATGCATTCACAGTCAGACGCTGTCCCATAACACAACGACCGACCTCCGGTTATTTTTTTATGAATATAAAAAAATTATAGTACAAGTAGTACTTATTCATCATTATAATATGCGTGTTGAGTATTTATTATGCAAATTGTTTTTTTTTTAAAAAATGATTGGTCAAAGTACTTCAAAACGTATAATATCTTTTTAATATTACATTATTATTAAATATATTAGTAATTATTATTAAAAAAATATATTAAACAACTAATTCAAATATTTTAGTATATTATAATATACATACGAATAAATACGCACAATATTTATACAGATAAAATAGACACCACTGACGTTTTTTTTCCCCAATTTCTTCTACCATGGTTCCTTATAAAAATAACTCATGGAATTTTAAAACCAATAATTTTAACAAGAATTTCGTAATATTAACACTATTATTTCAAACACTGTTCAATTTCTTCGTTACTTAATTTCAAAATTCTCATAGATTCGTCCCACAGCCGCTTAGCTGTTACGTCGTCGTAAGCGGACCGCTTGGCGCTGCTCAACTCGCAATTTTTAAAGAATCCACCACTTACGTTGCCTGCTTTTTTGTCTAAAGCCACATATAGCGCGGTCTGGGCTCCCTCTTTGGGCGTTTTAAAAAATATATACGCGAATTTGCTTAGAAGAAACCCAAATACTGATCCAGTACAGTAAAATATCGTGGTGCCGACCGCCCCCGGGTCTACGCAGTTCACCACTACATTAGCACCTTTCAGCTTCTTGGTCAGCTCATGGGAAAATAGCACTAAACACACTTTACTGTTAGCGTAGAATTGTAAAGAATAATAATGTTTAATATCGTTCAATTTGTTAAAGTTAACCGTGCCGAAGTAGTGGAAACAAGAGGAGGTGTTGATGACCCTGGCAGGGTCTGATGGTGTGCCGGTCTTCTTCAGCAGCGGCATCAGGAGCAAAGTAAGCAGTACTTGCCCGAAGTAGTTCACTTGCATGATAAAACTCATCCCGTCATCAGTGATGAACTCGGTGACGGCACCGACTCCGGCGTTGTTCACCAAAATATCTAACCTGTCCTCGTGCTGTGAAATGTCAGCTGCGAATTTCCGAATGGAATCTATAGAGGAGAGATCTAAAAGCTTAAACACAATTTTATCACTATCAGTTAGACTTTTGATAATTCTCAATGCGTCGTCCCCTTCGCTCCGAAACGGGCACGCTATGATCACTCTAGCTCCTCGATCAGCCAAATCGGTGGCTATCTCCAAGCCCATGCCGGTTGTACCGCCGGTCACTATGACCGTCCGTCCATCTAACCTTTTCTTAGATGTGCACATGGCGTTGGTGGACTTCTGATATAGGCCTACAATTAAAGCGATTATTATCACAGCGGCAATGATCAACACTATCGCCCCCATAGCGGTGTGTTTGCTTCGACGTTGTTGAATGAAATGCCGTTAGCCGCCACGTTGCGTGCATTAAATTAACTTAAAAATAGAATATTAAATATATGTATATATATATATATTTATATTGTACAGCTTCACCGTTTCATATGAACGTGATATTGGAACTGGTTTCATACTTTGGTTTTTATTTATTTAATATACTTAGTTATTGCAAATAGTAAGAATATTACAAAGGTTTTCATCAATTTCGGTAATAAGATAGCGTCTGACTGTAAGCGCGATCGATTGTGGGTTCAATTCCAACTCAAGGGGATTAATATATTTTTTTATATTTTTATACATTATAAGTATGTTCATTGCGCTATATTAACGTAGCCGATCGTGGCGCAGTGGGACAGAGTTTGACTATAAACGCGATCGGTTGTGGGTTCGATCCTTACTCGGAGGACTGATTATATTTAAATTATCTTCACTTCCTCGCTCTGGTAAAGACAAATTGCGGCGTTGAGTTCTTAAAACATTTATTATTTCAAAATATCTAAACGTTCAAGCAAACTGCTAACTTCGAAATTGTATTTCTATTTTTCCTGTAGCTTTGTTTTTTTTGTTTATTTAAATTATTTAAACTTTTGATCTGAACATTTTGCCCTTTACATATTTCTTTGATATTTAAAATTGTTAATAATATCTACCTATTTGTTACTAGCACAAATAATATTTGAAAAATATTTTGCATTTCCTTAACTCTACTATATAGTTAGTTTTTAATTTAGTTGAGACGAAAAAATAATAATTAATGCTAGATAAAATGCTAGAATACAGGAACCTTGAATATGATGTGATAATTTATATGAAATTGTACTGCATACATATCTAGGTGATAAAATAAAAAAACGCCGGTCGTGGCGCAGTGGGAGCGCGTCTCACTGTACACGCGAGCGGTTGTGGGTTCGTATCCCACACGAGGGATTGATTATATAACAATATAAATGTTATATGTTGTTTTTATATTCTTGTCTTAATCATTTTTTAACGTGAGGCCAAAACATGATAATGCCTATAGAAAAAAATGAATTTAATTAAAGTTTTACCATATAGATTAATTATTAACATACTTTAATTGTATTGTAATAAGGCCTATTTTATTTTTTTATTAGTCCATTTAAGGTTTACAAGCCTGCTGGAATTTATATTAATATATTTATAACGATTCTCTTAAAACTCTTAAAATATATTATTGTAATTGATAAATAATTTATAGTATTTATTACGTAATGATCTTTGATTTTAGCGATTTTTACACATTTTAAATAAAACTATTTTAAACGAATTAATCATGTAAGTATTCGAAAATACATTTTTGGAAACCTGACGACTGACTACTGTAAAGTGTTCGAAACGTCAGGTGTCCAAAAATGTATTTTTGTATACCGAAATATACGCGATTAATCCGTTTCATTTAAAATATTTATTAAATTATTGTAACCTTTTTTATATTTTGTTTCTGGCTGAATATGTTTAGAAAACAAAGATTTATATTTTTATTTGGATGATATAATTAACAAATGGAATAGAAAACGATAGACAACACTGTAAAATGAAAAAAAATTGAGGCTGGCCGTGGCACAGTGGGATAGAGTTTGATTGTAAACTTGTCGGTCTTGGGCTCGAGGCTTGGCTACCTACTCGCGGGAGTGGTTATATTTAAATTATTTTCACTCCCTCCCCCGTGACTTTCACCACTCAACACGCTATGTCTCTAATGAATACTCCGTAGCGAAGTACAGAGTCTTAACACTTGTCTACCCTAAGTTAACACTTGTCTATATATATATATATATATATATGTATGTATATATATAGGTATATAATATATATTGAGGCGCATTGTGACGGCGTCTGACTGTAAACTCGACCGGTTGTGGGTTCAATCCCCACTCGGGGGAGTGATTATATTTTAATTATTTTCACTTCCTCGCTCTGGTAAAGACAAAGTGCGGCGTTGAGTTCCACCGCTCAACACGCAATGTCTCGACTTCGGTGGAAAGCGAAGTACGGACTGTCTTAACACTTGTCTACCCTGCTCTTATTTTTTGTACTTTGTATTATAATTAAATTAACTATGGTTTAAAAATAAAAAAAAAATATTACAATAAAACCATTTATTCCACATTGAATTACATATTTTATGACATCGCTTACACAATTAAAAATATCATTGTTTTAATATATCTATAGTATACATAATTATAATTTCTTGTTACAGTTAACTTATATATATATAAAGAAAATATACATGAGCTGGCGGACTCCTGTAAGGATTTTATTTAATTTTTTTTTTTAACAAGTCCCCTTTTACATATATCTGTTGCAAATTTGATAAAAATTAGAATATTTTTATTTATTATAAATATTTCTTTTACTAAAAACAAAATTAAAACTTAAAATGGCCGCCCCAAAGGTTAGAATCTTTAATTTATTAATTTATTCACGCCTGGTTGTTTTCCCAGATTCGAACCCGGTATCTAGCAAGCACGGTGTTTGTAAAGGTTCACTAAGTCACTATGACGTCATTAAAATTAGCCAATGATTATGTATAAAATAACAACTAACTGGTCTAACTACAAGCTTTCGATTTTCCATTAAAATTTAGATCAAGTTATTTGAATGCCATATGTTGAATTTTATCGAAATAATATAAAAATATCGTAGAGTGAAATAAATGACAAGTATTTACAGCTATTTATATAATTAAATTATAATTTAAAATTATTAATAAAATAAATAAATAGTAAATATAAATAAAATAATGAATTCCTCACCCTGGTAAGAGAATGTGTGGCGTTGAGTTTCGCCATTCAATTTGCAATGTTTCGAATTCGTCGGAAAGCGAATTACGGAGTGCCTTGACACTAGGTACTTCCTGTCTACCCTGCTATACGGGATAAAAAGCGTGAAGCTAAAAAAATATTAACGCCTTTGATTTTTGATTTTTGGTATGTTTATGGATTCAAACCTCGGTTTGGACAACATACGCTTAATTTCATATATAGATTTAATTTGAATTATTTATATAACCTAACCTAAAAGAATGAAATTAAATTTTCAATATATATATATATATATATATATATATATATATATATATAGATTTAATTTGAATTATTTATATATATATATATATTCTTGGAAATTTAATTTCATTCTTTTATACATTTTTATGTAAGAGACGACCTAGTGTCAAGACACTCCGGTGACTGCATTCCATTCAGAATAGCATTTGCATGTTGAGTGGTGAATACAACGCCGCACTTTGTCTTACCAGATCGGAGAATTTAAAATTAATTTTGATTATAATCATTCCCCCGAATGGGAATCAAATCCGAAACCTTTCGTCAATCACGTTTACAGTACTAGTTTACTTACATTTCATATTTAATGTATATAAACATGTAAACGTATATAATATTACATTAGATACAAAGATCCGTATTCCATTGCATACAATGACTGCGTCATGAGACGATAAATTTATAAGAAAAATACTTTAAAAAAAAGTTAATTAAAAAAACCAGTTTCCCGCATAGCAGGGCAAGGCAATTATTTTAACTAACTTAAATTTTTTAATCAACCATATCCTAGCGTTTTCTTTGTTTTGATGACGTCTCAATATTCCCAAAATCTAAGCCCATTGTGCTTGCTCGGTCGCGTCCTTGTCTGGTACACACTACATATATATATATATATATATATATATATATATATATATATATATATATATATATATATATATATATATATATATATATATATATATATACAACTTGTACTTACCTTTTGTGACAATTTATGTATAATATTTTTAACCGACTTCAATTAGAGGAGGTTATAAGTTTTACAATATTTGTATGTAAATTTGAGTATAATAATTAATTTAGGCTTCCAAGCACGTGTGCCTAATTTTGTAAAATGATTTTTTGTATGTTTGTATGTTTGTCCAGGAATTCCTCTAAAACTAAAACTCCAATAGAGATGCTTCTAACAATGCTACGTAGTCTCCAACTTAGAGTATAAGTTTTATTAAAATCGGTTCAGTAGTATCAAATCGGTCAAATATATATTTGTAAGGTAAATTACTCCTAACAAAATATAGGTAGGTAGTTGTATAGTTATTATGAAGTCGGTTTACATTTAATTATACTTTCTATGTATAGATGCTTTAATTTAACATATATTATTAGAAGGTGAAGAAACATTACATTAATTTTAATATCTATATTAGGAGTATAATGTATATTATAATATTTCTAGAATAATTTATCTAATTCATATGTTTCTTGTGATATCTCGTACCTATAACAATGAAAAAACATTCAAATTATTTTACTATTTTTAAAGTGTTATGTAAAACATAATAGTATAAAAATTTTAACACAACGGGATTTGAACCCGCGTTTCTTGGAAACCGTCCAAGCGCACTGACCGCTAAGCCATGCGTCCTACTACCAGCTGTGTCGAAATTCTTATACTTTTTGTTACAACTTATACTTTTTGTTAGCAATCAAAAAAAAATTATACATTTTTAAAATGTTTTCTAATCCTAAGTGTAGAATAACGGTTTAAAAATAGTTAAAATATATACTAAAATAAATAGCATTCTCGCTTGACAAACTACTATTTCATAATAATTTTTTGTAAGCAGAAATTTGTAAAAATCTCTCTACAGAGATGCTAACAACGTAAATAATCTGCATTCAAATTTTCATACATTTCTTAAAAAGGTTTTTAAAAAAAAAGCATTCAAATTAAATATAAAGAATATAATAAAAAATAACATTGTTAAAACTCAGCGGGATCCGAATCCGCGCCGCTTTTGGAAACTGACTAAGGATTCTAACCACAGAGATGCTAACAACATAAATAAGTTGTAACAAACGTATAATAATTTCGACGCATTCAGAACGCATGGCGCAGTGGTCAGAACGCTTAGACGTGGAACAAGAGATGCGGGGGGTGCGGGGTGTTTACTGAGACCGGTCGTGGCGCAGTGGGACCGCATCTGATTGTAAACGCGATCGGTAGTGGGTTCGGTCCCCACTGAGGGGAGGGATTATATTTAAATTATTTTCACTTCCTCGCTCTGGTAAAAAGACAAAGTGCGGCGTTGAGTACCACCACTCAACACGCAATGTCTCGAATTTGGTGGAAAGTGAAGTACGAAGTGTCTTGATACTAGGTACTTCCTGTCTACCCTGCTATGCGGGATAAAAAGCATGAAGGCAAAAAAAATAGTATTTAACCAAATGTATAAAACTAAAATATTATTTATTCAAAATAAAATATTTTTCACAAATTACATTACCTCGAAAATTCTCATAAAATCTACATTTTCCTCAATGGCGGTGATTCCGATACATTTGGCGTAAGGGAGAGCCGCCGTATGTTCGGTTTGTCGTACTCCTCCATAGACATTGCGCGGGACATCCTCCGTTCGACTCCCGGCGGAGGTAAAGACGTCAATTGGCTTTGACCTTGGCAGAAGAGTAACAAGGAATGCGCTACTTTAGCCGGCTGTGAAATAAGAGATATGAAATATAAAAATGGTAACAAGTATTATTACATTAAAATTAGTTGTTTATAATTATAAATGGAGCTATTTAAAATAAAATTATTAATAATTTTGCTTTTAGAGACCATAATATAGAAGTCGTGACGTTTTTAGCGTTTTATAATTATAATCTGTACAATACTGCTGTCAATGTTTACAGATAATGTATAAAAATTAAACAAATAAACTTATTATATCTAAGATTTTTCTGACTTTAAACAGTAGTGGTGGTCAGTAGCAGTTCAAAACCAATATGGCCAATGGGGACGTCCAAGGTTATCCGAATTTTTGTAAATTATCCACGCTATTTAAAAATAAATAGAATAGATAGGCAGAGAGAATCTAGTGTCAAGACACTCCGTTCCTTGCATTCCACTCGAATTCAAGACATTGTGTACTATAGCGAAAATAGAAATCTATCAATATGGCTAAATTTCTCATTTTATATCGTGCAAGATTTATGAATTAATAAAAAAAAACGTTATTTTAAACATATTTTTTTTTAATTTTATTATAATCGCTTATCAGTGTTGTTAATTCGTATTATACATACATATAGATATAACTTTTAATTACCATCATCTATATAAATGTAATATTAAAAATATTCAAATAACTGAATATTTTAATAAACACACTCGGAACACTTTGCATGTAAATAGTTTTTGGTACACAATTACAATTTCAAGCACTGGTCGTATTCATCTTCACACAAGGCGACGACCTTGACGGATTCGTCCCAAAGTCGTTTAGCCAAGTCCTCGTCATACGCCATTTGCTTTGCTCGTGCAACTTTACAATTTTTAAATAACTCTCCATTGACGCAACCCGCTTTCTTATCTAAAGCTACATGGAGAGCCGTTTGCGCACCTTCCCACGGTGTTTTAAATAATACCGCAAATAAAAACGCCAAGATGGTGCCATAGTATTTTCCTGCGCAATTAAAAATGCTAGTACCCACCGCGCCAGGATCCACGCAATTGACTACAATATTCGACCCACTCAGCCTCCTTGCCAGTTCACGTGTGAACAAAATCAGGCACAATTTACTGTTAGCGTACAATTGTACTGGATACCAAAAGTTTAGGGTGTTCATTTTCTCGAAATTGATACTACCCATGTGGTGGAGCACTGACGATGTGTTCACAATCCGGACTGCTTCCGAATCTGTTCCCGTTTTACGCAACAGGGGAAGCAGGAGTAAAGTTAACAGGAATTGTCCGAAATAATTGACTTGCATGGGGAAATTCAAGCCATCTTTAGTTAGAAATTCACCAACGGTCCCTACACCGGCATTATTGATCAGAATGTCCAGTCGTGGTTCAGTTTTTAATACGTCCGTTGCAAATCTCCGTATAGATGCGTTGCAAGATAAGTCCAAAAGTTTAAAAATGACCTCCTCGTTGCCAGTTTTGTGCACTATCACTCTCCTGCCGCGCGTGCCTTCGTCTATGAAAGGGCAGGCGACGATTACTCGAGCTCCTCTATCAGCGAAATCTATGGCGATCCTCAGGCCCATACCGGAAGTGCCTCCGGTCACTATGGCGGTCTTCCCGTCGAGCCTCACTTTGGACTTGCATATAACATTCGTGTTCTTCTGATACAGTCCAACTACCAAAGCCGATATCACGATAAATATAATAATATAAAGAAATATCATTTTTAACGGTTCACTGTTCTAATTTTGACGAATTTTTAGAGATTTTTATGAATGAAATCGATTGGTTACGCCGTGAAGTAACAAGTGGGTCACAGTACGTTCGCTGTGCTACTGGACGCATCCACTTTTACTTTCGCTGTAATACCGGCGATGTTGTGTTGGGAAACGACTCAAGCGTAGTTACTATACCCAAGTTAATGTGTGATTAATTGTAAATTGAACGGTAATTTTTATTGGTTTCTAGCAAATAATTGTTTTAGGCGTTTTATCTAGAAACTCGTAATACGGGAGTGCAATAAAACGTAATGTATATATATATATATATATATATATATATATATATATATATATATATATATATATGTATATATATATAGGATAATTACTTATTACTTATCATAAGTACAACAAATGAGGCTAATCGTGGCGCAGCGTAGCAACATTCGTCCGTAAATACGATCGATTGCGAGTTCGATGTCGACTCGGGGGAATTATTTTCATTTCCTTGCTCTGATAAAACAAAAGCGCGACGTTGAGTTCCGCTACTCAACACGCAATATCTCGAATTCGGTGGAAAGCGAAGTACAGAGTGTTTTGTCACTAGGTACTTCCTGTCTACCTTATCCCGCATAGCATGCGGGATAAAAGCGTTGGGATAGAAAAGTACAAAAGTACAATATAAATAAAAGTAAATAATATTTATTTGAGTTTAACGAAATACTAAAACTCTTTTAATAATCATTATGGTGACGTCATCGTGGTACAGTGGGACAACCTCATTTACATTTGTAATTAATAATATATTGCAATCTACGCTCTTGGAAACATATTAAAGTTGAAATAATGACATTTAGAAAAATGTATAAAACTTAAAATAACAGTAAAAGTGTTGAATGAAACTATTTTAAACGGATTAATCGCGTATATTTTGGTACTCGAAAATATATTTCTGGAAGCCTGACGTTTCGAGCACTTTACAGTAGTCCGTGGTCACACTCGCGAGTAGACTGAGGTGACATTCGTCTGTCAGTTGATACAACAGATGGCGGTATATTGATATAGTTAAAATAGTTTTATTAAACATGTTTAAAAATTGCGAAAAGCAAAGATCTTATTAAAAAAAAGTCTGCCTAACAGGCATATAGAATAAAATATTTTACAATAAAACGGTCGTGGCGCAGTGGAACAGCGTCTGACTGTAAACGTGATCGCTTGCAGGTTCGATTCCCGATCGGGGAAGTGGTTATATTTAAATTATTTTCACTTAATTGCTCTGTTAACGTTTCATCTTCACGCTTTTATCCCACATAGCAGGGTAGACAGGAAGTACCTAGTGTCAAAACACTCCATGCTTCGCTTTCCACATTCTAGACATTGCGTATTGAGTGGTGGAACTCAACGCCACACTTTGCTTTACCAAAGCGGGGAAGTGAAAATAATTTAAATATAAGCAACCCTGCGAGTGAATCGAACCCACAACCGATCGTGTTTACAGTCGACCTAATAATGTAGGTTTTAGTCGAAATTTAATTTAATATGTGTCAATAAGTTCACTTTTTGTACACCGTATTCAAACCTACACGATTTTTTTAGTTAAATTTTCTTTTTAACTTGACGCTCTCACCCCGTATAGCAGGTAGCATAAAGAAGCTAGTGTCAAGATACTCCGTACTCAACTTTCTGCAGAATTCGAGTATCGCGGCGATAAGTTTCAACACACAGTACTGTGTGTTGTGTGTCGAAACTTAACGCCGCGCTTTGTTTTATAAGAGCGTGGAAATGAAAATAATTTTTAATATATTCATTTCCCCGAGTAAGAATCGAATCCAAAACCAATCGCGTTTATAGTCAGACGCTATCCTACTACACCACGACCTACCTATTTATTTTTTTGACGGTAATAATTAGTTAAGTGAATCATTTATTTTAAATGATAAATGTATGATATATTGATTCATTTAAAATAATCATATTATTTTAAATGAATATTTTTTTTATTATAATCGTCATAATAAGAAATTGCATTTAAACATATTTTTCCAAAATATTAAACTTATATAACTTAAATAAGTAATTTAGTCAGTCATTAGTCACTTAGTTTTACTAAAATGAAGAAATAAAAATAAGTTTTTTTTTAAATAATCATTACCCCGAACAAAATTCGAACCCATAACCAATCCCAATAACAATCAGACACTATCCAACTGACGTCACGATGCCTTCATACAAAGATTACACACACAAATATAAGAACATACGTACATACATATATAAACAACGCATATCTATAGTACAGTACAAGGTATAATATACCATAGTGAAGTTAGCGTTGTGAGTAAAAATTCTACTTACAGCTTCAGCCAGTACATCGCCAACTCGATCGACCTTCAGTATGGTGACCTTGTCCTTGTCCAATTCCTTATACATTTTCTCAACCACAGTCGAGTACGGGCTGAGCATGCCGGTTATGAGGAGGATGTCTGGCTGACAGCCGCGAAGGATTAGGTCTTTGCGACTGGAACATAGAAAAAATAATAATATAAAGATTTTCTACAGGAAATATCTAGTGGAGGCCGGTTGTAGTGTGACAGCGTCTGACTGTAAACGCGATCGGTTGTGGGTTCGATCCCCACTCGGGGGAGTGATTGTATTTAAATTATTTTCACTTCCTCGCTCTGGTAAAGACAAAGAGCGGCGTTAAGTTCCACCACTAAACACACAATGTCAATTTGGTGGAAAGCGAAGTACGGAGTGTGTTGACACTAGGTACTTTCTGTCTACTCTGCTATGAGGGGAAAAAAGCGTGACGCTAAAAAAAAAAAAAAATCTAGTGTACTAATGTAAAGACACTCCGTACCCACTTTCCGCTATATTCGACATATTACGAGTTGAGTGGCGAACTTCAACGCCGCCCTTGGTCTTCCCAGAACGGATAAATGAAAATAATTTAAATATAATAATTCCCTCGAATGGGAATCGAACCCACAACCGATCGGGCCTACAGTTAGATATTGTAAACTAATATAAAAGGCTGTCGTAGTGCAGTAAGACAGTGTCTGGCTGTAAATGCGATGGTCATTGATTCAATTCCTACTCGAAACGTTTTAATTTTAATTCTTTTCATCATAACTTGCGCCAACACGCAATGATTTGCATCCGTCAGTTCCACGCCTCTTGCGGGAAGATGCGTAAAACTTACCATATACGTGGGTTTGATCCCCACACGGGGGAGTGATTATATTTAAATTATTTTCACTTCCATGCTCTGGTAAAAATACAAGGTGTGGCGTAGAGTTCCACCACTCAACACACAATGCCTGGAATTCGGTGGAAAGCGAAGAACGAAGTGTTTTGATACTATATGTATTGATATTGATATTGATACCATATGTAGTTTCCGTCTAACTTGCTATGCGGTATAAAAAGAAGTAGTATGGCAGCTTCACGCTGCAACCCGCATAGCAGGGTAGTCAGAGCGACTCAACGTTGTGTTTTGTCTTACTAGTGCGGAGAAAAAATAATTAAAAGGCCCCTGTGGCGCAGTGGGGCAATATATAACTGTAAACACGATCGATAGTGGATTCGATTTCCATTCTAATGATAAATATATATATATATATATATATATATATATATATATATATATATATATATATATATATATATATATATATATATATGTATATATATATACCTGTAAAACAACTTACTTAATAAAAGCCCGCACGTATTGCTTAATATTGTGCGTGTTGAGGTTCCCGCGGAGACGGGAGCGGTACTCCGCCAGCGTGCGCTCTCTCTCGCGCTCTCCTTCATACGAATCGCTGCTTATTTGCTGAAGAACATTGCAAATAATTTATATTTATTGAAAATTTCTTGCAAAGAATTCATTTTTTTTTGTATATTCTTGTTGGGTATATATTTACGTTTAAAAAGAAATTAAACGTAAATTAAATTAAACGTAAATATATACTCATCAACTCAATGTAATTATTTATATTTTTAAAATACCATTTGGGTGAATTAATTCTACACCATAGATTATATATATATATATATATATATATATATATATATATATATATATATATATATATATATAAGTATACAACAGACGTGAAGTATATAATATTATTTTTTTCATCGACGGATGTTATTTACAAGTAGAAAGTCAAGCTAGATCTCCCCAGACCTCTCGTACCACTTATTGATCTTACATTACCACTAGATTCTTTAAAATAATATATAGAAACCAATATTTAATATTATTAATCGCGTATTTTTTGCTTTGCTTGTTGCTTACCTCACAGAAATATAAAAAAATACGTACTAATAAAAAAATTAAATAGATTTCATGTTAAAATGTAAATATAAATAAGAAAAAACATGCCAATTCTCGCAAACACAACATACACAAGACTAACAAGCTATGATCTAATGGCAGTTTATATTAATAGAGCAAATATAGCATGACTGACTTCCGTGTGAAGTGTATTAATTGACACAAAGTGAAGATACAGTTGTAATAATCTATTGAACTAAATCTAAATATTTTAGAAAAAGCGTATAAAATTTGAACGCAGCGAGATTCGAACCCGCGCCTCTTGGATACCGTCCAAGACGTATTTTTATACGTTTTCTCAAAAATGTTTTCTAATCCTAAGTGTGGAATAACATATTAAAAATAGTAAATATTAAATCTAAATATTTTTAAAGCACTTTCGATACGTCAGTCATCATACAATGTCAGTATTGTCAGTCCCACAGGAAGCTAGCACCGGGTCGGAAGCCAGATCTATTAAGGAGAACTAGCGATGTCTCTATTCTTGTTTGTATTCCTGGTTTTTTCATTTTTTAACACAAATATATAGTATCAGAAAACTCTGCACTTAAGTTCTAATGTCATAAATACTATGTTTTTAAAGAAGCTTCACTTTAAAAGTCCATAGTTTAATTGAAAACAATGATCATATATTTAATATTCTATAAAAAAAAATTAAAATTTATAATATATCTAGTTGTAATAAAATGAAAACCCTTTTATAAAGATTCTATTGAAAAGCATCGATCATCCATTTGAGAGGAAACTTTCAAACTGCTGAGGTACATTGTGTAGAGCTTAACACCGCGTAATATTAACCAAAATTGAAAAACAATATTTTAAGCAATAAAAAAATTGCCAAAGGCAAATACAACAGTATTATTATGTCAATCAGGAATATATTTATTTTAAAACAATATATAGATTTAAAGCAAAAGCATACACAGATAAGCATGTAAAAGAAATTTTCTATAGAATAATCGAGAAAACAAAAAACAAAATATAAAAAAAATATTTGAAGAAGATTAAACATAAGATAAGGAAGATGTTTAAATGAAATATGAAAATTAAATGTAAAAAAAAACATAAAATAAAATGTAATAGACAATTAGTAAATGAAAAACATATACAATACGAGTATATAGAACGACAGACACTATGACATTGAAAAACATATTCCTTACCTTTGTGTTGAGATATGTTGTTCTGACAATTGTTTGGTTATTTGCAATTTATTCCAACACTAATATATATATATATATATATATATATATATATATATATATATATATATATATATATATATATATATATATATATATATATATATATATATATATATATATAAATACGTTAAACTCAATCTTTATACCTGTTTTCACTCAAACGAAGAGTATGAAATTTGGCACAGTTATAATTTAGAGAAGGGCTACAAAATGCTATTTTTTAAAAAAAATATATAAAAAATGTTAAATTAATAAAATAAATGTAACACACTATCATGTGTTTGATATACACGTGTATATGAAATACGTGTAATGGTAGTAACTATAATTGACTTTTTAATACTGGATTCTTTAAAGATATTTTTTTTTAGCTTCACACGTTTACCCCGCATAGTAGAGTAGATAGGAGGTACCTAGTGTCAAGACACTCCGCACTCCGCTTTCTAAACAGAGAAGCGTTAACGGCTTTAGAGTATTTCATAAAATTCATAAAATACAAGAAGAAAATGTATTATTAAAAAATCAACATAAATCAAAAGTGTCAATTATCTGATATATATTCATAATATATGTGGGATTTTATATGCGTAATGAGCAAAGAGTCATCAGACCAACAAAAAATATTAGTTAAATTAGTCACAAAAACACTACCTGATAGCCATAACCAAGGATGTCGGGGTCGAAACTCACGTGTCCAAACTTGTGGTAGATAAGGAAATCTTCTTCGGACTGAGATATATCAGTACCGCGCCACCTGGAGAAGCGCGTCCTGAAGGCGTCTGCCACGGACGACGTGGATCCCGTGCAGTTCACCAAGATGAGACCCAGGAGACGCCTAGGATGGGCGAGACCACATCTGGCTAGGACATTAGCGCCAGCGCCCTCTCCCAGGCCTACAGCGTAACGAACGTGCAGGAAGTCTAATACCGTTATTAAATCCTCCCCCAAAGTCTGCAGTGACGGAAACGGATAGCTGGAAATCAAAAAAAAAGTAAACAAAATATTGAATGAATATTGTAGCGAAGTGTAGCGCTAGTAACATAAATGAGGCTTCTTAGCTATATAATTAGAATATTTCAATAACACTCATCCAGTAGTTGCATAAGATAGAGTGTTTAAACGGACAAATAGATAAGATAATAGAAACTGATAATAATTTCAAAATTATGTTTTGTATTCACTACATGGTACTTAATGTTTTAATAAATATTGTAGAGCAGTGTTCGAAAACGTCAAACTAGAAAAAAAAGTCATTTTAATTTTTTTTGTATAGTGTAGGAAGAAACTAGTGTCAAGAAACTCTGTTAACCATTTCCTCCGACTCTAGGGAAATATTGAACGGAATCGAACCCACAACCGACCACGTTACAGTCAGATGCTGTCCCTTTATCATATTCTAAATAAATAATAATTTAACAATATAAATATTCGTTATAAAATATTAATTTCTGTAATTAAAAAATAAAATCTATCAAATTTTAATTAATTTGAATTATGAATAGAATTAAAAAAATTAATACAACTTTTGTAATAAATGAATAAAATTGGCGTTACTGCTCGTAATATTAAGATAACCACTTTTTACTAAGTGCACGCTGTTATACCAACATGACATTTCCTATTATATAAAAATGTCAGTATTGTCAGTCCTAATAGAAGCTACCACCAGCTCAAAAGGCAATTCACTAAACAAATGCTCTTAATATTTTTTTTCTGTCTCTGAGTTACATGCTGTTGACCTTAGTGGTCTTTACAGCGACACCGGGAGGGGAAGGGAAGAGGGTGTTCTAGCCCTGCGAAGTATTAGCAAGCACTGACGTGGCTGCTTGAGAGGAAGCCGACGACCGCAAGGGCGCCCCCTGCGGGGCTCGAACCTCGGCTTGCGGTCGGCGAGCGGGCGGGGATCTTTTTAAATGTAATATTTTACTTAAAAATAATATATTTTTAATTTTAAGCTTTATTATTTTGAGGCCGGTCGTGATGCAGTGAATGCAATCGGTTGTGGGTTCGATCCGATGCCACTTCCTCGTTCTGGTAAGATAGAATGCGGCGTTGAGTTCCACTACTCAACTCGAATTCGGTGGAAAATACACTCTTGACACTAGGTACTTTCTGTTTACCCTGCTATGCGGAATAAAAGCGTGAAGATAAAACAAAAATAAGTTAAAATTATTAATTAAATGTAAATATTTATAGAATTTTGTTATAAATAATTGGGACATTAACAATTTATTTATTATTTCTGAACGCAAAAACTGGTAGTAATCAAGTTTTTAACTATATTTAAATATATACTTTTACTTCTATAATTTATTCCTTAAGTGTCACGGTTCTTGAAATAATTGTAGTTGTGAATTACACACGAACAAAAAATAATTAAAATATATATATATATATATATATATATATATATATATATATATATATATATATATATATATATTTTAATTATTTTTTTTAAATACACCGCACTGTTCTTTTTTTTACCTTTTATCCCACATAGCAGGGTGGACAGGAAGTAGGTTGTCAAGGGAATCGAGACATTGCGTGATGAGTGGCGAAACTCAACGCCGCGCTTTGTCTTTTTAGAAAGAGAAATTGAACCTAAAATGGATTGCGTTTACAGTACGCTGTCCCACTGCGCCACGACTGACCTCAACTCATTCAACTTCTTGCTCTTTTCTAAATTTTAAATATAATTCAACATCTGCAGCGTTTCCTCAAAGTAATATTTCGTAGTAGCAGTATCAACGTCTGTAATTTGTCTCCCTTTTTCAATAGCGTAAGTATTGTAAGTCAGTCTACTCGCTAGGGAAGACATTGAAGTCTCAAACCCAGAGTTTTTTTATAAAAATACAGCAAAGTCAATGAAATCAATAATTTCGATATTGAGACTTAGGTGGAATTTATAATTTTTAGCATTTAGTTTCTACCGTATCCAATTCTAAGTTATTAGCAGTTGACCAGTTAAGAATCTCTTACAGTGCTCTTATTCACTTCGTTATAATTACTATTATTACGAACTACTTTAAGCATCAAAGAAATAAAAGTATAAATTCTTAGCAAAAAACGAAGATGGATTATGCACATTAAAAGTAATAAAAGCCCCAAGATCGATCCTTACGGCACACCCATCCATAAATAACAACCGACGACGACTTTACATCATTTACAGCAATATACTGAATCCTGAGTAAGATATAAAGCAATTAAATTACGAGCATTGCTATGGACTCCAAAATTATTAAGTTTTATTAATAGCGTACCGTGGTCGACATAGTCAAAAGCCAAGTAAAAAAAGCTAAGACAAATCACAAAAACTGCAATTGTATACTTCTTCCAAGCCAAGTATACAAATTATAAAGCCATCTTTTTATACAAAGTTTTAAATTGATTGGATATTTCAAAATAAATCTAAATCTTGGTCAAAATTTTCTATACAAACCAACATAATTACAAACCTTGTGAAAAATTTTTACAATTTACAAAACTTGTCCACTAACTAACTGGTTTAAAATATAAAACCTAAAATTTAACCTGGGAGTTTAGTCATAAATTTGACTATGTCACCCCCGTACAGGAAAGATGCAAAATTACATTATTTCTTAGAATTCTAAACAACTAATAAATTAATTATTACAATTAGAAATCATACCTTTCCGTTTATGTGTACAATTTTAATAGATTCTTAGCGTCATTTGTCGACGGTGCAGCCAGTATACTATTACATATACCCACATTATAAGATTTTAATAAACGCGGCCGTAGCGGCTCGTTCCGCACACATTCCATCAGCCGGTGATAAACATCATCTATACAATTACACTGTAAACATTTGTTTGTGTTTGACTTACCCATCATATAATTAAATATATTTGAAGGAATGTGACCGGAACGAAGTCTTAAAAATTTTACAATACTTTTCCTACACATTTTAAAATTTTGGAACCATGGACAAGAAGGAAGTTCACAAACTATAGTTTTGTACCATATACCTTTTTGTCGTGATCTTTCATCAAAGTACTCCTGCCAATTATTTTTACATGTTTGTTTGACTTGCCCATGATTCCAATATGTGACGGCATCCACTAGATAACAATAATTTTATTCGTGCGTTCAATATTATATATTAACTCCAAAATATCATAGGCTTTCGAATGTCCTCAAATAGTCGAGGTCAATCGAGCCAAGTGTAAAAGAGCACTCTTTGAGTCCTACAATATGACAAACTTATTTGCGGTACACGATAAAACATAAGAGAGTGCTTCTGAGATTGCTATCAACTCACTGTGCATTATAGACACATCTGCTTCAATTTTAAACTTGATTGTTATATCTGCCTGAGGGTCAAATATTGCTGCACCTGAACCAGTTCTGTCTTTAGATCCATCAGTGTATATTTTATAAAAAGAATTATATTTATTATCCAGTAGAAGCCGACAGCAATTTTGTATATCTAATCTATTACATAATGATTTAGCCATATTAATACCTTCAACAAAAGAAACTATATTTTTTGATATATCTAAGCTACTGATCCAAGTCTGAAGAGAATAAATTTGTAATTTTTTAATTACTTTAAATGAATATTGATTTAAATACCTGTATACCGTGATAAGCAAAGGTATTTTTTTGTTTCTCCAATAAGAACTATCACAAATATTATTTAATGACTCTAATACATCTACAGTTAAATTGTCTTCGAAAGATTTTTTTTTTAACAGCTAGATATTGCCTTCGGATTTGAAGAGGTGGAATATACAATTCACTCTCCATAACATGTATCGGTGTTGTTCTAATAAATCCGCCAATAATTCGTAGTGACCGATTTTGCACTTTGTCTAATTTGCTTAGATGACTTTTTATGCTATTTTCGTATAAAAAGCTTCCATAATCTAATCGGCTACGAATAATCGATATATACAGACGCCTTAAGTCAATCGGATAAACCCCCCACTGACTACCAGCCAAAACTTTAAAAAGATTTAAGGGTTTTGTCTTTAATCTCATTAATGTGTCTTTCCCATTTTAAACTCCTATCAAGCCACATTCCCAAATATTTAACACTATCAACTTGTTGTATATTACTGTAATTATTAACTAAAGAAAATTCTGTATTACTTCTGCGTTGGCCTCTACTAAAAATACACATTTTGGTTTTTCTTTGCGATATGTTTAACCCAAGCTCTTGTATAAGATTACAAAAAATATTTAATACACATTGAATATCATTAACAGCCAAGCCTATTACCCTATTTGAACTATATATCACAAAATCATCTGCATACTGGGAAATATATACATTCTGAATCTCTCGACAAATTATCCTGGTAGCAATATTAAATAACAAAGGTGATAATGGGTCTCCTTGATGCAATCCCATTCCTGAAGTACGAGATACTTTTTGATTATTGCTAATTTCAATAGTCAAAACCCTTTCATGAAGGTATTCCCATAGGTATCGACACAATAAAGCGCCTATACCTGCATCATCGACAGAGTTTATTAAACTTACTATATTGATATTATTATAAGCGTTATCTACATCAATAAAGCATCCAACTGTCGAGATCCCTTTAGAAAAGCCTATTTGAATTCGAGTTATTAGTCGTACTAGATTATCATAACAGGAACATGATCTCCTAAATCCTATAGTTTCATTTGGAAAATAATTATTCTTTTCAAGGTACCAGTCTAATCTACGGTTAATGATAGTATGTAGGAGTTTACAAACACATGATATTAGTGCAATGGGTCTAAAACCGGATACTGATCTATTACTTATTCCCGGTTTCGGTATAGGAACTATCTTAACCTGCCTCCATTGATTTGGTATAAAACCGTCTCTCAAGAATCTATTGTATAATGATACAAGTACATTTTTTCCTGATTCCGGCAGATTCCTAATCATGGAATAGGTTATACTGTCCGCTCCCGGTGCTGTGTCTGAAATTTTTAAACAATTGTTTAATTCCTGTACCGTAATCGGGCATATCAGCCTTATGTTCTCGGACTTAAATACTGGCTGGTTTGGATTCACATAATCTGGTGCCAAACTACATAGTAAAGATTGAGATATTTCGCGATCAATACACGATTTCGACGATTTGTATCCCTTAATCCATTTCATACGGAACCACATTTCACAATAGGTGGTTTTCTCATCCACTTTATTACAATAATCTTGCCATGTTGTAAACATACCACGTCTTATGTCTTTTTGTGAAATCCCGACCCTTTCTCGGAAACTATCGAGGTTATTAGGAGTAGGGTTTTTTCTAAAATGTGCTAGAGCTAATCGTCTTTTAGCCACCGACCACGATATATTTTGTGACCAATAGGGTTTTGGTTTAAACTGATTACTCTTTAAAGGGTTTTCAGATATTTTAATGTAAGGGATGGCTTCTTCTGCGGCAAGATTTACAATGCTAATAAACCCATCATATGCAAGCTGATTGTCACTGGGAAAACTATATTCATTCAAGTAATGTACAATAATTTCCTTATATAATGTCCAATTAGCCTTTTTAAAATTTCTATATTTTTTAATTGCGGGATTTATGTTAGTATCTAGCTAATTTTGAGCATTAAGTGGTCACTTCCCAAACTTTCATTTAAAACCTTCCAACTTAATTTGATAGCAATATCTTCAGATGCCAACGATATATCAGGAGACGTTCTCTGGACCACCCCATTAACTAGTTTTATACGAGTATCAGTACCATCATTTAGAGTAATACAATTACATTCTAAAATTGCATCAAATATCTGGGAGCCACGTGAATCAGACTTCGTAGACCAATTAGAATGGTGTCCATTGAAATCTCCTGCAATTATTGATTTGTGGCCAAACATAGAGAAAAAATCGTTCCAATCTTGAAAGCAAGTGTTAACAGTTGGAGGACAGTATACTGAAACTATATTTTCAATATGACCACAATTATATAGTTTAACATATACATTTTCTATTTCAGAGTTCAAAATATCTAAGTATTGTTGTTGAGCTTGTATAGATCGGTGTGTAATTATAGCAACTCCTCCAAATCCATCTCTCCGATCAGATCTAAAGATGTTATATCCACTAATATGAAGACTGCTGGTCGGATCTAACCAAGACTCACTAATTATAGCAATGTGTACCTTCTCCTGATATAATAGTAACTTAAATTCAGACAGTTTTGGTCGTAGACTTTGGGCGTTCCACTGGAGTATATTTATTGATTGTAAGTTATTGCTATTATCCATATTGGCTTAAGAATTTTACACATGGCCAATCTGATATAAATTTCACTATCAATAATACAGCTTCCTCATATATGATATTTAAGCAATCTTTAATTTTTTCCTCCCACGTCAAGTCTTTTTCCAATATTTTCTCCTTTAACTTTATAAAAACTAACTTCCATTTATTAAATCCCGTTTTTGCTTCCTTTTTGTTTTTTCCCTGATCTTCCGCTTGCTCTTCACTGCTTAATGACTCTGATTCTGAATGTCTTTCTTCCATAATCTCCAAATTAATTGTTTCAGTTACCTCCAAATTATTATCTTTTTCAGGATTCATGGTTCTCTTGTTTCTAACTTTCTCCTTCGACAGTCTTTTATCATTAGTTTTGGCCTTGGTTACCTCAGCGTAGGTGTTTCTTAAATGTATAGAGGTTATCTCCGAGTTATTTCCAATGACTTTGGCTTTATTAGTATCTCTGTATAAAGTTGGGAATGTTTCCTTTGAAAATTGAAGCGCTGGAGGAGGGCTCGGGGGAACATATATTGTTAATGCTTTTTTATAAGTGCAACCAAATTCCACCATAAGCTCTCGAATTCGCTTTTCTTTAATGTAAATAGGACATATTCTAGCATGGACATGTGATTGCCACCACAATTATTACAAACAAATGAAGTACGCTCACAATTTTGATGGTTATCATCACACTTTGGGCAAATAATTTTGTGTGATGGACATATCTTTATTGAGTGTCCATATCTCCAACAACGTGAACACTGCGTAACAGGAAATACATACAGCGTTACTGTTATTGTAGTATCAAATATCTTTATGTGTGACGGTAAAGATGAGCCCTTAAAACAGATTCTTATAGCTTCACTTGCCTGCCAACTTCCATTAAAACCATTTCTTCGTTTTAACCGCTTCACTCCTAAAATTAATATGTCACTATATAAACTTTCTAATTTTTCTTCATCCGTGAGATCCAAATCTATATCTTTTATCACACCATATGTCTGATCCATTTCCATAGTCTTGTAGGTTCTATATCCATTTTCATTAAAAAATTTATTACTCATTAATTCTTCTGCACTGTCTTCTTTTTCGAACTGAATCAACACTTTAAATGAATGAATATATTTAACTCGAACCACATTTTGAATATTTTCTGATTTTAAAGTTTTGGCCAATTTAAATTGCTTTGGAAGGGGTTCATTGGATACAATGCAGACTTCAATCATGTCCTCTGGTATTCTCTCCAACTCATTTAACTCACCAAGACGAGCAAATCTTTTCCCTTTTCTTTGCACCGTGGTCCAAACTTCTTCTCTGTTAGTCACCCTGATTCTCTTATTTGGTCTTCTATTGTTGTCGTTTATCTCATTATTCAAAAGCTCTTCAACTTCCTCTGAACACTCCTGCATCTCACATTCCAAGTCATTCCGAACGTTCGAGTCACTGGTCGTCATATTCCCTGCTTATTCCGTGCTAATGCACTGAACATTGTAAACAACGTTGTCACGCAGTGTCGAGTGCGGCGGCCGGTGCAATGCGACAATAACGCGTCCACTATCTACAAGTGCCCGCGCGCGAATCAACTAACTGGTTTAAAATATAAAACCTAAAATTTAGCAAGCCATACCTAACTTTCTCCACCTAATTGTCAATTATAACTTAAGCAATGCCTTAAGGCAAAGAAACTTCAATGTACAAATATGCATGTAAAATTCCTATACACATATCTAATAGAGTGGTTATATTTTAACGTGAACCCTCTGTTTATTTTAACTCATAAGTTTAAATCCTTAAATAGCCAATACTAGGCCAAGATGGCCTATTCCCAATCAGAATAATGATCATATCTAATATTAATATTCTCTACTCTGGTAAGAGGGAACACGGTGCGGTGTTTGCCACTTAACACCCAATGTCACGATTCCAGGCGGAAACCTGTCAACGGAATATCTTTACTCTAGATTATCTCTAGCTATTTTTTTTGTATCAACCGACAGACGAATGTCACCTCAGTCTACCTGTGACCATGGATTACGGTAAAGTGTTTGAAACGTCAGGTTTCCACAAAAACTGTATTTTCGAATACCAAAAAATATGCGATTAATCCGTTTAAAATGGTTTCATCTCTAAGTACTCTATTACACTCGATGGATAGAAACTATGTATAATTAGAATAATTTACTGTACAATTAATATTAAATCAAGAGAAACAAACAAATTACCTTTTCATATAAAATTTATAACCATTTTCTAGAATTTGACTATTTATTATTCATTTTTATATCATTTGGACTAAGGCTTTGGTTGAAAGGGACCTCTTCTACCACCTACTTCAATATATATATGTCACTTTTAATAGAACCCACACTCATAGATCTCAATTAACATCGATACTTTAATAATTCATTAGTAAATTTAATTCAAACAAAATATGAATCTGCTACTTCTTATTGTTACTTTTTTATCTTCACGCCTTTATCCCGCCGTTAACAAAATAGACAAGAAATACCTATTGTCATGACACTATGTACTCCGTTTTCGAAATTCTTATACGTTTTATAAGAACCTACATCCCGCTGCTTTCAAATTTTTATACATTTCTTAAAAGTGTTTTTTAATCCTAAATTTGGAAAAACACTTTGAAAATAATAAAATATTAAATAATTAATGGGACTCACGATTCAGGCAAATCTGGCGAGTTTTCTTCATGGCCCGGGACGTCGACGTGGATGAAACACGATCGCTCTTTGATCTCCGACATCGCTGGGTGGTTCACGAAATCAACCATAGATGTATCTGAAATATATTTTACAATATCATTATGTTATATATATTTCCTTATGCATATCAGTGTAGACAGGAAGTACCTATATTCTAGACACTTCGTACTCCACTTTTCGCTGAATTTCACATTCCATGTTGATTGGCGGAACTCAACGCCGCGCTTTGTCTTACCAGAGCGTGGAAATGAAAATAATTTAATTGCAATCATTCCTTCGAGGAGGGATCTAACTTACAACTGATCGCGTTGACAGTCAGACGCTGTCCCACTGCGCCACGACCAAATTTCTTTATTAAAAAATATTATTAACATAAATATAAATATATTAGAGGCCGTCTGAATGTGCGATGCTTGTCAATCACCACTCAAGAAATGTTTATATTTAAACTATTTTCATTTCCTCGCTCTCGTAAGATAAAGCGTGGCGTTGATTCCCGCCACCTAACACTTAATACCACGAATTCTGACGCAAAGAGAAAATCTTGACGGGATACTACGATCCTTGTACTTACACTACTAGACAAATAAACAATATATATTTTTAAAGTTTCACGCTTTTATCACGCACAGAAAGTACCTAGTGTCAACACACTCCGTACTTCGCTTTCCACCGAATTCGAGACATTGCGTGTTGAGTGGTGGAACTCAACGCCGCTCTTTGTCTTTACCACAGCGAGGTAGTGGAAATAATTTAAATATAATCACTCCCCCGAGTGGGGATCGAATCCACAACCGATCGTGTTTACAGTCAGACGCTGTCACACTGCACCATGACCGGCCTCATAAACAATAATAACAAATGAAATATAAAATAGACTTTTAAGAACAGGCAACTATCTTCAATTTATTTACTAATAGTTTACAGTATTCTGCATTCCAAGACATTTATTTGATAATCTTACTAGATTAATTGTATAAAAATGTAAAATTAGACGTTTTATTGCGGCGGCCATTTTGAATAAAAAATAATTGTATTGAAATGAAATTATTTCAAACGGATTAATCGTGTATATTTTGGTATTCGAAAATACATTCGATTCTATGTCTACCTGTGACTATGGACAACTGCAAAAGTTTACAAAACGTCAGGTTCCCAAAAAATGTACTTTCGAATACCAAAATATACGCGATTAATCCGTTAAATAGTAAATACACATTTACTATTATAAACGCAAAATCCAAAGATCTATTAATTGCATTCACATCAGAACTAAAGGTGTCTTCCAAACAGCTACATCGGACATTAAGCCACGCAAGCTTGCAAGATTTTATATACACTAACTAAATAACTGAGGCCATCGTGGCTCAGCGGGAAAAACGTCTGATTGTAAACGCCATTTGTTTTGAGTTCAATTCTTACTCAGAAAAATGATTCTATTTAAAATTAATTTTTAACGAGAAAAACTCGGTGTTGAGTTACGCCACCCAGCGGGCAATGTTTCGAGATTGGGTGGAAAGCAGTCAACGGAGTGTCTTGCCACTAGGTTGTCTGTGACTACCCTGCTGAACGGAAAAAGCATGTGGCTGTTTTTTTTTTAACTTACTAACTTAAGCGGTAAGTTAAATGGAAATTTGCAAAAACTTACGATTGGTGCCAAGATCGTGAACGGTAACGAACACACATCTCTTATCTTGCTGACTTAGGTCACCCTGAAAATGAAAATATTACATTTTTTTAATTTTAATATGTTTATTAAATTTGATTATTTTAAATGAAACTATTTTAAATGGAAAATCGCTACTGACTGCCTATCTACCTGTGACCTCGGACTACTGTAAAGTGTTTGAAACATGAGGTGTCCAAATATGTATATTCGAATACCAAAATATACGCGATTACATCCGTTTAAAATAGTTTTATTTAAAATGTGTAAAAATTATGAAAATTAAAGATCTTATTAAATCTGAACATTTTTTAAGAATTATATCGTAGAGTATATAATGGTTATAAAATTGCATTTTAAAAACTACAGTAGGCGAGGTCATTAAGCATGATAAATGTTCTCGAAAAGATTATGTTTTACAAATATAATAATTATAATACTAATGTTAATTCAGTTTTCCATGTTATTCTTATATTACATAATACACCTCAGAATTAGAAAACTTTTTTGAGAAAACGTATAAAAATTTTGAACGCAGCGGGATTCGAACCCGTACCAGTTGGATACCGTCCGTCGGTATCCAAGAGGCGCGGGTTTGAATCCCGCTGCGTTCAAAATTTTTATACGTTTTTTCAAAAATATTTTCTAATCCTAAGTGTGGAATAACACTTTTGAAAAAAATAGTAAACAGTACACCTTAATACTGATAAATACCTTAAGGCTAATAACTAGATTTAATATTTCAATAATACCAAAAAACTGAACGATTTCAGCCAATTATGGAAAAAAAAAAAAATAAAAAAAAAAGCTAATTTAGAAAATAATTTACCTGTCCATGTCGCGGTATAATTCCCTGGTTTGCAGCATAAAAGTAATTTAGAATAAATGTAACACCGTCACGTCATACCAATCGTTCTAACTTACGCCTTATTTGTAACTATATTTATATAATATATAAAAAAAATATTCAAAAAAATATTTGTAGTGATATTTTCATCCTTAGGGTAGGAAAAATATTTAGAAACATTTAACAATTTGTGACGTAGCAGTATTCGAACCCGCGTCTATCAGAACCAGTCCAAACGCTCTAGCCAATTAATTTATATTATCTTGTCGAACATCGTCGAAATTCATATTATTCAGCTTGAAAATATTTATTCTATTTATAAATATAATTCCGCATTTCGCAGACTAAAAAAACAAATAAATCTATTATTTTTTTCTTTTTAATTAAAATATAAAGATAATGTATGTATATATATATATATATATATATATATATATATATATATATACATATACATACATATACATATACATACATATACAAAATAAATCAAACGCAGCACTTTGTATAGAAATTGATTCCAATATAAAAATGCCTCAAAGTATTCGAATTCACCATAATGGCTTCTAATTGTAATTATTATACTAAGTTTATTTAAAAAAAAACTCTTTTTAATTCCAGTCCGAGCTAATCTAAAGCAGTAAAAAAGTCTTTATTTTGATTGTGGCAAAGACTTCAGGTTTTATTTTCAGGCTTTATCCCTTGCTTAGTAATTAGAGACAACGGAGCGCCTCTTCAACCTCTTCATGTATGCCCTCTGGGAGGGTTCATGCTTTTTACGTGACCTTCCTGCCGTGTCATTGATAGTGTGTATTCAAAGGTCGACCTAGGTCTCCTGCGTCTTCTCGTACCACTTTGGTATCTTGTATAGTTTTAAATATAATGACTCCCCCGAGAGGGGATCGAACCCACAACGTATCCCACTGTATAGTTAATATATTTTTTGTGTATATATTTTATTTCTATAGTATTACTATAGCATTCACAAATCACTCTTAGTGAAGTATTTGCTAACAGTAGGATATGGCCCAAACTTTATTATGTTAATAAATAGATAAATAATTGTAAAATGAAACTATTTTTAAACGGATTAAAGGCGTGTGTTATGGTATTTTTAAATAAATATATTTCAAAAATCCGACGTTGCCAACACTTTACATCTTGGCCCCATATAGAATGTAGTGGCATCAGTCTTGCCAGTTGGTACAAAAATTATTTACATAATTTAAATTTAACGTAGTTCCATAAAAAATGTTTATAAAACGCGATTATCTAATATCTTTTTAGATAAATAAAGTTGGTAAAAGCACGTGAATATAAAATACCAATTACAAGGCAATTACAAAGCAGAAAGCATACTACAATAAAAAAATCGACTATTAGCCTGCAAAAGGAAAGAATCGATTTCATTATATTAATCGATCAATATTTTCGTACCATATATAATGGCAAAACAATAAAATGATTGAAATATTGCGTTGCGAATAAATAATTTAATTGTTACTAAATAAAATACAATGTTGAATTTAAAAGCATCAACAGATAAGAATAAATTGATTGAAAAAAAAAAAAAAAAAACAATATTAGAAAAACATCTGAAACCTTTATATAAATATAATTTTTTTAAACACTTTAATTTGACAGCCATTTTGTAATCTTAGGATGTTTTTTTTTTAATTTTTTTAGCTTCACGCTTTTTATCCCGTATAGTATGGTAGACAGAAAGTACCTACACGACTACCAAGAATAGGGTTATGTTTTACCGCGTCACTCCCAAATCCGCTTTACGCCGAATTCGAAACATTGCGTCTTGAGTGGTGGAACTCAACGCCGCACTTTGTCTTACCAGAGCGAGGAAGTGGAAAATTTTTTTTTTTAATTTTTATAATTGCGTCGCACAACCGCCTTTTCGATTATTTTTAATTTTACTTCTCTAAGAATACTTGAGTTACTAAGAAAAATGTAACAATACCTCACTTATATATTTGTTTAATAGTTCTGGAGATATGGGGTGATAAAGAACATTACATGCAAACTAGAATTTGGATACCGGAACGTCTCGTATTTCGAATTCCTGAGAATTTTCATTTTAGTTTTTTCGAATCCCGGAAATTTCAATCCGGGATTGGAAGCTGTCTCGTGTCCCGGACTTTGAAAACGTCGGGAATTCTCAACCTCTAATAAATATATACGGAAAAAAGATACATATGGAAAACATAACTGTTCCTGACAATCGGGGGAAAAATACACTATTTTGTTTTATATTTATCCCCCTATATCTCCTAAATTAAAGCATGGACAAAACTTATGTTGTCAACGGCTTATGTAACTATATATATATGTAACTAATTAAATGAATAAAAAAATATATAAATGGTAACAAAGAATACAACTAACGCTTCACTTTTATATTCGTCACTAAATTGGACTCGATACGAAACTCGATGACCTTATCCGGCCTAAAATGTTACTATTACTGTCACTTTTCCCGCCACATTTGAGCGCCTAATGAAATGTCAAACGACGTAACTTTTTTCACGCCGTTAACTTTGAAAAGGTATAAATTTATTCTGCCTAAATCTTTTTTCTAACAAGGGATTAGAACAGAGATCAGTGATACAGATTTATAACAAAAGCAATTAGATATCTTTTTAAATATAATTGAAGATATGTATAATGACGTAATAAAATTCGAATTCCGAATAAACTTAACTTAAAATTTATGGTAAATTTTATTTAAAAAAGAAAGAAAATTGTCTTTTACAATAGTAGATTTTTTTTATTATATAATAAATTTATTTTTCTGAAAAAATTCTTAACACATTGATGATTATTTCTCATCCTTCTCATCCGGATAAATAGTCATAATATAAGGCGAAGTTTTTATGTAAATTTCCTCTGCATTATAAAACTGAACTGAACTTACCTGAACATGTACATGGATGTCACCGCTACGGTCTGTACTGACAACATATTTCTGAAACAATAGAGAAGTCATTTTAAATAATTATATATATAGCTTCAGGCTTTTATCCCGCATAAAAGGGTAGATAGCTTTCTGTCTTAGGTACTTTGTACCTAGTGTCATCACACTCCGTACTTCGCTTTCCACCGAATTCGAGACATTGCGTGTTGAGTGGTGGAACCCAACGCTGCTCTTTATCTTAACATATTTTTTATTTATTTATTATAATTAAATTTAAATAAAACATTTTTTTAATTTAATTTTCAATATGTATGTATGTAATTGCTCCGAGTTAATTATTTAATATAAAGGAATAGTCTTAAAAGACTGGTGTGTGTAACATTTTAATATATAAAACCATCGAGTCGCAGTGGGACAGCCTCTGATTGATAATGCATTGGTCGTGGATTCAGTTCCCCTTTGGTGGAAATATGGAAATTGTTTGATCACACCACTCTCAGGATGTCATTGCTCAGTGGGACAGCTACCAACTCTAAAGGGAGATATTGATTATCTTTAAATTATTTTCATTTCGTGGCTCTGGTAAGACAGAGTGCGGCGTTAAGTTACTAAAAAGGCGAAACGCGGTGTTGAATTTCTTCTTTTCTTATATAATATCTCGATTTTGGGTGCAAATATGAAAACGATGTGCATTCACTAAATGGTGCAGCATGCTCTGCTCGAACAAGTGTTAAGCAAATATATAATATATATTCTAAATTAATATATAATTATTATCTACTGATATAACATTCGTGGCGCAGTGGGACAGCGTTTGACTGTAACGCGATCGGTTGTGGGTTCGATTCCCACTCGGGGGAGTGATTATATTCAAATTATTTTCACTTCTTCGCTCTGGTAAGATAAAGAGCGGCGTTCAGTTCCATCACTCAACACGCAATGTCTCGAATTCGGTGGCAAGTGAAGTACGAAGTGTCTTGACACTAGGTACTTTCTGTCTACTCTGCTATGCGATATTAAAAGCGTGAAGCTAAATAAAATTTATATAACAGTAAATTTTGAAGGAAATTGTTTTAGGAATAGAAAGTTCATTAAATCAATAAAAAAATATATAATTTATCGCGCTTTATCCCGCATAGCAGGGTTAGAGATGACCTAGTGTCAAGACACTTCATTACTGTTCGCTTGAAATCGAAACACTATATGTATAGTCGAAAGTTGAACTCAAGGCCGCGCAATGTCTTAACGCAGAGAAACTAAAATATATATATTTTAGAAACGATCATTCTTCGGATCAGGAATTGAATTCAGTACTAATCCACGTTGGCCTTTTATTGTTGTTTTAGCGAAATATCCAAGGGACATAGGCTTTTCTACGTCTATCAGTTTTATTTTTCCCGCATCGCACTTATAACCTTATAACTACTTCCAGTCACCAGCCAGTTCTGCGTTGTATGTCTAATAAAAAGCCTTAAATTTATTAAAACTGGAGTGTTTTTTTAGCTTTTCTATCCCAACAAAGATCGGAAACCCCACTAATTATTGTATTTTAATACACACGTGAATGTATTTAGGTCTACAAGAATGAGTCGTTACGAAATATCGGTAAAGTTTTGACATAAAGCCAATGGTCGAACAAATTTAGTTTAATGGCATGTTTAGAAATATTTTAACGTTCAAACAAATAGCAATCTTAGTACTGCCGATTAAACGTCATAACACCTGACTCTATGCAGGGATTTTAGATGATGTTTATATGAAACAAAAGCGTCGTTTTCTCTTCGATAGCTAAATAAAAAGTATTTTTATATACATATATATATATATATATATATATATATATATATGTATGTATCTATGATTAATATACCTTTCCCAAGTAAATTTAGAGCCGGTCGTGGCGTGTGACAGCGTCTGACCGTAAACGCAATCGCTTGTGGATTCGATTCCCGCTCGGGGCAATGATTATGTTTAAGTTATTTTCATTTTCTTGTTCTCGTAAGACAAACCACGGCGTTGAGTTCCGTCACTTGACACGCAATGTCTCCAATTCGGTGGAAAGCGGAGTATGGAGTGCCTTGACACTAAAAGCGTGAAGCTAAAAGAAGTTTCACGTGTTTAGCCGCTTGTAGAAGTTGGATGTACCCGAGTGTTGAAACACTCTATGATTGCTTAATATATTATTTTTTTAAAGAATATAAGCAATTCTTTATCTTCTTGGTTGAGGCCATAGTGACGTTGTGGATGAATATATGTAATATTTATTTTACTTTCTCCGCCCTGGAGCGCGCAATTTGCGGCGCTTCACCACTCTACACGCAACGTCTTAATTCCAGACCAAAACAGTCAAGATAGTGTTTTGACACTAGGTGCCCTGTTCACCGATATATGAAAAATAAATAGTGAAACTGCTCTTTATTCCCGCTTTTACAGCTTTTAGTCATATAAAAGCAAGTTTTTTCTCTCTTTATTTTTTTTTCATATCACTAAATAGAACTCTTTTAAAACAATCAAATATCAGTTTAATACAATACTACCAACCTTTAAATCAAATTGGTTCAGTGTTGCCTTGAATACGTAATAACAACAAACAATAGGTAAAGGAAATTCTATTTTCAAATATAACAATAATTTTAGTAATTAGTGATAATAATGTAAAACTTTGTAACGCCATCATGATTGGCATATTTTTAAATGAAACGGATTAATCGCGTATATTTTGGTATTCGGAAATATATTTTTGAAAATCTGATGCTTAGAACACTTTACAGTAGTCCGTGGTCACGGGTAGGCTGTCAGTCACACATTGACACAGACTGACAGTCTACTTGTGACCATAAAATAGTTTCATTTAAAATGTGTAAAAATTCTGCAAACCTTTAAAGTATTTTTTCACACTTAGGATTGAATAACGAAGCAGATCGCACAGCTTAACGGTCAAAACGCTTGGATGGTTTCCAAGAAGCGCGGGATCAGATCCTATTGCATTCAAAATTTTATACGTATTTTATGCTTATGCTTTCTAATCAATTCAGAAAATATTTATATTGGAAAATAACACTGCTCGAAACTTTGTCCGCGCGGAACTTAACGTCTCTGGAGATTTATTTTATAATTCAAAAATAAAATCACCTAAGTTACTCGTCGTTACATCGGCTATCTACCAGTAAAAGTCTCATCAAAATTGGTCCAGCCGATCCAGAGATTTACCGGAACAAGCAGACGGAGAAAAATTGTAAAAAATATTATTTTGGTATATGTACTATATCAGAAACGCACATGTATCCAGTTAAGGCGGCTATTTTTTGTCAATAATAAAGATATAAATTATTAATTTCTATTTTATTTGCATTTAAAAAAAAAACCACTGATTTTCTTGGAGTGTCTTGACATTGAGTACTTTTTGGCTACCCTGCGGAGAACGGAGTGTCTTGACATTAAGTACTTTCTGTCTACACTGCTGTGCGTAATATAAGAGTGAAGGTACAAAAAAATAGCAGAAGACATATTTCGACCAACTTATAACGTTAGACAATAATGAAAATAATTTAATATCAGAAAAAGAATAATTTAAAATAAAAAAAAATCACCGCCGGTTTTTCTCAGGTCTGTGGCATTAACTTTAGTGTACTGGTGGTAAATGTAGTGACGTTTATAAAAATGAAGTATGTAGATTCTTACTTTGAATAAAATTATTATGAATTAAAAAAAAAACATTGACTTTATATTACAATCGGACACTCTAATTATATTTGTTTGTATGTAGCGATTGATATTTATTTTGGGCGCAGCTTTTGGCGGAAATTGCACTCACCCCATGTTTTAAACAAACTGTTAGGAACCTTGGTGAAAGCTCGCATTATTTAAAGTACTAAATATCTATAGTTATAATGTTTATATATATATATATATATATATATATATATATATATATATATATAAATATATAAAAGTTATTGTAGGGCTTGGATTATATTTAAATTAAGGTCATTTTTTTACTCTGATAAAACAATAAGAGGCTTTCTGCTTTTATTCCGCATAGCATTGTAGACAGGAGGTACCTTGTGTCAAGATACTCCTTTTTCCACCGAATTCGAGTATTAAGTGGCGGAAATGAACGCCGCACTTTGCCTTAACAAAGTGAAGATAATTTAAATATAATCACCCCCGGAGTGAGAATCGAACCCACAACCGATCGTGTTTACAGTCAGACGCTGTCCCACTGCACCAAGATCGGATGAGACGAAGGTTTAGTGATATTACTGGTATTTACTAAATGCATACACCATACACGATACATATACCAAAAATTTTTTTCACAATTTTTGTCTTCCTGTATGTCCATTTGTTCCAGCTTATCTCTGAAACGCTTGGACTGAGTTGATATAATGAGGGGTAACTCAGGCTACATTAATTTCAGAATTATAATATAGAGATTTGAGTTCCGCCATTCAATACGCAATATCTAGAATTTGAAGTACGGAGTGTCTTGACACTAGGTACCTTCTGCCTGCTTTGCTATGCGGAATAAAACGGGAAGCTAAAAAAAATTCCAGAGATATTAAATTCCAAGCGGACAAAGTCACAGGCACAGCTAGTTAGCATATAAAACCATTCAAGGCTAAAATTTGACATATTCTTTAGCGAGTATCAGGAAAGAAGTAAGGGAGGATTTTCTGGAAATTCTTATCAGAAAATTTTGAAATTTAATCTACTGGGATTGAAATAGAAAAGCATATAGCATTAAATAAATAGTTATAAATAAAGATATTTTAAACAATACTTTCGCGAGTAAATTTAAAATTCATTTCATCGCCTTCATCATTCAAAATAGGAAATGTCTAAAGGCTGGCAATAGAAAAAGCATTTAGTGTTCTTTATCTATAAATAAACGCGTAACTCAACGCCGCGTTCTATCTTATCGAATCCGCAACCAGTGATACACTGTCCTACTGCACTATGATAGCATACGGTCTAACAAGTAAATATAATTTAGAAATCAGTAACATTAATAAAGCTGAAAGTTTAAAAATACACATATAAAATACACCTACATTGGCGACTGAAATGAATTGTTTACAAATAAACTTCAACCTTCTACGTGTTATGAGAACGTATTGTTGTTATCAAAATGCAAATAACCTCTTAATGACCGTTTTTTTTTTTCTTTTTTTAGCTTCACGCTTTTTATCCCGCATAGCAGGGTAGACAGAAAGCTTCTTTGCTCTGGTAAAGACAAGGTGCGGCGTTGAGTTCCACCACTCAACACGCAATGTCTCGACTTTGGTGAAAAGTGAAGTATGGAGTGTCTTGACACTAGGTACTTTCTGTCTACCGTTTTACTAACAACAATATAATTTTAAATTAAAAATATTATATTTTTTTGAAGGCAACGTGACGGAGTGCAACGTCTGATTATAAACGGGATTGGTTGTGGGTTTGATTCTCACTCGAATTATTGTCATTTCTTAGTTCTAGGAGCACAAAGCGCGGCGTTGTTTTCCGCCATTTAACACGAAATGTCGCGGTTACTGACGGAATGTGCATAACGGAGTGTTTTGACACTACTTTCTTTATAACTGTTTGACTTTGTGATACGTCACTATAACTTACACTACGACCGACTCTAAAAGCCCTCGATATTTAAAATTATTTTCATTTTCTCGCTCTGGTAACGCAAAGTGCGTCGTTGAGTTCCGCCACTCAACACGCAATGTCTCAAACTCTGCGGAAAGCGGAGTACGGAGTGTTTTAACATTAAGTACTTCCTGTCTATCCTGGTGTGCGAGATAAAAGAGTAAAACCACAAAAATAATAGCAGAATTTAAAATCAAAATTATTTTATTATACAAAAATTAAATTTCAAAACCAATAACGTTTCAATTGAGGTATTTATTATTTTAAATTTATAATAAAACAAAATCCACGTTAACAGAGAGCAGATTTCAATCACGGGACGAGTTGAACAAAGCAGATGAAAATTGACCTGCACTTCATCACTGACAGGGTGACCAATTGAAATATTGAGTGTTTTGGAACAAAACGTAGGTATAGAATTTGTTTCTTTATATATATATATATATATATATATATATATACACGTTCTTCTTCATTCTCACTGTGACATTCACGCTTACACCTGCCATTCTGCGTATCTCCTCGCTGCATATACGGTCAGCTATCTCCGCATATCCGACGAAGAGATCTCATCTCCACTGCATTCATCTTTCTTTCATTCTTCTAAAAAACAATATAATTATTTCAAAAATGAACACATTTATGGTTTTAGCTATTGGTATCATCTGATATATCTGAGAAGTTTTCTTAACGACCTTAATTAATCAATTTACCTTAAGATAACTTTTGGATGACGTATGAATCCTTCACCGTAAAAGCGCATATATAAAAAATTGAGTATACTTTGGTTGTATTTTCTCTGCCTAGTTTTATTTTGTTTATTTTTTATTTTAGGGATAAAAGCCTGCTGCTATGAGAATATAGTAGGGTAGACAAGAAGTACCCTATGTCAATACACTCTGTTCTCCGCTTTCTATCGAATTCCGGACGTTGCGTATTGTATGGTGGAACTGAACGCCGCGCTTTTGTCTTACGAGAGCGAGAATATGAAAAATAAAAGCTCTTAAAACATTTCTGCCTTGTCTACATTTATAAAGCAGCTTCACGCTTTATCCCGCATAACAAGATAACAACCTAGTGTCAAGACACTCCGCTGACTGCTTTCCCTTTAAAATCAATACCCTTTTTCAAGTTGCATATTCTTTACAACATAATAAAATAGGGTATAAATAAAAAAAAACTAACCATAAAACCACAAAAGTCAACAGGCCGTGTGCACCGCGGGGTTAATTGAACGCTATCAATGGCGTCGATACGTCAAATGGATTCTCCTCGTACACGATCTGAGTATTATTAGGAAACGGCACTTCCTATTCGACATACTGTCCCTATTTGTCCGAATTGCTAATTCCTTGCGGCCAAGGTAAAGTATTTTACCTAGTTCGTTACCTTTAGCGTTCTTAGGTAATCATTTTTTTTTTAATTTTACCTCATTAAATGTTCGCTCTGATAATGTAAAGCGCGGCGTTGAATTTTGCCACTAAATACGCAATATCTCGATTTCAGCAAAAAGCGGACTACGGAGTGTCTTTACACTAGGTATTTCCTGTCTATCCTACTATGCGGGATAAACGCGTGAAGCTAAAAAATTTTTAACGCTGACGTAATATTTATCTTTTGTGATTTTTACATATCACATGACGCTATTTTAAGTAGAATAATCATATATATTTGTGACCACGGACTGTCAGTCAGCTGGTCAGTCAGAGTCGAAAATTCTGGTTTTTTTAAATGTACTTCCAAATATTATACAAATACGCGATTAGTTTACTTAACTCACTTAATACATTTATTATTTACTAATATTAAATTTATTTAAGTAAGATTAAAGTAATTTAATTCAAATTAAGAATCCACACAACTTTCTGAGTGTATTTTGCGTAAAAAAATATTTTTCGTTTAATAAAGAACTAAGATCCTATCTTAAATGCAATTAACAACGCTGTGTAATTAATTTGCATGCCATTTCTGAAAATGATAAATACCTAGAAATGCCATCACTCAACAATTAATTAAAAATACAACCCCAGAATTTTGAGTATATATTTATATATACGTTGCGGAGTACGGAGTGTCTCGACACTAAATACTTTCTGTCTACGGTTATGAGTACAATGTTACATTTAAATATATTTTGCAGTCATCGGGAAATTGATAGATAATATTTAAATTTACATTTCAATTTCACGCTTTATCCCGTATAGCAAGATTATCAGAGACCAACCAGTGTCAAGACTCTCCGTTGACTGCTTTTCGCCTATAATCAAGATATTGCGTATTGAGTGGCAATTCACTCAAAAATATATATTTTTTATAACAAAATAATGTAACATTATTATTAATATTGACTTAGTGTAATTTTTTTTTAGGAAAATTGAAAAGATTGTTTTAATCTGTTATCTATGTAGTACAAAAACAACGAAAAATATACAAAAATAAACAAAGCAAGAATTATTGTTAACATATATACAAGGTATAGGTTACTACGTAAGACAGCAATTCTAGAGAAGTGAGACGCATTTACGGAGCAAGTAATTGACCCCAGCGAACCATTTACAACCGCCCACTCTGCGTTTACATTAATACTTTCATTAATACGTTATCGTACATATATTTCTTTTAGCTACACGTTTTTATCCCGTATATCAGGGTAGACAGAATGTACTATTCCACCAAATTCGAGTGATTGCGTATTGAGTGGCGGATTTTAACGCCGCAGTTTGTATTACCAGATGCGAAGAAATTAAAATAATTTAAATATAACCATTCCCCTGACTGGGAATCGAAGTCAAAACCGATGTGTTTGCAATCTGACGATGTCCCTCTGCGCTATGACTGGTCTCGGTATCTATCTATATTTTATGTAAAGCGAAGTATGGAGTGTCTCGACACTAGGTACTCTCTGTCTATCCTGCTATGCGGGATAAAAGCGTGAAGCTAAAAAAATATAAACAGTTATGAGTACGTTGTCACATTTAAATATATTTTGCAGCCATCTGGAAAATGGTAGATAAAGTCAATAGAGACCTTTTAGTAATTAATCAATAGCCACGTTGCAAATAGTTTAATTAATTAAAACCTATCACGGTTCATGGGACAGCGTCTGCCTGTAAACGCGATTGACTACAGATTCGATTCCTGCGCAACCGATTGTTAAATTTAACATATTTTAAGTAAATACCTTGAAATCTATTGAAATCTATAAATCTTGAAAAATGCGTAAGAAGTGTCTTGACACTATTTTCTTTCTGACAACACTGGTATGCGAAATGAAGCGTGAATTATCTAATCTATAAAATTATAATTTTTCAATATATAAAACCTCTCCCGTTACTACGGTACACTTTGACAGACAAGTTGACAACGTATAACCGAAAATAGCGTGCTAAGATATTTTCTCTGTAAATTTGTCCATGTTGCAGTAAATTTCTGGTAACATAAAGCGCGTCGTTGAGTTCCGCCGCTCAACACACAATATTTCAACGTCGGCGACAAATAGAGCACGGAGAGTGTTAACTCTATATTCTTCCCGTCTTCCCTGCTATGCGGGATAAAAGTGTAAAGTTTTAATACGAGTTTTAATAAAATTGAAGACGAGAAAAGCCACTAACAAATATTAGTTAAGAAATGAAAACCATACATATACTTTTATAGAACGCAAAAACAAATGCCCACGTGATGTATTAATATAAGATTTATAAAGTACTGCAGGTGTTTATCTAAAGTGAAAAACAAAACAATCGATCAGTGGCTATTATAAGAACTAAGTATAGATACATTTTTTTATTTAATGTATATATAAACTATATTTTATTTAACGTATATATAATCTGTAAGGAAAAACCGACATGGCTCAGTTGAAGACATTCTTGGTAACGTAATGTATTCGAATCCCATTCAATTAAATATTCTATAAACGTAAAGAAAATTGTTTAGACCATTTTAGGCTTTCACGTTTATCCCGTATAGTAGGGTATAGTATATTATAATAAGTAAGTATAGATAGATTTTTCATATTTAATGTATTATATATACATTATACATCTGTAAGAAAAAACCAACATAGCTCAGTTGAGATATAGCAGGGTATAATATATTATAATAAGTAAATATAGAAGGATTTTTTATATTTAATGTATATATAATCTGTAAGAAAAAACCGACATAGCTCAGTTGAGATATTCTTGACAACGTAATAAATTCGAATCCAATTCAACAAAATAATTCCATAAGCATGAAGAAAAGTCTTTAGACTGTTTCACTCTTTCACGTTTTATCCCGTATAGCAGGGTAGTCAGAGATAACCTAGTGTCAAGACAATCAGTTGACTGCTTTTCACCCGATATCGAGACCTAGCGTGATGAATGGCGAACTCAACGCCGCGCTTTGTTTGTATAATCATTTCCGAAAGTGAGAATCGAAATCATAACCTATTTTATTTACAATTAGACCCCGTTCCACTGCGCCACGATGGCCTACTCACTTAAATTTGAAATTTGGCATATTTAAAGGAAGAGAGCAAAAAGCCAATATCTTTCATAATAATACAATAGAAATATATACAGAAAATTTATAAAATAACACTTCACGTACAGTTTAATATAGAGTTGTATTGACTTTAGTACAAAGTGCAAACCTATATGTCACACGTTGTTAAAACAACGCTTATTTTACCCAGATTTCATTCTAATACGAAAAAAAAATTGACGGTGTTAAGTTCCGCCACGCAATGTCCCAATTCCGTGAAACGTAAACACCAAAATATATTTAGACGCTAACTAAACGCTAAATATTAAAAAGGAAATGTATTTTGTATTAGTAAACGTTAAAATAATATGGATAACCATTGAAAGCTCAATAACTTGACATACCTGTTGTAATTTATCGTCGGCTTCACTCATTTTAATGTAATTATAAATATTTATAAGCGAATTATAAAGAATTTAATAATAAAAATCGGGTTGTTTCTATACGCGGGCGTGTTGCTTCAGAGCCTGGAGTGCAATGGGCAACGGGACTGTTTCGACGGTCGGTTGATGTACTGGCGGACTTGGGAACACTTTTAGATTTAATAATATTGTAACATCTTTTTATATTATTTGGAAATAATATTTTAATATTTGTAGTCTATTTTATTTTAGGCATTAATATGATTTTTTTCTGTGCCAAGTATCCAGTACTTAGTGTCAAGACTGTGTTTACGTCCGGGAATTGAATTTTAAATCGAATAATTAACATATAGATATTTTTCTGTTTTGGAATCGAATCTATGACCATCGCATCTATAATCAGACGCCGAAAAACCTGTAAATAATCCTAAATATACAGCGTAATTCATTCATATTTAATTACATATATTGAGAATAAGTTCGAATCAAAAGTGCAGCGTTTAGTTCCGCAAACCAATATGACTGTGCCAATATAATATTCGATATTCAATAAGCAAAACATTTTATTTGTCGTCAGTACGATACGACGCAAGGCTAAACGCTATTAGTGGTATAGAAAAGCGTATATACATACATATATCATTCTATTGATAAATCTAGTAATTATTCTATTTAAAACATATTATGCAAGTAATTAATGGTTTGGCCACACTCTAAGCGGTTAATAAAGTTTTGTTAGCCTAAAAAATATCACGCGGTATTCGCAGGTTCATAGCCCACGAGGGGGAAATTTAGGGAGATATGTTACATTAATATGTTTAATTATATTTGAGTTGAAAAAATTATAATATGTCTCGAATTTGTGCGCAAAATGAAGGAGTGTCTTGACACTGAGTTCTCTGATTATCCTGATGTGCGTGATAAGATTTTACTATTTTTAAAGTAAACCGTATAAAAATTTGAACACAGCGGGATACGAACGCGCGCTTCTTTGGAACCCGTCCAAGCGCTCTGACCGCTACGCCATGCGTTCTACTACCAGCTGCGTCGAAATTCTTATACGTTTGATTACAACTTATTTATATTGTTAGTATCTTTGTAGAGATATTTTTACAAATTTCTACTACTTAAAGATTATTGAGAAATAATCGTTTAACAAGAGAGATTGCTATTTTATTTTAATATTTACTATTTTTAAAGTGTTATTCCACACTTAGGATTAGAAAACATTTTTGAAAAAACGTATAAAAATTTGAACGCAGCGGGATTCGAACCATCCGAACGTTTTTTCAAAAATGTTTTTTCAAATAACACTTTAAAAATAGTGGAATAACACTTTAAAAATAGTAGAGATTGCTTAATTATGTTTTCACTATCTTTAAAAATATGAATATATAAAGCAGACGTAAGGCAAAAGATATTAATATATATTATGCAACTAATTAACTGCGAGCATTCTCTAGACGTCTTATTTTTAGCCTATACCGATCCATTTGGAGTTCAGACATGTTTGACAGCATACGGAGATGACGGGTTCAAATTTCGGACCTGTTGACGCGTAAAGTACGTGTTGCCTTGACAACGTGTTTGTGTCCTCATATAAAAGTGTTTGTTAAATACATAAAACGGTGATGTTTGAAATATTTGTTTTACTTAACTATACACAACTACAAGTAAATAATATTGAAGTGTTTGTTATATTTAAATAATCACTCTTTACTAAATTCATATGTATTTATACATACGGTATATATACATACGGTATATATACTATATTAACATTTATTACAATTTTAGTCTATCTGTCTGTTTGTTGCGGCTAATCTCTGAAACAGCTGGTCTTATTTTGACAGGACCATCACTGGTTCAAAGCTAATGTAATAGGGCGTAACTGGAGCTATTTTTCTTTTAGAATTATAAAATAAATATTCAGGTATGTTAAGTTCTATCTATCTTCTAGTCTATGTCTATGTCTATCTTCTAGTCTATCTTTAAATGTGACAAAAGTTCTAATTTCTCGTCCACTTAAATTTCCAAAGTTTGTCCTTTAAGTATTATGAAACAAATTTAAAAAAAGCTACATTTTATATTATAATAGAAAAAATTAATCTTTATAGCAATCTACAAAATGAACAAAACTTCTGAAAATTTCACGTTACAAACGTATTTAATACCGTCAATGATATTTGATTAATCAAATTTAGAAAAACGGATGACAAAACACAGCGTTAAGTTCCACACAATCTTAGTCGAGGGAACGTGAACAACGGAGAGTTAACACACTAAATTCTCTATATACTGTAAACTTATAACATTATTTCTAACTTATAAGAGAAAAGCTAGCTTAAATTGTTTAAGTATATCGTATATCTATATGAATTGTCAAACTAGGCCATCGCTAATAGACAGTACGTCTAGTCTCCCTTACTTCCAGGAATTGAATTTGCGGCGTTCAATGCAATTAGCTGCATATAGCATATAACCGGTTTTACATATTATTTCATTACATTCTGATGTAATACGTAAATAACTATTTAAATAATCAGAGAATTACTTAAAAAAAAGTTATTTAAAATTTGAACGCATGCGGGATTCGAATCTGCGCTTCTTGGAAACCCACTAAACGCCCTGACAGCGAAACACGGGTTCGAATCCCACGTTTAAGAAAAAATGTTTGCAAATCATAATGTTTTTTTTAATCCCAAGTGTGGAATAACACTGTTAAAAGTAATAAAGTATTTAATAAATAGCCTTCGCTATTGCTAAATTGAGACCGGTCGTGGCGCAGTGGGACAGCGTCTGACTGTAACGCGATCGGTTGTGGGTTCGATCCCCACTCGGAGAAGTGATTATATTTAAATTATTTTCACTTCCTCGCTCTGGTAAGACAAAGTGCGGCGTTGATTTCCATCACTCAACACGCAACGTCTTGAATTCGGTGGAAAGCGAAGTACGGAGTGTCTTGACACTAGGTGCTTTCTGGCTACCCTGCTACGCGGGATAAAAGCGTGAAGCTATTGCTAAGCAATTAGTATTAGAAATATACTTTGGGTAGCAGAAATTTCTTTAAAGTAGATTATAATAAGCGGATAAAAGAAAGCGAAAAGCGAGGTACGGAGTGTCTTGACACTAGGTATTTTTTATCGGAACACCATTTACTTTACATAGACGTTCAATATACATCTATGAAGATCATGTTAAACAGAAACATTATTATCCAAGCCTATAGGAAAGTCTACCACTTAAGTTCTTAACTAACTTTAAAAGCTATCTGCTTTGTAATTGATACAAAATTACGTTATTGATAAAAGGATTTGAAATTAGATACTTTAGTTAAGATAAAGGTAGCTATAATATGTTTTAGGTTTTTTTTTGAAGAAAGGACACTACAGAGCTCCACTGCAGTACTCCACTATCCTATAGGAACGCTTCTAAGCATTTCGTTCTATTTTTGGTTTTTACAAACGATAGAAGGAATTTTTAAATTCTATTTTAAACAGGTTAATCGCGTACATTTTGGTATTCGAAAATACATTTTGGACACCTGACGTTTCGTACACTTTACAGTAGTCCGTGGTCACATGTAGACTGAAGTGACATTTGTTAGTTAGGTAATATAAAAATGAATGCCGAATATATTGAATTAATCCGTTTTAAATGAAACTATTTTAAACGGATTAATCTCGTATATTTTGGTATTCAGTAATACACTTTTGGACGCCTGACGTTTCGAACACTATCAAAATATACGCGATTAATCCATTCAATATAGTTTTATTTAAAATGTATCGCGAAAAACAAAGAACTTATTAGGTATACTAAAATCAAAAAAATGCAAGTTTATTGTGAGCAAAAACCTCACAATAATATATTAATTGTCAATTGGCAAAAGAGATGAATATTAAAAAAAGTTTTAAATTTTAAAAAAGTTTCTATATGTGAAGGAAAAAAATATAGAAAAAAAATAAATACTGTTTTGTTATTTTATTTTCTCAACAATCGAAATGACTAAGATCCCAAAATCATATCTATAATATTTTTGCATAGAAAATATACCAAACAACGCCATCTAAATTTCCAAGCAAAAGTTCTGTACAAAAGTTTATTTTGACGGTAGTTTAGTTACAAAGCTTTTCGCTTGATGGCGCCATTGTATAGTTAGGGAGAAAATCATTTTGAAACATCAATATATTTTATTGTTCATAATAATTAATAATTAATAAAATCGAGGCGCAGTGGGACACGTTTATAGACGATAAGCGCGATCGGTTGTGGGTTCGATCACCAATCGGAGGAGTAATTATATTTCGAATATTTTCACTTCCTCGCTCTAGTGAAGTTAAAGGGCGGCGTTGAGTTCCACCACTCAACACACAATGTCTCAAATTCGGTGGAAAGCGAAATCGGGAGTGTCTTAACACTAGGTACTTTCTGTCTACCCTGCTATGCGGGATAAAAGCGTGAAGCGATAAAAAGTAATTAAAAAAAAGTTCTAGACTTTTCACATAAATTATGCGAATATACTGCGAATATATATGAAATACGTAATTAATATATATATATATATATATATAAAGGAGGCAAACGAGCAGAAGGGCCATTTACAACATTAGAGTTGTAGGTGAGTTGCCGTTCTTGGGGTGGAAGTGAAAGGAGATGAGGGAAAGGATAGGTGGAAATAGAGGAAGCTGGCTTACAGGACATTGAACCGGAACACATCATCAGATATTTGGCGGATCGTTTTTGTCATTATAGTGGTCCATAAAATAAAAATGTTCTCTTATAATATTCTAATAAAGTATTTGTCAAACTCATAGTCATTTTTCAATAGCTAGCCTTGCTGCGATTTTGTTCGCGTGGAATTAAGCATCTCTGGATCTTTATTTAATAATTATACAACAAAAATACACTAAGTTACTCCTTATTACATCAGCTAACTGCCAGTGAAAGTCTAGCCATAATTGGTCCAGCAGTTCTCGAGATTAAGCGTACCAAACACACGGAAATATAAAAATAAAAAAATGCTTTTTAGTATAAGTAGCCTGTACAAGTATTGCGCATAAAGGTATTATGTTAATGGTACAAACAGACACACCAATTTAATATATTTATATGGATTTAATAAAATTTAATTTATTAATTTAATGTACTTCCAATATATTAATGTGAAAAATATTGGCATTCTTAACTAACTTCTTCTCTATACAACTAGCTTCTCTATACAAGTGGCAGCTTTTGACTGCAATCGCGATCGGTTGTGGGTTCGATTGCAACTTGGAGGAATGATTAAATTTATATTATTTTCATTCCCCAGCTCTAGCATGACAAAGCGCGGTGTTGAGTTCCACCATTCAACGCGTAATGTCTCGGATTCGGTGGAAAGTGGAGTATGAAGCTTCTTGACACTAGGTATTTCCTATATAGAGCCAAAAAAGAATAGAAATTATATATGACTGTATACTTCACACGTTGTGAGGTAATTGTGCGCTATTTCCTATTGCTGTCTTCAGAGAATACCTCATTTCCCTTATAAACCGTACTATAAAGATATAATCGGTACAAGGGTGTTAGCGTTTTATAATAAAATTTATTTAAATTAATAAAATTTATTATATCTTATTATAATAAGAGAAACAATTTTCAAATGATATTTCCAAATTTATAAATACGATGGTAGGTGGTTCGATTCCTATTCGTAGTAATATTAATATTTCAAATACGTACAGTCGACCTGTATAGTACTTTGCAGCTATAGTTCCAATAACCTGAACATAATTTCTGAATATCTCAACACGACCTTCTCTCTACTTTACAAAAATAATAATCCCACATAGCAGGGTAGATAGGAAGTATCTAGTGTCAAGACACTCCGTACTGAACTTTTCACCGAACCCGAGACATTGTGTCTTGTGTGGCGGAGCTTAACACCGCACTGTGTCCTACCAGAGCAAAGAAATGTAAATACACAATCATCCCCCCCCCCTATTTTTCTAACCTTAGAATTAGAATTTTTCTTTAAAAATCAAACTTAGTCAAAATATATGTATCAAATTGTGAAATTACTTATTTGTATATTAAAAAAATCATATCCAAAACATTAGAACTGAATCCTTACCTTAGAGCTATGTATAAGCATACAAATAATACGCGCACAGTGAACAAGGCCACGCGTCTCACTAATGGACTTTAAAAATACTCAAATTGCATGTCTCAAAACATAAAATCGCTCTCACGATGTAAAAGTGTTAAGACGTCGGTTTACATGTTTATTATATCTGGGTAGTGAGTTTGAATCTCGGCATATAAAAGTGTCAATTATATAAATTTGCGTACAATCTAGTTCTTTGAATATAGTGCTACATTAAGGAAGATAAAGAATATAGATCGATAACATTATAGAGGCATTATAGAGGCCGGTCGTGGCGCAGTAGAACAGAGGCTAACTGTAACGCGATTGATCGTGGATTCGATTCCCACTCGGGGGAATGATTATATTTTCATTATTTTCATTTCCTTACTCTTGTAAGACAAAACGTGGCGTTGAGTTCCACCACTCAACACGCATTGTCTCGAATTCGGTGGAAAGCGAAGTACGGAGTGTCTTGACACTAGATACTTTCTATCTAGCCCGCTATGCGAAATAAAAAGCGTGAAGCTAACACAATAAATACAAAAATTCTCAAAAATAATCTCATAAATATTGTAGTGTCTGTTTGTAATATTAAAATACTAAATGTACCATGTTTTACTAAATGCGACCGTTTAATTTCTAAAACGGATGGACCGCTTTTGAAGGGACTTTGGCTGACAGATAGCTGAAGTAATATGGAAGTAACTTGTAAAATAAATATTCAAAGATAATTAGATACTCATGTATATTATAATTGAAATCGTTTTCTCTAGCTCACAAAAAACATTAACATTTTTTAGTCGATTTCATGTAAGCCCTCTCTTAAAGTAATTCTAAAAATAAAACACCTCCAATTTGTATAAGTATAATCCCCTATAAATATCTTAAAATAGATTTTATGTTGGTAAGTCTTTGAAATATATAAAATATATGACAAATAACGAATTTATTAGAAATTATTTCGTAAAGAAATTATATGTTTAATATTCTTTTAAGCTTCACGTTTTTATCCTGAATAGGGTATATATGAAGTGTATAGTGTCAAGTCACTTCTTACTTCGCTTTCCGCCGAATTCCAGACACTGTGTGTTGAGTGGTGGAGCTCACCGCCGCGCTTTGTCTTACCACAGCAAGAAAATAAAAATTATTTAATTATAATCACTACCCCGAGTGGGAATCGAGCACACAAGCGATCGCGTTCACAGTCAAACGCCACGACCGGCCTCACAACTAATTTTCATATTTATTTATTATTATAATATCATTATTTCTTATATTCATATTTTTTATATATAATAAAATATATTTATTTGTTAAAAATACAAAATAAAACTCCATATAGAGGAACCCAATGATTCGGTGGTAAGCAGAGTACGGAGTGTTTTGACATTAGGTACTTCCTGTCTAACCTGCTATACGGGATAAAAGCGTGAAGGTAAAAACAAATGACCCAATATTAATATAACAAATAATTATATCCACGATTCGCTTAAAGCTTCTATGCACACCCATGTTTTGCTAGCGTGTTAATTGAACGGTAGTTTAGTTAGCAGTGTTGGAGATGTGTATCGTAAATTCCATGAAGTTATAAACAGAATTTTCAATTTTTATATCCCATTCTTTTAGATTTTACCAGAATATATTAAATGTAAACAGCTAGGAATGTAATCCATCTTGAAACTGAGGTAAAAAATCAAAAATCGCTTTATTCATTAGATAAAGAAAGAGAATTTCGTAAATATAACTTACTTTGCATTCTACTGTACCGAGTAGTAATAAAATTGTATGTAGTAACTCAACGCCGCATTTCATTTCATAGCCAGAGAGAACCTAGTATCAAGATACTAGGTTCTGTACTTTTTAACTGTAATTCAGACATTCTTTGTCAACAAGCGTAACAAAACGCCGGGTTTCGTCTTACCAAAGAGGGAAAAAAAAGTAAATGAACTCCTCATCCTCGGCCTTAGTTCATCTAAGCTCGTTCATACATAGTTATTAAATAAAAAAAAAACACAATATTATAAGTAAAGTAATTTTATGTCCAGAAAATTTTCGAAATCTTTATAGAAATGATTACAGTATACCTACTGGTAGGGGTAAGTAATAAGATCTTTGATTTTCGCGATTTTTACACATTTTAAATGAAACTATTTGAAACGGATTAATTGCGTATATTTTGGTATACGAAATTACATTTTTGGAAAGTTACTTTCAGATTTTAAACTAGATATTGAAATAAGATACTATACTTTGATCTTAGGCAAAAGGGCGAGAAGCGATGTTTCTTTATTATTATTTTAGCTTAATATCTGAAAGTAGATTTCCAAAAATGCACCAATTCTCTTCTAAAATATATATATATATATATATATATATATATATATATATATATATATATATATATAAATATATATATATATATATATATATATATATATATATATATATATATATAAATATATATATATATATATATATATATATATATATATATATATATATATATATATATATATATATATATATATATATATATATATATATATATGATTTACATTCAGTCTGTTAACATTTAGCATCTAATTTTAAATCGATTGTAATGCTATTGTGAAAGAATAAAGCTGTGGAAGAGACACGTTGTATTGTGTTTATTTTGTTAAGACGGAAACTTATACGATGGTATCGGTATGTATGGCGCAACGGAAATGTCATGTTCGTTAACAGTACAAATTTCAAAATCCATTATATATATATATATATACATATATATATATATATATATAATATTGTGAATTTTTTTCCGTCTCCTTTGCATCTTAGATAAAATGAAACACACACACACACACATATATATATATATATATATATATATATATATATATATATATATATATATAGGGTGTTCCAAAATTCAGTGTCAAGATACTACATAGTTTGTTTTCCGCCAAATTCGAGACATTACGCGTTGTGTGGCGGAGCTCAACACCGCCTCAACGTTTTGTCTTACCAAAGCAAAGAAATGTAAATACACAACCAAAACCAAACTATATACATTAAAAAGTATATAATAATAATTAAATAATCACTTTCAATCCAATAAATCACAAAGTGTCACTCTGAGTGTCTTCAGCGTAATTAAAGTCGTCGCGAACTGCCTGTACGTATAAGTACGTAGTTGACGGTGTCGCTGCCAAGTATTCGCAACACTCGGGGTATTAGAGTGACAGGTGACGAGTACACAACCGGTAACAATTGTTAAATAATAATCATTTATTTATCATGTATTTTAAAAGTTTATTTTTATATTCCAAAATTTGCTTTAATTTTGAATTTTTGGGGTCCGATTGAGTTGAAATTCGAAATATATATTTAGTTTCGATGACAATGGCAATTCAAAATGGCCTCTGCAACAAAATGGCGGATTAGACATTTTTATCTGACTACCAAGTTACACTTATGTTATAAACCCGCTTCGCGGAACTCAACGCCGAATTTTATATTACCAGAGTTAAAATTCATAGATTATAATTATTCATTTTCCAATCTTGTATTGATCTAAGAGTTTCAAAACCTGTATAGATACATTTGTTGCACGTACATACGTACATATTATATTTTGTTTTATTCTTGTCAAGAAATATAACGCAATAAAGACGCTTTAAAGCTAATAAAGAAGATAATTACCTTATTAAAGATATTCTCGTCTCATTTTAGTATTTTTATGGCTTTTTTTAATATGTTTTAATTCTACTCGACTTTATGTTGATGTCTATAGTTATAAAGTACCATGTCTTGGCTTACTCAAGGATTGACATATTCATTATCACTGTGCATATTAATATTGGAGTTAGAATGGACCATTAAAGTAGAACTGTTAATTAATCTATGGAGTCAAAAAATTGTATGGGAATTTGAAAATAAATACGTTAATAAGTATTTCAAAACTCTCTAAAAAAAATCGGCCTAACATCTCTCTAAATAATCGAGTGTTCAAGCACTACGTCTTATCCGCCTAATCACTCAATAAAAAAAAATATCAAAGACAAAAGAATAATAATTTTTAGAGAAAATACAGAAATTCTATAATCAGTTCTTGCGTGTCAGTTGTCAGTCGTCACGTGCTGACGTCACCACCAACCCTGACTCGTCTGCAGCTGGAAACAATTCAAACTGATTTACAATTTGCCTCAACTTTGTTGTGACTGCGTTTACTGTTTCTAAACATCTAAATTCTAAACTTCTAAAAGCTATTTTTTTTTAGCTTTTCGCTGTTATCTCGGTATCTCTCATAGCAAGGTTGACAGGAAGTATTTATTGTCAAGACACTCCGTACCTCGGTTTCCGTATTGAGTGGCGGAGCTCACCACTGCACTTAGTCTTATAAGAGCGGGGAAGTGGGAACCCGAGTGGGAACCGAACCCACAACCGATCTCGTTTACATTCAGACGCTATGCCACTGCACCACGACCGACCTCAAAAGTTAAATATTATCTTTTAATTATAAAACTAGTAAATATTTATTTCAAAAACGTTTATTCTTATTAGGTAACCTAATAAAACATATGTCCCTATGTTTTAACTTGCTTCCTATTGAGAAAAGCGTTTGTGAATACTATAATAGCTTTGTTATTGTTAACCATTCTCCTCACAATGTCACTTTTGATTGAGAAAATGGGAAACGGTTTTAAAAGCAAAATGTAGAGTTACGCAAATTGTCAATATATTCTCTTCAAGAAATCCGTAAAATGTACAAGATATAAAATAAGAAATATATTCATACTAAAATACTAAAGTTATTCTATAACCAATTAAAAGGTAATCATTGAACACTAATCTATATTTGCCAATCATACAAAATGCTTCCAAAAAGTTAATGGTATAACACCATTAAATTACAGAAACCCAAATATCGTTTAGACTAAACATTTACGATGTATATAGTACGTATATAGGGTTGTCACACACAGTGGGACATTTGGCTGATATATGATAAAGTAAAATTGAATATTATAAGTATATTAACGTCGCGCTTGGTCTCTCTGTGATTTTGTCCAGGAAGGAAATAAAAATAATTTATATAAAATAATGCTCCCGAATGGAAATCGAACCCACAACTTTTAAGTGTGAGTGTGTGTGTGTGTGTGTGTGTGTGTGAGTGTGTGTGTGTTTTTTTTATTTCTATTGTAATTTATTATAATTCCACTGTATTAATGTGGCCGGTCGTGGCGCAATGGGACAGCGTCTGAGACTGTAAACACGAACGGTTGTGGGTTAGATCCCCACTCGTGGGAGTGATAATATTGAAATTATATTCACTTCCTCGCTCTGGTAAAACATAAAGCGCGGCGTTGAGTTCCACCACTCAACACGCAATTCAGTGGAAAGTGAAGTACGGAGTGTCTTTACACTAAATACTTCCTGTCTACCCTGCTGTGCGGGATAAAAGCGTGAAGCTAAAATAAATATACTGTATTTATTTATTACTACACACACTATTGCGTGTTTCATATTCTAACCCATTAATATTGTGCGTGTTACATGTGGGTGATGTAATGGGTACTTTATGTCAAGAAATGTATCTATGCTTAAATATACGACACTATTTCTCATACTTTTTAAAATATTTAATTATTTAAATTAAAATCTAATGTAATTTAAAGTCTAGAAACGGAGCATTTCTATCTGTTTTCTGTTTATTTATTTTGTAAAAATTGGATAAATGGTGGAAAACATAAAAAAGTCATCGCGGTTAAGCAGGTAATACTTCAAGGATGCCACTTCTCATATATAAAAAATATATATATAATATTGCAGCATCGCCAACCCTAGCTAATTGTTTGTATTACGCACACGCTGTTGTTTCAGTTATTTTCGTGAATAATGTGTTCGAAAATATCTAATGTCGCTGGAAATAATTTCTTTTAATATAACATTTTATTACATTTTAAAAGAACACAAGCTTACTAACTTTTGCCTGTGACTTTGTCTGCGTGGTTGAAAGCGAAAAATTTGTATCTATACTAAATTGAAAATAATTCTATATTTTTGTTATTTTTTTATTATATTTAGAAAAAAAAACCACTATGTTATATGTGGCATGTATTTTGGTTGAGTGTATTCAAATTCGACTAGGAAATATTTTTTTTAGATTCGCGCTCTATTCCTAGAGGGGTAGTCAGGAAGTACGGAGCGCCACGCGCGTTCGGTTCATCTACAGTCATGAATCTTTGAGGATTCATCACGCTTTTTACGTGACCTTCCTCCAGTAACATTGATATTTTGTTCTCAAAGGTCAACTGAAGTCTCCCCCGACCTCTTGTACCAGTCACCTTTGCTTTATAAATCTTTCTTACCACTCTCCCATCACTCATCCTCTCGACGTGCCCAAACCACTTGGGCACGTTCATTCCTTCTTCATTCCTACTAACAGATAATGTCAATTTTCTCTTGCGCCTGCCATTCTGCAGTAAATTATATATGAAAATATTTATATTTGTAATACAAATACTATATTTCAAAACAGTGCTGCGTTATAATTATATTGTAACACGCCATACAATGTTCCTACAATTGTTATTCCCCTATAATGTTGAGAACGGAACAAAATCTCAGTTCACTAATAAACAATAGATGAGAAAAATTGTATAAACATTTGTAAAGTATATAATCAATTAATTTTATATATTTTTATATGAAATTTGATTTCGTGCAAGACGTAATTTTTTTTAAGCCTAATTTAAAATATATATATCGATTTCTGAATTAAACCCATTATCGATTATCTTACATCGAGTAAACAAATCGTTATTCGTAAAACCACCTTCACGTCTCTGTCAGTCAATCATCTTTATTGTGTGAATTTACATCATTTGCTTTTAGGAAATTCGTTCTATTTTTGATTTTCAAAAAGAACTGGAAATTTATAATAAAAAATTATAATGAAAACATTTATGTTATTATGTTTACTTCAAGGACTATTTCAAGAACTATGTTAATAATATATATTATCTATGTTAATATATATATAATATTGGTCATTAAACAAGACAATCCGTTCTCCTCTTTCACTCTAATTGAGATATTGTGGGTTACAGAACGGAACTCAACGCCGTGTATTTTTTTTTCAAGGAGATTAAATGAACACTAATTTAAATATATATACCTTACTAGGAATCGAACCCACGCTAAAACCCTTTAAAATCAGATGCTGCTCCACTACGCCATTTTTTACAAAAAAATTTTTTTACTAAGAATAAAGGCCTTGAGTATGAATTTTAGGAAGAAAGAATTAAAATTTATATGCAGAAGAAATAAGTATGTAATAATTTCCATTATATTCTTTGAAAAATACATTAAATTAATAAAATATATTACACACTAATATATCTTTCACTTATAGGTAAGGTATACCTATATATGTCTTTGTATAAGGTAACATAAACGTTGCTAAGGTAACGCGTATGTCATGCGTCAACGGGGACTCCAGTACCTATACTATATATAAATAAGCAAGCAAACAAACTAATCTAACATAAATTATTGTGGACATATCATGTGCAATATAAAGTACTAAAAAAAATTTGAACCTGCGACCTATCCTTAAAGTCAGCCACAATATTTAGTCGTAAAGTTTATTAAGGCATACTGTATGAATATAATTTTTTTGTGTTCAACCCCTTCTGGAAAATTTTCATATTTTATGGTTAAAATATATTAGTTTTCCAGATTTTCCAGATTTATACGAATCGCAGCGTTAAATTCCGCCATATACTCTCTCTCTCCGTACTTCTACTTTATATATATATATATATATATATATATATATATATATAAATATATCTATAAATATCCGCCGTAACAAGTGTTCAAAACGTTGGATTTTTTAAAACCTATTATCAAATACCTAAATACTTATACATAATCACGTAGTCACGTAACCACGTATAAGCTTAGAATAGCTTAATCCGTGTGGAATTTAACATCCCTAGTTGTTTATTCTATAATTCTAAAATAAAATTAGCCTAAGTAACTCCTTTTTAGATACGATCTCTCTTGCCGTTTCTAAGATTAGCCAGAACAAATAGACAGATGGACTGAAAAAAAAATTTTAAAAGAAATATAGATATGAAAATAAACTGATAATTTCATATTTATCCATTTATAAAGGCGAGTAAAAATATGACTATCATTAACACGATTCGAATCGACTACCTTCCGCATAGCAACTGCATTACTCTACACTACACACCAAGATTTACCTCCCATTGTATAAAATATACATCCAAATGATTACCGAAACCCTATTGTCAATGGCAATCCGCTTTGTTACTATGATACGATGATACATTGTATGGGTTCGTATTATGTTATTATCTAGGTATGTAGGCAAGTTCTAAATAGTGATGTGCTATAATCTGATTTACATTTAATTTAAATGATTGATTATGATTTTTTTTGTTACATTTTCTGATTTTTAGTCTAAGTCGTGATGTTTAAAGACTTGACTTGACTTGACTTGACTTGACTTGACTTGACTTGACTTGACTTGACTTGACTTGACTTTTGAGAAAGACCGGTCGTGGCGCAGTGTGATCTTGTTTGTGATGACCTTGCTCTGGTAAATTGTGAGTGAGTTCCATTACTCAACACTCTTTGTTTCGAATTCGGTAGAAAGCGGTGTGCGGAGTGTCTTGACACTAGGTCTGTCTATCTACCCTGCTATGCGGGATACGCGTGACGCTTACATGAAACTATTCTAAACAATTTATATCGCCTATATTTTGATATTAGAAAATACATTTTTGAAAATCTCACTGTATCGTTTATAATAGCCCGTGGTCACAAGTGGATTTCAGTATACGGTTTTCAAAAATATAATTTCGAATACCAAAATATACGAGATTAATCCGTTTAAAGTAGTTTCATTTAAAATGTATATATATATATATATATATATATATATATATATATATATATATATATATACATATACATACATATATATATATATATATATATATATAATTAAAAATTTAAGGCCGGTCGCGGCATAGTGAGACAGCGTCTAACTGTAAGCGTGATCGGTTGTGGGTTCTATCCCCACTCGGGGGAGTGATTACATTTAATTTATTTTCACTTCCTTGCTCCAGTGAAGAAACAAAGTGCGGCGTTGAGGTCCCCCACTCAACACGCAATGTCTCGAATTCTTTGAAAAGCGAAGTGCAGAGTGTCTTGACACTAGGTACTTTCTGTCTACCCTGCTAAGCGGGATAAAAGCGTGAAGCTAAAAAAAACAATCTTCACATATATAGATTAGTTTCACTTCTTTCTTTATTATAATAGAGTGGGATACGGAAAGCAATAAAAAATTGATTATATATAGAGAACACTATAAATCAGTGATGTTTTAAAATACGTGGCTTAATAATAAACTTAGCAGTTGAATGCTACTACAATTTTAATTTATGTATGCATTTTCAAATATACATCTTAAATACTTAGGAGTTCACAATTTATTTATATTTTTTCTATACAAATTATTCTTATTCAAATGTATGTTTGCGTTACTATTTACTTTTTACATAGCTAGTTAAATATAAAGAACTTAGTGGACACTTCGTTTTTCAATTGGGGCATAGTACATCGAGTTGCGTAACTCAACGACGCATTTTCACTAGATCACTGTTAGAAAACATTTTTGAAAAAAACGTATAAAAAATGAACACAGCGGTATTCGAACCAGCGCCTCTTGGTAATCGTCCAAGCGCTCTGCGTGCGCCATGCGTTCTACTACCGGCTGCGTCGAAATTCTTATACGTTTTGTTACAACTTATTTATGTTGTTAGCATCTCTGTAGAGAGATTTTTACAAATTTCTGCTACCCAAAGATTATTAAGAAATAATCGTTTAACAAGAGAGATTGCTATTTTATTTTTTTAGTAGCTTACTATCTTTAAAGTGTTATTAAATCTTAGGATTAGAAAACATTTTTAAAATAACAATAATCCTAAGTGTGAAATAACACTTTAAAAATAGTAAACTAGATCGCTGTTATATTAAATCTAACCACGGAGTTAAGTTACAGATAAATTTAAATATAATCACAACCCCGAGTGGAGTCGATTCCCTAATTATCGCTTTTAATATTTTATGATAGCCTGGGTTTCGATACGTTAGATAAATCATTCTTTTGATTTTATTTAGTATCGTATATTATACTAGTGGCACTCCGTCATCCTCATTGTATGTTCTCAAAGAGGTAAATGCTCATTTTTCTCTAGATATCAGAATATCTTCATTTAATAGTTTCATTTAAAATAGCTACAGATAGCTATTTTAAATGAAACTATTTTAACCGGATCAATCGCGTACAACAGTACTCTGTGGTCACAGATAGATATATGAGTCTACCTGTGACCACGGACCACGGACACTACGACTAAAGTGTTCAAAACGTCAGGTGTTCAAAATGTATTTTCGAATACCAAAATATACGTGATTAATCCGGTTAAAATAGTTTCATTTAAAATGTATAAAAATCGCGAAAATCAAAGATCTTATTATATTCTGTAGCTAATAAACTGAATTTTCTATAATTTATTCGTTATTTTTAAACATGACAATACCGTTTGGTTTAAATTTTATATATTTTAGTATACGATAATACGTTTCTGTAAACCTGACGTTTCGAACACTTTACAGTAGTCCACGGACTACGAACCACGGTCACAGGTACACCTGTTTTCCGAAAATGTATTTTCGAATACCAAAATATTTGTGATTAATCCTTTAAAAATAGTTGCATTTAAAACGTGTACTATTTTAAAATGAATTTAAACAAAAAAAATAAACAATATTGTTTGACAACCACAGAAAACAACAAAAACACACAAACACCAAACAACAAATATTAGCAACACACGAGGATCTAAATTAATAGTACCTGATGACAACATTTTCTCGGGCAGGGTACCAAATGGTAAATGTGGCTCACCGGCGTCAACGGTGTCGGGATGCTGGAGGTCCTGAGGAGGCTCAACTTCCTCCGTTGCTCAGCGCTGAGTGATGCGCGCCGGCTCCTGTCGATTACGTATCCCGGTGGTTCAGCCGAATCCGTACTCAAACCGCGAAATAGTGTTGGGCGAAACGTCGGTCTTACAAAAGTTAGGTTTTAAGTTCAGTATGAAACAAATATTAGATTTAATTAATATGTAATGTGTTAAATATTATTAATTACCTAGAATTCGGTCTAATCGATACTGAAGCTCGAAAATAGTGTGAATATATAACTATTAATTTAGAACGCATGGCTTAGCGGTTAGAACACTTGGACGGTTCCTAAGATTCGCAGGTTCAAATCCCGCTGCGTTAAAATATTTACCGTTTTTAAAAAACGTAGAACGTGTAAAAAGTGTGGAATAACACCTTAAAAATAGTAAAAACTATTATTTTAGAACAAACTTTTTAGAATTCGTTATATTCATTGCGCGAATACCCATCACAGTGGGTTACAAAGAAAGAGGAGCACCGAGCAATACTTGGAACTCCCTAAAGAAATGTAGATATATAAAAGTCCCTTTTGAGGTGTATGAAATTCCTCGCCTCCACTCTTTTACCCCCTCTTTCTCTATCTAACCAAATTTATAAATGCCCTACCAATGGCACCTAGACCGAATTCTTTTAGTAAACTATAAGAAGGTTTTGAATTTTTTTAAGTATTATATAATAAAAGCAGTTTTTTAAAGCTAAGCACGAGTTATCTGAATAAAGGGACGGGCCGATTCTAATCGATTTATCCCCTAGGATTCAATAGAATCAATAATCAGTACTTAGGCGGAATATAGATCTTTTAAAATGTATACTTGATTAGAAAACATTTTTGAAAAAAAACCTAGCAGCGGTATTCGAACCCGCGCCTTTTGAAAACCGTCGAATTTGTTGTACGTCTAAAAAATTTTATACGATTTTTAAAAAATGTTTTTATGTACATTAACGTTATATAATAAAGGACTATAATTATTTCGTTCATATTTTTACGCAATTCTGGATTCCCGTTTAAACCAATTCAACTTATTCAAATAATCGTAAGAAAATTTTAAATGAAACTATTTTAAACGGATTAATTGTTTAAGCGTCAAAATGTCAAGTTTCCAAAAAAGCATTTTTATTTCCAAAAATGCATTTTTATTTCCAGAAATGTATTTTTATTTCCAAAAATTTATTTTTATTTCCAAAAAATGTATTTTTACACATTTCAAATAAAACTATTTTAAATAAATGAAATAGTTTAAAATAGTTTCATTTGAAATGTGTAAAAATCGCGAAAATCAAATATCTCATTTATATTAAGACATTTTTTCAATTTATTTTTTAATTCTACTGCCAAGCAATACAGTCTAGTCCTTGTCTGGTCCTGTTTAAATGGTTTATGGCAACAAAGTCTTCTTCAATAAATTACAATTTATATTAATCCGTACTTTGAAAACCACATCAATATTTGTTCTGTTAATAAGATCTTTGATTTTCGCTAGTTTTACACATTTTAAATGAAATTATTTTAAACGTATTAATCGCGTATGTTTTGGTGTTCAAAAATATGTTTTTGGAAACCTAACGTCTCGAACACTTTACAGTAGTCCGTGGTCACAGGTAGACTCAGGTAACAGGTAGACAAGTAACAAGTGTACTAATATTTATTAGCGACTCTGAATGTTTCTGTAATGTCAAAACAAAAGCGAGGTATAAAAGAAACAAATAATAAGTCCACAGTATGCATTGTGCCTTATAAAGAGTCGTTACTACTATTTGTAATCAATATGGCGTGTGTATATATATATATATATATATATATATATATATATATATATATATATGTGTGTGTGTTACTCATAGCTACTTACGCAGCTTATTTATATAGGTTTTGTTCCTTGTAAAATCGAATAAATCAAATAAAAATGTAGAAAATCGATATTAATCTACTTATTTTGCAGTGAAAAAATGATAGGGCGATATTTTTATGCACGCCGACGACTATCTAGCCGACGTCTCAGCCAAATCTGTACTCTGTATCTGTACTGAGAGATTAAAATATTATATATATATATATATATATATATATATATATATATATATATATATATATATATATATATATATATATATATATATATAACATCAAGAAAATTGGTTATTGATATACATATTTATATTTAAAAAGTTAGAAATTTAGATACCTTAAGTCGAAAAAAGGATTGACACTTGACAAGTACGATTCGAGTCAAATCATTTTAATGGCATGATATATGCAAGTTAATTTTAAAACATAAATAATATTACGCATATTTTTTTAGTAGGCGAAGCAGAATGGGAACTAATAGAAACTTTTTATGTTATTGTTTTTTTTATTAACTTTATTTGGTTTCTATTTATAAAAAATAATAATTATATATATAAAAAAGCCTTAAAATTTAATTAGAATTCATTGAAAAGCCAGTATTAAATCGATTACTTGTACAAAAATATTCAGTATTGTCAGTATTGTTAGCGTAAATAATTATAGCAATATAGTTAACAATTTAAAATTATTTATATTTTTCAAGGATTTTTAAAGTCAATTGTTCATAAATTTTAAATTAAAGATCGCGGTCAACGACTTTGGCATCAATATTTCGAAATTTATACGAAAATATTGCGCCTATTGCAAAACAGATTTAGATCTTGGCACTGATAACTGAAAAAAAAACGTGAAATGTCAAAAAGAACTCAAAACTATGTATTGTTTTATTTTATAAATTAAAAAAAAACTAATTTAATATTTTTATCAAATTATTCGTAAATGTTTCGTGAAAAAAAAAAGAAAACGTCACATAAAATCACCTTTTCCTTTCCATTATCTCAATTTGTTTACACCATTACAAAACACAACACGTGGATAACAATACAATACGGTACAAAAATTATTATTATTATTGTATATAAAAACGGTATTTTCTAAATAAAAAATATATAATATATTGAGAATTTAATTTCTCATGTAAGACTGCGTATTTCGTGGGAAACAAAACAGTCTCGCTTGTCGCGATAAGAGGCTTGTACTGAATCAACGCTTTGAGCCGTGGCCAATTATCTGACATTTAAAATTGGATCACATCACTGAAGGTGAAAGTGACATTATTTATTCGTTTTTATTGTTTTTTTCTTAGATTAGATGTTTTTTTTTTAATTTAAATATCGTGTAAGTCTTGTATTAGATATAAATTTTAATTTTTTTAACATGAATCTGTGTTTATAGCCGTTATAAAAGTGTAGCGATTTTCTTTTATGTTATAAAAAGAAAATGTTCACATTTTTGGTTGACACTGAATGTTTTGATACAGATTCAGGGTGTTTGGCAAAAAATTTTGTACGCAATTGCATTATAAATTGAAAATATAACTTTTTTTAAAAATATAAAAAAAAAATATGCTTCTATATTTAAATTTTCAAACCAAAAATATATATTTACATAATATTAGTTATAAATATATACATTTTTAATTAACATTTTTATTTCCATTTTTTTCTCCAAAATAAATAAACAAACAGATAAATAATCAATTAATTATATACAAAAAAAAATAATAAGATCAAGTACTAAAATCAATAAAACCATCAACGCGTTGGCATAAAGTTTGTTGACATCGAACGAACACGCGCATTAATCGCATTTCTAAAACAAGAACCATTCGTTTTATTATTTGACGTGCGTAAGGCGAGTCCGACTTCAAAGGGAGAATTTGAAAATTGAATTTGAATTTGAAATTGAGTTGAATGAATTTGAATTTGAAAATTGAATTTTGAAATTGAAGGGCAAATTTGAAAGAAAAATGACTAATATGAAAACTGCTTGCATATTAAATGTTAGTGCAAGGTTTGAACATGCCTATGATATTTTCTTTTTTTTTGAGCATCACGCTTTTATACGCTATGCGGGCATAGCAGGGTACACAGAAAGTATCTAGCGTCAACACACTCCGTACTTCGCTTTTCACCGAATTCGAGATATTGCGTGTTAAGTGGTGGAACTAAACGCCGGTCTTTATCTTTACCAGAGCTAGGAAATGAAAAGAATTTAAATGTAATCACTTTTAAACTACTTTCTCGAGTGGGTATGGAACCCACAATCGATCGCGTTTACAGTCAGACGCTGTTACACTGCGCCACGACCGGCCTCAATTTACTTTTTTAATTTTTATATTTTTCTAAAGTGAAAACTCCTTTCTTTTTCCTTTATAGACAGAGGGGAGAATTTTTTAAAAATGTAACTTTTTTACTGTTACGTTGTTATCTCTATTTCTATATCACATTTACCCTTTACGTTCTTTAACTAATTTAATAAAAGTGTTTTTTTTTTTAGGAAAAAGATTTCATAAATAAGTTTCGTCACTTCTTTAATGCGTACACTATATATATTATATATATATATATATACACACATGCAAATATTTTTTTTAGTATAAGCATAGAAAACCTAACCGAACCTGCAATACATATTTGCTCAATAATTAGAGAATATCATACTAACAAAATAAATACATAAATTAGTTTTTTTAAGGAAGTACCTGTCAACATACTTCGTACTCTACTTTCCGCCGAATTTCGGCGGAACCTAACGCTGCAATTTGTCTTACCAGAGCGATACAATGATAATTTAAATATAATTAATTATTCCACCGAGTCCGAATCAAACCCACAACCGATCGCGGCTATGGTCAGAGTTTACAATCAATATATTATAAAACTAAAAAAATGTATATTTGGAATTTTAAGTGTATGATTAAAAAATGAAGTGTCTTGTATGATTAAAAAATAATTTTTGTGTGAGATTTTTTATAGTTTATTAAATAACTCCACTTACTATATACTAATGGATTTATTAAAATTTACAAAACGTAGGCTGATGGGATTGATTTTATATGGACACGCCGCCACTGCAGCCCTTCTCTTTACATGTGGGATATATGTAAAACCAATAAATAATTTAATTAATTATAATAAATGACGTCAACATATTTTTTTTTAGCTTCACGCTTTTATCCCGCATAGCAGAGTAGACAGAAAGTGCCTAGTGTCAAGACTCCGTACTTCGCTTTCCACCGAATTTGAGACATTGCACGTTGAGTGGTGGAACTCAACGCCGCAATTTATCTTTTGACAAAGCGAGGAAGTGAAAATAATTTAAATATAATACTCCCCCGAGTGGAGATCGAACCCACAACCGATCGCATTTACAGCCAGACGCTGTCCCACTGCGCCACGAGTGGTCTCAGACATTAGTTATATGATTTTATTTTTCCACTGCATTGAAAAACATTTAGCCTACTAACTCAACACGTAATGTAGGGAAATTAGGCGGAAATTAGAAAACGAAGTGTCTGGACACTATGCCCTATTTGCTGTAAGTGAAAACGCGCAGTCCCTACTAAAACCATAATATAAAATAAATCTTTTCATTCACTAGGTAGGTTTATATTAATACAAACAAAGTATTATAAATGTCCCTAGAGAAATCAAATAACGAAAATATATGAAGCCAAAAATTATTTCGAAAGTACATTTTTTATCACTATTATCCTCTCATTTTTTTTTAATTTCTTTCATCTATAATTTTACCTTCATTTAATAAAAATGGTATCTATTTTTAATAACCACAATTTTTCCCATACAGCAGGATGGATAGTCAGTCAGTCAGAGGATCTAGTGTCAAGTTTTCCACTCTCCATAAGATTCCAAGACTCTATGTTATTAGAGCGGAGAAAAAAAAATACCAAGAGCTAACTCAAAAATATTTTTTCGGCCTTATTGTTTCTATCTTTAATATTTTGAAGACATAATAAAGCGACAGAACACGGCGTTGAATTCACCTCTTAACACACGATGCATACATCGGAGTGTCTTGACACTAGGTTGTCTCTGACTACCCTACTGTACGGAATAAAGTGTGAAGCTGATTAATATAAAATTAATGCGTACAGTCAGTCTACATAAATAAATAATTAAATAAATAAATAATTAAAAAAAAATACTTGCGTTTCTTAAAAAAATCAAGAAAAGTACTAACAAGTAAAAAATACAGATTCAGTATCATCATTTGGACCCTCTGTTAAATTTCAGCTCGCTAGAACAACGGGAATGGGTTCAAATCAAGCTCGCAAAAGCATGTAAAAATATATTTGCCCTAAATCGTTATTGTAATCAAAATATTTAACTGTCAGAACAATTCCAAATTAGGGACATGAGACTGGGAATTGGTATCCAAATATATATACTTGTAAAGTTCACTCGAATGTTTGAACATACATCAATAAGACCCGTAACTACGCGGTTGAGTTGATTTCGCTCATACCGCAATATTCAATTTCAGCGAGGCTTTTGGCTTTAGAGATTGCTCCGGGGTTTCTTTATGAATTATATATATATATATATATATATATATATATATATATATATATATATATATATATATATATATATATATATATATATATATATGTATACAAACACAGAGCATCAACGATATTTAAAAAGATCAGAAATATATTGAGGGAGGTCAGAGGGTATAAAGAGGGTACGAAGCGGTAATGACTGGGCAACCGCAGTGTTTGGCGCTGTTTTTTCTGACTACCCCTATTTGCATTTGAGATACCTTGCCGATTGGGGTCTCAAGGCTGGTTATGTGGGACTTCGAGTTGGTGTTGGTGATCCAGGTGAATTAAAAATAAAAAAATACACATATTAAATTGAGAAATCCAGATTGGCAGAGATAGGCCACCTTGAGCCAAGCTCCTAAAACTCTCCGACTGCTCCTTATTTATTAAATAATAATAATAAATAATTAATGTGACATTCTTTGACATTGCTGATTTCAATGTACATAGTACACACACACACACACACACACACACACAGTATGTTTATGCCTACATTTTTTATCCTTATGATTTATTTTTATTTTTATTAAGAAAAAAAACGTTACTATAGCAATCGTCAATATACCCGTAAACACTTTTTTAAAGAAATATTAAAAAAAAACCATATTAAATTATGAATTATATTTAAATAATATTATAATAAAATGCTATTGATTTTATTTAATTCGGTAAAAGCCTTTGATAATATAATTATATAACCTTAATGTACTGAATTTTATTGGTGCTACGTACGGAAAGTAAATTCTCAGTGTAAATTGTATTACAAGGAGGTACAATTAGAAAAATAAATCTCATTCTAAATCATAATATAAGAAGGTGCGGTCAGAAAAATATGTTTTTGTTAACCGACTTCAAAAAAAAGGTGTTTATCATTTTAATATGTATGTAATGTAAGTAATATTGTTGGAATTGAATAATATTTGTGTACAATGATCATTTAATGCTTCCAAGCACATGTCTTTTGGTAAGTGTATGTTTTTATGTTTGTATCCTTGTTCTCGAATTTCTCTTAAACTAAAAAAAACATATTGAGTTTGTTTTTTAATTAAAGTTGTTTAATAAACTTTGAATGAAATTTATGACTAGCTAACTTTACCTAATATTAACTTAGGAAACGATATAATAGTTTCACACATATATATATATATATATATATATATATATATATATATATACATATATATATATATATATATATATATATATATATAAATTATTGGTAAGAAAATATAATAAATAATATAGAAATAGGTATGTATCTGTATAGTTATTCTGATGTCGGTTATTTCTTTATAAATTAAATATTTTTTTTTAAAATTTCATAAGCATCTATTGACATTCTTCTTTATGATACAATAATAAAAAAATCCTAAATCACAAAAATAACTAAAAAAACACAACCTGGCAGACATCAACTTCTTAAAATATGTCATCACATGCGGACACGTGTACCAATTTTGAATTTATATTGTTACTTTGAAGTTAATTTACATTTCTAACAATCTATTTGATATATATATATAGGTCAAGCTAATAAAACATTTTAATTATGGGACGTATAAGCCAAGATTGATACATATTTATTACCGTAATAACTCACGCAGTATTAATGTTCAACGTTTTGTTCTACAACTTGAACTGAATGGATGTTCCTTCTGCTAAAATCACAAAATTTGAAATCTAAAATAATTTTCTATATCTTTCCATAGTCCTATTGTTTAAGACACTTCGCACTCCATTTATTTCCCCACTCTGGTATGAAAAAACACGGCGTTGAATTCCACGCTAGACGCGCAAAGTATCGAATTTTTTTAGGAAAGTCCAGAACCGAGCACTCAAATAGTAATTTTTAGTCGATGCTTCTAATTTAGTTAAAAAAGTTAAACGTAATGTTTTTTTTTTATTTTGATCTATCTAATCTAGTAGCGCAACTTAACACCGTGTTTCTTCTTACCAGAGTGGAGACATAAAAATGATTTACAATAACTATATCCCAAGGCGGGTAATGCATTGCGAAGTGTCTTGACACTAGGAAGAGAAGATTCAAAATTAAAAAAAAGAAACTCACTCGTTCCATCATCGGCCGTTGACGACGAAAAAAGTCCGAAATGCCACACAAATACATATTTAAAAAATAAATATATAAAACATATATATATAAAAATACACGTAAAAAATATATTTTTCAAATAAAATATAGTATAATATAATATTAAATATATTTTTAAAATGTATACGCGCAACGGATAAATGAAAGAAGGTCGGTATAAGTCGCGATATCAATGAGGACTACCATCTTAGTTTATTGTTTATTATGGAGGTAATCATGAATGCGATGTACAGGATGCTATATAATGTATTAAATAAAAAAATAAATAAATATATATATATATATAAATGTTATTTTTTTTATTATTATTTTTTTATATATGTATGTGATTGTATTTTTTGTTTATTCTGTTTTCTTATTAAAATAAAGCACAAAATGTATAATATAAAATGTTTTTTTTTTACTATTTTTACCCATCAAATAAGTGTGAATAACATGCATGTTAAAGAAATTTTACTTCAAGCTCATATTTATTAAGAAATTTTAACATAATAATTTCTTTTTACTAACATTCCAAATGTGAATTAGTAGCTAATTTGTTTATTATTGACGTAAATAATACTTTGAAAGTTTCCGGTTTCCGGTTGTGGTTATGACTTCTTAGAGGCCTTGAAATTTATTAACAAGGCTTTTTTAGGAAAGAAATAAACACATTTTCAATAAATAATTAGAAAATTAAAGTTATAAATAAACGTGAAACAAAGTTATTGTCTTTCTTTTATCATAACTTGATGGTAGCACGTGACGTCATAACTTATTGATAATGAGTTTTTATTTGATGCATATTTAAAAAAAAATATTCTGGTATACTAGTCAATAGTTTGATAACTGATAATTTTTTATTGAATTAATTACTTCAATATATTCCATATGGATTAAGAAATTCATTTTCAAACATAGAATTTGAAATTTAATTTTAATTTAATAAAAAACAATTTAGAGAGCAAATAAAATATTAAAAAAACAGCCTGTATCCAGCCAGAATTAGTTAAAACCGCCTCGTTCCCGCAGGAACCGAACACATTAATTGTTTATAATTCTCGCCCCACCTCGCCTGCTTACGTAACCGTACCATCAATGATCTATGATACGACCATGTTAGACATATAAGATTTATCTTTAGATCTATTTACGGTGTCGATATTATATCTCGGGATTTTTCTTTACAACTTCACTATTTGTATTGCACAACAGGTTCATTATAAAGAACTTAGTGTCAAGACAATCCTTATACAATGGCGTGACGTGACATGACGTGTTGATTGGCAGAATTTAACGCCGCACGCTGTCCGCAGTGGGAAGCGAACTCACAATTGCCTTTTCATTCATTATTATATTTATTTTCAAATATTATACCAATAATACAACTCTTTAAATATTATCGTCTGTGGAATTAAAATCCATCATCCATTGGTTACAGTCAGTCAAACACGCCAATTGCACTATGACGAAGCCAGTCTTGACAAATTAATTGCAAAATATAGTTATAAGGTCAGAGCGCCTAATAAGGCCCACTCTTAACAACTATCAATATTTAATACACCGACGCCTTTAGGGCACTCTGGGGTTTCCTCCAGAGCACCCACAGGACATCACAAGGGCCTTCCCCAGCACAAAAACAAAAAAGTGCACCAATATTGCTTATGTGCCGGCCATTTTTTTAATAGGCTGACATGAGCAACACACTTCCTAAAATTACTTTATAAGGATTCATATAATACGGACCTTAATAGGTGACATTACCTTATCGAAGATTGTGAATACTTGTGTTTTTTACAGACGCATCGTTTAAAATTAACACACACATTTATTTTAAATGAAACTATTTTAACCGGATTAATCGCGTCTATTTTGGTATTCAAAAATATATTTTGGATACCTGACGTTTCGAATACAGGTAGAACTCTTTACAGTAGACTACCTGTGACCACGGACTACTGTAAAGTGTTCGAAATGTCAGTTGTCCAAAATGTATTTTCAAATACCAAAGTATACACGATTAGTCCGTTTAAAATAATTTCATTTAAAATGTATAAAAATCGCGAAAATCCAAGATCTTATTACACACATTCATATGAAAACGCTGGTAATCATTCCGTAAAATTGTCACTATGAAGTTCGCCACTCAACGCGCAATGTATAGAATTTTATAGGTAATTCCAGAACGGAGCACTCGTAAAGCTGTTTTTAATCAAACTTGTTATTTAGTTTAAATAATTAAATGTAATGGTAATTTTATTTTAACCTATACCTAGATCTACACAATCTATATATAAAAAATGGTGGCAATTTTAAGGGATGATCCCTTAAAATTGTTATTATCAAAAAATATAAAATTTAGTAAGAGGCCATCTATGTATTACGTCACACATTAAAAGGGAGTTTGACAAAGTGTGACATTTCTTGATAACTGTGGTCTCACAAAATGGAATAGATGTGACTGACCGTGTGAGGACGGGGTAGAGGTAAAATAATCACAATTTTCATGTGACGTAATTTATGAATGACCCCAAAAAAAGCAAGTCATAAAGATCACACCGGGCCTGATTTTTTATCGAAAATAACAGGCATAATAAACAAGTTGCAGTCGAAAACATTAAAACTGACAGATAACTTTAGGTTAACGAGTCAATATAAACTAAGGTCACGTTTTAATATTGGATTCGTAATTACTTTGCTATCATAATGTCACCGCGACTTTCACAAAGTGCATTTCACTTTAATTCAGTGTCTTATCACGTTTCGGTGACTTGTCTCCGCTCTGGTACGACAAAGTGCGGCGTTAAGTTACGCAACTCCAACATGGTGTCTCCATTTTGAGCATATAGTGAGAATGGAATGTGTTAACATTATGTTCCATTTCACTATACGGGAAAAAACATATATTATATATACTGGTTTACTTCTCTGAATAGAAATTGAACTGGTTACCATAGCGTGGTACATCTCACTCCTTCGTAACAATGTCTAGTATTTTTACGTCACATTGACCTATCACTTCACTGACCTATTTCTATGATATCTACATAGATACAGATATAAACAAATTAAAGATCAACAGCTATCAATAGACATGTCTAAGTAATAAATCTAAAACAAAACAAATAATATTTATTCAATTGAAATATTTATAATTAATTTTAACATTTATACACAAAATATTAATATTGAGAAATTGCGATCATATAATGTATGTTTTATAACACACTATCGGCTTGTGCTTTTAATTGTCATGTAAATGAAACTTTAATAAATTAGAATAATCGATTTTAAATGAAACTATTTTAACCGGATTATATGCGATTAATCCGGTTAAAATAGTTTCATTTAAAATATATAAAAATCGCGAAAATCTTATTAGATTAATCGATCTTATTTATTAATTGTCATCTTCATTTATTACTTTTTATTTTTTATTTTGTACATTATTTATATATACATACATATATACTATTCAATGCACCACCTACCTTCACTTTATATAAATCCAATATCCTCACGTTGCCTGGAAGAGATCGTGTTAAACGATAAGGCCGCCTTATTGCTCGCTTTTTAAAATTATTTCTTGTTTGTTTTGTATTTATTGTGTGCAATAAAATATATTTTAAATATTTTGATATTTGAAAATATATTATATTATAAATATATTATACAGACTACCAATCTACCTGTGACTATGGACTACAGTAAATAGTTCGAAACGTCGGGTTTTCAAAAATAAATTCAATTAATTTAATATAGATAATCTTTTGAAATAATTTAATTTAAAATGTGTAAAAATTGTTAAAATCTTCTTAGATTTTAAATTAATTTTGAGATAGTATTTTACCTCTACCTCTTATTAGAATAATTGTATCTCTACATTGTTTTATTTCGAAATTTAGATATGAACAAGCACTCTCTAGTAACGAGAAATGAGATTAATTGTTCATTAAAATTCATTTTTCAAAGGACTATCAGAAAACGACAGCTTCATGCTTTATCCTGTATAGCAAGGTAGTCGGAGAGAACTTAGTGTCAAGACACTCCGTTAACTAATAAATCTAAATATATCCGTGATTAATACAATTAATTTCTGCTTTTTATAACTGCGTTTGTAATTTCTAAGTATTACATATTCTTTTTTTAACTTCACGCTTTTATTCCGCATAGCAGGGTAGACAGAAAGTACCTAGTGTCAACACACTCCGTCCTTCGCTTTCCACCGAAGCAAACTATGTCAAAAAAAAATTAAATAAAAAAATAAAACGCATTTTTTTCACTTATCTTGTATGTTTCTAAACATCTAAACTAACGAGAGCGGCCATATTTTATAATCATGTCAGTATCATAACGTTAATTATAGTACAATGTTTTTTTTTTTAATTTTATGTGCACACGCATTGTGGCAACGAAACAATGTGGCACATGTAAAATTTTATAACTCCTCGGTTATTGTTATGTTTAATATTTTCATGTGGGTATGACTTTATGTAAACTATTTCAAGGTTCATAAATAGACACAGTAATTTAAATTTATTAAAATTTTGTATGACAACAAAATATTTATAGAAATTTATCGCTTCTTTCTTTATAAAAAATTACTTGATCCTAGACATAGGTCATAGTTAAGCTAAGCTAAATGACAGTATTAAAACATTATTTGTCTGTAATTACTCTGCATATTAATTTTTAAGGCTAAGAAGTCTGAATGTAGTTTTGTCACTTAAAATCGAGCAACCAAGTGATGTTATGATCACAAAATATTAAAAACACAAAATAAAAACAGCTTTATGATTTACATTCCCTTGATATTAAATTGAAATGTCTATAAATAACTTTATTTTGAAAACGTTAGGGTAAAATTATTATGTTAATTATCATATCAATAAAATTGTAATTCTATTTTTAGAATTAGTTTCTATTTTAATATTTATAGTATAACTTAAGGTTAATTTACGTTACGATGTATATAATATATTGCAATTCACAATTGAATTTTATAATATTTTAAACTGTAAAGTAATAAATTTGTTAAGCAATAACCAAACGCGGGTAACCTGACATTGACCGTGACATATTAAATTTTCAGTATTAACAGTTGACATCGATTTCTGTATCTGTCAATTAACATTGCGGAACTGCTTATGTCTGAATTTCAGTGAAAATCTTATTACAAACGTAAATTATGTAAACATATATAATTACTGTGCGTAAAATAATTAATTATCATAATTTTTAGTGTATAAATAAACTTTACATTCCACATTACCCCAATTGGCATTAATTTGTCTCAACATGGACGGTAAATGTATTCATATTATAATTGCTTCCATTTGAAAAGAAATGTAAAAGTTATGTATTAATCAAAATTAATATTAAACTCCAGGACCATCTGCAAAAAAATCAACATCCTTCGAAACGTTAGTGATCCAAAATATAGAAAACGTGAACGATTTAAAAGCAAAACTTAATGAAATCATTTTAATTGGACAAAACTACGAATACGACGTCTCATCGTGTTTGAAATCATTATTGAAAAGCAGCGACCAAGCCATTGTATTGCTGACTGTACAAGCAATATCAGAGCTAGCAAAGTGTGAGTTAAAGAGGGAAACGTATGCACAAAAAGATATTATCGAACCGATTTTGTGTGTATTGAGCAAAGAAATAACAATAGAAAAGATAGAATTAGTGAAACAGTGTTGCAGAGCTTTGGGTAACTTGTGCTGCGACTGTGACAAATCGAGAAAAATATTTCTAGACAACAACGGCGTAGAGGTACTACATAAGGTATTGGAAATTAGTACAAAAGACACTATGCCGTTAAGTGAAATAAAACTTCTTACATGTAAAACACTCTTAAACTATGCTATTGGAGGTCAAGAATATTCTGAATCGTTAATCAAAGGTGATGTAATAGAATATGCAAAGCAAATATTGTGTACTGAATCTGGTAAAGAATGTATGGAAGATGACTTGGTGAGCACGGCCCTGTTAATTTTAAGTGTCATTAATGATAATGATGCTGAGTTTATGTTTGAGCATGAAGTCAATCTAGCTGTGCTTAATGTTTTAAGAGAAACGGCTAATATTGAAGTTTCTGAGCTATGCTTGGAGCATTTGCACACGCAAGCTGAACATGGTATGTGTAATATTTAAGCAATAAATATTTTTTTTTCTAATTAATTTATTATTTATCTATTAATTAGTGAATTTTATCTATTGGTATTAATTATATCAATACATTAGACACATATTTTTAGGCAATAAACAATAGTACATATTTATCAGGGAAATTATATTAAATTAAAATTTAATTTAGTATACAACTGACTTAATTTCTTTACTTCTTTGATTTATAAACACTGTGCCTTAGTGAATAGAAGCCTAAACAATATTTCTGTTCACTTAAAAAAAGGAAAAAGTTTGCATTTTAAACATTTTAAATAAAATTATTATTATTGAATATTAATTAAAATATATATTTTTTCAATAAAAACAAAATGATTACTATATATATTATAATATTTTACTATATATATTATATTTTAAATGATACTATTTTAAATGGATTACTCTCTTATATTTTGGAATTCAAAAATAGATTTTAGATTAGAGACCTGATGTTTGAAATACTTTACACTAATCTAAAGTGTTTCAAATGTCAAGTTTACAAAAATCTACTACTCACAGGTAGGCATATAATCTTAAAAATAATTTGAATCTTAAAAGATCTTATTATGATTACTATATACTTTGTATTTCAGATTCAGTAAAAACGCTACTGGCAAAAGAGTCAGGTGTAAACTTAGTTTGCCACCGTTTAGAACAATTGATGCAAAGAAATGATTTGGGAGATATGAACGCGGAGGATAGTGAAATAATGGCTGTCATGAAACAAGCTTGTGACCTCCTTATCATTGTTTTGACCGGTGGTAAGTTGAATTTAATATTTTATTTTTATATTAAAAACAATTGAAAGAGGCATACTTTGGTGCAGTTATTTTAAAATAACAATGCATTTCATATTTTAGTTTGACATCCCTTGGAAGTGGGGTTTCTAATTTTTCTCAGCTTCTTGCTTTATTCTGTATAGCAGGATAATGAGGTAGAACCTTGTGTCTAGACACTCCATTCGCATTCTGCCTGAAATATTCCGTGTTTAATACTTTAACTGATTGCCTCGCTATCTTACCAGAGCAGAGGTATGACAATAATTATGTACATAATTCCCTCTAATGGAAATCGAACCCAAAACCAGTCAGACGGTTTCTCACTGCATTACTAAACTTCATAAATTAGTTAAACTTAAAACAGTACAAACTAATAAGTAATATATAATGTTTAATATGAATATATATATATATATATATATATATATATATATATATATATATATATATATATATATATATATATATATATATATATATATATTACTGCTTTATTTTTTTATTTAACTAATTTTGCATTTCATACTAGTTTCCGAATTACTTTTGGTGATTCTTAACATTTACTAGCTTTTTTTTAACTTGCTATGTCACAATTTGTTTTGTATGATAAAACAATTATAATTTTTGTTTATCCAAAATGGCTGCCGGAATAAAATGGCGGATTATATATTACTGTGCAATTCATTCAATATGAGCGTTTAAAGAAAGAGCTTAAATTGTAGAACTAGAGACCGGTCGTGACGCAGTGGGACAGCGTATGACAGTAAGCGCGATGGGTTGCGGGTTCGATTCCCTATCGGGGGAATGATTATAATTAAATTATTTTCGTTGAGTTCCCACCACTCGACACGCAATGTCTCGATTTCGGCGGAAAGCGGTTTACAAAGGGTTTTGACATTAAGGACTTATATTATATTATATAAAAACAATTTTTTTTTGACAAATATTTTTTTATATTTCAGATGAAGCTATGAACATTCTATATAATAATGGTGTAGGGGAGGTTTACCTTACCATGGTGAAATGGCTGGACTCGACCAACTATCAGCTGTTGGCCACCGCGGTGTTAGCTATAGGGAACTTTGCAAGGCGAGACGATTATTGCACTCAAATGATGGAAGATAATATATTTGATAAATTACTTGGTGAGTATCTGTATATTAATATGTGAAGTGAAAATTTTGGTATATTTTCTAAGAAAATTATGCGGATGGAGGGGGTATGAAATTTGGCACAATACTATTAAATTGAGAAGTGCAGAATGCTTATACATAGAATATATATATATATATATATATATATATATATATATATATATATATATATATATAAATTGATGCAACATAGAAAATAATTCGTTATATCAAGTAATTATAGGCCGGTCGCAGGCGCAGTGGGACAGCGTCTGGCTGTAAATGCGATCGGTTGTGGGTTCGACCGCCACTCGGGGGTGTGATAGCGTTATCAACGCGTTGCCATAGCAATTATATTTACGTCACTATATCAATTTGTATGTCAAACGCATAGTAGTGTTTAACATGTTATTTAAATAATTAACGACCGATATAACGACCCTCTATATAACGATTTTCTCAAGAAAACGAATTTTTCCGTATCCTCGTTCGTTCGGAAGTCGAGGTTAGCAAAATTCGTTAGATAGAGGTGAATAGTATGTAGGAAAAAGGGTTTTTGACAAATATATATTCGTAATGGAAAAAAATACTTCATATATTGTATCAAAGTGTATGGGAAGTTCTAGAAAATACCGAAAAATTCGTTTAATCTAAATAATTGTCATGTTGAAAGTAGTTTTATTTCGAGACATTATATAATTACACTATATTATGAGGCCGGTCGTGGCGCAGTGTGACAGCGTCTGACTGTAAACGCGATCGGTTGTGGGTTCGATCCCCACTCGGGGCTGTGATTATATTTAATTTATTTTCACTTACTTTCTTTGATAAGACAAAGCGCGGCGTTGAGTTCCGCTATTGAACACGCAATGTCTCAAATGCAGTGGAAAGCGAAGTATGGAGTGTCTAGACACTAGATACTTTCTGTTTATCCTGCTTTGCGAAATAAGAGCGTGAAGCTAAAAAAATTGTCTAGTTAAAAAAAACTCAGATTAAGTTTGAAAATTTTTAAAACATCAAAAAGCGGCGTTGAGTTCCATTTCAAGATGTAATTTTTCTAATCCGGCCGATAAGTCGAGAAAAGAATGTCTAAACACTAGGATTTTCTAACGACCCTGCTATATGAAAAAGAACGTTTTATTAGCTTCATTGAGTATTTTATTTATCCTGGATAGCAGGGTAGACCGATAATACCTAGTGTCAAGACACTCCGTACTTCGCTTTACACCGAAGTCGAGACATTGCGTGTTGAATGGTGGAACTCAAAGCGGCAATTTGTCTTTACCAGAGCGAGGAAGTGAAAATAATTTTAATATAATCACTCCCCCATGTGGGGATCGAACCCACAACCGGTCGAGTTTACAGTAAGACGCTTTCACACTGCGCCACGACCGGCCTCGAAATAACGTGACGATGATAAAACGTTGTTCTATTTTTTTTTCTACAGATATTTTCGAGCTGTACCACGGTTTTAGCGTCCGCATGCAAACAAATTTGAATCAAATACATCCCATAGATAAATCAACAGTGACCAAAATCCAACACGCCTCATTATCAGCTCTCAGAAATCTTACCGTACCCTCTTCAAATAAGAGGATAGCGGCGGCCCAGGGCAAGGCCGCGCCGATTTTGATAAACGCACTGCCAAACGTTGAAGATCACCATGTTGCTTATAAACTGTTGGCGGCTTTGCGTATGCTGGTGGATGGACAAGGTTCGATTTTTTCTTTGTATATATATATGTGTGGTATTTTTAGATTTCTTTTTTTTTAGAGGTAGTTAAGATAAAGTGGTAAAGTCATTGCGGCGTTAAGTTACGCCATTTAAGACATATTGTCTTGTATTTGGACGTTGCTGTTATGCTATAAATCGCATGAGGCTTTATATCTTTATATCTTTGGCAAGCTGAAACGTATGACGTTTGTGTTTTTTTTTGCGATTGCTGCAACTGTTTTAAAGCTACCCTATACATTGTTGTCTATAATTCGACGGAAGGCGGAGTACGGAGTGTCTTGACACTAGGCACTTTCTGTGTACCCAGCTAAGCGGGATAAGAGCGTGAATGTAAAAATAAATATGATATATATATGTATATATATTGGGCAGAGGGCGTGGCGCGTCTAGTGGCGGGCAACGCGAGCGCGCTGCGCGGCGCGGCGCGCTGGGGCCGCGCGGAGCACGCGGGCGCGGCGGGCGAGGCGCCGCGCCTGCTCGCCTGGACCATCAAGCTGCTGGGCGGGGACTGCTTGAGGAACGTTGTTGAGGTCGGTTTTGTCTCTTATTTATATTATTATGGATTTCTTTTTCCTAATTACGTCTTTTAGATTTTAAGATTTTGGCCAGTCAGGTTAACTAGAGAGGGAAGAACGAAATATGATTTTTATTCATCTACCTGATATCTTTAAATATATGTTTTTAATTAAAAGTTAATTGTAAAACCGGTCATGGCGCAGTGGTATAGCGTCTGACTGTAAAGGCGATTGGTTGTGAATTCGATCCCCACTCGAGGGATTGATTATATATAAATTAATTCGCTCTGGTAAGACAAAGTGCGGCGTTGAGTTCCACCACTCAACACGTTTAACTGTATCAAATTCGGTGGAAAGCAAAGTACGGAGTGTCTTGACACTAGGTACTTCCTGTCTACCCTGCTATGCGGGATAAAAGCGTGAAGGTAACAATATATATTTATTTTAATTAATTTACTTGTTTAATTTGCTTATTTTATAAGCTAATACGAATTTTAGAAAATATGTCACTCTTTATAATACTAAATGTATGAGAAACTTTACGACTTTTGGATGTTTCGTTCCCATGAAGGAAATGTCCGTCATTTATGTATTAACCCTCGCATTTGAGGGTAAATATGTAATCTGCTTTATTTATTTATTGTTTTTACTATTTTACTCTTTAGAATTTTAGATATATTTCTAGTTCTAGTTCTATAAGATAAAGATATTTAACAGTTTCTAACTGCAAATTCAATTGATATTGAATTTATATTTATTTCTTTTATTCTGTCAAAACAAAACGCAGGGTTAAATTCCTCCTCCCACCGCGCAATATCTCGATTTCAATCCGAAATAAAGATGGAGTGTGTGACATTGGTGTGTCTCTAACTACCCTACTGTAATTTAACCTATAAATATTTTATATTTTTCCAGGTGGAAGGCTGTGTGTCGAGCCTGGTCAACATGTTAGTGGCGTCTCACTCAGTAATGCAAAACGAGGCCATCTTGGCCCTCACACTCCTCTCAATACACGCCAAACAAACGGACAAACTTACCTCCCAACTGTTGTCATCGGAAATAGGAAAACACGTGTCCGTGTTAATAGAAACTAATTGCGCGAAAATGCCGGTCGAAGTCGCGGAGAATCTGCTAGCTTTCCTCGATATAACATGCAAAAACAACACTCTAGTGTGCGATTATAAAGACGCCAAGGTGAATGACGCTTTGCAAAAGTTCGCCGACGCCAGAACTGATTTGAGTTGCGAATTAAAGGTTTGTATCGATAATATTGTTGGTATTATTAGCGGGAAAAAGGCTTAGAGTGACGTTTGTTCTTTTTTTTTTAATTTTTGTACATTTTTTGTTTTGACTACGGCTGTCATTTTTTCTGCCACAGTTTTGAATTCGATTTATTTTTATGAATTTTGGAATGAGTGTATTGATGTTTTTTTTTTTTTATTTCTTGAAAAAATATATATATATTTTCTAGTCATATTTTAAGGAATTTCTCTAAACTGGCATTTATTTATCATTAAGTTGTCAATTATGTTTAAATAATTATCGCACATATTTTACGTTTTTTTTTTAAATAATCTATCTAACCGAAATAATCAAATGTGTCAAAATGTACTACTTTTAATACTAATTAATATCCTTTTTAATCTGTATTTGTTTGACATATTGCATTTATTCATAATTTCTTATGTCAAATCCATAATTAAGTTTTTTTTAGAAAATAATATTGTATTTTAGTTTCGTTATTAACGACTTTGTCTAAACTAAATTATAGAATATAAGGAAATTTTGACAGTTTACTATTTATAATTTTTTTTTTGAAAGGAAATTCGCACACCTTTTTTTAATGATTTCTTGTTTAAAACAGTTTACAGTTAATTATCAGTTTTAGTATAATTTTTGTAAATGAATACAATTATGTACATATTTTCTATATAATAATTTTATATCATTTCCTTTTTTTCTAAGCATTTTTTTGTACTAGTTGGTATATATTTTTTTTTATTTTAAATATACATTTTTTTTCTTGAGAACTGAATTAGCATTTTTTTACATTAAATACTTCTAAAGATTATAATATTATAAATCTAGTTACTTTAGTAAATTTTGCAGTCAAAACATTGCATGATCATCTTGCTTTTTAAAACGGCATAAATATACTACTTAGTTACGGTTAGTCTAAGTTACGGCGCTAAGCTCCGCACACTTGACACGCGTGTACACTTTAGTGGGCGATATGTCCTCACTGCTATATTTAAATATATCATATTTTTATAATATAGTTCTTGTATTGTTATTTATATATATTAAGATATCGTTTTAAGATTATTGCAAAAAATTAACCCCAAATTTATAATGTCAAATGGAATTGAAGTAGATAATAAGGTAGGTGTTTTCTTTATTTTTTTTTAAATATTGCTGTAATTATTATATACATATTAATATATAAGTAAATATACCAAATTTAATTTTTTTTTAATTAATAAGTGTAAATTTAAATTATTTCCGCTTTACAAATTGCGGCGTTCAGTTCCGCCGTTCTATGCAATGTTTCTAAAAAAATTTATTCCCTTCGATAACTTGAATATATATTTAAGATCCCGATAGTGCACTTATTAATATTGTAAAGCTTATTTCAAAATTTGGAACATAGTTCATCTACTTGTGTCGTCGAGAGGTTTATTAGAATTAAAAAAAAATAATTAAAAAAAATATGATTACAACCGCTATGTTTTTTAATCGTGCTAAAATGTTAATCTATTATATGTAAGTAAATTTCTATATATTATATTTAAAGTCGCTTTTTGCTAAAATAGTTTTTTATATATTTGATATTTGCGATTTGTATGTATTTATACCTATATATGTACGTATATGTTTGTATGTTCGAAGTTCTATTGTTGTATTTGAGAGGGACAGTGGGTTCGATTATTACTTTTTCATCCTTCGCTAAGTCGTTATTCAAATGGAAAGATATTATGTGTAATTTTCTATTATCAATAAATTGCGGCGTTGAGTTACGTTATCTTTGAAGACGAGTAGCGTTTTTAAACGGGAAGAGACGAAGGAGAGTGAGCGATTTGTCATTAATATGTTTATAGTATATTTTTGTTTTTTTTTTATTGTAATCATTTTTGCTAGCATATTATAGTAATTATAATAATATATAAGCACAATTGTAAATTTCCTTCTAAACGCACATCGTCTAGTTATGGACCAAATATTGTTAGCTTTGAAATTCGACTCGTTGAAATTTTAAATTAATATTAAAAAAATATAAAAAAAATAATCATTACGAACCTATATTGTTCAATTCTGTGTGTTAATAATCTGTGGTTTTGCAATTAATTGATAATCTGTTTTGAAGTTGACAGATCAATTTTTATGCTATATTATTTATATATGTTTGTTTATATTATAAGGATATTTTCAGTATTTGAAATTGCGTATTTAATTATTATAATGATTTTTTTATGATTTTTTTTTTAATATATAATCACCCATTATGTATATATGCAAAGTATATATTAGATTAAGTTTAAATAATTTAAAATGAAAACTAGACCATGACAGAGATAATGAGTCTACCTGTGACCACGGACTACTGTAAAGTGTACGAAACGTCAGGTGTCCAAAAAATGTATTTTCGAATACCAAAATATACGCGATTAATCCGTTTAAAATAGTTTCATTTAAAATGTGTAAAAATAGCGAAAATCAATTATTTTATTAAGTTTAAATAATACGAGTAACAGCTAAATACTGAACTGTTGAACTGAATTCAATTCTTGTATATTAAGTATATAATATTGTAATTTTTTTTAATTAAAAAAAAATCACAATTTAAAGTATTTTTGCTTCCTTGTTATTGCAAATATCATGAAATTATTGTGTTGTCTTACAAATAAATTAGAATATATTAATAATATTGCAAATAATACCTTTTTTCATAAATAGATATTGGTAAAGCTAAAAAGCTAACTGTAAGTTATGATAAAAATATACAATTTGAATAATTTACTGCATTTTCTAATATATTAAATCATTTTTGAAAAAATGTATAATAATTTTGAACGCAGCGGGATTCGATTCCGCGCCTCTTGGATACCGTCCAAGAGGCAATTTTTATTCGTTTTTTTCAAAAATGTTTTCTAATCCTAAGTTTGGGATAACACTTTAAAAATAGTAAATGTATTAAATTGTCTCATAGCCCAGTCGTTATTGAATCTTATTTCTAAACGAAGGTCATGGATTCGATATCGTTCAAAGTAAATATGGTATATTGTTTCTATTTTATTATGTAAATATTTATATATATATATATATATATATATATATATATGTATTTTAATTATTAGTATAGGACTTTATCTAATTTATAATCGAATAGTCCTAAAGATATTTTTATTACTTTGTAATGAGCATTTCCTCCTAATAATTGGGTAAAAATGTGAAATTTTAAAATTGTTAATAGCTCTATATTCCAGCTAAATAAATTTCAAATGTGTACCAACTGTTTTATTTTACCGTTTACCTGTGTACATAGCATAGATTGGCGCAACTCAACGCTGCGCTATGTTATAAAATATGAAAGAAAAAAACAAATATAATAATTTATTGTATTTATTTTTAGGAGAGAATTTATTGGTTCTTTTATCTCTGGGTTGACGTCAAAATCGTAGTTGGATTCTGAAAGTTTTCTATAAGAAAAAGTTTGGGAAGTTTTGCTCTATTGTATTATAGTTTGTAAGAGATGCAAGTTAGACTTCTTGCATTTAAAAAAAATGTTTATTATAAATAAAAAAAAAATAAATAGTTATTTATTAAATAAAAATTTTCTCTTCGCTGATAAAACATATTTACAAATATGTGAAGTTAAGAAAATATGTATATATGTTTAAGGCCATCATGGCGCAGTGGCATAGCGTCTGACTGTAAACGCGATCGATTGCGGGTTCGATTTCCACTGGTATAAGATTAAGCGCGACGCTGACTTCACCACTCAACATGCAAAGTATAAAATTCTACGAAAACTGGAGTACGGAGTGTCTTGACACTGAGTTGTCTCTGACTACCCTGCTGTGCGGGATGAAGCCGTTAAACTGTTTTTTTTAATTATCACAATCAATTATTCATCTACTATTTCATTCCTTCATACAATTTCTATGTTACAATATACTATGTACAGTATGTTCGTAGTTATTCAATTAATAAATGTTTTTAAACGAGAGCTTCACATTAGTTTGGAAAGAAAAATAAAAAAACTATTAACCTTTTCCATACAATATATTGAATATAGATTAAATTTAGTTTTAATTATATAGAATATAAATTAAAAAAAAATAAGACAAAAAAAATACACCAACGTGGCGCAGTCTAACAGCTCTTAGCTCCACACGTGCTGCGTGTCGGAGCTCAACGCCGCATTTTGTCTCACCAGAGCGGAGAAATATATATAAGACTGCACTACAATATGATTACGCTTAGGACAATGCAAACCTATTCGACCTCCATACTATCGTCATAGTCTTGAGTTACTTGTATCGTACTTTGCTGTTCTTTTTGAATCAAAACTTTCATTGTTATTGGAATCACATTAAGACATGCCACATCTGGAATAAAAATATTAAAAAGAGAGCTTAATATATATATATATATATATATATATATATATATATATGTATATGTATATGTATATGTATATATATATATATATATATATATATATATATATATATGTATATATATATATATATAAATTTTAAAGCTGACCTGGTCTTTTTCAGAGACAAATGTTTTAAATATGAATATTAATAAAAAAATAAAAATGAAAGGATTGTAACTATTATTACTATAACATGATAAGGTCCATCATGGCGCAGTGGATAACATCTAACTGTAGAAGCAATTGGTTGTGGGTTCGATTTCCAAAAAAATTTAAAATGAAATGTATCCATTTCTCACACTCATAAGACAAAAGGTGATGTTAAATTACGTCACCTAACATATAGTGGAGAGCGGAGTGTCTTTATTAGTGTAAAGTTTCTCTCTAACTGCCTTAGAAAAATTAAAAACACCTAAATACTTACAAGGACATTTGGCGTTGTTCCTCGATGTCATATATTGAGATATACTGGTCAAATCATATAAATGGCCACATATTTTATTTTTTACGGGCATTTTAATCGGTTGCTTCGTTATGGGATCAATCTGAAATAGAATATAATATTATAATAACTATGTAAAAATTTGATATTGGGTACTAAAATGTGTCAGGGGCCGGAGGAGGCTGTTCCACATTCAATCAAAAACAGTTTATTAAAACACTAACTTATATAAAAAAAAAACAAATAAATAAATAAATAAAAAAAGAAGAAAAGCATAACTACCAACATTACTAACATAAAAAGAAACCTTTTAATGTAGAAATTAAAATAAGCTTTATTAATTATTATTATTATTATATAAAAATTTAGAACAAAATTCGAATCTGTTATCATCAAGGTCATGTGATACAAGTTATTATATCAATTTATAATGTACTTACATTGGTATCAGTGATTTGCATAATTTCCACTTCTTGGTCCTCAGATATAGGAGATGCTATAATAAAAAGTAAATACAGAACAAGGATAATTAATAACACAATGGTATTTAATTGATGGCAAGTGAAGTTGCGGGACGCAGCATACTAGATGGGAGGATGTGATTAACATTTTTGAAAAAAAAATGTATAAAAATTTGAACGCAGCGGGATTCGAACCCGCGCCTCTTGGATACCGTCCAAGCGCTCTGACCGCGAAGCCATGCATTCTACTACCAACTGCGCCGAAATTCTTATATGTTTTGTTACAACTTATTTATGTTGTTGTTTTTTCAAAAATGTTTTCTAATCCTAAGTGTGGAAAAACACCTTAAAAATAGTAAATAGGATGTGATTAAGTTGACTGTGGGATCAAGCTTGGGGAGGGTTGTAAATGATAGATGTGAATGGAAAAAATTAGAGGAGGTCTACGCTTAAAAATACACCAAGCATAGGCACATTTATTTGTAATCTAGTTTACTTTGAGCTTCAGAACAATAGGGGTTATTATTTTTATTATTATTATTATAAAAAATTATAATATATTTACAAAAGAAACACACTTAAAATTATATTCTTGCCTGGTACAACACAATATATAAATATATTGTATTATGAATAAAAATATTTTGTTATTATTTAAATTAGAATTTTATTGAATACAGTATATAAATATGTGGTCTGAACATATGTGAAAATTGTTAAATTAAATCAGCCAGTATAAAAACATTAATTAATTATAATAAAAAATAAACTCAAAGAAAAGAAATTTGACACTAATTTCTTTAATAACCCCTAAATACTGTGAAATAGATAAATATTTTGTATTTCCAACCCTATTTTATTAATTTGCCATTAAGTAAGTGCTTATTTATATATTTTTTATATACAATATTTTAATAAAACTATTCTAATTTTTTAACGGTACTCACAAGGACCTTGTTGATTTTTTCTGATGTCCATAAAACTTTCCATATATGCATGATTATTATAATTTAAGTTCTTGTCCAGTTCTAAAACTTGAGCTTCGAAATCTTCATATTTGCATATCTCATTATCTTCCTGCTGTATAAATATAAATATATAAAAATATTATTAAAATCCTCAAATAAATACAAGTTTATTGTTACAAATTATTACACATACATCAATAAAATCTTTAATTTCTTCCAAATCTGACAATTGATCCAAAAAACAATACTTTTGAACGTATGATTGCAATTTATTCATTTCATTGTTTTTCTCATTACCATCTAAATATTTTAACACGTAATTGGCACTGTTTCGGAGACTATCAACACATTTATTTCTTATACTCTCAAGTTTTTCATTCATCATATTCATACTATCTAATGTAAAATATCTATTTAATATATTATTGTTCCTTGATAACACACAACAACGTGTACGGTTACTTTCTTTTTAGTCAACTTATATAAAATTTTCAAGTTATAACTTTATTTTTAAAGTTTTAAACTTATCAACTTAATAAATTTTGAAGTTTTCAAAATATTTAGACAATACCAAATACAGAGTATATATATATTATCGTATGTCATAGATAACATATAATAAAATGTTATAGCGAGCCATATTTGAAATTTAATAATTAAAATATTTATTCGGGATTTTTGATATTTTTATTCGTCCCAAATTAATTAACTCCTCAAATGTCCCCCGTCCCTTAAGTGACCAAGGCTTCTTTACATGTGTTTAGTCTTTGTACATTCTTATGACAATATTAGTAGATATGATATCTTAAACTTAAGGAATTAGTAATTTGAGTGAATCTAAAAGCACGCTTAGCCAATATTAAGAATTTCTAGAGATATTTCTGTTACTGATCCTAAATAAATCACTTGTTTAAATTTTTTTTTTTCGCAACATCCAGCCACCGTTTCCTTAGGACTCTTGACGTCAGGCTCCAGGGATAGACATACTAAGGTGTATACTTTCGACATAGTTAGCAAGGCCGGCACGCAAAGTGGCCATACTATTCCAGGCGACCCTCTTGGAAAGCTCCAAGGGGGTTGGCTGGTTTATATATATAATACTATGACCACGGTGCGCGCAAACATCCACCATCCACCAACCACCTCAGCATCTTTATTTATATGAGTGAAGCGCCCGATGGTGCCGAATCAGTACTGTTTAATATTCGCTCCCATATAAGATAATCAATTAGATAATGTTCTATGTATTGACTTGTTTAACATCTCCTTGAGATAGAGCGGTATGCTGTCATACGTAATGGATCCAAGGTACCTGAACTTCTGAGACTTCATGGCTGGTTTAGGATCTATAAGGATCGTAATAGACCCCGCATATATAACAATATTAAATTATAAGCTAAAATTTACTTAACATATTGTTTGTTACTAAATTTTTGTCTTGTATATATGGAAGATAATATGTACAGTATTTATTTCTCGATAACAGTATAGAGGAAGACTGCTGTGTTTATATGGAAAAGGGAAAGCAAACATGCGTGTGGATCACCTGAGTGTTACCAGAGTGATCGCCAGCCTCGGTTCCGTGTAACATCAGTGAGCTACAGGTGTTTTACCACTTGTTCTTTTGTTAACATGCCATTTAATATAAAAAAAAATAAATAAAAGAATAAACCAATTTTATTTCTTCTCTATATAAAAATCTGTAAATGTGAAACTGTCGATATAAATATAATAATAATATATATGTTGCGGATGGCACAATAGTCACGTCAAAACCCCAGATCCAGAATGAGGTTGAGAAGTTCTATGGGCTGCTCTACTCATCGCGCACACACAAGCCTATAGCTCAGGACACTGAAGATCCACGTGCACCACTGATGCGCCATTACTCGGAAGACATCCCGGACGTTGACGTAAGCGAGATTAGTGCGGCTCTTAAACAGCTCAGGAATGGGAAGGCCCCGGGTGATGATGGCATTACCACTGAGCTCCTAAAGGCTGGTGGACTACTGGTCCAAAAGGCCTTAGCGGAACTCTTTAATGCTGTCATCCGCCAAGGCATGACGCCAGAAGCATGGTCCAGGGGTGTGGTCGTCTTGTTCTTCAAGAAGGGTGATAAAACCCTCCTAAAGAACTACATGCCGATTACACTCCTGAGCCATGTTTACAAGTTGTTTTCAAGAGTCGTCACGAATCGTCTCGCCATCAAGCTCGACGAATACCAACCTCCGGAGCAAGCCGGGTTTCGAAAAGGCTACAGCACCATAGACCACATACATACTGTTCGGCAGATTATACAGAAGACCGAGGAGATAATCAGCCGCTGTGTATGGCATTTGTGGAAACGCCATCGAAACCTGGGCTGTTTTGGAGTCCCTGCAGAGATGTCAAATCGACTGGCGATATATCGAGGTGATGAGATGTCTCTACAACGCTGCGACGATGACCGTCCAAATCCAAGATCAGCGGACAAGACCTATTCGGCTCCATCGTGGGGTGAGACAGGGGTACGTGATATCCCCGAAACTGTTCACCAACGTGATGGAGGATGTCTTTAAAACCCTGGATTGGATTAGACGAGGCGTCAACGTCAATGGAGAGTATATCTCTCATCTTCGTTTTGCCGACGTTATAGTCATCTTTGCAGAGACACTTGAACTACCTAAATGGGTCCTCCCGACGTGTTGGTCTTGGTATGAACTTGGACAAAACAAAAGTTATGTTCAACAGAAACGTCATGCCGAGACTAGTGCGGGTCGAAGGCGTTCTTCTTGAAGTTGTACAGGACTAGATCTACCTAGGCCGACACAACTTCGAGAAGGAAGCGGATAGAAGGATTCAGTTGGGTTGGGCGGCATTTGGCAAGCTCCGTCGAGTCCTTACGTCAACAATTCCGCAAAGCCTAAAGACGAAGGTCTTCGAGCAATGTGTCCTACCTGTAATGACATACGCTGCCGAGACGTGGACACTGACAGTAGGGCTGGTCCACAGATTTAAAGTCGCTCAACGAGCTATGGAGCGAGCTATGCTCGGGGTCTCTCTCAAGGATAAAATCAGGAATGAGGTTATCCGTGAGAGAACTAAAGTAACCGACGTAGCTCGCAAAATCAGTAAGCTGAAGTAGCAATGGGCCGGTCACGTCTATCGCAGGACCGATGGTCGTTGGAGCAGACGAGTCCTGGAGTGGAGACCGCGTCTTGGCAAACGTAGTGTAGGACGCCCTCTGGCCCGCTGGACTGACGACATACGCAAGGTTGCCGGAGCGAGCTGGATGAGGGTTGCGGAGGACCGGGATGTTTGGCGCAAACTTGGGGAGGCCTATGTCCAGCAGTGGACTGTGATTCGCTGACGACGATATATGTTGGTAGCATAGAAACTTTGGGCGAAGGTCGAGTGACGGTTAACCTCGTCGTGTCGTCCTCCATCACGCCCTTTCCATTCACCTACTTCATCTAAAAACCACGCTCTGAGCAGGAATAATATAACCGTCCATGTGACGTGATGGAAAATATAAAATGACATAATGAGGTTATATGTACTTAGCTGGTATTCTTGAATTAAACAACTAAACTAAACAATTTTTGTGATTTCCACTTATTATTGTACTTCTTTTTATTTTATTATATTAAAAGAAAAACTTTTAATCAATAAGTTAGTGATTTCAACAAATTCTCCTATAATGCGAACAAAAAATAGAATTTAAATTTTTGAACGAGTTTTAAAGGGAAGCTGGTGACAGCTTGTGTCATTTATATAAATAAAATAACAATTCCAATAAAAATACATATTTATTTCAATTAAATATAAACAATTTCTTATACATTTGAAAGGAATAAATAATACTAAAATTATTAGCATAATAATGAAATAATACCTTAATAATTAACAATTGTCGGAGACAACTAAGTGTCAAGACACTCTGTCCACCGCTTACCACTTACAAATCGAGACATAGCGTGTTTAGTGCCGTAGCTAAACGCCGCGTTTAATCTTACCTTTTTTCTTTTTTTTATGCCGCATAGCAGGGTAGACAGAAAGTATCTAGTGTCAAGACACTCCGTACTGTACTTCGCTGTAAATGTCATATAAACATATAAAAATACATTAAACCGTGACCCCGACGTGTCCCAACGCGGTGGACAGTTGCTTCAACTGCGTGCGGATCGTAGACGGTGGTATGTTTCTGCGAGCTGCGATCACTTTGAACGCGTTCAGATATTCCAACTCCGAGAACTGCGGCCCCTTCTCTTTTACCGATGCTATTATTTCCTATAAAAAAAAATTTACAAATAATAAAAAAAAATTAAACCTTTTTGTTATGTTGTAAGGTATTTTTATGTTGTTACGAAAAAAATAATTGTTTATTATAAAAGCAGCTTCAAGCTTTATCCCTCATAGGAGGGCAGTCAGAGACAGCCTAGTGTCAAGACACTCCGTTGACGGCTTTACACCGGGTCTTGACCACAAAACATTGTGTGTAGAGCGGCGAACTTGACTCTGTATATTGTTTTATTAGAGACGAGGAATGAAATGAGGCCGGTCGTGGCGCAGTGTGACAGCGTCTGACTGTAAACGCGATCGGTTGTGGTTCGAGGCCCACTAGGGGGAGTTATTGGGGGAGGGGGAGGAAATTATTTTCTCTTCCTCGCTTTGGTAAAGATAACGAGCGGCGTTGAGTTCCACCACTCAACACGCAACGTCTCGAATTCGGTGGAAAGCGAAGCATGGAGTGTATTGACACTAGGTATTTCTATCTTCCCTGCTATGCGAGATAAAAGCGTAAAGCTAAAAAAAAATGAAAAAAAAAATTGAAAACAAATTTTAAATACAATTATAACTCCGACTGGGAATCGAATCCAAAACAAATCGCGTTTTCCGTCAGAAGGTGAGTCACGATGGCCTCAATTTTTTCCATTTCTTTTCTATATTACTTAAAACTTTTTATTACTTGAAAGAATTCAAGTTAAGTTATTTATTCCAGTATTAATAATTGTTGAAAATTTGTATTTAACTTTTCCTGTTGATCTTACTTGAGACTGACTACTGACGTCTCATTCTGGGATAATTTATATTCTCCTTTAAGATTCAGTATGGAGTTAAACGCTGTTGATGCTCATTCTGGAGGCTATTCACAGTTAGAAATTTACATTTAAAAAAACTAAAATTACATTTCAAAAGAGCAATGGTTGAGTTCCACGCTACGTTTTCCCAACAGAACCGCCTTCCGAGCTGATGGTAACTTCTAGTAGGACTGACAATACTGACACTTTATGTTGAAAATGCTTGTAATAGCATATTTGGATAGAGAACAATATGATTTGAAAGAGGAGTCGAGTTAATCCAAACAACACACGACATATCTTAAAATATCCCTCCGCTCTAACCGAGTAAACTTTGACTTGGTAAAAAATAGTAATTAGTGAAGTGTGTATGTCCGTGTGTGTTGCGCGCACGCACCTCGGGCGTGCAGGCCAGCAGGTGCAGGTAGGCGTGCGCCGCGTGCAGCCCGTCGTGCGGCAGCGCCAGCGCCGCCAGGCAGTGGCGCAGCGCCGCCAGCCGCGCCGCCTCCGCGCCTGCCCGCACCGCCCGCGCCGCCCGCCCCGCCGCCCGCCCCGCCCGCGCTCTGCCAGCGCCACACCACCGCCGACGACATCATTTCACCAATACCGCACATTATGTACTGCAGTAAAAAACAATACATTCTTTCTGTTATACCGCGTACACTGTGTCTGTGGAAGTGACTAGTGTCAAGACACTCCGTATTACACTTTCCGCAGAATTCGGAACATAGCGCGATGCCAGTGCGGAACAACACCGTGCTTTGTCTTATCAGAAATGAAATGCAAATAATTTAAATATAATCATTTCCCTGAACAAGAATCGCATACACATACCAACATTGCGCCACGACCAGATTTGACAATAAATTCAAGAAACGTATAAAAAATATCATATAAAAGTTTCCCAGGGGTGCGGATTCAAATCGTAAATACAAAACAGTAGTAGTCACGGTTAATAAAACACATGTATAATTAATGACGTGACGTGACGTGACGTGACGTGACAGTGATAATATCTCACCTAGCACATTATCAAATGAAATACAAAAAAAAGTAAAATCGGTAAGGAATTTTAATTTTTAAATATTGAAAGTAGAACTATATCAACTTCGTTAAGTTTCAAATTGAAACACTTCAATGTTAAAGGTGCGGTATGACGCCGTCATGACGTCATGATCAAACAAGTGGCGTGGTGCGGTACTGACGCGCGCGTGCGGCGGCGCCAGCGCGGCGGCGGCGCGCTCGTGCAGCGCCAGCAGGCGGTGCGCGAGGCGCGAGGCGCCGCCCGCCGCCTCGCCCTCGCCGCGCTCCTCCTGCCCCAGGTAGTGGAAGCACTCTATGCGCATCTGTACACACACACATACACATACATACATACATATACACGTCCCACTCGATCAGATTTAGCTCATAACAATACATTTAAAAAATGTACAGTAAAATAAACATTTATCATTCAATCCATTGAAACTGTTTTGGATATCCCTAACAATGAGTAGTGTCGCAAATAGTATGCATTAGTGCATACACATACCTATGTACATATACATACGTATTTAAACCGTCTTCACGCTTTTATCCCGTATATCAAGATAGACTTTAAGTACTTAGTATCCCGTACTCTACTTTCCGCCAAATTCTAAGCAAAGTGTGGCGGAACTCCACACCGCAGAGTGGAAATGAAAATCACTTAAATATAATCATTCTCAACGAGCGGAATCGAACCCACAACCAATCGCGTTTACAGTTACTATCATCTTTTTATCAATAATTATTAAAAAAAATAAGAATAAAATATTACTACGTACAGTAAAAACAATAAACATACAAATAAAACACATCTCACCTCCAGATGTAAAAACAATAAACACTTGTGGGCAATCTCATCAAATATGGCGGCGGCAGCTGCTATATCATTATGGAATTTCTCCGGTAATTTCAACCCTCCGCCTGATGGCGACGGAGAGCTGACTATAGACGGAATAGTTTTTATGTTTGTGCTCAACCAGTTCTGAAAAAAAATAACGCTTTATCCAGTATATTAACGTAGTCAGATACAACCTAGTGTCAAGACACTCCGTTAAATGAACTTCCACTAGACATTGACAGTGGCGAACTGAACGCCGCGCTTTGTCTTATTATAGATTACTTTTAGAAATCATATAAAGAATTGAATGATGCTAACAACAAAAATCGGTTGATACAAATATAAGAACGCATGGTTTGGCAGTCAGGCCGCTTAAACGGGAAACATTAAACACGGGTTTGAATCCCTCTCACATCTATTTATAATTCATTTTCTTTTCTTAAGAGTCAATTTACTTTTTATAAATATTATAAGCAATTATGAATATATATATATATATATATATATATATATATATATATATATATATATATATATATATATAAAATTAAGCGACTTCAACTATTTATCTATATTTTGTTAATAGTAAGCCTGTTGCCTATATCTCTGAAACTACTGGACCGAATTTAATGAAACTTAAACTGTTTCTTAAGTTGAAGTGTACCTAACTTACTATACAAGGATCATCTCGTTACAAGGTATAGTTTTTAAGAAATTCATGTACAAACATACACACATACACTTACCAAATTAGTACACGTGCTTGGAAACCTAAACGGATCATCATACTCAAATATTATTCAATTCTAACAATATTACATACATACAAATCAAATCGATAACTTCCTTTTATTGAAGTCGGTTAAAAATATGGGTACACTCACCATACTCTCACACAACAAGGCGAGTTCCACTAGAGTGTTTATATCGGCCACTATTTCCCGTTTAGTGACTTCCCCGTCACCGAGGCTGGTGCCTAAAGTCTCCGCTTCGCGCTCGTACGATTGTTTCAATTCCTGAAAATATTGTTATTTTCTATTTTACAACCGATTGTGTTTACAGACAGACGAATCAAAGGCCTCTCGGCTACTATCATTCAAGTATACTTAAAACAAGATGAAATATGATACACTTAACGGGTCTGATTGAACTGTTAGTTATTTAGAAAATAAATCGTAATTGAACATGAAATAATTTGCCACAAATTATTTTAAAAAAACGTATAAATTTTTCTTTCAACAGGCGCGACTTCGAATTTTTGCATTCAATTTTTATTCATTTTTTTTTCAAAAAATGTTTTCTAATCCCAAGTGTGGAATAACACTATAAAAATAGTAAACTATTAATTAACAACAATATTTCTTATGCCAAAAATGTACAAATTAATAATTTTTTATTCTTAGTAAAGTTACGCTAAATTTAATACAGAAACATGGATATGCACCGATATAGATATATCTAAAACCTAGAGCTGTACACCGGCATACATCACCTGCGGCGTGAAGCTGGCATGTTCGACGGCGGCGCGGTAGTTGGGCAGCGTTTGCAAGAAGCGCACGATGTCGTCGTCGGCCAGCCAGCGCGCGGCGCGGGCGGGCGGCGCGGGCGCCAGGCGCGCGTGCGCGGCGCGAGCCTGAGCGCCCAGCGCGCCCAGCGCCGCCGTGACGGCGCGCAGCGCGCTGGCGCCCCCGCACGCGCCGCAGCGCCGCGCCGCGCGTGCGCACTCCGCCAGCGCCTCCCACGCCTCCACGCAGCACGCGAATATGGCGCGCCCGCCGGCACTGCTTGTGTTCCAAGAGTCGAGTCAATGTTTATCATTTGCTGCTACTATGGCTTGGTGTAACAATAGTTGGTGTCAAACGAAATTCACTTGACGAGTGCACTTACATCGAAATCTCAGTAGCAAAGTATCCGATCTGATTATACATAAAATTTAAATATAAGTTATTGTTTACCCTAAATTAATTGCAATGCGATTTAAATTAGATGAATTATGAATATAATATTTTATTAAAATCATACTTTGTTTATTTTTAAAGCACAACAATTTTATTTTAAAAGGAGGTGCTTCAGGAACAAAACAAAAATATATGAAGCGAATTTTATATACACCAGGCACAATTAATTTAAATTAACACTAATAACAACACAACATGGTGCGGTGCCCACTCACGCGTGGCCGTGCGGCGCGGCGCGCTCGCGCCAGGCGCCGGGCGCCCTCGCGGCGGCGTCTATGCGGCCGCGCGCCGCGCCCGCCAGGCGCTCGCTCTCGCCCCACCGCACGTAGTCCGAGATGAACACGCGCAGAGAGCACTCGCCGCTGCACGTCACATGTTAAGGCAGAGGGAAGGGCCGACAAAGTGTGACATTCAAACAATCATGAAATTCATTTCACGTAATTTATGGACAGCCCCTTACGATGTGGTTACGAATTGAATACAAAATTATGTTTTATAATTTATTAAACAAAATAAGCGGAGAGAATCTAGAGTGAGGACACTCCATTCTACGCTCTTCGACCAAAACCGAAGCGCATTTACGTTTGTCCTATCAAAAGACCTCGGGCAAGTAGGAAATCACATTAAATAAAGAAACAAACATCAAGAAGACAAGAGTCTTCTTGATGTTTGTTTCTTTATTTCTAACTAACAATATTTAAGCTAACTAAAAAATATTTATTAATTCAACACTTGAAATTGTATTACTTAGAATATTTGTATTTATTAAAAAGCAGCTTAGAGGCTTAGTTTTTGTACGTATATTTTTTCACTTTATATAACTAGTGTATTTCATTGATAGAGTAGAAGTCTGTTAAGTCTATATTTTCATGTTGTGATTTTGATACTATTCAAAAATAAGAAATAAAATCATCAACTTAATAAACATGTATATAGTTATACGCACTCACCCAGGCCTCTCCAAGCACGCGCACAACGCGTGCAAAGCGGGCAACGCCGCGTGCAACAGCGCGGGCCGCGGCGTGCACACCAGCGGGTAGCGGTGCCGACGTGACGTCACACCGCCGACCACCACGGGCGGAGCTGACGCTGGAACAGCGCTCACTGTCAGTGCCATACGTAAGAGGGAGATAGACAATACTATGTGACGTCACACCTCCCGATACAGAAGCGGAGCTGACGTTGGCTAGTGGTCATGATACGCCGAGAGGGATAGACATAGATAATACGTTGTGACGTCACCCACTGTTGGCGAAATTGATGGTAGAAATGCGGTTATTAGGAAGAGGCTGATAGAAAGAGTCTGAATAATGACGTAAGGTCATGGTGAAAGGAAAAAGGTTGCGACATGATGGCACCAGTACCACCACGTACTGGAGGTCATTGGATCATAGGAGAGGTAGAGAAAAGATAAAGTATACGGCATGACGTCACGAGGTTGTTGCTACCTACAAGAGGCTGAGGTAAGAGTGCTGCTCACTATTAGTTCGTTAAATAAGAGAGAGAGAGACAAACATACGAGGTGCTATCACGGGCTAGAAAAAGACAGATAATACGACATTACGGTACACCAGCCATATAGGCGAGGCTGACACTGACGCTAAAAGGAATGAAGAATACAAAATCACTACAATATCTTCACCAATCGGACTGTTCCATCATGAAGGAAAGAGACAGAGCATAGTAAATAGTAAAGATGAAGCGAGAACACAGTATCTACGGCGATATAAACAATCTAAATATTACAGAGCAACAAGAAAGCAAACTTACTTCGCCACTAGTCAGATAGCACCGGCGAAATGGAAAGAGACGGAGAATATGAAATAGCAAAGAGCGAGGGAGACAACAGACCTGTGAGCTTGAAGAGCTTGTCGCGTCTGCGTTGAGGGCGTCTCTTCGCGAAGTAGTCTGCGAGACGCAGGTCGGGCGCCACGTCGGCGGCGGCGCGCCCCGCCGACAGGCTGACGCTCTCTATTTCTAGGTACTCTGTTAGCAGCAGCTGCATCTGTTATCATATATATATTCCAAAATAAAATATAAATAATAAATTTATCCTAGTGTCAAGACACTCCGTTGACTGTTTTATCTGGTGCCAGCGCGGAAAATAAAAATAAATTTTTAACACAATCACTCCCCCGAGTGGGAATTGAACCCACAACTAATTGTGTTAATATTAATCTTTAATATTACTAATAAAATAATACATACAACTTGCTGCACGGCGCTCCAATAGTGCTGTTCCGTGTGAAGACATTGCTCCGATATGCGATGCTTTTGTAAGGCAGCTCTCCACAATTGTAATAATCTGTGGATAAAATATATACATATATAAAAAAATGTCTATTAATGTGTCTATCTTTACAGCTAAATTAGATAAAAGTTTAAAGATGGCGCGTCACAGAATAATGTCACAATATTTTCAACATTGCTATAAAATTTCTCTTACCCGTTGGTAAGAAAATTTCATTTCAAAACAAAATCCATTATAAATCCGTAAAATATTAGGATTATAGTTTTCTTCATTTGAAGCCATTTACTGATGTCACATAAATTACATGATTTTTTGACCTCCCTCTCCCCCGTCCTTGTCAATCTGGTCACACTTTGTCAACCCCTCAATCTCCCATAAAGTGTGACGTCACTTATGAATAGCCCTTTTCCATACATACTTCGCATAATTGTGGTGACAAAGAAAAACTTTCCATCTAACAAATATATATATATAATAATAATAATAATAATAAACTAGTTTAAAAAAAACTAAAATAACCTGTTTTCATTGTGTAAACGTTTCAAAGTTTAAACGCAATTAATTGGTTGTGGGTTCGATTCCCATTCGGGAGCATAATTATATTTTAAAAAAATAATTTCTCGCATCACACAACACACAATGTCTCGATTTCGGGCGGTAATCAGTCATCGGAGTACTTTATGTCTCCAACTACCCTACTATAAAGCATGTTTATTAAAACAAAAAAAAAATACCTCTTATTCCTCATCCCACACGCTTTAAATTCTTCAGCTAGACAGCTTACAAGCCTCGCCAGTGGTCTGCCAGACTCACCATCCTCGTTGGTATTGTCCACAATCTCCTCTTCCCCGTCTTCCGCGTCCACTTCTATGTCAACGTCGTTTATTATACGACGGGACACTAAATCGATTACGTCCAGAAGTTCATTTTGGATTTGAACTTTGAATTTCTGGAAAAAAAAACAATATATGTATATATATATATATATATATATATATATATATATATATATATATATATATATATATAAAGAATGTTCACTTTCCAGTTTTTGGATTATGCGACGTATAGCGAGCTCAGACGGTGCACCATGACGATCATATTTAGTACGAAATGCTCTTTGAGTAGAGACAATAAATACTTCTCGAATTTTGATAGAAAATTTGGACAATTTCCAAACGTTGAGGTAACGTGAACTTGTTTATGATTAAATGGCAAACATTAGTGAACACAAAACAACACAAATGTCAAATGTTAAACAACCAAGATGGCAGCTGTGAGCTATCAAAATCTTATCATCCCTATTATTGGGGAAACACTGTATTTCTAACATAATTTATGTTATTTTTATTATTGTTTTAATATATTTCCTTTGATAAATATGTAATCATTGAATTAAAATGAAAATCTCGTCCAAGCAATTGGAAGGAAAAGTTAAAGCATTGACATATAAATTTAATTACTAACAAGTATATTATTAAGGGGGCATCCATTAATGACGTCACGCGTTGAGGGGGAGGGAGGGGCTTGTCAAAGTATGACAAACACTGGGGAGAAGTCAAAAAATCAAGAAATACATGTGTAATGAATAATATAAATTTCAATATAATTTCCATTAATTTAATAAAAATCCTAAAAAACAAACATACCGCAGTTGCTTCTTTCAATTGATCTAAGACACCTAAAGCCTCCAACGATATCATGACTGTGGTTTCAAACGTTTTGTCGTCCTCTGAGAGTGAGGCTTCAAACTCAGGTGTTATATCTTGTAGATACGCGTCTGTTACTTCTTCACTCTTTGTTAATTCTGGATAATATTGAAAAGAATTACATATGTATTATTTCAGCTTCACGCTTTACCCACGCCGGAGACAACCCAGTGTCAAGACACTCAGTTGACTATTATACACCTTTTATCAAGATATTGTGATATTGTTAAGTGGCAAACTCAACGCCGCGCTTTGTTGTGGACAAATGAAAATATACATTAAAGTATAATAATCCCACGAATGGGAATCGAACCCACAACTAGTCGTGTTTACAGTCAAATATAGTCTCATTACGCCACGTAAGACAATGTATATATTAAAGAAATTGTAGATGGAGCAAGGTTTAACAGAATATTTTTATATAATTTAATTTATAAAGCTATACGCTTTCCCGCTCAGCAGCATATTCAGAAAGAACCTAGTGTCAAGACATTCTATTGACATTATATTGTATATACCACTTTTCATTTAAATTGGAGACAATATATGTTGTATGGAGGTTAACGCCGCATTTTGTCTTATTAATTATAATCAATTCCTCGCATATAGATTGAACCCAGTACCCAATTGTCTTAAGTGAGATTTGCTAAATCACTGTGCCATGACGAACTCCACTCTCCTTAATATCGACGTACTTGGATAAGAGCGTATAGTGTAAGTGACTAGAACGCATGGACGGTTTCCAAGAGGCGCGGATTCGAGTCCTGCTGACGTCAAATGTTATTTATTTTCTAAAAATAAATTAAATGTTATTGACAGTACAATAATCGTTTCTCACCAGCAAGTAATAACGCAGTGCGTCGTCTCGCTGACACTCTCCTACTGAGTGGTGTTCGCTCATCTTTGTATACAGCTTCACTTATTCTACGAACTATTATATCAACTAGTTCTTTTTTCTTTGCCTATTAATTAAAAAAAAAACTATATCATTTCTATATTATATAAGTCGTTATATCATTATCAATTGAGAAGTTTCATATAAATTATTTGAACCAAGCTTTTTTTAATCTGTACGGCTGTCATTGTATATGACTATGGATATTTATTTTTATAGCAATAAGTATCTATATCTAAGTAGGAAAATTTTTACAATATTTTTAGCTTATAATCGAATATAATCATTCCCCCGAGTGGAAATCGAGCCCACTACCGATGGCGTTTAGAGTCAGTCACTACTGTCCCATTGCGCCACGACAATATTTCCACCGGCCTCAACAATATTTCTACTACACAATTATTATACAAAGAAATATATTATAATTTAAAACACCGATTTGAGACGGACCGATTCGCCGAATTCGAGACATTGCGTGTTGAGTGCCGGAACTCAACGCCGCACTTTGTCACATAGAATTAATACATACCTGTAACTGAGCAGTAGTAACGGACAAAGCGTGAACATGTGGCAGCTCAGTTACAGCTGTCAACAAAGCAGCTTGCAGAGAATGAGCTGCGCTCAGCACGCGGCCTGAAGCTGTCAGCTCTCGAGCTTCCCTTTCTGATACAACCACTCGTTCACTGCAATTTTTTTTTTAATTTTAAAATATTATTAATAATATACTAAAGAGAACCAAATATATATTTAGAAGACATAAAAACTGAACATGGCCAGTATTTGAACCCTCACTCCTTGTTTCTCATATAAACGTTCTTAACATATTCACTTGCGTTGATGTATACGTAGACCCTCTGTGAGTCTGACAAGGAAGACACCAACAAATCCGAGTTATAGAGGTTTCAACTTACAAAAGATTTTAACCTAAGTGGGTTTTAATTCGACATTAAGAGGTTGAAAGTAATTCTTATAAGTTTTGAGTTATTAATTAGTTCACCCAACAATCTTGTTGATTATGTCTCTCAGATGAAATATACAAAAAAAACCAAAAGGACCATTTGAAAAACATTACTACAAATTTGTGAAGTATATCTTTGGTAATGTTTGTTGTCGAGGTTGGTTGTGGCCCAGTAGGATAGTGTCGTGACAGTAAACATGGTTGTGGGTTGGATTCCTAATCCGGGGTGTGATTGTATTTAAATTATTTTCACTTCCTCCTGAAGCCATCACTCCAACTCCCTTTAAATGGACAGCACGTCAGCTCTCTTCATTCTTCTCATGTGATTTGGCTTTAAGAGTTCTTTGTTTCTTTGTTAGTAAGGTGTTACATGTAACTCGTCAAATAATTCTTGGCTTCTCCGGTTATGTTGGGATATAAATGTAATCTAAATAAAAAATTAATAAAACATAAAAAAAAACCTTACATATCAGTCAACATCCGCAATGCATGATGATGAGTTCTAGCATCAGCCCATAATCTCCGCAGATCATCTCTTCTTACTCTCAAAAGTGCTCTACAAGCCGCCAATCTAGCTTCAGCTGCAGAGCAGTGCTGGCCCCAAGCACCAAGCGCTGAAGAGACTGCACTGAATTTCTAGAAATTTTGGTAATAGCTAATTATTATTTAAAATTAAATTAAAAAATATATAATTATAATTAATAAATAAAAGATAGAAATCAAATCAAAGAAGAAACAAGCTAAACATGGATTGTTTTTAGTCATTGTATTTAATATTTCCAATAGTGTTGATACTAAATAATTGGAAAGTTCAACAGAATATTTTTAAAAAATAAACATTTTTGATAATTAGTAATTTAAAAAAAAATATCTATAAAAAAATAAGATACTGTGATGTTTTCCAATGAGTACTAACTTGCATAACATCAGTAATTTCCTGCGCGTGGATCGCAACCAACTCATCAAGTCTGGCATCACTCTTTTTATACTCTTTCTCTAACTTAGCTCTCTCTTTCTCCCGTTGCTCATTTGTTTCACTTGCAGATAAAGTGCGGATTACCGACATAAGAAGACCACTCTGTACAGAAAAAATAAAATATATTGAATAATACTTATATATAAAAAGTTTTGTAATAATTTCTTGTCACTAATTTTCATGTTGTTTCTTTAAGTTTTACTAAATACTTAAATAGCTAACATAAATTTCACTTCGTAAAAGTAATTTGTAATAGATTAAAAGATTAAGTATACCGTTTCTTTCCCTTGTTTCACACCTCGAGGTGGTTTAGTGGGAGGTGGCGACGACATTCTCTCGATTTTTATCGCCTATATTATGATATACAAAAATATTTAAAATAAAAATCTAAATACACCCACAATTTTATTTACTATCTGACATCAGATATACTGTCATTTTCAATTATGTCACTTTTTGTCATTGTCAGCTAATAGCGTTTTAAAATCAATAAATCATTTAAATTACTTTAAAAAATGTTAAATCAAAATTACTAGCAATAAATACAAATATTTTATGTCATGTCAATGTTTGATTCTCATGAAAAGTTACTCATAAACTAGTTTTATCAGAATTATTTTATATAATGAAATTTGTAAGTAAAATTGAGTTATTTCGATAAATATTTTTTTATTTAAATTTGAATTCATATTACAATAAATAATTTGTATTATATAATTACTATAAATATATGCTTCATCTTTAACTAATGATGTTTCTAATGACATGAAACGTAGAAAGTTATATTTAATCTGTAATCGTTATTTTGAATTCAAAAATAAAAGTTGTACCGTAATTTGCCTTGTTAGGCATAATTTTGACTAAAGCTATATTTAAATAAATAGAATGGATTATTCCATAATTAGCAACAAAACTGAAGTCGAAGAAATAACAGGAGGCGATATTACTGAAAAATATCACTTACTGCGAAAACAATATGATCATTTATCAAGCAACTTCGAAGCTATTAAACAGGAACTGCACGATACAAGGCGTAGTTACCAAACCGCGTTAGATGTTCAAAGCCACTTAACTGCTGAGCTAGAAAGCAACCAGGCAGACGAAAAGAAACGTAGAGCAGAACTAACATCTCGTATAACAGCATTACAAGAGGATATATCAGCGTTGCGACAAGAACGCACAGATTTAACAGAAAAACATTTAAATGAAATAAAAAAGCTAGAACTCGAAAACAAACGTTTAAAAGAAGAACAGGTAACCGTTTCGCGTGAATCTCCTGAGCGTGATACTACGGAGATTGACGAATTACGTAGTGCGCTGTCAACAGCTTCTTCAGAGGCTGTCGCAGCTAAAGTAGGTCTCAAAGAAGCTGAAAGTGTTATAAAGTCATGGCAAATGAAGGCTGAGGAGTTACAAACCGAAATCAGTGAGCTAAGAGCGTCGGCTGAAGTAAGGAAAGAGGAAGTCAATGCAGCGGGAGAAAGAGAGGCAGCTGCTTTAGCTGATTTAGCGGAAGCTAGGGCTTTGTTACACCAGGTCAACTCACAGGACTTGGAACCTCATGGTAAGTCTAAATTTTACATGATAAATTCTTGTGAATTTGAAAATAGTTTTATTTAATTGCATATTTCTTATATTTAGAGTGTTTGTAATTTCAGCTACTAAGGGCAATTCTATATTTGCTGAAGTAGAAGATAAGAGACAAGAAATGGCAAAAAATCTTATACAAACAAAACAGACTAACTCTAGGGTAAGTATCTATTATTTATTACCATCTAACTTGCTGTATATAAAAGTATTTTTAGTCTAAATTCAATAATTTAAGTTAAGTTACATTGTGTTTTCCTTAAAACTATTTCTATTCCTAGTCTTTCATGTAAAATATTGGTATAATTATTCGAATATTATTGAGATGTGAATGAAAGGTTTTTAATTTTTTTTGTAAAAATTATGCAAATGAACTATATTTTACATATTACCATGTGATTTAAATGTATACATCTCAGTCTTTTAACACATTAAATACCAAGAAAACAAAATCTTTCCATACAGGTTGCAGTGGTCAGTGATGGTCAACAATTAAACTTTACATTAAGGCCACATCAGTCAGACTGATAGACTTTTATTAACATAAATTGATATTTGTTAATGAAAAAGTACATTTTGACACTAAATTTTATAAGTTTTTGGAGAAACAAATTCCCTTAAGGGAAAATATGTATTTGGTCAGCACCGCATTAGTAGTGAATGTGTTAACATTATTGGTCATAGGCCTCTGTCAAGGATTTCCTTGTCTATCAATCAACATAATGGCACACGACACTATGACGTTATAAAGTTTTATTTCTCTATCTGTCTATCTGTTTAATTGTTGAACAAATATTTATAGTATAGGTATAAGAAAATTTAATTAGATATTTTAATATTTTTTCTTTGAAACAATATTCATACATATTAATAAAAACTACACAAAAACAGATAAGAAATGAGACAGGTCATGGCACAGTGGGACAGCGATTGACTGAAACACTATGGGTTGTGGGTTTAATTTCCACTCGGGGAAATGATTATATTTAAATTATTTTCACTCTGATAAGACAAAGCGCGGTGTTCTGTCCCACCACTCAACACACAATGTCTTGAATTCGGTGGAAAGCGAAGTATGTAGTGTCTTGACACTAGGTACTTTCTATTTACCCTGCTATGCGGGATAAAAATGTGAAACTAAAAAAATATATATACAAGAAATATATGATCATTCAATTATTTTTTGGTGATTTCAGTTAAGAAGAGAATTAGCAAATATGCAAGCGGAGTTAGATATATTATTACATGAGAAACAAACTATATGGGAACAGCAGGCCGGAGCTGCGGCACATCATGATAGAGAGTTTATAGGTAAATACCAGAATAAATGGAACATCCAGCTATACATTTCATCGTTAGTGGGTTTGACTTTCTATTAAGGGGATAAAAATTGAATGATTTTTTATATTACCTCAATGTAATAATACAAAGTGCAACATTGAGTTCCGCCATTTATTTGAAATATTAATTATTCAAAAAATATTTTAGGCCAATTGTGGTGCAATGAGATAGCGTCTGACTGAAAGCGCGATCGGCTGGGCGTTCGATTTCTGCCCGGGGGAATGATTATATTTAAATATTTTTTTTTATTAAGGCCGGTCTTAGCGCAGTGTGACAGCGTCTGACCGTAAACGCGATCGGTTGTGAGTTTGATTTCCACTCGGGGGAGTGATTATATTTAAATTATTTTCACTTCCTCGCTCTGGTCTTTACCAGACAGACAGAGCGGAGTTGAAGTCTCGAATTCGGTGGAAAGCGAAGTATGGAGTGTCTTGATACTAGGTACTTTCTGCCTACCCTGCTATGCAGGATAAAAGCATGAAGCTAAAAAAAAATTATTTGCTCACTCTGGTAAGACTAAGCGCGGTGTTGAGTTCCACCACTCAACACGCAATGTCTTAAATTCGGCGGAAAGCGGAGTACGAAGTGACACTAGGTACCATCTATCCTGCTATGCGGTATTAAAAGTGTTAAACAAAAAAAAAACAATTATAACTTTATATAAAGCAAATTCTTTTTTTTTGTTTTTTTTTAGCTTCACGATTTTATCCCGCATAGCAAGGTAGACAGGAAGTACCTAGTGTCAAGACACTCCATACTTCGCTTTCCACTGAATTCGAGACATTGCATATTGATTGGTGGAACTCAACGCCGCACTTTGTCTTTACCAGAGCGAGGAAGTGAAAATAATTTAAATATCCTCCAAATGGGGATCGAACCCACAACCGATCGCGACAGTCTGACGCTATCCCACTAGGCCACGACCGGCCTCTAATTCAAATGTTATATTTCAAAAGAATATATAATAATTATAAATCCTATCTAAGCTTATTAAATTCGCTCTAGTAAAACAAACCGCGGCGTTGAGTTCCGCCTCGCCACATGCAATATGACATAGTATGCTGCTATTAAAATAAATATGTACATATAAATATTTATAATGATATTACAGAAAGTTACGAAGACCGTATAACAGAATTGGAGGGTCTTTGCGAGAAACAAAGGAGGGAATTGGCGAGATGGTTTAATAAGCATTGCGATATAACTGCCCAGGGCTGGCTCCCCGGTGTGCTGGAACATTTGAAGTGAGTTTACATGTTACAACAGCCCGTTGCCATAGCAACGTGTTTGTCATTTTATATAAACCTGTATGTATATTGTTAAAAACATGTCAAGTGTTACTTTGTCCCTTCACCTTTATGCTTAGGACGTTGAATGGCGGAACTCAACGACGCGTTTTGTCTTACCAGACCGAGAAAATGCAAATAATTCCATTATAAATTTTCTTAAAATGGGAACAGAACCCACAACCGATTTTGTCTACAATCAAAGACTATCCCATTGCGTCTCAACCTGCTGTACATTTCTTCGTCCTACTTTATCAATTTGAAATATTTCTTGTTGAATTATGAATAAAAAAATGCATTCTGTACTCTTTTTCTCTTTATATTAATTGTAGAAAATTTACAAATTATTTCTTGTTAACACACATTTACTACTGGAATGTGTATACATCTATGAAAAAAAAGAAATTTTGTTAAATTAATCCATTTTTTGGTGTAGAATTTGCTTTAAAATTTGCAATTTCTCAGATTAATACTCTAAGGGATAATTATATTGAAATCGTCACTTCTTTGCTCTGGTAAGAAAAATCACAGTGTTGAGTTCCGCCATTTAATTGGCAATGTCATTAACACGCCTATCAGGATGATCTAGACACTCTGTTGACTGCTCTCCGCCCGAAAATTTTTTTTGTTAAGTTTTTTTTCTGTGAGTGGGAATCGAACCCATGACCACGACCAATCGCGGTTACAGTCAGACGCTATACCAATGCGTCACTATATTCTTATATAAATATAATATATTTATATATATATATATATATATATATATATATATATATATATATATATATATATATATATATATATATTTTTTTTTTTTTTTTTCAGAACACAATGCGACCAATTACGTTCAGAAGTATTATCAAGAGGTGCGTCTCAGTTAGCGAGCGCGGTACAAGTGAGGGAATTGCGAAGAAAAATAGAACGCTTATCATTAACAAACAAACAAACACCCGTTGAGATAACTGATAACAACGTCAGTGTGATAAGAGATAAGGACATTCCAGTGAAGAAGCTAAATGTGAATGATGTTAAGAAGAAAGTGTCGTTTAATTGATTTATTGTGTTAAGGTTGTGGGTTCGATTTTCATTTTGGAGGAGAGAAGGTATATGAAAATTTGAATGTAGCGGGATTTGAAGTCTCACCGATTTGAAAGCTTTCTAGTTAATGTTAAAATTCTGAGTCTTCTTTTCTGAAATAAATTTAAATTTGCAAAAATATATTATATAAAATATAGAGATGTTTATAACAAAAATATCTTCAATTTTTCAAGTTGTTTTCAGTAAGCCTTATTTGATAGACACTTAGTTCATGGTTTTTCGATAAACATTCCTCGAGTGAGATTTGAAGTCACTACCATTTCGTCTTATATATACATATATCCTAAACATAATGGTCGTTGATATTGAGAATTATATAATGTATATGTTTAAATGAATAAATATTTATTTATGAATGTCTGATTTCTTTTACGATTGTATTACATATTTTTGATATATATATATATATATATATATATATATATATATATATATATATATATATATATATAATATTAAAAACTGGCTTTGCCTTGTGGTTGTAGATTATAAAAACTAACTAATATAAATACAGTATGTACACTCTTACACACACACACATACACACGTACAATTATGCACACAAATACTTGGACAAACACACATGCTTACGTTCTCTTCATAATTTACGTACTATTATATTTCTATTTCTTATTTATTATATTAATCTTTCTATCATCTTTGAAAAAACGTATAAAAATTTTTTGAACGCAGCGGGATTCGAACCCGTGCCTCTTGGATACCATCCAAGCGCTCTGACCGCTAAGCCATGCGTTCAATCTTTCCATCATTTAATATGATTTTCTTAGCATTATTTTGATTGTATGTTAACAGATAATACTATATTATCTGTTCTTTGCTGAAATTAAAGTCACTTTACTATTTGGAAAGACGCTTGTAAGGCAATAATAATAATAAAGATAATAATCAAGACTCAATTTCATACTAATATAGTAGTTATAATTTTAAATAAAACTATTTTAAAGGGATTAATCGCGTATATTTTGGTATTCACTTGACGTTTCCAACACTTTAATAGTCCGTGGTCACAGGTAGACTCCCTGTGTGTTTGAGTCACACCATCAGGTGTCCAAAAATGTATTTTCGAATACCAAAATATACACGATTAATCCGTTATAAATAGTTTCATATAAAACGTGTAAAATCAACGATCTTGTTATATGCTAACACGCAATTAAGTTGAGTCTTCTTGTTTTTGTAGGAAAAAAAAAAACAATTAATATTAAACAAAAATCATATATTCACTACTGTACTTTTATAACCCTTTTCGCCTCTTTTCCCCATCGCCGGGCAGTTCCTTCAGGGCGTGTTCGCGCGCTCTCGCCACGTGTCGGGAGCGCCTCTCATTGTCTCGCGCGTCCTTCTCGTTGCGGGCGTGAAGCATCTTAGTACTGGCGTCTTGTACGCATTGCGTGAATTCACCTGGAAATCATAATTTATATTGGGTTTTAAAACAAAGTTATTCAAATTGAAACTATATTTTTTTTTTAGCTTCACGCTTTTATCCCGCATAGCAGGGTAGACGGAAAGTACCTAGTGCCAAGACACTCCGTACTTCGTTTTCCACCGAATTCGAGACACTGCGTGTTGAGTGGTGGAACTCAACGCCGCACTTTGTCTTTTACCAGAGCGAGGAAGTGAAAATAATTTAAATATAATCACTCCCCCGAATGGGGATCTCAGACTCTCACTAAGCCATTAGGAAAGAGCCTAATGTTAAAACACTTGGTAGATCTATCCGCTATATGTGGAAGAAATGTGAAAGAAATATATCATATAATTCATTAATTTCTAAGTGACAAACACTTTTCTAAAAAATGCATAAATATTTGAACCTAGCGGGATTTGAACTTTGAGAATCGTCTAAGTAATTTGGACTCTCACTAAGCCATGCGTTCTTAATCTGACAACAAAAATAAATTATATTCATATAATTACGTTTTTTTTATTAAAAAAAACCTCTTTAATGTATAAAAAACGTACCAATAGTGCCCCAGCATTTAGTTATATCATCGTTCACGCTCATATTGTAACAGTCTATGATTTTGTTCTTCACATCAACACAGACGGGCTCGGAGTAAGCTATGTTGGCTGTCCTCATCTCGACTCGCGCCATTAACGAATTAAGTTCATCTGCTGTTAATCTATGAATAATACCAAGAATCACTTAAAAATATTTAAAAAAAACCATTATATTTATACCAAAGGCAGGTCGCGGTGCAGCGGGACAGCGTCTGCGTCAACGCGACCAGTTGTGGGTTCGATCTCCACTCGGGGGAGCGATTATATTTAAATTATTTTCACTTCCTCGTTCTGGTAATAGACAAAGTGCAGCGTTGAGTTCCACCACTTAACGCGCAATGTCTCGAATTCGTTGGAAGGTGAAGTACGGAGTGTGTTTACATTAGGTGCTTTCTGTCTATATAGTATATTTTCAAAGGCAATGCATAATAGCGATACAAGATTTTATTAGGTAGTTTAATAAATTGCGATTATTTCAACATTTTTACTATTTTTAAAGTGTTATTCCATACATAGAATTACAAAACAATTTTAAAAGACGTATAATTATTTTTTGAACGCAGCAGGATTCAGACCCGCGCTTCTTGGACATCGTCCAAACACTCTGACCGCTAAGCCATTCGTTCTTCTACCGGCTTCGTCAAAATTCGTAATAAGTGTAGAATAATATTTTATAAAAATAGTAAAAATATTAAATTTAATAAAATTCTCTCTTGCCAAACGATTATATCTTAATAATCTTTGGGTAGTAGAAAATTATAAAAATATTTTTACAGGGATGCTAACAACATAAATAAGTTGTAAAGACACGTATAAGAATTTCGACGCAACCAGATATAGAACGCATGGCTTAGCGGTCATACCGCTTGGGCGGTTTCCCAGAGGCGCGGGGTCAAATTCCGCTTCCGTTCAAATTTTTTTAAGGAATTATTTCCTCTCAAACGATAATCAGTGAAATGCACCAGAGTACAGTATCGTAACGTTGAATAAAAGACCGTCATATCCGATACGACCCATTTATTACCACTTGAGAGGATCTATTTCATGTAAATCTGTCATTGGCTCCTGTATTACAAGTAAAGCTAATTAAAGTGAGGGTTTTTAGTGAAATCTAACACTGTATTCAGTATAGTCTGAAATACTGAGAAATAAACGTTCTTTAATCGCTTTTTTTAGTTTCACGCTCTTATCCCGTCGTGGCGCAGTGTGACAGCGTCTGACTATAAACACAATCGGTTGTGGATTCGATCCCCACTCGGGGGAGTGATTATAATTAAATTATTATGACTTTCTCGCTCTGGTAAAGACAAAGTGCGGCGTTGAGTTCCACCACTCAACACGCAATGTCTCGAATTTGGTGGAAAGCGAAGTACGGAGTGAGTTAACACTAGGTACTTTCTGTCTACCCTGCTATGCGGGATAAAAGCGTGAAGTTTAAAAAATAATAATAAAAAAAACTTGGTATTAATACATATTGTCTTACAGCAAAGATATTTATGTTTAAAAAAAATCAATAAATCCGTTATAAAGAAAGCACGAAATACTTTAGCGCGTGTGTTAAAGAAATCTAATCCTTCCGAAGGTATAAAGTGCGAGTAATATATCCTTACTGAATGATTCATCTTCATATTTATTTATTTTTTAGCTTCACGCTTTTATCCCGCATAGCAGGGTAGGCAGAAAGTACCTAGTGTCAAGACACTCCGTACTTCACTTTCCACCGAATTCGAGACATTGCGTGTTGGGTGATGGAACTCAACGCCGCTCTTTGTCTTTACCAGAGCGAGGAAGTGAAAATAATTTAAATATAATCACTCCCCCGAGTGGGGATCGAACCCACAACCGGTCGCGTTTACAGTCAGACGGTGTCACAGTGCGCCACAACCATTCAAAATAAAATGAATATTAAAATTAACATTATTTGAAATTTTTAAATAAACATTATAATATTAATAAGAAAAATCTGAATACAACACAAAACACCCATACTTTCGCAAAGCGCTCCATTACCTCTGACTGTACTGCAAGGGAAAGAGCGTGGGCTAAAAAAAAACAAAATTCGTATTCATTACACGAACTACTAAAACTCCATAAAGTTTTTGAGCTAATGGTATTAAAAGATTTATGCGTTCAGGTCACTGACCACTGACCAAAAAAAGTCAAATCGAGTATCGAAAAAGAGCGAATGTTCTTAAATGATTTATATCGATATTTAATATTATTTAGGATATAAATTTTGGACTAATTTTATTATTTTAATACATTATATAGTTGTATATATTTTTTAAGGCCCACACAGCAGGATAGTCTGAATTTATGTAGGTTTTTCACATTACCTGAACTTCTCTACTCAGTTTTAAGGAAAGTGTTAAGTGAATGAGGAGAAGAGTCTTGAGCAACCAAGTTCACTCTGACCTATCCTACTTTGAGGGATACAGCGTGAAAAAAAATATTATAACATTATATTCTAAGAGTGATCTGTTCCTTTTGCAATATGGCGACGTCAGACTGTAATTAGGACGGTCGTGGGGTTCGATATCCACTTAAACCACTTAAGGGAATCATTGTATATAGAATTATTTTTATATCTTCGCTCTTTTAAGATAAAACGCGGCTTTGAGTTACGATACTCAATACGCAATGTCTTTGATATTTGGCGTAAGTTCTTACGTTGAGTGCCAGGTACTTCCTGTATATCTATGCGGGATAAAGGCGTGTAGCTAATTTATCGTTAATCATATATTTAATATCATAGCACGGTCGTGGCGCAGTGGGAAAGCGTCTGACTGTAAACGCGATCGGTTGTGGGTTCGATCCCCACTCGGGGGAGTGATTATATTTAATTATTTTCCACGCTCTGGTAAACAACAAAGTGCGGCGTTGAGTTCCACCATTCAACACGCAATGTCTCGAATTCGGTGGAAAGCGAAGTACGAAGTGACTTGGCACTAGGTACTTTCTGTCTACCCTGCTATGCGGGATAAAAGCGTGAAGCTAAAAAAATATCATTGCCCAGGCAATGACTGATTGTACGTGATTGATTGTTGGTTCGATTTCCACTCGGGGAAACGATAATATTTTTATTTAAACGATTATAATTAAATTATAGCGGAGTGTCTTGACACTAGCTTGTCTCTGAGTAAGCAGGTTTGATATCCACTTGAAGCATTCACAATTTTTAATTATTTTCATATTCACGTTTTTGTAATATAAACGTGTTTTCGACTAACGCCAGTTATTACGCAATGTCTTGATATTGGGCGGAGTTGGGCAACGGAGTCTTGTCACCAGGTACTCCGATTCCCGCTATGCGGAAAAAAGTATCAAAATTGAAATATAAAAAATCGAACCCCACACCAGTTTAGCTTGTTGCCAACGCACACTAGACATGAAAAAGTTATAAATTATACGTAGTTTATTGAACTCCACGAATGCATTACTAAAAAAATTCATCAACTTAATAGTACCTATATTAAAACACTCACCAACATCTAAAGTTAATATGTAGCTTTTTACATGATAAATATATAAAATGTATAAAATTATAGACGACGCTCGTTCGTTTCCTTTGCATACAATATAATGAAATATCATTATTCCGTTGATAATTTAATAAAAACTCGAGTCAAGATAGTGTATTGAGTGTTTCGTAGGTTCTGTATTATATTTATATAAAATAATACAATTACTCCGAATGGGAATCGAAGTTATAACCAATTGTGTTTACATTCAGACGCTGTCCGTTGTTCTACTTAGTTGAGCCGCAATGGTTAAAGCGCGTGTAAATTTTAAATTTTGTTCATATAAAAAATATATATATTATGTATGATTTGAAAACATTTTTGAAAAAACATACGTACGAACGTATAAAAGTTCGAACGCAGCGGGATTTGAACCTGTTATTTTTATACGTTTTTACAAAAATATTTTCTAAGTATCTTAAGTGTGGAATAACACTTTAAAAATAGTAATATTAAGATAAAATAGCAATCTCTCTTGTTAAACTATTATTTCTTAATAATCTTTAAGTTGAAGAAATTTGTAAAAATCTCTATACACATATGCTAACAACATAAATAAGTTGTAACAAAGTTATAAGAATTTCGACGCAGCTGGTAGTAGAACGCATGGCTTAGCGTTCAGAGCGCTTGGACGATAGCCAAGAAGCGAGGGTTCGAATCCCGCTGCGTTCAAATTTTCAAACGTTTTTTTCAAAAATGTTTTCAAATCCTAAGTGTATAATAAGCAAATATTTATGATTTGATTATATCATGTCTATTTGTAATATTGAAATAATTTCTTTATTAAAATTATATATCATACCTACGCATAGATGGTACATATAGCTAAATAATGTATACTTTAAATAATTTTTGTCTGTCAGTCTATTCGTTCCGACTAATCTCTGGAACTGCTGAACCGACGGGACTGGATTTGCACTGGCAGGTAACTGATGATGTTACAAGGAGTAACTTAATCTACTTTTGTATTTTTAATTATAGAAGAAAGATCTAGAGATATGAAGTCGTAGATAGTTAGCTAAAATGTAATTAAATTAAATTAAAAGGTTAGATATCCCACCTTGCTTACTACACACGACCTTAGAACGATACGTAATCTTTGATTCTCTACCATTTTAAACAGAAAAGCTTTAGTATCGTACTTCGAGACATTGCGTGTTGAGTGGTGAAACTCAACACCGCACTTTGTCTTACCAGAGCGAGAACACTCCCCCGAGTGGGGATCGAACCCACAACCGATCACGTTCACAGTCACGATCCCGTCCCCCTGCGCCACGATCAGCCTCAACTCTAAAATATTTTTTAATTAAAATTCCTACAATCAGTCTTATTAATGACATACTCAAATAACATGTTAATGTCTTAAAAGAATATTTCTCGAACATTATTTATGTGTCGACAATACCATAATCTTATAGGTATGGCTAATAAGGAAGTCATTGTAATATAAACGTTTTTTTTTAATATCTGATCAACTGATCGATGTATCGAATTAACGTTTCTTATTATCGATCCAGGGGGTTTTACGTGACGTGCAAACATACACGCCATTATATATTTATATATATATATATATATATATATATATATATATATATATATATATATATATATATATATATATATATATATTTAAGGTCACGACGTAGTAAGTGAATTAATTTTGTGTTTTTTTTTTCATTAACAGAAAGGTGTTTTAAAGTAATTTCTATGTCAAAAAATATTTACTAATAATTTTTTTTTTTAATTTTTTCCTAATAGAGATTTTTTTTTTTCTTATTAATGAAGCCTTGGAACTTTCGTTTAATGCTTTTTACATTCCAATAGTTTGTTTTGGTACTAATTCTCTCTTAGTGGTGTATCTAGAGCGGTCGTGGCGCTGTGGCACAGCGTCTGACTGTAAACGCTATCGGTTGTGGGTTCGATCCTCACTCGGGGGAGTGATTATATTTAAATTATTTTCACTTCCTCGCTGAGTTCCAACACTCAACACGCAATGTCCCGAATTCGGTGGAAAGCGAAGTACGGAGTGTCTTGATACTAGGTACTTTCTATCTACCTTGCTATCGTACGTAGGCCGTTAGATTCGTCTTAAGGGCGCAAGTGTAACTGAATACATAAAATTACTAAACAAAAATGAAAATGATGAAAATGGCTGATTTAAATGTTTATTTTTAAACGCAGTCGTGTTTATATTTTTTTTAATTATTACTTATTCTCACAACTGGTCACATTTGTTCGACCACCGTTGTCAACCAACGTGACATTTTATCAACCCCCTCTATGCCTTTAAAGTGTGGCATAATGTATAAAAAACTTATATTTTAGGATAACAAATTTATACGTTTATACCCAGATATTTCAGAGTGAGTGTCGTCCATACACCGCAGCTTCTCAATAAATATCTTCTCATTATGGTCCCCTCTTGAATTGGTTGAGGATGTGTCTATATCCGGGACCAAGGCCGCATCTTCTACTAGTCTTTCAATCTGATGCAAACAGTAAAAATATTTTTTATTCCGAATACTAGGGCAGACAGGAAGTACACAGTGTCAAGGCACTCTGTACTGCCGCCGCTTTAATGCTTTTGTGTTTGTCACTTTATATAAGCATATATATCAAACACATGGTAGTGTTTATTACATTTATATATATATATATATATATATATATATATATATATATATATATATATATATATATATATACCTAAAGCTAGAAAAATAGACGCATTAAATGACTTAATTTAATTATTACTAAAACTTATCAGACCGCAATAATCGTGCCTCATTCTTGTAAGAACGCATGATGAGTTTATTTAAATTTCAATTTTCTTAGATGATGTAACAACATAATATAAAACTCATTATATTATATTGTAAAGCAATATTTACACAGTTACGATTATAAGCAAACAAACCTTACCTACCCTTTTTTTTGCTTTTATAGTTTTCATGTATAACGTACTTAGTAACAAGACACTCTGCATTCCATTCGCTTTCGAGACATCATTTGTTGAGTGGCGGAACTCAACGCCGTGCTTCATATAACAAGAATCGATAAATAAAAATAATCCAAGTACAATGCCTTTATTGTGGTTTGGAAACCACTTTCAATGCAGATTACAATCAGGCTCTGTTTCACAGCGCTATTAAAGTCTTAATATTTAGGGGTCAAAATAAATTACATAACATAAAATTCTTGAATTTTCGACCCCTTTCTCTCATCTTTGACACAGCTGGTCCTTTTTGAGAGAACTCCTCCCTTCCTCTTAATGTTTGACGGCTGGCCCCTTACTTGGTAAATATTGAATACAAAAATGTAGGCCGGTGACCGTGTCTGACTGTAAACACGATCGTTTGTGGGTACGATTCCCACTCGGGGTAGTGATTGTATTGCGACGTTGAGTGCCGCCACTCAACACGTAAACAATGTTATAATAATAAAACGAACCATTTTGTTTGAAATATTGATATGATGCTGTTCCAAAGTATCATCTTCCAGTGGATCTACGGCATCCTTACGGTCAAAGTGCGTTGCTCGAACTGATTCATTGTTGCCCATAGTACCTTAATTAATAAAAAAAATTATATATATATATATATATATATATATATATATATATATATATACATAAATATATACATATATGTAAAGAAGGGGGTCCATTACGCCACTATTACCTTGAACTTTTCATGCCACAAGCCGATAATCATAATATACCTAAGTCTCGCTCATGGAATAAAATTTGCATCAATTTTCGACCGGACGTTCCGAGCGACGGCGAAATCGATACAGAACATTTCATATAAATATATAATAAAGCACACATATATGTATATAAAAGAAACTAATTTAATTTATTACTATCATCTTTCAATTTATGAATATTAATTTTTTTTATATCTTCATTTTTTTTTATCTTTTAGGAAGTTACACAAAGAGTGTCAAGACCCTCTGCTGAATCCAAGAGATGAGTTGAGTTGCGGAACTCAACGCTGTTAAAAATAAACTTAATTTGGTTTAATGTTTATATATTAAATATTTTTGTTTGTTTTGCATCTCATTGATTGCACACTTTCTTCCCACCACTATATTAAAGACAGCTTCCCTTTATTTCCCGCATGCTAGTTTAGGTAATAGGAAGACAGAATATAGTGTCAAGACACTCCCAATTCCGCGTTTTACCAGAGCGAGTAAATAAAAATAATTTAAATATATTCGTTCCCTCGAGTAGGATTCGAACCCACGACCGGCCTGTCTGTGTGTTTTTGATGTAGCGTGTTTGCTTAAATATATTTACATGTACTTAAAATATTTATCTAAATCTTTAATAGGATGATCTACAACCATGAAATGGATTATAAAACCGATTTGTCATTGGTGTATACATAATGTATATATTAATTTTGTTTTTTTAACTGAAACGTATTACTAAATATTAAGAGGGATTAAATATTCGATTATCTTACGGCGTTAAGCTCCGTTTGGAATGCTTTTTCTCGCATAGCAGAGTGGAAAGATAGAAATCAGTGCCAAAACTCTCCCTTTAACACGGCTAGAAGTCGAGGCCTTTGATGTTAAGTGACTGAGCTTAACGCCGCACTTTGTTTTATCAGATCAGGGAAATGACACAATTATATTATATATACATATACAATAATACATATTATATATTAAAATATACGTTTACATTCACAATAAACAAAACAACGAACTAATACAAATATTTGTCATCACGGAAATTGAACCGGCGACCTCTGATTTCAGGTATTACCTGTCTGGTACTCTACAGGGTCAGAGGAGGTAAATATTCATATAACTATGATTCATAACTTATTTTGGCATTTCATTTTTATTAGTATTATCTATAGAAAAAAAAAAAAAAAAAATTGTACCCCTTTTTTTAGCCTCACGCTTTCATCCTGCCTAGCAGGGTAGGATAGGTCGTACCTATAAACTCCGAATTCCGCCAAATTCGAGAATTGCCTGTTGAATGGCGGAACTCAACGCCGCGTTTTGTCTTACCAGAGATAGGAAATGAAAATAAATTAAATATAATCATTTCCCCGTGTGGAAGGAAATTAAACCCACAACCGATCGCGTTTACAATCGGACGCTGTCCCACTGTGCTACGACTGCCTTTTATATATTTTCCTCTATATAAAAACCCTATTGGTCATAATGTGCGAAATACATGGAATATTTACGCAAAAAAAATTCAAGGTTTCTGTATGACTGTACAGCTTTGGATGCAGGTTTCTTTTACCAGTTTTTAGAAGTAATATTTATAATTTATTTTTTACTTTTCTTAACAACAAATAGATATCGCGCGACGTTGAGTTACGCCGATCATCATGCAATGCCTGTATTAAAGTGAAAGTGGAAAGCGGAGAGAACAACCACTAAGATCATTGCTCTATTGGCGATGCTCGAATATATCTAAATTGTTTAAAGAACTAACAAACTACGCATTTATTTATTATATCGCTATTTTAGTCTTTCTGGCATATTCATACAATGAGAATACTGTATTTTGGTCAGAATTGAATTCGTGTGTTTTTCAGGCCACACAGACCTAGGAAGTTCCAGAACCTCATATAAATATATCAAAAAATTTTTTATTTTTACTTTAGTACCATATTTATCTGTAATATAATTTAATATTACGCAAACTGTGTGCGATAATTCTCTAAAGCTGGTTCACGTCAACTGTGGAAGGTCAGGGTACAATTTTGCCGAATTTTTGGATTAAATAATGAAATTCATTTTGACATACACACAGTTACATCAGCACAGTGTCAAAATTTTAGACATTACATGAATGTGTAATATATAAATCTTAATATAAAAAAATTAGAAGAGCAAATAATTCTGATTATAAATAAAATATGTATTTGAACAATTGCGTGTTGAGTGACGTAACTCAACGCCGCGTTTGTCATATCGTATGAACTTCCAATCGACTGCGTTTATCATCAGATTAACTAATTTAATTTGAAATAAATATTGATAGATCTTTTTATAATAGAATATTAAAATAATAGATATTTTTTTTCCTAGAAAACAATAAAGATATTCAAATTCTAATATCTTCAATATTTTTTTTAGCTTCACGCTTTATCCCGTAGACAGAAAGTACCTAGCGTCAAGACACTCCGTACTTTACACTTTCCACCGAATTCGAGACATTGCGTGTTGAGTGGTGGAACTCAACGCAGCTTTTATCTTCAAATTTAATTTCCAATATCTTCACAAGCACCATTATGGAGATCAAGCACCATTTGTCAAAAAAAAAGACTTAAAATATCTATTACACTGCTTATAATATGCTTGTATAAACATATTATTTTCTGGTTTTTTATCTGATTCCGGTGACTCATTCATTGTAGATATATTGAACTAAATTATTTATTATAATTCAGTTATAATAAATAACCAATGCCACGGGCCGGATGTAAGAGGCGTTTATACCAGTAATTTGATGGTAGGAGGACCTTCGAAGGGCTCAATTCGTTAATTATTGGAAAAATGGTCTGCCATTGGGAGGGTTGTTTTTACCGCGTATGTAAGTATGTATGTATGTCCGTTTCTTTGTTCCCTTGTAACTGTTAAACCCGTGAATTTATTTTGACAAATGATACATCGTTAGATTAGTCTTAAGGGAGCGCGTGTTACTGAAAACAAATTAGTGGATTTAAACACTTAATTATTAAAAACAGTCGGGTTTTTAATTTATTATAATGTAGAACGATAAATGCGAAATTATATTTGAAATAAGTAGACGTTTATTATTCTCACGCAAAAACTACAGAACGGGCTTAGATGAGAACTTTACAGTAATATAACTTGTACGTCTATATCATACATAGGGTACAAACGATTTTGTATGTTTGGCCATAACGTAACGTTGTGTAATTATTTTTCTATAAGTCTTGAATAAATTAAAACAATTCATTATAAAAGTAAAAATTTTCAAAATCTGACTATAATATGATAATATATAATAATTTATATTCTTTAGTTCGTTATGTACAGATGAACCCTAAATGGTACTTTAGGTACTTAAAAATTACCTCAATTACCTATTATATGGTAAGAGGCTAAATTTCTTTCCACTTTATCCCGCATAGCAAGGTAGTTCGAGACAACCTAGTGTCTAGACACTTCGTTGACTGTGTACCGCCCGAAATCAAGACTATGTGTGTTGAGCGGCGAACTCAACGCCGCGTTTTATCCGACTAAACTGGAAAAATGAAAATATATCTTTTATTTATAAATATAATGATTCCCCCGATTGGGAATCAAATCCACAACAATTGTGTCACAATGACCTCAATATAAAAACGATGAGTTATAATATCAAATGTGTTTTTATCATGATGTAATATTTTGTTGTTCTTAGAAGCGTGACAAATTCGGTTAAACAGCCTTGTGACATCACATGCAAATATAGGCAGTTAGTTTGTCTTTGAATATATACAATTTTATTAAAAAAAATGATATAAACTTAATTGTAGCGAGACTCGAACCCGCACTAATTGAAACTATCCAAAATTATACCTTCAAAGCATGTTAAAAAGTCTTCTATACCAACTTAACGGGTGAGGCGTTAAGTGTATGTAAGCAGATGAACAAAACGCAGTTTTTCGATTATTATTTTTTTACCGTAGAGGAATTAACTTGAAACTGGTTTGAATTTTTGCGTACAGCTTGAAACAAATTATTGTATACTCTATATGTTTATTTACAGATTATAAAAAGATCTAATTTATTATTATGGAACTAATAATCTAGTGCCATGGTTTCACGCTTTTATCCCGCATAGCGGAATAGACACGTAATACCTAGTTTCAAGCGGAATTTTAGATATTGTGTGTTTAGTGGTGGAACTCAAAGCCGTGCTTTGTCTTACCAGAGCTAGGAAATGGAATTAATTCATTCTCCCGAGAGAGAATCGAACCCACAACCAGTTGCGTTTACAGTCGGAAGCTGCTGCACTATGACCAGTCTCTAACTCTATGTCACTGACAAGAACAAATATAGCAGTTTAGTTTGGCTTATAATAATTCATTGTATTTTAAAGTAGATCTTAAGTTGAAATTGTTTGTTCAAAGTAATTTTACAAATCAAAAATTCATATAAATGATTTATTTATAATATTGTACTATTTCATTCGTATTAAGGCTTCCGCAAAGATTACAACATTATCGAAAAAAAAGTATACAAGAACAGTACTCTAATATAACTGGCATAGAATTTAACAAATTAAAAAATTTAAAAATTAGTTTAGCATTTATTAATGATGACAGATAGATAAACCTTCAAACATTTTAAAATTTATATATACTTTTTCACGCGTCACGCTTTCCCCATAGTAGAGTGGACAGAAAGTCAAATCAGTCCTAGTGTTAAGACACTCCGTACTTCGTTTTCCACCGAATTCCAGATATTGCGTGCTGAGTGGTGAAGCTTAACGCTGTTTTTTGGTTAAATATAATCATTCCTCAGATAGTGAATCGAACTCACAACCAATAACGTTCACAGTCAGAAGCTGCCCCACTACGCCACGATGGTCTACATGCAAAAAAGTAAGTTAAAATCTACTAACTGTAAACAAAATAAACAAAAGAAAATATTTATAATACTTCCTTATTATATTAATTATATATTTATAAATATTAAAACTGTTTTCTGGTGATAAATAGATGAATCATATAATTTTAAAATATTTTTCCTCAAGGATATATGTTAAAATAAAAATATAATCCTATTTGGCGAAGCTTCTTGATTTAACTCATTTCTTGATTCTATATTTTGGAATGAATATAAGAATAAATACTAAAGTATTGTTCCCAATTCCTCATCTTCACGCTTTTATTCCGCATAGTAGTGGATGTACCTAGTGTTATGACACCATGTACTCCGTTTTCCGTCAAGTTAAAGACATTGTCTGTTTTGTGGCGGAACTCAACGCCGTGCTTTATATTATAAGAGCGAGAAAATTTAAAATAATTTAGATATAATGACTCCCAGAGTAGAAATCAAACCCACAACCGATCGCATTTACAGACAGACACTGTCCCACTGCGCAACGCCTTATACGTTACGTTGTCAAAAGCAAAGCTAGAAAACCAATATGTTATTGAACTCCTAATTATATCGTAAATAACGGAAATTGTATCGGGAAGTAACGGAAGCGATATATCATTTGCACTCTGTTACAGCTTATATCAACTATTTTGTAAGCCGCAAAAAACATTGTTGTTTATTGCACATACGTATATATGTGTATTAATATACATATAATAATTATTGTAAACCTTGAAATATATTCTTGAAGTATATTACGCGTGTTGTGTGTTCGATGGCCACTTAAGAGAACAATTGTGTTTAGCATATTCTTGCAATTATATGCGGCGTTGAGTTCCGCCATAACACTGAGAAAAATCTCTTTTCTACTAGCATTAGTAGTTAGCTGTATATTGAGTGAAAGAACTAATTTTATACGCTTATTTATCTTAGTGTGCTGAAGAATTTATATTTATATTCATGTCCGCATACAGGAAACACGGAGCTCTCCGTATCCCTACTAAATTCTAAACATCGGGGTTTTATGTGGTAGAACTCAAAGTCGCACTTTGTCTTACTAGAGCAGATAAAATTCCATATAACATTCCTACGAGCGGAAACTAACTGACAACCACCGTGTATACGGCTTTGCACACTGCGCTGTGCTTAATCGTACCAATCTTTATAATATATCTCGTAATGGTCGTAAATCCTTCGAACTACTCTTAAATTTTAAAAATTTAAACTTAAATTGAACCTAGAACTGTCATAAAATCAAATACTGTTTTATTAAATACTAGCGGCTCGCTCACGGACTCACTATACTATAGCTATTTCTTTCTTTTAATGATCCACATGGGATTTCATTCGACCACCAATGGCTTCATGGTCCACATGTGATTTTACTCATCCAGCTATGCCACCTAGGTCCACTGTGATATCATTCTTCCACATTTGACACCATGGTCCACGTCTAAATCCATATATGACATCATAGTCAACATGTGATTTTACTCATCCACATATGATATTATGATCAACTAATGATTTTGCTCATCCACACATGACATCATGATCTACATGTGATTTCACCGATATACATATGACGTCATGGTCCAGATGTGATTTTACGATTTCCCACATGACACCATGGCCCACACATGGTCTTACTCATCCACATATAACATCATGCCCCACATTTGATTTAACCCATCCACATATGACACAATAATCTATACATGATTTTGCTCATCCACACATGACATCATGATTCACGTGTGATTTCACGATTCCCCACATAACACCATGGCCCACATGTGGTGTTACTCGTCCACATATGACATCTTGCCCCACATGTGATTTCACTGATCCACACATGGCATAGTCATCATCATTATCATCGCAGACTCTACAGCCGCGGGTGGACCTTGGTCTGGCCCATATTTTTTCCAATCCGATTTATTTTGTGGTTTCTGCCTCCACCTCTTAATCACGAGGACTTTCGCATTGTCCTTAACACCATCTAACCATCGCAGCTTGGTCTACCTCGGCTTCTGCAGCTGTGAGGCCTTCCAATGAACAGTTTCTTTGGAGTCCTCGTATTATTCATTCTTAAAATATGCCCTGCCCAACAAAACCGGTCAACTTTTATAGTTTTGGCGATGTTTGGCTCATTGTATGACTGTTTTAGCTACATACTCATTACATATTCTATTAAACTAATTACAAATTCGCACGGCCTAATGATTTTAATTAGCTTCACGCTTTATTACTCATAACAAGGTAGTCAGATACAACCTAGTGTCAAAACAATCCGTTGCCCGTTTTGCGCCCGAAATTAACGAACATTGAGAAAATGACAGTGAGTGGCGAACTCAACGCCGCGCTTTTTCGTATCAGAGCAGAGAAATGAAAAAAAAAATAATATCACTTCCCCGACTAGGAATCAAACCCACAACCAATAGTGTTTACAATCAGACATTGTCTCACTGCCACTATGAAATAAATAATTAATAAGAAATCCAAATACAAACTAAATAACAGCGTACCTATTAAAAATATTAATATTTTTGTAGAATGGTAAAAAAATTTGAACGCAGCTGGATTTGTACCCGCGCCTCTTGAATACCGTCCAAGCGCTCTGACTGCTAAGCCTTGCGTTCTACTACCAGCTGCGTCGAAATTCTTATGCGTTTGTTACAACTTATTTACGTTGTTAGCATCTATGGAGAGATTTTTACAAATTTCTACTACTTAAAGATATTAAAAAATATCGTTTAACAAGAGAGATTGCCATTTTATTTTAATATTTACTATATTTGAAGTATTATTCCACGCTTAGAGTTAGAAAAAAAAATTGTAAAAACGTATAAATTTTTTTTTCGTTCATTTTTAACTACAAGGTAATACTACGAGGAATTTCATATCAAAAAGGCAATGAAAAACTTTCGTTAATGTGATTTCGGCAGTGACAAGGGTTAATAGCATGTTATGCCAATAACATCGTAAAAGTTGATCATATAGTAAAAATTTTTTGTAAAATATAAAATATATTTAAAAAAAAACATTTTGCTCTTAAATTTATTTTTTAATAGTTTCCTGTATTCTACAATTGAAGTCATTCCATTTGATACTTATATTGGGGGGATTGTACAAAAACTTGAGATTCGACATTTTGTCGCGGCAGCCATTTTGAATTAAAAAAAAATAATGAATATGGATTGATTTTCATCGTAACGACAAGACACTTGGATATGGGTCAAACAAAGCTTGAAGCAAGATTTCACGCACTATTTATCTAACACGGCAAAGTAAATATAAACTTGTAAAGAGGCAAATGTTCCGTGTGCTACTGTGTTTAATTTTGAAAACGTAGTAAACTTAGTTATGGACTTTTCTATGAAAAATTTGAAGTATATTTATTAAAAAAAAAAATTAGTATATATTATTGATAGTTTTTGTAATTCTTTATAATATGATACATATCTTATGTCATATATTTGGCGTAGGCGAAACAGATGGCGGTAGTTAGATATAATTAATTTTTGTATCAACTAACGGGCAAATGCCGCTTCAGTCTACCCACAAGGGGGACCACGGACTACTGTAAAGTGTTCAAAACGTCGGGTTTTCAAAAATATATTTTCGAATATCAAAACATACGCGATTAATTTGTTTAAAATAGTTTCATATTAAACAAATTTGGCAAGCCTTTAATGTACATGGCCAAGTTCAGTATGTTTTTTGAATACAAAAAGTGGATTTTTTATTGATTTTATAAAAATATACATAACACCGAAACAAATCATGTTAGACATTAATTGCTTTCGCTACAGTTATGACGTTTTCATTTAATATAAATAATGAAACGATAAAAAAAGTATGGTAAGAAAGATTTATGTACAAAGGTGAGTGGTACGAGAGGTCGGAGGAGACCTCGGTTGACCTTCGAAAACACAGTATCGAAGATACTGGAGGCAGGTCGCGTAAAAATCATGAGGATCCTCCGAAGTGCATGTATGAAGGGTCTAATGACTGTGGACGAGGCGAAGGAGGTATGTAGGGAGGCGCGTTTGGCGCTCCGTCCTTTCTGACTACCCCGCAAGGGATAAAGCGTGAAGCTAAAAAAAAGAGTGGTAACCCAGAAACAGTAAAAGAAACGTGGAAGGCAAAATAAAAGATGGGAGGACGAACTTAAAGCGATAGCGGGTCCGTCGTGGTCAAGAACCGCCAGAGGCAGAATTGAGTGGAAAAAATTGGAAGAGGCCTTTGTCATATAGGGGCAAACAGATATAGGTAAGTAAACATACTTTTAAAAACTCCTATGACATATAAACTCAAATGTATAATATCTGAATAAATGCTTTATTATATTATTATTATTATTAATATTATATTAATCAATAGGATATTTTGGTCTTTGAAATTCTTACATATTTTAAGTGATTTGAAAACCCGACGTTTGTACACTTTACAGTAGTCCCTCCGCAGTCCGTGACTACGTATTCGAAACGTTACAAATATGTATTTTTGAATACCCAAATATACGCGTTTAATCCATTAAATATTGTTTTTTATATCATTTTTTCTTTATACATTACGCTTTACCCTCCGCTACGCTTTATCTTGCATAGCAAGGTAGTCAGAGACAACGTAGTGTCAAGACACTTCATTGTCTGTTTTCCGTAAGAAATCGAAGCATTGCGTGTGGAGTGAAGAGCTCAACGCCGCGTTTCGTCTTACTAGAGGAGTGGAATTAAATTGCTTTATTGTGCCTATATCAGTGAAATTTAAGTATGCTATTCAATAAACTATAAAACTATTTTGAAACAAAAACATACAAAATGCTGCGTAGGAAACCGTGCAATGTAAATATTATAAATGTTTCTGGTACATGTTAAAAATATTTCCTTTATTTTTGAGGCATTATTTAAGGTAAGTTTATACTAACCTAAGTATATAGTAGTTTGTGAGCTTTATAGCTTACTATAAGTTGTCTATTTTCAATTTTTCCTACTAATAGATATTATATGGCGGAATTAAACGCCGTCTTTATATCACTAAACTGAAATTACAAGATATAAACATATCCTGAAATTGAATTCGTTCTAAGGAATAAAGTTATAACCTCCTTCAGTTAGTTTAGCAAACTATGGACTATAAATATATATCTAAAACTACTATATCTACGAATATACAAAATAAACAGCACGAACAAATTAATAATAAGCGTCAATTGTGGCATAAATCAGTTAAAAAAACGTCTTTACCATACATTGCCACTTAAAAAGGCAATTTATTTCAATATCTCCATTATATCTTCAATGGAAGACGAGGAAAGGTCAAAACTCGTGGACATGAGCAGATGAGCACCTAAACAAGTTTCGAGGGGGAAAGGGGGGCTGACGTCATCGGAGGCTGTATATAGAAGATGCGCTCAAATGATTCTACGTTATTTTGACTTTAGTACTCTGGTGTGACGAATATAAACACATATATATATATAAATATATATATACGGACACATTATTGGCAATTTTGAAAAAATGCTGCGTTTCGGAACTCTTTTGACGGTACTTGTAAGTATTTTTTTAATTTTTCTTTTGTTTCTCTTTAAAAAATTCGGTTAAGTGATTTTGTTGGATTCATAAGATTTTACAGTTATTATATAATTCATACTTATTTATTGCAATCGCAATATTATAATAATTAATATATATATATATATATATATATATATATATATAATATTTGAGACGCACAATTTCGGGGGGACAGTGCAATGTCTTGACACTATGTTGTAACTGACTATCGAAGCTCTTTTAAATAAATTTTCTGTATAAATTAATTATAATAAAATTACTTTACTTTTTTTAACTATTACTTTACTTACATTTTTAACTATTACGAACTCGTTTTGTACTTTCTGTAAATTATACAAACGTGTGAAGTGATTGGCGGAAGTAAACGCTGCACTTTGTATAACAATATATTAAGCATTGTCTCGACTAGGAATTGAAGCCACAACTAACATTAAATGTCTGAACTTTTGAAACGCGTAACATTACACCGTACGATATTCATTATATCTATTATGATTAAATATTTTTACTAAATGACGAGTTATTTTAAATATTGATGCTAGGAAATATCCTCTTGATTCGTTTTAATAAACATTTTTGAATGTCATTTTTTTTTAATCATTTCCTGTTTTGTTCAAATTAATTAAAGATATTCTATTCTGAATTAAAATTCTTAAAATTATAAACAACGTACGGAGATAGTACAGCAGCTCAAGAGCCGTAGTGTCAAGACACTTCGTTATTCGCTTTTCAAAGACCATCATACAGCAATACGATTGATCGTAGATTCGATTAGCACTTAGAGCAATAAATATATTTAAAACATTATCAATTCTCTGCTCTGGTAAGACAATCCGCGGCGTTTAACACAACATGCAATATTTCGATTGTAAAGCGCTTATGAAAAATAATTTCTTTTATATACCCATATTAAATAACACATAATTATCGTGATATTATTGCCGAAATACATGAATCCTTTATAACTTATAGTCTGTATTATTTTAATAAATAACCTACTTTACTTTAAAGTTTCATCTTTATTGGTTTAGTAGTTTTTACGTGAAAGACAACACAACAACATACATACAAACATCCGTCACAAGCCTAGCCTATTTATTTATATACGTAAATTGATCGTTAAAAATGTCAAGTCGCTATGAAAAGATATGGTTACAGGTTCAAATTTTACTATAGGGCAGGCTCATATTTACAAAAGAGCTGAAAACGAGTAAATGAAAGGAAATTAACGTATTGTTATGTTCTTTTTGTATACTCCACAAAATGCGAGGCATTATTTTTTAGCTTTAACCTCGCATAGCATTGTAGACAGGAAATGCTTAGTGTCAAAACACTCCGTATTCCGGTTTCCGCCAAATTCAAGATAGTTCATGTTGAATGGCGGAAATAAACGCCACACTTTACCTTACTAGCGTTATATATATACATTATCTTGCCGCGACCGGCGAGATATTCGTGTTTATAAAAACTTATAATAAATAAAATTACATTTGAAATTATTGGTAAGGCTCCAGGATGTTACAAAAAGCTTCAAGCAAGTAGGTATAAGAATGCCGCCCTTATTCGTTCACACGCAAGCCTAGTATAGCTGTCAATTATCATATATAAATATATAATGGAAGGGAATTCGTTGCAAGCTGACGGAAACGCACAAACTTGTTTTGAAGGCAACTCAAAATTTAAAATGGTTTTTATTTTGAGCAGAGACAAGTCAGTGACACATTACTCTCTTAATTTCCCTTATTTAGACGTTTGCAGCTTCACACATAGTATAGTAATTAGAGACAACCTAGTGTCAAGACACTACGTTGACTGCTTACTGCCCGAAAACGAGACGTCGTGTGTTGAATTGTGAGAACTTAACGCCGTGCTTTGTCTTACCGGAGTGAAGTAATATGTAAAAAAAGTCCAAAAAAAATAATTTCCGATTTCCAGTGGATGTTACTATGTTCGATAGATTTATTAAAATTCGACAAAAGTAATGACTGTTTACTTTAGGTTACGTTACTCTCCTTTTACGAGAAAACGCGCGTATTTGTTGAAATAAAATTTAAAGAATAATATGTTCATTTCTCCGAGTGGGAATTGAACCCACGACTAATATCATTACGCTTAAAGACATATTCTTTAAAAGAAAATCTATTATATGCTTTGCCCTATGGTATATAGAAATAGTCAAAGTAAAAAAAAATACAGGAGTAACTTGAGGCCGATTTAGCGAAATGGGACAGCGTTTGACTGTAAACGCGATCGGTTGTGGGTTCGATCCTCACTCGGGGGAGTGGTTATATTTAAATTGTTGTCGCCTCGCTCTGGTAACAAAGTGCGTAGCTGAGTTCCACCACTCAACACGCAATGTCTCGAATTCAGTGGAAAGTATAGAGTGTCTAGACACTAAGTCTTTTCTGTCTACCGTTAGCTAAGCTAAGCTAAGCGCTAATCTATAAAAAATAACTTAAATCATATTTATGTAAAACACGATGTATAATTTTGATAAAGATAATATTGTATTGAAAATTGATACGAGATTATATTAAAAGGTTCAACATTTGAGAACTTAATTTTGTATGCCGAAGTGCCATTTGGATTAGTGGTTAGTTATTCTGATTAAGTTAAAGTGATAGTGGTTCAATCTTTGCTTAAGACAAAATACAATATATTTTTTTCTTATTAATTATAATAATGTTATATAATAGAAAGTATTTGAGCAAGACATTTAACGTGCATAAGGCGGGAGAATAAATTCTCTTTTATTTTAACTTCACGCATCACTTTTTATCCCGCATAGTAGGAAGTGCTTAGTGTCAAAACACTCCGTACTTAGCTTTTTGCCGAATTAGAGACATTGAGCGGTGAGTGGCGGAACTCAACGCCGCGCTTTATCTTACCAGGGCGAGGAAATGAAAATAATTTAAATAGTCTTACAATATGAGGCTGTTCCACTGCCGATCGGCTTCTCTCCAACTCTCTTTGTAGTGAACGAATATTCGGATATGCATACAAAAATTTTAATAGGTACTTACGTCTTTTGACTTCACACGATGGTCCGTTTCCATTTACAAATATTTGCTACATTAAACACTTAAAACATGACTCAATTCACAGAAATTTTGATGTTTCATGACATTTTGCAATGATGTGTCGATGTGACGTTAATTTTAAAAAGTAAATTTAAAAAAGTTTACAATAGTATTTAGACTGTTCGGATTTATATTTAAATGGTTTTTTTAGCTTGATACCTTTATCCCGCATAGCAGGGTAGACAGGAAGTGCCTAGTGTCAAGATACTCTGTTCTCATTTTCCCGCCGAATACAAAACATTGCGTATTGTGTAACGGAACACATCAGAATGAGGAAATGTACATAGTTTAATTTTTTCCCCTAAATGGGAATCGAACCGACAATCGATGCGTTTATAGTCAGACTCTGTCTCACTGAGCCATACATTCTATTAATATTTTTCCTTTTTATATTATTTTCTTTACTCTCATTAACAACGATTACACCAACAATTTTTGTTGGCAGAAAAAATGGCGGGAAAATAAAATAATAACAATTTTCAGTCTACTTATGTGTGACCACGGTATATTGTAAGGTGTTCGAAACGTCAGGTTTCCAAAAATGTATTTTCGAATACCAAAATATACGCGATTAATCCATTTAAAATAGTTTCATTTAAAATGTGTCAAAATCGCGAAAATCAAAGATCTTATTAAACAATTTTTTTTATTTGACTAGGGCTGCGCTTTATTTGGGTAGAAAAAGTTTATGTAAAAAAAAATAAATTTTGAAATAATATTTAGTTTTTTTTCTAATAAAATAATATATATATATATATATTTTTATTAATATAGCTAAAATATATTATAGAAATACTACATGTATTATTTAAAAAAATTAACAATTTAAACATGGCGGCTCATATGTAAAGTAATAATTTTAATTGGAAACCGGTCAGAAGAGATTTTTCGTAGAGTTCAAGATCATGTTTCAAGGTCAAAGTAATATATTTCAAAATGACCTTATGGGATTTGTCAAATCTATATTTATTTCAAGTATTATGTATACGTAAATTTATTTTGAAGGCGTTCGTGCATTTCGATGTTAAAATATACATTTAATAATTTAATTTTCATTGTTGTTTGGTATTTGAATCCGTGCTTATAGTTTCTGTCTTCGCTAAGAACTGTGCCTTAATTTTTATTTATTTATTTATTTTTACAAGGTTTAAACCGTTTGAAAGAAAAATCAATATGCTTTTATTGTGTCCGGTTTCACAATATTGACGTCTTATACTAAAAATAGTACCAAAAGTATAAAATAATAAAAAAAAACAAATATTTAGGAAAAAAAAAATCATCGGAAGAATTTGTGCTATTATTGCATATAGTCTCATCTCTTGTAACTGTCCGACTGTAACGCGATCGGTTGTGGGTTCGATCACCACTCGAGGGAGTGATTATATATAAATTATTTTCAATCCCTTGGTCTGGTAAGACAAAGTGCGGCGAGACATTGCGTTGTTGAGTTCCACCACTCAACAACGCAATGTCTCGATTTTGGTAGAAAGCGAAGTACGGAGTGTCTTGACACAAGGTACTTTCCTTTTCCTGTCTATCCTGCCATGCGGAAACAAAAACGCGAAGCTAAAACCAAAAATAAAAAAAGAACCATTAAATAGGTAAATTTATTTTAAGTATCATCTGCTACATAAAAAAATTAACACACGAAAATATCTTAATACTTTAATTTTAATATCATGTTCAGATTAAAACAAAACAAAGTAACATATCATGGCGGTATTTACAATGGCGGCGGGTGGTCCTTTTCGCGTTTACGTCTACTTTATCGAGCGTGTGACCTTTGACCATTTGGTTTATCCATACATCAATTTGTAGTTTTTAGCTTCACGCGTTTTTTCTCGCATAGCAGGGTAGACAGAAAGTACCTAGTGTCAAAACACTCCGTACTCCGCTTTCCGACGAATTCGAGACATTGCGTGTTGAGTGGTGAAACTCAACGTGGTACTTTGTCTTACCAGAGCGAAGATGTGGAAATTATATAAATGTAATCACTCCCCCGAGTGGGGATCGAAACCACAACCGATCGCGTTACAGTCAGACGCTGTCCCACTGCACCACGATCGGCCGATCATAGTTCTTTTATTTATATATTTACGAATTTTCCGCTTAGACAGAGAGAATCCAGAGGTAAGGCACTTGTATCTATTTCCTGAAATTTCTCCTTTAAGATAGACGAATTTTAGATAGTGTATGAAAATGTATAAAAATTTACACGTTTTCTAAAAATATTTTCTTATACTAAGCGAGGAATAAGAATTTAATTAGATTTGACTAGAAGTGTGACTAGAGATTTAATTTCCTGGATCCAGCGCCCAGTAAACCAGCGCAAATCCGTTGAGTTCAACACTCAATACGTATCTAATGTCTCGATTCTCCGGGCGGAAAGCACTCAACAGAGTGCTTAGACACTAGGTTGTGGAAAAAAAAACCATTTTGTTACATACTAATGAATTCTTTTTTAAAAACCTTGAGTAATCGAGGGTGCCGCCCTATCGTATATGAGTTACGTTGATTCAGTATATAATAACTTTGTATTCGATTTTTCTCGCATAATAATAAACAAATAACGAATCGAGTCATTTTCTCGCTCTGGTAAAGACAAAGTGCGGCGTTGAGTTCCACCAATCATGCAAAGTAACGAATTCGGTGTAAAGCGAAATACAGAGTGTCTTGACTCTAGGTACTTTCTGTCTTCCCAGAAATGGGTGATTAAAGCGTGAAGCTGAAATAATAATAATAATAAAGATAATACAGATATTGTGATTTTAAATCAATTACTTAGAACTCAAATAAAAAAGAAATAAGTAAACAAAGCAAAGTTAATATGGTTACAACTAAATAATTTTATCACGTAGTTTGTAGTAAAAAGTTTAAATATTAAATAAATTTAAAAAAAAACATTAAAATCAATTTTTTATTTTAGTTTTATATTCTGTTGATTTTACGCTTAATCTTATATTTAACATAATCTTGTGAAAATCCAGCACGTTTGAAAATTCTGCTGGTACTCCTATTTAAAACATATTTACAGGTAATCTAGACAGTATAAATGAAACTATTTTAAACGGATTAATCGCGTATATTTTGGTATTTGAAAATACATTTTTTAGACACCTGACGTTTCGAACACTTTACAGTAGTCCATTCCCGTTCGTTTATTTATAATGTGTAAAGTATATCGCGAATATGAAAGATCTTAGTATACAAGACAGTATTAGCCAATTATGTGACGATTTTAAAAAGCGTCTATACAAAAAAACCATATATACGGTCTAATTCAGAAATTCTGGCCGGTCGTGGCACAATGGGACAGCGTCTGACTGTAATCGCGATGGGTTGTGGGTTCCTTTTTCCGCTCGGGGGAATGAATATAATTAAATTATTAATTATTTCCACGCTGTGATGGCGTGAAATCGTGGCATTGAGTCCTGCTACAAGTTCTCAACACGCAATGTCTTCAATTCGCTTGAATGCGGCGTACGGAGTGTCTTGACACTACGTACTGCCCTTCTATGCGGGATAAAAGCGACAGGTTGAAAAAAATAAATTTAAAAGATACCGTATTCATATATAAATGTAGGCACATAAATGATAATATCCTTTTATTTTATTAAGAACATGATGATGACTTTTAACAGCTTCATCAATTTGGTGTATTGGTTTCATTCGATCCGGGTCATATTGAAGGTCGGCAAACTTAGTTAGGTATTATTATTGTAATAATTTGACTAATTATTCGTTGCATATTTATAAAAAACTAAACTAGATGTTCCGTTGACGTGTTAACAAAAAAACCATAACAATTCGAACGGAATAGGAGCGGGATTCGAACCGGCGCCTCTTGGACAGTTTCCAATAGATGCGGGTTCGAATCCCAGTGCGTTTAAAAATATTATTTTGTTTTCTTGATGATCTTTGGCTCAGCTTTGTCTGTCTGACCATTGCATATTACTATACAATAAACTGCGTATGCGAAATATAATAGACAAATAAATAAACTGAGAAGCAAAAAAATACATAAAAACTTATTTCTCACTATTTTATAATAAAACCAAAATATTATTAGGCAACAATATTACAGAGGCCGGTCGTGGCGCAGTGTGACAGCGTCTGACTGTAAACGCGACCGGTTGTGGGTTCGATCCCCACACGGGGGAGTGATTATATTTAAATTATTTTCACTTCCTCGCTCTGGTAAAGACAAAGTGCGGCGTTGAATTCCACCACTCAACACGCATGTCGGGTACTCGACATTAGGTACTTTCTGTCTACTTTGCTATGCGGGATAAGAGAGAGTGACGCTAATAAAAAAACAATATTACAATTATATTTAAATTATTATCTTTTCGTCACTTTGGTAAGACAAAGTGCGGCGTTTAGTTCCGCCAATCAACACGCAATGTCTCGAATTCGGCGGAAAGCGGAGTGGCTTGATACCAGGTACTTTCTGTCTGTCCTGCTATGCGGGATATTACACATATATGCTCAATTGTTTATTAATACGTTATATTTTTTAGCATTACGTGTATATTGTTTTTTTTATACTAGTGTTTACAATTAAAATTGCGTTATTTATTTATTATGTATTTTTATTAAAAAAAATAAATCTGAGGCCTGTTGTGGCTCAGTGGGACAGCGTTTAACTATAAACGCGATAGGTTATGGATTCAAACCTCTCTCGGGGGAGTGATTATATTTAAATTATTTTCACTTCCTCGCTCCTGTTCCTTCCGGTATAAGACAATTTTATTATTTGGTTTTATAGCTTTTATTACCGATATATTATCGATATATTACCGATATAATTATAATACAAAGAGATATAGATTGATTTTTTATAGCTTCAAGCATTATCTCTCATAGCAAGTCAAAACACACCGTTGAAAGCTTACCACCTGAAATAGAGCATCGTGTGTTCAGTGAGAGAACTCAACGCCATGCTTTGTCTGGACTAGTGTCAAAACACTCCGTATTTTTAAAGTGTTATTAAAAAAATAGTGTTTTTTTTTACTGTAAAGTGTTGAACACATCGAGTTTTCAAAATGTTCAAATTACGAATGTTTTTTTTTTGAAACTTCATTCATACATACCTGTCCATATAAAAGGAAGATGCGTCTAGACATTTCTCAAATTTGCATATCTATTTAAGACCTACGACGTGTTTACATATTATATACCCATATGAGTGAGGTCATAATTAATTCGACCTTGTCCTTGAAGCAAAATCCCGTTCGGCCAATATATTGCGTGGCCGTTTATTCATATTTGTATTTTAATGTTATACGTATATAAAGAAGAAATTCTTAAGCATTTCAATTTCCATAGTTGCTCGAGCTTGACACAAAAGGGTAGGGATAAGGGCCCCTTTTAATTGCCCATTAACGCTCATAACTTCCCCAGTTGCTCTCTCTCTCTTTATGTAGATATGAAATTAAAAACACTAAGTGATTATAAAAATGTAGTTTAAAGTAGGATATTTAGGATGAGGCCGGTCGCGGCGTAGTGTCTGACTGTAAACGCGATTGGTTGTGGGTTCGATCCCAACTCGAGGAAGTGATTATATTTACATTATTTTCACTTCCCACCTCTGATAGAACAAAGTGCGGCGTTGAATTCCACCACTCAATACGCTATGTCTCGAATTCGGTGAGAAGCGATGTACGGAGTGTTTGGACGCTATATACTTTCTGTCGGCCCTGCTTTGCGGCATAAAAGTGTGAAGCTAGAAAAAAAGCAGGATATATATATATATATATATATATATATATATATATATATATATATATATGAATGGAAATCGAACCCACAACCGATTGCGCTTACAGCCAGACGCTATCGCACTAACTAAAAGGGCATAGTGTTATACAATAAGTTTCTTAGACAACATACTAAACTAATAATTAAAAAAAACCACTGAGGAACTCTATATCGCTTTAAAATTGAAGTGTCTATCTGTGCGTTTATAGGGTAAACACAAAAGTTCAAATCTTAATTACTTCTTTGTAAAATAGTCAAAACTTTCCGTTCTCAACTTTCCGTCCGAAATCGAAACAACGTAACTCAACGCTGTTGCTTCGCTTTACCAGAGTGGAAGTTTTCCAAAAAATTTCTATACATACATGTAATAATACGGAAGTAAGCAAAGTAGGTTTTGTATTACAATTAAATTGAAATAGTGTTTAAAACTTCGTAGACCGTAAACAAAGTAATAAAATATTTCGAACAAAAACAACTAATAAATTTAAATCAAACAATTTAATCATAAATATATATATATATATATATATATATATATATATATATATATATATATATATATATAAAGAATATAGTACCTGCGTATAAACATATACAGTCAACAAAAAACTGTTTACAAAAAGACGTACAATATCCTATATATGTAATTATAGAATCGTTATTAAAGGAAATATATACAATTAATTCGGTATTGTAAAAACAAAAATTATATAAAAACATAGAGTAGGGTATTTCCAGAGCCCTCGTTTGAATAAGTACTTGATTTTTTTTTGAATTTTCGTAACTATATTAAGTATAATTTGATTAGATTACCGGTCATGTATTTTATGTCAATTTACTATTCTGTGTTTTTTTTATATTTATATAATTATATTATTATTATTATTTTCTCTTTATGCTTTTGTTCCGCATAGCAGGGTAGACAGGAAGTACCTAGTTTGAAGACACTCCGTACTCCGCTTTCCGATGAATTCGAACTATTGCGTATTGAATGTCGGGACTCAACGCCGCGTACTTACTAGAAGGGAATGAATATAATTTAAATACAATAAAGCTGTCCCACTGCGCCACGACCGGCCTTATTTTATCAAAATAAGTCTTATACAATGAATTATTCAAAGTAAAGTTTTACTCAGCAAGTTAGTAGGATCATCCTATGTCCGGTCACGAACTAAAACGCCTCGTGTCACTGATATTTTTATAAGCGGATCTCGCTTAGTACGTACATACATACATACATACATACATACATACATACATGCATGCATGCATACATACATACATACATAAATACATACATACATACATACATAAATACACACATGTATACATACATATGTATATATGAGAGGTAATCAGTAAATAATTAAATTATGACTCACTATATATCTAAATAATATGCCATTTATTCTGTTTATTAAAATAATATTTAAAAAGCAGCTTCACGTTTTCTAACGGAGAGCAATAAATTATTTTCATTTTTCCGTTCTCGTTAGACAAACTGCGGCATATAGTTCCACCATTCAACGCGTAATGTCTCGATTTTAGGTGACGGACAACGGTCAACGGAATATCTTGACACTAGGTTCTTTCTGAACACCTTATTATGATCTGAAGCATAAAAATATATGACAAAAATAACGATAAAAGCGTTGTTAACTTCACAATATCGATATATGCGTGTTTTACTTCAATAGGATAATTTGTTATAAAAGCTCGAATGAATTATAATGACTTTTTATACATAAAATATGTTTATTTTTATTTACATCCGTTGGAGGATTCCAGAATCTATATTGAAATGTCATTTATTTTGTTGTAAACGCGATCCGTTGTGGGTTCGATTTGCACATAAACATTTTCATTTCCCCACTTTGGTAAGACAAAGCGCGGGGTTAAGTTACGCCATCTATTAAGAAACTCAACTTAAAAAAATAGATTGACGAAAATTGACAATTATCACCCACCTCTATCCATAAATATCATTAAATATCATATTGGATCACTTTACATATACTTGACAATGGATATGTATATTGTAACAAATGCTTAAAATAACCGCGGTTTATGTAAATATTAGAACAAAAGTGATAAAGTTTTAAAAAATATTGTTAAAAAGATCTATTTAAAATATATTTTATTAACTAATTGTGGGTTCGATTCCCACTCGTGGTAGCGATTATATCTTAATTATTTTCATTACCTCGCTCTGGCAAGACCAAGTGCGGCATTGAATTCCAATACTCAACACGCGAATGTCTCGAATTCGATGGAAAGTGAAGTACGAAGTGTTTTGACACTAGGTATTTTCTGACTACCCTGCTATGCGGGATAAAAGCGAGAAGTTAATAAAAATATTTTATTTCCCATTCCCCGTTCTAAAGGACATAGATAGACCCTTTCCAGTGGGGGCCATTTTACACGCAATGTCTCGAATTCGTTCTGGGTATATCCTGGCAGTCATGACAGACTAGTACACTGCCAAGCGATAAAGAGCGTGAAGCTGTAAAAAAGAAAAAAAACATTTTTTTTTAATTAATAATAATAATAATAATAATAATAATAATAGCACATTTATTGAACAAAATTACACTACCAACACACAAAAAGTATTAACAACAAAAAAACAACAAAGTAAAACTTATCCTAAAAGTACACAGACAAAATAAAAAAAAAATTAAAAAAAAAGTAATAAATAAATCTAAAAATTAAAAGTATGAGGAATGATCACGTCTTGTTAAAATTAAGAATTTTTTTGTTTTTCCAATAAAACTAATTTATGCTTATGTTTGAAATTTTAATTACGCAAATGGATTTGTATATTTACAGTTTCTGTGTAGATAGCAGGTATTTTTTTATAATGATCTATTATCATTATATACGTATTAAATTGAAAAAAGTGACACCTTGTAATTGTATTAAATATTTTTATTAATATTAAAAAAAAATACAAAATTATTTTTTTTTGTATTTTTTTTAAATATAATTAATTTTATTCATGTAATATTTTGTTTCACATTACGTTGTTCTCGTTTTAAACATACATATTTATCTATCTAATGTCAGATTGTCTAATAATTTATATTCTAGAAACAGGTTCTTTACAATGTAAAGAAACTAGAAAGTCATTAATACTTATGTATTTAATATTTATGGCCGTAATAAAATTACTGGTTATATATGAAAAAAAAAGAATCAATATTATTAACAGGTTTAAAATTTAAATAAATAAAAGATTATTCCTTTACAATAATAATGAACTTGTTAACTAGATTTATTGTAATCGATAATAAATACTTATATATATTTTTTAAATACATAAATCAAAGAATAACACGATAAAGTTTTGTATAAAATTTAGCTATGGGCTTACAGCGTTTAAATGCTAATTGACATCTCTGAGACACACTACGATATTTAAATATCATTAAATTTATATAAATTTGAATATATAAAAAAATTGATAATTTACATTTCCTTTTGATTGTGTCTATTACGTAATTACTATTTAATTTCATATTTCTTTTATATTTTTAACAATTTTATATTTAATTTATATTTAAACGCAATTTAAATTTTAATTTAACCGATTCTTTGCCTCGTCAAAATTTTACAACTTTTTGAAACGTTTCTACCAAAAAAACAACAAAAATTAGTAGGTTTTTTTATTTTTTAATCCTAACACTAATAATATTAAAATAGTTAAACATTAAAAAACACATAAAAATTTGAACGAAGCGGCATTCGAACCCGCGTCTCTTGAATACCGTTCAAGACGCGCAGGTTCGAATCCCGCTGCGTTCAAATGTTAATACGTTTTCTTAAATGTTTACTAATCCTAAGTACACTTTAAAAAATAGTAAATAGTAAAATAGTTTTTTTTTATTTTAAAATCATCAATCAGTTTCAATAACGCACTGAATCGGTTGAGATAAAATTCCTAGAGGGATAATAAGATAGCCCTAATGGGATCATGAAGTATTCCTTTTCCTAAGATTTTAAGACCATACCAATATATATATATATATATATATATATATATATATATATATATATATATTTCATTATATTATATTATGCAATATTACAAGCAAACATATTATGTTCCATTAAACAAGTTCTAAGTGACTTCAATAGTAAGAAAACATTACTTACAGTTAGATTACGTAGTCAGTTATTTACATACTATTATTTATGTATAATAATAATTAATTATTAATATTAAATCACCTAACAATATATATATATATATATATATATATATATATATATATATATATATATATATATATATCGAGAATGATGACCACTTAGTTTGTCTTTGTGTGTTTAAATGAAACTGGAAACGGATTTTTTGTTCATATATTATCTTATTCGTAAATACATTTTTGCCTCTACCTGTAAGTGACCAAAGACAAGTGTTCGAAACGTCAGGTTTCCAAAAAATATATTTTTGAATACTAAAATATGGGTCGCGAAAATCTTAATATTTTAACATGCTCTTTTGAGTTCCTGAGTTTTTAGGCAAAATAAAAATTTGCCCTAAGATTATAGCTAATAAGTACAAAAGACTATTTTGTAGTTAGGGATCATCTTTAAATTAAGGGTTAAGGAGTGGGAGAGGGTCAACAAAGTATGATATTGCTTGAAAACCGTGGCCTCACAAAAGGGGGACAAGGACGTGGGAGGGGGTCAAAAATCAACAAATTTATTTGAAGTATTTTATGTACCCCCAAATATTGAGTTTTTAATAGTACAGAGAAACATTCTAATTGTAATCTTTATTGGAAGTAGGGTCAGAAAAAAAAAAATATTCGATTTAATTTATTTATAACTCTTTATTGCACACAACATAAAGAAACAATTAGAAGAACACTGAAATTCATATTTTGTAGCATGAAAATTATATTTAAATTATCTTTGGATGGGGATGGGGAGGAATTGAAACTAATTGAAATATCCCCCGAGTGGGATCAAACCCATAAACGCGTTTACAGTCAGATGCTGTCATACTGCGCCACGACCGGCGTACGTTTTTGTATTCAGTATTTACTAAGTAAAGGGGTCATCCGTTACCTTACACGTTTGAGGGGATGGAGGAGTTCAGTAAAATGTGACACTTTATTTTAAAACAAAATAAACAAGTACCCTCTTACTATACAACGATTTTCGACAATATATTTACTTTATAGCATGTAAATATTTTTTTTTCACTCAGTTTTAACCATCTCTATATAAATAAATATATTTTTTCTTACTTATAGGCGGCGTTAGCAGCAGCTGCGCCAAATCCTAAGATCTTCGAACTGGACTTATCTCCAGAAGACGCTCAGAAGTACATCAGCAACCCTCCCTACTCTGAGCCCAAGCTTGCTGGAAGAACAGCTATTTTGCCTTTGGTGAGATAAATTTTATATAATTTTATATTCGTGATATTGTGCACTGGAAGGCGTAAGTTAACGCCGTGATTTGTTTAGTAAGACTCTGGGAACACTAAACGGAGTGTCTTGACAATAGGTAAAACAATAGATGGTGTCGTTAAATACATTAGCTACTCTACTTCTTTTATGGAAACAGGAGACAAACAAATAAAAGGGCCACCTGATGGTAAGTCATGGTAAGTCACCTTCAGTCATGGATATCTACAACATTAGAGTCGTAAATGTGTTGCCGGCCTTGGGATGGAAATAAAAGGAGATAAGGGAAAGGAAGGGTGTGACTAGAGACAGCTGGCTTACATAACATTGAACCGGAACACATCCAACCACTAAATTACTGTGACATCCGCCTCTTACGGGACGCTACCCAGCAGCAGAGGGATATTGTATTCTACTCTGTCCTATTCTATTCTCCTATGCGAGATGAAATTTAAAACTACTTTTTATCAATATAATTTATAAATCAATTTGTAATTTTTTGACATCTTACCCCTCTAGTATTTCTCTTCCACTTTATATACTTGTATAGACTCCTCAAGTATCTTCAAATTATATTTACAATGTAAAGAAAAAATATATTTTAAAATATTTTGTTAATCTATTTTTCTATTTGTCTCTTATCAGGTAAAGTACAATGACCCTAGGTTTCGCACGGCGGAAGCCGGACCCACTCTAGGCCACTACTGGAAAAACGGACATGAAATCGAAAACACTGAAGACTATGTTGAAGAGGTAAAATTTATATGAAAATTTTATACTATCCATAAATAAAAGAAAATAAATTACTATAATAAAATTAATATAATTATTTATTATTTTAAAGTGTTATTCTACACTTTGGATTAGAAAACATTTTTGAAAAAAAATGTATAATTTTTTTTTTCTAAAATGTTTTTTAATCCTAAGTGTGGAATAACACTTCAAATATAGTAAATATTAAAATAAAATAGCAAACTCTCTTGTTAAACAATTATTTCTTAATAATCTATAAGTAGTAGAAATTTGTAAAAATCTCTCTGCAGAGATCTAACAACATAAATAAGTTGTAACAAACAAGGATAATCCAGAATATAAATTCTATTTTTTTTTTAATTAAAATATATTAAAGTATAAGAATTTCGACGCAGATAGTAGTAGAACGCATGGCTTAGCGGTCAGAGCGCTTGACGCGAGTATCCAAGAGGTGCGTGTTCGAATCCCACTGCGTTAAAATTTTTATGTTTTTTTCAAAAATAATTATTAATTTATGTAAATTATATTAAATAAGATTCAATTTGAAAAGTGTTTACTATTTATTCAATTTAAAAAAAAAAGAAAGATTGTCTCTACATAGATTAAAACAGATAATTGAAAATAATTTAATTAGAATTTAATACAACACTTGTACTTAATTTCTAACTAAATTGATCTGGATATCCATAAGTTTCCTTTTCTAATACATATTCTATATATTCAAAGGTTTACAACGCAAATCAATATCACGGCCAAGATGGTCTAGGTGCGTACGCGTATGGCTATGAGACACCAGAGTCCGCGAAAGTAGAAAACAGGGTCCGCTCAGGAGACGTCACCGGATCTTATACGTTCAAGTCTGGAGACAACGATATTAAGGTATCTATTCTTTAAAGAGAATCATATGAATACTTTTGTTAGCTTTAGGCTTTTTATGCAGGATGCCTAGCAGAGTAGACAGAAAGATACTCAGTACTTCGCTTTCCACCGTATTTGAGACATTGCCTGTTGATTGGCAGAACTCAACGCTGCAATTTATCTTACAGGAGCGAGAAAATCACTTTCCTGAGTGGAAATCAAACCCACAATCGATCGTGTTTACAGTTAGTCGTATATAACAGCGTACTTCGCCTAAACCGGCCTCTAATAAGAATGATTACAAAATTTCAATTTATGAAGCCAGATAGGAAATTATGATTTTGAAAAGTGCCTCAAAAGTTTAACGGGAAACCTTCGATCAATCACATGAGAACATATTGCATACCAACTCGGCTCGCTAAAAATTGGCACCAGTCAATAATAATATAATATAAACAGATTTCGAATTATTGTTACATACAGAGCTATGATATAAAATCATTTTAATAAAATTCAACCTTATTGCACTTTATTATGGTTTAGTTTCGACTAGCGTAACGGATACAAAACATTATAGTAATGTTGAACGCAGTAGACTCAAAAAATTAAACCATCTTGTAATGGTAATAAGGCTTAAAATTGTATCAGTCCAGACGAACCAACAATCGACGATTTGTTGGTAGTGTAATAATATATTGGTGTATTGGCCAAACGATGAAATATTTGTATTTAAATGTTTTAATAATTTGTATTTAAAATCGTTTTAATTATTATTTGTTTCAATGGTTATTTATAAAGTTTTTAAAAGCACACTGAGACGGGTTAGCACGTCCTCTCGTTGGCTATACTAAATTCAAATAAGAACACAAAATATTTTGTGTTCTTATTTGTTGTGTTCTTATTTTGGAGAGTTAGTTTTAATCTAATGGATAGTTGTTTAAAGAGGGAAAGTCACATAATCTAAAATATTTTTTTAATCACATATAAAATAATAATATTCATATTATTCATAGGTCCGCTACTGGGCAGACAGCCAAGGCTTCCATCAAGAAGACAACATTCCCAAAGTAGAATTGAAACCTGTTGAGGAGTCAGAGGATGTGAGACAGGCTCGTCTCGCTCACGAGAAGGCCTGGAAGGAGGCTGCTGAAGCCGCACGCAAACAACCGGAATTGCCGTAAGTTTTTTTGAATTTATTTTAATATTTTTTTAGCTTCACGCTCTTATACGCTCTTGCGCATAGCAAGGTAGGCAGGAAGTACTAGATACTTGTTAAGAAACTTCGCTTTCTGACAAATTCGAGACATTGCGTGTTAAGCGGTGGAACTCAACGCCGAGCTATGTTTTACTAGAGTATGGAAATGAAAATAATTGCAATATAATCGTTCTCCCGACTAGGAATCGAATCCATGACTTAACTTTATTTTGACTTCCACCTTTGTTTTCCACCCAAATTTAAATTATTGTGTTTTAAGTGGAAATCAATACTGTACTTTGTGTTATTCAAAACGAGAAAATATTTGAAATATACATAAATTGTGACGGCATTAGGCGAGTATTGTTGACGAACACATTATCAATATTTACCTAAGCCTTATTGTCTAAAGTAAGTACATGAAATTAGTATTGAAAATAATATATTTAAACTCATTTAAATATAAGGAATCTCCCCTGAAATTTGTGAATGAAATCACGTATATATATATATATATATATATATATATATATATATATATATATAGATATATATATATATATATATATATATATATATATATATATATATTTATATGCATAAAATTTCATAAATGGATGAAAACTTCCTGAGATGAAGTCCTCATCTCATACTCCTCCCCTGTATACTTCGAGTGTCAAGACACTTAACACTCCACTTTCCGTCGAATTCGAGATATTGAATATTGATTGGCGGAACTCAACGCCGCCCTATGTCTTACTAGAGCGAGAAAATAAAAATGATTTAACCCAATGAAACCACTCAAAAGGAAACGAAGCCGCAACCGATCCCGTTTAGTCATACGCGGTCCCACTGCTCCACGACCGATCTCTACAATATTAATAATATTAATTTCCATTATAAATCAGTAAAAAAATTCATTTATAATTACAGTAATGGTTACTGGAGCGGTCAACCCCAATACCAGCCGGCGGCCTCGGAACAGCAAGGCGCGTACGTCGCGGCGCCTAGCGAAGTAAGCCAAGTGTACGCAAGCCAAGGGCGGGAGGCTAAGGCTTACTACGGACAAAGCACTCAACAACAGTATCCATCTTCAGTTCCTGAGAGGATTGAGGAGCCTGAGCCGACTGTGAGTTACGCGAAAAGTTTATACTAGATTATGTTTCGCTGATGCGTTGACAACGCGTTGCCAAGGCAACGCGTATGTCATTTTATACATACACGTTTAATGTCAAAAACGTATGGTAGTGTGTGTTACATTTATTTTATTTATTTAATATATTTATGTGCATTATTTTAAAAAAAAATATTCTCTATATAAACTATAACTGTTTCAAATTTCATACTTCTCAATTCACGTTATTTTCGTAAACAGGGGATCAAAGATTTTGCTTTACATATATAGATATAATATTTAGATGTAAAATACACATGTGTGTCGCTTTTTAGGTAAATTTCAAACGTATAAAAGTATTTGTTTTATTAATTTAATACATTTTTGATAAATATTGATTTTGGCTTGGAGCACTTCTGCTATATATAAACTATAACTGTGCCTGTGTTTTTGTATAAATTGAGCTTAGAAAATAAATTCTACATCTTTTGTAATCCTTTTACAAGTTTTATTTGAGATGTTGGCACACTTTTTTTAAAATAAATAACAACTAGTAAGACCAGTTTCCATAAAAGTTCAAAATAACTCGTTCTGAACAATCCAATTGTTATGATTATTTCCAGGTATTCTTACTTGCACGCTTTTATCTCGTATAGCAGGGTAGACAAGAAGTACTTAGTGTCAAGACACTCCGTACTTCGCTTTCCACCGAATACGAGACATTGCGTGTTGAGTGGTGGAACTTAACGCTGCACTTTGTTTTTTACCAGCGCGACGAAGTGAAAATAATTTAAATGTAATCTACTAACCCGAGTGGGGATCGAACCCACAACCAATCGCGTTTATAGTCAGACGCTGTCCCACTGCGCCACGACCGGCCTTTTTATATTTTAAACTATTTAAAGTTTTTAGTCTCATAAAAAATCATTTGTACATAAATTAATACATAAAGATAAGTCACTACGCTATGACTCTCTTAGAGATACACTTAACACAATATTTAATCAGAATTATAGTTCCTAAGTCCTTATATTTAAAGGGCATTCGTTTGATAAAGAAAACTTTGATTTTCCCGTTTCGTACATATTTTAAACGGATAAATAAAAAACGTTTTGGTTTTTAAAAATATATTTTTGAAAACTTGACGTTTCGAACACTTTACAGTTGTCTATGGTCACAAGTAGAATACCAAAATATATGCGATTGATCCGTTGAAATAGTTTCATTTTAAAGAACATTTGTTTCATTAGTTTTATGGGATAAGGTAAGTAATAGATGCGCTTCTCCGCTCCACTTTGTGGTAAATTTAGAAAAAAAGAGAAGAGTAGAGAAAATGAGAGTTGGTACGCAACTATATGCTGCGTACTCATATAAAAAGACACGAGGTTTACTCTAATAGAAATTAAATTTTGAAGCCGGTCGTGGCATGGTACCTAGTGTCAAGACACTCCTACGCTTTCCTGCGCTTTCCGCCTAATTAGAGACATTGCATGTTGACGGAGCTCAACGCCGCGCTTTGTCGTGCCAGAGTGAGCAATTGAAAAATAATAGATAGACATAATCATTCCCCTAAGTGGGGAATGATTATATCTATCTATATATATATATATATATATATATATATATATATATATATATATATATATATATATATATATATATATATATATATATATATTTTTGTTTAGGAACGCAAGAGTATCAATAAATGTCTAATTTTAATTTTATTATTTGTTCTAGGGTCCTCCCCGCGGTTTCTTCTACCAGTTCGACTACCCTGTATCCAGCATCGTGCTCAAGAGCGAATTGAAAAATTAAAATAATCAAAGCGTGTCTAGTTTAAGTAACTTGTATAAACAAGTGTTTCTTGAGGAAGTGCTAATAAATTATGATGGAAAAAATATATGCCCTACTTTTTGATACGTATATAGTTGCTAGAAAGTTTATTACGCTCTCGCTAGCGAGTGTAGTAAATGTGTTTTACTACGCTTCCATATTGGAATATCGATTTCTATCCGATTAAACGTTATGAAGGTGGGGTCACCGTTGCCATTTTAGTTAAGTAGATTAAGCTGGCTATTTGTAGTCGTTTTTGAACCTTTAAAAATATACTTCAGAATTGTTTTCGATTCCTATATTTTTTTTTGTTTTGATCGTCTTTATAGAAATGGACTGGTGTTTAAAAGTGTAACTTGTAACACACTCAGAGTTTATAGTTAAATTTTAATTGATATTAAATAAATTGCGTCAGTCAGTCAGTTAGTGATTTCGTTGTTTTTTTTTGTTATCAACGTTAATTATACAATATTTTGGATATGGTTATTGAATATGAAATTAAAATAGTTAAACTCTTGAACCCAGTCTAGTCTATAACAATATTGTGTCAATAAAAAAAAATAAAAATCAGTAATTTTTAATTAAATATCGTATGTAATAAATGATTTAGAATAAATGTTGTGTTTTTTTTATATAATATATATTTATATTATATATTATACTATATATTTATATTATATTTTATAATATATATTTTTTATATATATATTAAGTTAAAAACAGAAAAAAGACATATATTTTTTAAAATGACGAACTTTTTATCTTTCTTAGAGTTTCACATCCAGTTTGAACTCATCTAAATGTGATATGAGTTATATATAAGTCTCACTAATTGTTATAAAAAAAGATAACATTGATGTTAATATCTTAGTACGATATCTGTAGATATATTCCATTAACTATCCACAATAGTTGAAATATTGTATTGTTCTAAATTCTAATCAACCCTTTATTATTATGTTCCTACTTGTATCATATATAACTTAATACAAAAACAATATTATTCGAACTTGACGCTTTCACTCTCTCTCACATTTTATTACTCTATTATTTTTGAGATATCTAAAAATAATAATAATAAAAAAAACTAATAAGTCTTTGTTTACTCGAATTTAAATAGTTTCTAATAGTAATATACAGATACAAAAATATATGTTTACACCTGCATCGGTACAAACGGCCTCGTGATACCACTTAATGGCATTATAACGATCGGTCTTAAAATACTTTGCCTTTTGTTCATTTGAATATTGCTTATCAGTGTTCGTAAGTTAGCTGGCATATCATCTGTTGGAGGTCTTTTAAACGGTCCAGGTAGCCTTTGACCAATTATTGATATAATTCCAGATATCCCACTGGCAATACCATCGTAAGCCCATGATATTGTATCGGGAACATTAATCTCTATTGGCAGGAACGGGATAGCGGATATGATATCACCTATTGAAAATCTCCCACTTGGAAGAACCAAAATTCCGTTTTGATCTTCAAGAACTGGCTGTGGCTCTGCATCGATGACAACGGAATCTGAATTGTCTTTTAATTTCTGGTGATCATTTGATTTTAGTTTACTTTCCACGTGATTGTCCATTTTGTCGATGTTTGTGTTTACGTCAGCTTGGTTGCCGGGTAGAAATATTAAGATAGGCTGTTGATTGTTCCTGGAAATCAAATAAGATTGTTTTATTAAACCCACATATTCTCAAAAGGCTCACAATTCTCTAACAAATGACTTTTCGATAATTCAGATGTGTATGATGACCAAAAATATACATACATATATGAAGTTATTTTATATATATTGATATATATAAATCAAATCTAAATGATACTATATAGAAAAAAATATTTAAAAAATGCAAATATTGTATTTTTGATGTTAAATATAATTTAGTTGGTCCGATTATAATTATTATTGGTATTATAAATTTTATCATATAGGTAGGTATATTGTATAATTATTTGGCAGGTTAAGGCCAAGACAGCAACAAATGCGTCTATTGATGGTTAGGCCCTTACAGTTAAAGATTATACAAACAGTAATAAAACGGAAAAGAAGATAAGGAGAAAGTGCCTGTAATATGAAAAAAAATATTTTTGTATGAAAATAACTATATATATATATATATATATATATATATATATATATATATATATATATATATATATATATTAACTTACATTGCCATAGATGGGAGAGGACTTAGCTGCATAGATTGCAGTCCCAAAAATTGTTGCAAACCCCGTTCAGGCATCAATATCCTTTGATATGGATTATACAGTTGTAACTGCACCGGCGCCGCCACCACTAAGTACACTTGCACGCACAATAATAAAATTGCTATATTCATTTTAATGAAACTTTTGCAATGTAGTTAGTTAACACGTTATTCTATCTACAATAGTTGCGTTTAGATCACTTGTGTCGTTAAAATTTATTTATATATAGGTATTTTGTATTATTAGTTTTAAATTTGTTTTCCAATCAATGCGTTTGTCTTGAACGCAGGAAGTATACTCATACTGTCATTATTATGCATTGATGTTGCCACTGGCCTAGTGGCAGGACATGTGACCTTGCGTACGTAAGTACATACTTTCTTTTTTGGGGTTCCCTTGTGAAATATGAAAATTATAATTAATTTTTTATTAGCTTCATACATTTTTTTTTATATGGTAACCAGATATTGTTTCGGTGACATAGTAAGACAATTCTACCTTTAGTTTTAAAAAGGAAAAGAGGCCGGTCGTGGCGCAGTTGATGATTTTAAATTATTTTCATTGCCTCGCTCTGGCTAGAGAGCGCGGCGTTGTGTTCCGACATTCAACAGCAATGTCCCGAATCCTGAGGAAATCGGAGTACGGAGTGTCTTGACACTATTCATTTCCTACTCAACCCTGCTATGCGAGATAAAAGAGTAAAGCTAAAAAATAAATTTAATAAGAATCGTGTTCATGGTGAAATTAAGAGTCAGCCTCTTTTTAGGATAATAATAATAGTTCTTAGTTTTTTTTTAATTCGAATCACTACATGTAATAATTAGCGCAACTCAACGCTGAACTTTGTCTTACCAGAGCGGAGAAATTAAACTTATTTATTATATTTGTGTCTTATATATTTTATCACAATGGAAATAGAATCCACACCCATTGCGTTTACTGTCACACTGTCTACAAACTACGGTTACCTTATGAATAATATAACCTTACCTTAATCAAGCCGTATTGTATGGTATAAGCAGATAGAATCGAAGAATAAATTATATATATATATATATATATATATATATATATATATATATATATATATATATATATATATATATATATATATTATATATATATATATATATATATATATATATATATATATATATATATATATATATATATATATATATATATATATAATCTGTTTAAGATATATATTCAAAATATTTAGACAAAGTTATCTAGCCGTTAGACTAAGTAGCTAACAAAATGGCGAAACGTAATTTTTTTTTTATATGTCACAGGCATACGTTTGACCACATAAAGCTTTATGGTAAGTATTGATGTGGTCTACGATGACCCATGCTTGCCTAAAAGATACCTGTTTATTTTCGTTGACGCGTTGATAACGCGTTGCCATAGCAACGCGTATGTCATTTTCTACAAACGTATATGTAAAAACACTCGTTACATTTATTTTTATATATATTTTTTAATATATTTTAATGCAATATTTAAAAAAAATCATTTGCATTCTGCTCCCTTTCTCAATGTGAACTCTAACTATGCCAAATTTCATACTATTCATACATTCATACAAAAATAAAGCTTCATTTATTAGTATATACATTTGAAGATACCTGGTTTGTATGATTTTGGAAATACAGACAATTCCACTATCTCGCTGTTCTTATAAAAAATATGGTCTCAAAAGACAATTTTCTAACCGCAAAATACAGTAAGATAAATAATGTTAATATATAAATTAATAGATGTCTATTAGTTACGAACTAATACGTGAAATCTCGGTTAGTAGGCTAAGGTTTTTAACAATACTTACTATGAATATGTAAAGCGTATATCTATTACGTAGTACATTAGTTTTGAAAATTATATTTATATTAATATTTACTATTTTTAAAGTGTTATTCCACACTTAGGATTAGAAAAAAAATAGCAATCTCTCTTGTTAAACGATTATTTCTTAATAATCTTTAAGTAGTAGAAATTTGTAAAAATCTCTCTACAGAGATCCTAACAACAAATAAGTTGTAACAAAACGTATAAGAATTTCGACGCAGCTGGTAGTAGAACGCATGGCTTAGCGGTCAGAGCGCTTGGACGGTATCCAAGAGGCGCGGGTTCGAATCCCGCTGCGCTCAAATTTTTATACGTTTTTTCAAAAATGTTGTATTTATATTGTAAAATAAATAACTTTGAAAAGAACTTAATGTATATTTAGCCCGTTTTATTTAAACAACCTAATGTCAAGACACTCTACCCTCAACTTTCCGCTCGATATCCATACATTATGTGACAAGTGACGGAATTCAACGTTAATTCAAACTTAGGATTAGAAAATATTTTTAGATTAGAAAAACGTATAGTTTTGCACGCTTCTTGGATTTTTTTCTCTAATAAATATATATAATAAATCCCAAGTGGAAAATAACACTTTAAAAATGGTAAAATATTAAAATAATAGCATACTCTATTGCCAAACGATAATTCCTAATAATCTTTGGGTAGCAGAAATTTGTATATATCTCTCTACAGAGATGCTAACAACGTAAGTAAGTTCTAACAAAACGTATAAAAATTTCGACACAGCCGGTAGTAGAACGCATGGCTTAGCAATCAGAGTGCTTGGACGGTTTCCAAGAGACGCGGGTTCGGATTCCGCTGCTTTCAAAATTTTTATACGTCTTTTTCAAAAATGTCCCTTTTCGTCTTTCAACGGCTAAGAGAATGAAAATATTTACTGTAGTTTGGGGAAATCCCCAAGTAAGGAGGGAACCTGCAATCAATTGCATTTACAGTCAACCGCGGTCCTACTGCGCCTCAAATGATATATTTATATATAATACTTTGTAATTGAACGCAAAAAGAAATTCAAAGTGACATTCTTTGTTAGAATGTTTTAAAAATATATAATCTATTGGACACATAATGAAGTCATGTTTATTTTACTTGTATCATCTACTGGCTAGTTGATCGAAGTGTGAAGACGCCTGATACTAATTTAATAGCAGGCATTCTATCAAAGTACCGAACCACCGTTATAAGAATATGTGTATAGATGTTAGTTAGGATGTGTCATTCACGAGACTGGATCTAGGTTCGAATCCAGCGTTAAAAAGTGAAATAGACAATATATTTTTAAAAACAAACTTTTCCAGTCACCTTTGATTCTTTTCTTCAAGCCACTTTATATTGGATTTATAGCGGTCATGATGAATAAAAATAAATAAAGATTATATATATATATATATATATATATATATATATATATATATATATATATATATATATATATATATATATATATATATATGGGATTTCCCAATAAGAACAATATGTTTTGAAATTGAAATAAAACATGTAATATATGTTTGAATTTCTTGATCAATGGCTTTTAAATGGAAATTTTATGCTATTTAAACAAAATATCGTTCAAATGACCGCCATGACTTTTTTTCCACTGGTGAATACTATCGGTCCAATTTTCGATGACTCGGTGCAGCATTTCGGCTGGTATGGCCGCTATAGACACTCGAATGTTGCGTTCAAGGTCAAAATCGTAGCTGGTTTATTGGCATACACTTGAGATTTAACATACCCCCACAAAAAATAGTCCAAGGGTGTTAAATCGCATGATCTTGGTGGCCAATTGTGAGGACCGTTGCGAGAAATAACCGACTCACCAAACTTATCACGCAATAAATCCATTGTGACGGTCGCAGTGTGGCATGTTGCACTATCTTGTTGAAAATAAATGTCATCTGCATCGATTTCATATACTTCAGGAAAAAAAAATCGTTCAACATGTCACGATAACGGTCGCCATTGACAGTAATAGTACGGCCTTCGTCGTTTTTGAAAAAGTACGGGCCAATGATTCCACCGTACCATAATCCTCACCAAACAGTCAACAGTTTTTCAGGATGTAATGGTATTTCATGAACCACTTTTGGATTTGACTCACTCCAGTAACTACAATTCTGTTTGTTCATATAACCATTGAGCCAAAAATGAGCCTCATCTGAAAAGATGATTTTCCTATGAAATTCGGTGTCCATCCGTTTCCATCATTTCAAGCGCCCAATCAGCAAATTCACGACGTAATCGATGGTCTGCTGGCTTGATTTCTTGTGCTAACACAATCTTGTTGGTTGGTTGTCATTCTGGATAAGCCCAATTCTTGTGCACGTCGTGGAACGGAAACATTTTGATTTTCTTCGACACTGGCTGATACAGCGGCAATATTTTCTTCACTACGGCCTGTGCGTTGTCGTGTTGGTGGTCTACTATCGTGCAAAGAATATTCACTTTCCAGTTTTTGGATTATGCGACTTATAGCGAGCTCAGACGGTGCACCATGACGACCATATTTAGCACGAAATGCTCTTTGAGTAGAGACAATACTCCTCGAATTTTGATAGAAAATTTAAACAATTTCCAAACGTTGAGATAACGTGAACTTACTCTTGATTAAATGGCAAATATTACTAAATACAAAACAATACAAATGTCAAATGTTAAATAAACAAAATGGCGGCTGTGAGCTATCAAAATCCTATCATCCCTATTGGGAAATGCTGTATTTGCATAGTGATCATAACCAAAAGTGCATTCCAAATTTCAGTCCTATCGGACACTAGGAAGTGGGCCAAATTAAGTTTGCTGAAATTTTATACACACTAACTAAGTAATAACACTGTAAATAATAAAAGGCTTACAGTTTTGTAGTGTCATATAATTTTGTCAATTGAAGCGGGAAATGGTTATTGCTATTATTTCATTTAAGGCTATATAAATATATATATAAATATATATATATATATATATATATATATATATATATATATATATATATATATATATATATATATATATATATTAGCTTCACGCTTTTTGTCCCGCTTAGCAGGATAGACAGAAGTACCTATTGTCAAGACACTACGTGGTGGTGGCCCTCAACGCCACACTTTATACGTATATATATATAATTCAGTAAAAAGCGTTTTTTTAATATTTCAAACAGACACTCCAAAACTTTGTTTTTATATGTTTGTGTTCTCCCATAAACAATATCTGCTATTACCTATAAGTAAAGTATATTATGTCGTTCTCCGCTTCATTCTCTATGGCTTAAATTATTTTACAAACAAAATTTAATTGAATTGGAAAAATTCCTTTGAAAATCATGTTTAAAATATTTCAATGAAAGTAGTTAATATGACGCGGAATAATACAGTAAAGTAAATTCTTTTTATTGAGACCACGAAATATTTTATTAAATGTATATTTTTATTTGTTTGTGTTTGTGCTATATATATATATATATATATATATATATATATATATATATATATATATATATATATATATATATCACTGTTTCTCTCTAATCTATTTCCTACATAGCCCGGTTATCACAAGGAACCGCGAAGGAAGGCATGTGGCTGGCGGAGGTTTACACACTCACGCCACTACGCCAAACGAGCGATGGTAATGGGAAATGACTTTAATATAAATAGGCCCCGCATAGGGATCGAACCTGCAATATGAGTGACATGACATTTTAACAAATTTCTTAAAAAAAACAAACATAAAGAACACGCTTAATATTATTTCTGTCTTATCGTAAGAAAAATTGAAGATTTTTTTTAACTTCTCGCTTTCATTCTGCGTAGCAGGGTAGACAGACAAGTCACTAGTGTCAGGACACTCCGTACTTCGCTGAGCACGGAGTGTCTTGACACTTCGTGTCGAGTGGTGGAACTCAACGCCGCCCTTTATCATTACCAGGGCGAGAATGTGAAAATAATTTAAATATAATCACTCTCCCGAGTGGGAATCGAAGTCGCATCCGATCGCGTTCACAGCCAGACGATGCCCCACTGAGCCACGACCGGCCTCTGAAGCTTTTTTAAATTTACTATAATTGAAATGTGTATTAAAAGAATAAGAGAGGAGAGAGAGAGCTCCACGCTGTATCCTGAATAGCAAAATAGTCAAGTCTATCTGTTGACTGATTTCCGCCCAAATTAATGACATTGCGCGGTGAATGTCGAACTGAACGCCGCGTTTTATCTTACTAAAACGGAGAAATGAACATAAATTTTAAGTACACTCACTCAAGTTGGTATCGAACTCGAAACCACCGCGTAAGTAATCATAATTGGTCTTGCTGTGCCGATGGCCTCAATTATTTTTTTACACCTAAGTTAATGCGGAAGAAATTTAACTCGCCTATAATTTAATCTCACTTATATAATGTATGTAGCCTGCCATTATATTCGCTACTTGCCAACTAGTTTCCGTTAAGGCATTCCCGTTACACGATGTAGGAAGTTAGGTTGTATTGGTTAACATTTATGTTTGTATATTTATATATTATTATTATTATGACTATAAAATATATACGTACGATCGAGTATGTGTCATTAAATTAAAATAATGCGTAAAATACTATATAGTAAGTGAATAAAATAAATAACACACTACTATCTGTGGTACATATACACCGGTTACTAAGGCAACGCGTTGTTTACTCGCCCACAAGGACATTTAATATAAAGAAATAGCCCTAACTGAAATAAGTATTAGGAGAAGTGATGCTTAAAACTGGTAACTAAAGTATGATTAATTTCTTTTTGGGTTTCTTATAAACCATATAATATGATAACTAAATGGTAAAAAATATGTATTCCGTATAAATTAATTTATTCCATTATATATTCTTCAGGCGGCATTGGCTCAGTGTAATAGTAACTTACTGTAAACCGACAAACGAAAAACCTCAGTCTGCTTGTGACCATGGATTACTGTAAAGTGTTCGAAACATCAGGTTTTCAAAAATATATTTTCGAATACCAAAATATACGCGATTAATCCGTTTAAAATGGTTTCATTCATAATGGAGTAAAAGTCGCGAAAATCAAATATCTTATTACTGTCGACGCTATTGGAACTGGATTCGAACCCACTTGAGGCTATAATTTTTTTTGCTACACACTTTTATCCTGTATAGCTTTAGACAGAAAGTACTTTCCACTGAATCCAAGACGTTGCGTGTTGAGTGGTGGAAATCAACGCAGCGTTTTGTCTTATCTGAGCGAGGAAGTGAAAATAATTTAAATACAATCACTCCCCCGGAATGGGAATCGAACCCACAACCGATCGCGTGTACAGTCAGACGCTGTCCTGTTATATTTGAACGATATTAATTTTTCCAATGTTGTTAGATAAAGCGTGAAAATATTAGAATGGAATTTATTGACACTTAAAGAAATGTATATAGAAACAGGATAAAGTATATTTAATCTAATATTTTAAATAACTATCTTTGAAAATTTATTATATTATTATTATATAATAGACTGTGAGGTTTCTGCTAATAACTTATTTTCATATAGAAGCTTCCCTCCCTTTACTCCTCATAATAAGATAGCCAGAGGGAACATAATGTTAAATTTCTACCACTTTTAATAATGTTAAACATTATATGTCAAGTGGCGTAACTCAACGCCTTGTTTTATCTGTCACCATAGCGGAAAAAATTGAACGGTATAATATTAATCTTAAAATTATATATTTATATATGTATATTAATATAATTATCTCGTATTATATTAGTAGAAATCATGTAATATTTAGAATAAAATCTTAGAATATAATTTATATTTCCGTTTCATTACCGGAAGTGATTGATAATTTTTACTTTCACTCATGTTTTTTTTATTTAACATGGCATAGTATAGTATTTTTTTTATTGTATTAAATTAAAATTTTAATTTTGTATTAACAAATTAGTTTATTTAGAATTTCTTTTATATTCCCCCGAAAACTAAAAAGTCCCATTAACTTACAGAAATTAGAACATTTTTTTGATTATTTTTTATCTTTTATCATAAAACAAATATTTAATCTATAAAAATAAAAAAAAAACAATAAAATAATAATAACAATTACATAACACAAAAATAATTTATTCAAATCGACATTATGGCAAAAATAAATAAATTTCTATTAAATAAAATATACACAGTAAATGCAAAATAAGAGATATCACCATTGTTCACTTAAAAAGTAACAAGCGTTCAATTGATTTAGGCAGGTTGCCCGTCGTCTACCACCACGTCGATTTCTACTTCATAGGTCCCTGGTTTAGTACGGGACGGTCGGACTACAACCCCTGGCATTTTCGATTCTTGAACACCATCTACTTCGTTCTCCGATGTATCGAGGTTAGTTATTTTCACCTTATCATCCTCAGGAACTACTTCCGGTGGCAACCGTACGGACATCATGCCTTGGACCCTTTGAACTATATATTCCAAGAGGGGTCCAAATCTTGAAACTCCGTCAGTGGCCAAAATAGTGCGATCTGGCGAACCCGATTGTGGTTTTAGGACGAACATGTTAAAATTTAGGGTTCTTCTGACCGGTTTAGGGCTCACCTGGACAAAGCAGGCCATAGCCAGTAGGACAACTAGGGCACGACACATCCTTCTAAGACAACTAACGTCTGTTAACTCCGGAATATGAATTTAAACTGCGCTCGGTGCGTTTTTGCCGCGCATCTAAACTAAGATAACGGGTCTTAAGCAAAAAGATCATAACTGCCTCCCGGTACGTAATTGCAGCGGTCTCAACACCTTTCGTTTGGAAAGCCATAATTTAAGTGAGTCATTATAGCATCCCAATTTAATTTGATACCTTGCATTCTGCCGTATTGAACGTTTGATTATGGATGGGAGATATTTACAATGTATTTGGGGGGTCTTATGCGACTGGTCACTTTATTTGTGGCCAATAAAAGTTAATACTTGCTTTTGGTGGTGGTTTAAATGAAAAAGCCCTTCTGGTCTTGTGTTAAAGCTCATTATTGTTTGTTTCGAGTTCACATTTGGTGTATTTACAGCTATTATACAGCGTGATTGATGTTAGCGTAATGATGCAGTATGAAGGTCAGTGCAGATTCAAAAACAAAATGCGGTTTCTAGGATTTCACATTGTTTACTAATTGGTCGTGATTGGAAGAGATTGTATTGTTCACGATAATTTTACAAATTGTTTCCGTGTTAAGAAAGTTTTTAAATTACTTGTAAATATATATTTCTTGAAGAGATATTTTTAATTGTTAATCAAAATAATCTGTTGCCATTTTTGGACGAAAGTGAAATTCCAAACGTTTCTAGTGTTAAAACAAACAGAGCCTAAGTGACAAACGGACTAATTATTTACCTCGTTTGTTGTATGTATATTTACAGATGATATACATTATAAATCCAACAGATAAAGCTAATAAAAAAAAGTGAAAAGTAGAAAAAAAACCAGCTTTCTGTAAATACATGGTAAAGGTGCTTAGAAGCGTGTACTTCGGTTACTCGAGTATGATCACCCATCCCAGGAAAGGAAGCCGTTACTTACCATTTACGAAGCGATAGTTTACGCGAGTTTAACAGTAAAATATATATGGCTGATGACTTGGGAATGCTTGTAATTAACTAATTTTATGATTTCTTCATAGTACAGTAAAAATTGGAAAAATGTTTTTTTACTGTTAGAAAAATTTTACAAAATATTATTTCTGTTTATATTTTAACTATTTATTATAGGGAAGCCGGAGAGTATTTAGTTATAAGACACTCTGGTCTCCACTTTCTGTTCGATAGCGAGACATGGCGTGTTGAGTGGCAGAACTTAACGCCGCAGTTTGTCTTAACAGAACCAAGAAATGTATATTGAAATTTAACTATAATATCATATTATATAGCTGATCATGTAGCCTTCATATTAATAATTAACAATTAAATTAAGAGGAATGTCTCTCTGAATTAATTTAAATAGGAATCGATACTCGAATTGTTTATATATTCACTAATTGCAATATTTCGGTTTAATTGACTTTTTAGCTTTACGATTTTATCCCGTAAAGCAGGGTAGACTGAAAGTATCTAGTGTCAAGACATTCTGTACTTTGCTTACCGTCGAATTCGAGACATTGCGTGTTGAGTGGCGAATTTTAACTCTGTGCGGTACTAGAGCGGCGAAATGAAAATATTAAAAATTATAATTCCTAGTGGGAATTGAATCCACGACCGCGTTTACAGAACAAACATTATCCCATTGTGCAACAACCGGCCTTTTAATTTCAAATTGAAATATAATAAAACAACGAGGCGAGCGATGTGCTACCTGTCAATTACATTGTAAGTATTAATTTTGAAGTGGGTACAGTACAAATACGATATAGAGCGATAGGGCCGGGACGGCTTTCTCTAAAATCTAGGTCGTAACGGGCACCTAGCATTTGCGTTTACCTAAATGCAGTTATAAATTTTATTATCGCGTCTAAGCTTTATTAAACGTGGTGTAGTATGAGGGAGTCTGTTTGTTAACTAGGTGGTTATGAGTTGCCACTTAAGGCATGATTGTATGCAATACACTTGTTTCTACTATCTGGTAAGACAAAATGCAGCGTTGAGTTCCGCTTCTTAACACGTAAGTTCTCTATGCACTGGTTACGGGAAACAGCAAGATACGAAAATATACATATTAAATAATAATGAAACCAATTAATGTAGGTAAGTGAATTTTGTATATAAATTAAAAAAAGTCTATCAATCGATGTGAATTATTAAATATTTCTTTTAGCTTCACGCTTTTATCCCGCATAGCAGGGTAGATAAAAAATAGCTAGTGTCAAGATACTCCGTAATTCGGTTCGAGACATTGCGTGTTGAGAGGTGGAACTCAACGCTACACTTTGTCTTACCAGAAGTGAAAATAAATTAAATTTCTCTCACTCCCCCGAGTGGGGATCGACCCCAAAACCGATCGTGTTTACAGTCAGACGCTGTCCCACTGCGCCACGACCGGCCTCGAAAATAATGTAAAATATGATAATTCTAAATCAAAAATAGCGCTAGTTTTTCGTTATTACATGACCTATGTACTAATGAGAGTCCTATTAAAATCGGTCCCGCCACTCCAGAGATAAGCCGGAACATATAGGGAGACAGACAAACAAAAATATTTTGATGTATGCACCGTTACAAACCGATACTTAAATTTTATTTATTTGTATGGATGTAATTATTGTAAAAGGTTTTCATTAGAACTCTATATGGAAAAAGTTAAGACACTAAAGCTCCATGTCACTTACTAGCCCTGTTATAAATAATGCAAATTGAAAAGAAAACGTTCGTGGCGTAGTGTGACAGCATTTGACTGTAAGCGCGATCGGTTATGAGTTCAATTCCGTTCGGGGGATTATATTTAAATTATTTTCACTTCCTCGCTCTGGTAAGTCAAAGTGCGGCGTTAAGTTTTGCCACTCAACACGCAATGTCTCGAATTCTGCGGAAGGCGAAGTACGGAGTGTCTTGAGTAGCCGGCAATGCTTCTGCGTTTCCTATGAAAAAATAGGTAATTTCTATGTACCCTGTTATGCGGAATAAATGTATGAAGCTAAATATAAAAAAAAAATCAAATAAAAATAAAGTAAAATAAAAAAAATTTCAGCCAATTTCATCTAAACATATTTATTACAATAAAACACAGTCAGGTACGAAAATATATATAAAGTGTTATCATATTATACATTTCATAATTTAAATTCATATACTAAAGTCATAATAAGTCATAATAAAGTAAGTAAGTCGTACGTATTCCATACATTTAAGTATCAATATCATTAACTTGAAAGGAATGTTATATATACATATATAATTCAAGCCTTTCCTTCTATTTGTGACGGACGGACATTTTTCGATTGTTCTTTGGTTTCTGAGCTCACTTGTCTCGCGTTCTGCGCCTCTGCGTTAGATTGATCTGTGAATAATAATTTGTGTTGAACTATACGATATATAAGCTTTCGTTTCCTCGCTCTGGTAAGAGAAATTGCGGCGTTGGGATCCGCCATTCAACTCTAATGTCTCGAACTAGGTAAAAAAGGCAAAAGTTTCTTGGATGTAGATATGTGGCGTAGTGGCCAGAGCGCTGGAAAGGTTTCGGGAGACGCGGGTTCTATTTCCGCTGTGTACATTTTCCTTATACACTTTATAAAAATTGTTTTATTATCCTAATTGTGTACACACCGTATCTAAGATAAGATTAAAAGCTTTAAATTCAAAATTGAGTTTAGAGCCGTCCCGTATATGGTTAGAGACGCTTGAAGTACCTTCATTACGATGTATTATACATACATATTTGTATTGTGAATAATAATTTGTGTTGAACTATACGATATATAAGCTTTCGTTTCATTTTTTCGTAATATGAGATATCTACTATTGTAAACCCTATCAAAATCAGTTCAGCCGTTCCGGAAAAAGCAACAAACAAACAGATAAACACAAAAATTATTATAATTATTATTAATAAACATTATTTTTGTATAAACATACATAAAAAGCGATTATTTTAATATTACAAACAGACTACAAGAGACTGAGGTCACCTGATCTGAGGGGGTGTGGACGGTCACAACATCGTCCTTTTGCGGGATTCGAACCCCACTGTTATTTTGTATGTACATACAATACAATACAATACAAAGCACACAACAAATATATAACAAATAAGGAATAATAGAATAAAGCGAGCAATGAGGCGGCCTTACCGCTTAAAGCGATCTCTTCCAGGCAACCTTAGAATGTTGGATTTATATAAAGTGAAGGTAGGTGGTGTATTGAATAGTATATATGTATGTATATAAAAATAATGAACAAAATTAAAAATAAATACAAGATACAATAAATAACAGTAACATTAATATATATATATATATATATATATATATATATATATAGATATATATATATATATATATATATATATATATATATATGTATATATATATATACATAAGTACATAGTTTTGTAAAAAATATGTTGGAATTTCACTCGCTTTCTAAAATTTCTACAGTTCACTAATTAATTAAGGAAAACTACTTGTTATCTTGTTTTTATTTAAATATATTTTATATAGAATGTAAACAAGCCAAATATATATATTTTTCGGCTTTTTACTTTAATTTGCGTATTAAGTGAAGGAATAGATATGGAAATGATTTTAAATTTACTCATTTCCCCCAAATGATAATAGAACTCCACACCAGTAATATTTAAACATAGGACTTTGGTCTCAATGGCCACAATGGTCTCGGACATCAAATTTTAAATTAAATTTATTAATATATTTTATCTATATAAATCTTTTTATATATAATTCTATTTTATCTGCATTAATGGGATATATTTTGGTATTTGAACATGTACTTTAGAACATTTGACAGTGGCAAAATGTGCAAAAAATAGCTAAGTTAGACCGCTTAGTGTTTATATGAAGGAGAGCGTAGATTCAAGTATCGTTTCAGGTAATTTCAGAAAAAATGTAAGTGATAGACTGAGAGGATTTATTGAAAATTCACTACTGCCTGTACATTTTTAAAAATTGAATACAAATAATGATTTTATTGTAAATAATAAAATATATTAAATAAAAAAAAATATAACTTGCATATTTCATATTTTCAAAGAGCTACTGGTGAAAAGATCTTTGACGTTTCGAATAGTTTACAGTGGTACGTGGTCACAGGTAAAGTGATTGAAACGTCAGGTTTATATAAATATATATATATATATATATATATATATATATATATAATTCTTTAATTTTTTGTAATACAGGGTGAACCCGTATCCGTCTTATTCACTATCAGAATTTAACTGAATTTACTTACTATCATTTTGCTTTGCGTTTAAAGGCTGAGATTGTTGACCTTGTAGAGACACAAGCTGGGATAAACGTAGAGCTTCTTGTGGTACATTGCCTTGCTCTCTTTGAGGCCTAAAAGAAAATGATTTCTTTTACATACATACATACATAAGTGAGGCTCTTTAGGGGAAGTGATTATTTTCAATTTTTTTTTCACTTCGCTGTGATAAGATAAAGTGCGGCGTTAAGTTCCACCACTTAACACCCAATGTCTGGAATTCCGTAAAAAGTTTTTTAGACGTTATTATGTGAGTAACCGTTTGAGAGGTGTTTATGAAATTTTGAGCTAAATTTGACATGTTTAAGGTAAAGTTAAGACTTATACGACGAATTAGTATTAATAGTTTTGGCGGAACTCAACGCCGCGCTTTGTCTTACTAGGGCGATTAAACGGAAACACCCAGTTACTTTTATATTGACTGTGTCACTGTACCATGACAGATAGAATTTCGGTAAAAATAAGTAAACGTACTGGTAAGCAACAGGTTCTTGGTAAATTAAATTGTAAGGATTATTTGCGGGTCCTATTAAATAGTTCGGACTTCCTTGCACTCCAGCCGGTCGATATCCAAGAGCCGGAGATACTTGTCCAGATGGTCCTAAAACTAAGGGATTTTGGTAACCTGAAAACCGGACATAAAATGAATTATATTTTAAACATCTTATACCTATTATATGGGTAGAAATGTTATCTATGATATGGGAATACAGAAGTAAACTAATAATTAAAAAAAATAAACATTTTAAAATACGACGTTTTCTTTATTCAGTCATTAATATATTTATTTACATTTGCTCTCTTAAAAACGAATGTAACTTCATTTGATAAAATCGATTCACATGTTTAGCAGTTACAAGGGAACAAAGAAACGGACATGCAAACAAATTTACATACGCGGTAAAAACCTAACCCTCCTTTTGGCAGTCGGGTAATAATACGCTCAGAATATTATTTCACAGTGTAGTATTAGGTATTAGACGTTTTGCTAAAGAAAATATAGTGCTTGCTATTGTTAGAATTAAACCGAATACTTGATAATAAAAATTTTGCATATTTACGATATCGACTCAAAATACTTACTTTTTATGTATTATTCATTATGAGCTTTTAATCGAGTACCTTTTTACCATATTATTATTCATGAAAACGATGAAATTATTATTATATTATTTTCACCTCCTCGCTCTGGTAAGTGCAGCGTTGAGTTCCGCCATACAACAAGCAATGTTTTGAATTCGGCGGAAAGCGAAGTAAGGAGTATCGTGACACTAGGTACTTTCTACTATGCAGGATAAGTGTAAAGTTAAAAAAAATAATTAAAAAAATCCTCACCAGGATAAGCATTTCCAGTATTAGGTTGAGGGGCAGCAGCCACTACATACACCGGCTGGTATCCACCGACAGTCCCTGGTCTGAAAATATATTTATAATCTATATATAATATTAATTTTCAATTTTATTATATTTTTTAGCTAAGTACTTAGTGAAAGAAAGTACCTAGTGTCAAGACACTCCGTACTTCGCTTTCCATTGAATTCGAGATATTGCGTGTTGAGTGGTGGATCATGTAACTTGGTATAATATTATTAAAATTAATATATTATTATACATTATAAAAAATGTCGCTTTCTATTTGCTTACAGACTAGAAAGTTGTAAGTTTGACTTAGGGAAATTATATCGTAAATTATATCGTGAATCGTTTTGTTTATCTGTCCATCTGTTTGTTACGGCTAATCTCTGGAACGGTTGGACTGTTTTTTCACTAGCAGATAGCTGATGTTATAGGAAGTAACCTAGGCTACTTTTATTGTAGAATTATAAAATAAAGATCCAGATATGTTATTTTCCACGCAGATAAATTATAAAGGCCGGTCATGATGCAATAGGACAGCGTCTGACTGTAAACGCGATCGGCTTTGGGTTCGATTCCAACTCGCGTTATTATATTTAAATTATTTTCACTTCCTCGCTCTGGTAAGACATGAGTTTCACCACTTAACACGCAATGTTTGGAATTCAGCGGAAAGAGAAATACGGAGTGTCTTGACACTATGTAATTTCTGTCTATTTCTATGATAAAAGCGTGAAGCTAAAAAAAATAATAAATAAATTCTCTCCTTAATTCGCAGACGTATTCAATATTTCTACTTATAAAATCATTATACCTGTATCCAGGCACCGGCATGTGAACAATGAACACCCTCTGTCCAGGAATCAATCCAGGTATGTTTGGAGCGACCGGGTTCTAAAAAAAGTATTGATTTATATAAAAAAATAATAAGCAAAATTTAGAAACTGTAAATTGCTATAATATTTTGTTAGGCGCTTAAAACAATTCGAGACATTGCGTGTTAAGTGGTGGAACTCAACGCCGCACTTTGTCTTTACCAGAGCGAGGAAGTAAAATAATTGAAATATAATCACTGCCCGAGTGGGGATCGAACCCACAACCCATTGCGTTTACAGTCAAACGCTGTCCCACTGCGCCACGACTGGCCTCTAAATTTCTTTTCTTTTCTTACATTTCCGAATCAATTTTAGTTTAATTTATAATATTTTAAATTAAATTTATTTACCTGTTGAGGTGGTTGCTGTGGCTGCTGTGCTCCTGGTATCAACTCCACTTCGCTATCAGGGTCTAAGATTTCGAGACGAGCCGGTACATTTGAGGTCTTGGTATTTGCTGAAAATTTTTGAAATATAAATGATATTTTGTACAAAACTATATTAGAAAACATACAATATTAAGAAATAAATACTAAATTTTAAAAGAATTAATATCTTTTCAGAATTTTTTTTTGCTTTAAAAAAATGTTAAAAAAAATTATCCTGGTAAAGAATAAAGGGTAAGCGCATCCCTTATATATATATATATATATATATATATATATATAGTGATATCTTTTTATGGCATTTTAAGGGTTGGTGCCTAACAGGAATTTCGTTTTTTCTGACCATCTTATAAAAACTTCTACGCATCGTTTTTCTTATTAAATTGTCAATATTTACTCTTTTATCTCGCATAGGAAGTATCTACTTCAAAACATACAATAATTCGAAACATTGCGAGTTGAATGTGGAGGAACTAAACACTTAACATAATTCAAATATAATGATTCCCCCGAGTGGGTATCAAACCCACAACCGGTCGTGTTTACAGTCGTACTGTGCCACTGCGCGATCAACCTCTATAATAATTTTGATGTAAGTAAAAATATCAAAGAGAATATACCTTGTCGTTGTTCCTGTTGATAGTAGTTTGGTACTTGTGGGCCATCTAGATAATAGTCCAGTCTGGAAATGTAAAAAAAAATTATAATCCTTTAATATATATAAAAAGGTTAAAAAAATGTATGTTATTTCATACCAATACATATTTTTTTTTAATTTCTGTTTTGATTCAGGTCTTCTTTAATTAAATTCTACTAAATATAACAAATAAAAAAAGATTAATTAAAATAATTTATATGATAAATTGTACGTAGAAACTATCTAAATCGATATTGACGTCTCATAAGAGTGATCTCTTTCCATAAGTAAAAGGTAAAACACGGGTCTCTTTATAAAATTTCTTAGTCAGTCCGTTTATCACCAATCATTTCTCATGAATCACGATAGTTAAATGAAATTTGCACAGATGATGTACTGTTGCCTCTACCACAAAAAACCACTATAATATACAAATTCTATTTATAAAACCGGCCAAGTGCGAGTTAGACTTGCGCACGAAGGGTTCCGTTACATTATATATAAATATAATAAAAAATTTCACTCGTAGGTGTCTCACATTCTTAAATATTTATTTTATAGCGACAATCGAAATATATAATCTGTTAAAATTTTAACAATCTAACTATTATAAGATACATCCTGGTGACAGACAGATAGATGGAAAACGAGGTCTTTGTAACAGGGTCCCGTTTTACCCTTAAGTACGGAACTCTAAAAAATTTTTAAAAATATATATATTTTTAATATATTCTTACATTACAATATTGTTTTTTACTCACGGATTTATTTGTTGTACTTGAGCAGGATACAGTCTAGACGGAGGAGCGGCGAACACCCCGTATAGTGTCACTAGGAAATACTGTGAACAAAAAAAATTTGTAAAAATAGTGTTAAAAAAATCAATATTTCAAGTAATTATAAATCAATTTTTCAACTATTATAAATATCTTATTATTTTATGAGGGTAGGTAAAGAATTTTGTAAATTTTTTTTTATACTTGTTACAGAGTAATTTGGTATAATGAGGCCGGTCGTGGTGCAGTGGAACAGCGTCTGACTATAATCTCGATCGGTTGTGGGTTCGATACCCACTCAGGGAAGTGATTACATTTAAATTATTTTCACTTCCTCGCTATAGTGAAGACAAAGTGCGGCGTTCAGTTCCACCACGCAACACGCGATGTCTCGAATTCGGTGGATAGCGAAGTACGGAGTGTCTTGACACTAGGTACTTTCTATCTATCCTGCTATGCGGGATAACAGCGTGAAGAAAAAAAAATGGGTATGATTTTAAGTCACTCTTGTCTCTTATAATATTAAGTCAGTCATTCTTTCGTTAGTCAATGTAAACGTTTTAAAATAGGATAAAGCTATTAGGAATATTAAATTATGAATTACTTTAACAATTTGAAAATTTCACAAAAATACTTGTAAAATTTGAATACAAAATTGTGTTAACATGTTGGGTGTGTTTAAGATTATTATATAAATTGTGTTACCATCTTGGGGATTAAATATTTTCCATTTCACTGTATGATATATATATATATATTTATTGCTTTAAATAAATTATCATAAATTAATATCCGGTATTTAAACGTATTACAATCCATACATATATAAATATTAAAATTATTTTTTTTTACTGTATGCATAATATGTAGTGTAGTGCACGATGCACATACCAACATACCAAATTAACAATTTAACAAGTTTTGTCAATCTCTTTATTTGTTTGTTCCAGCTTATCTCTGGAAGCGCTGGATCGATTTTGCTGGGATTAACACATGCAGATAGATCGTTGTTACATTAAGTAATAAAGAGTAAAGTAGGCTACTTCTACTTTAGAATTATAATGTAAAGATTCAGAAGAATATGCCGGTGAGAAAATAGAGAACGACAAAAGACATTGTGGAATACAATTTAAAAATAGCCATAAAATATAGGAGCTAGGCGATCACGTCCTCCACCATAGCGGTCATGCCTTTTTCCCGCCAAATCCCCCACACATAAACACAGATTAAATCTGCATTATTTTAAAATATGTTTAGTGTTATGTGTTCGATATGAAAAATAATTTATATAAATGTGTAATATATATATATATATATATATATATATATATATATATATATATATATATATATATAAATATATATATATATATATATATATATATATATATATATATATATATATATATATATATATATATATATATATATATATATATATATATATGTATATCTTTAGTAGCTGATTATAATTATATGTAAATGAAAAATAAATAATATTAAGGAAAAAAAGAGGTACAGACGTAATCTGTAGTGCGTTAAAATTTATATTAATAAAGAAAGACTTTAAATGCCACCTAAACGAAGACGCGGGTATCTTGTTATTTATATGAAAGTATATGAATATTTTAGCTTCACGCTTTATCCGCATCTGCTATGTGGGTAGACACTTCGTACTCCGCTTTCCGATGAATTCGGAATGTTGCGTGTTGAGTGGCGGAATTCAACGCCGCGTTATGTCTTACCAGATCCAGGCAATGAAAATAATTCTAATACAATGAACCCACAACCGATCGCGTTTACATTCAGACGCTGTCACATTGCGCCTGTTCCGGTCTCGTATGAGGTAATACTAATCCCATAGTTTGAGGCTTATCTAATTAACATAACGCTATTATCCTTCATATTGGGAGGTTACCGGAAAATTATAACGAATTTACTTGTTGCGAATTTTGATGTGCATGTTATTTTAATAAAGAAAAGAAATCCGAACGTTTCTCTTATCATATACTTAGGTATTTCCTTACTTTGAATCTACAATTAACGTTATTATTCAAAAACGATTCGACTGCGTTAAGGGGCTATAAAATATATATTTTTTAATAATTATTATTAAAATACGTTACTTCATTTGTTTTTTATTTCTAAACTTATTTCTAAGTAAATTTTAAAAACTATATTTTTTATTAAATTTATTTTATATTAAATTTATTGAGGCACTTATTATATAATCTTTGGATTTTTTGTAGATTTTCGCTTTTATGCTGCATAGCAAGGTAGACGGGAAGTACCTAGTGTCAAGACACGCCACACTCCGCTTTCCGTAGAATTTAATATATTGCGTGTAGAGTGGCGAAACTCAACGCCGCACTTTGTTTTATCAGAATGAGGAAATATAAATAATTTAAATACTAAATAATCATTAACCCGAGTGGAAATCGAATCCACAACTGATCGCGTTTACAATCAGACGCTGTTCCATTGCACGACAGTAGAGCTCGAATAAAATAATTAATTTCTCACTTTAAAAAATCTTCACACTGTATAATTTCAGAAAACACCTGTATATAAAGAACGAGTATTACATAAATAATTTCTTGAACAGCTAAAATGTATGCAATCGTGGATTTCCTTACATATGTTACATCATGATCAATGGCAGCGGAATGATTAAATAACTCATAGTTGGATGTCTTTATGCAAAATGTGGAGTATGTATATATATATATATATATATATATATATATATATATATATATATATATATATACGTATATAATATAAAGCAGCAACAATGTAAATATATAAAAACAAACAGAAGAATGCTTCTTTGTAAGCCATTTTATAATGCTTTAATGGCAATACATTAAAGTATTGATTTTTGTAGAAAATTGATAACTTAATAAAATGGCATATTAGATATATTTGTGTAACCCTACCTAGAGTGAGTGTTAACGTTTAAACTAACAAAATAAAACTAAGTAATTTATTTTAAAATCAAATCGAAAATGGCTTAAAAAGCTTTTTTTTTTATATATATATATATATATATATTATATATATATATATATATATATATATCTATATAATATAGCTTCACGCTTTTATCCCGCATAAGACAGAAAGTACCTAGTGTTAACACACTCCGTACTTCACTCTCCACCGTATTCGATCCATTGCGTTTTGAGTGGTTGAACTCAACGCCACACTTTGTCTTTGCCAGAGCGAGGAAGTGAAAATAATTTAAATATAATCATTCTCTCGAGTAGGGATCGAACCCACAACGCAGACGCTGTCACACTGCGCCACGACCGGCCTTAAAAATATACCTTTATATTATTTTATTAATTAATATTTTTTTTATAAAAAACAGTATATTACTTGCTTAATTTAGCGTTACATTGTACATACATTCCGTTTTGTATTGATTTGTCTAATAAATTAGGAAACCTATACATAATATTATACATTATAAATAATTCCATTATGTTTCGTCTTATTAATATAAAATATGTATTAACTCAACACGTGTCGGTATTGCATAAACACATCCATAGGCATATTGACATTGACGTTCCATAGATAATAATTTACATATTTAGAATCGATTAGCAATCGATTAATTATTTGTTATTTATAAATGTGGCGAAAAGTTTTATCTTCAGAATATTTATGTTATTAACTTATATTATTCCAAAAAACTTCCTTTCTTTCCTGCTGGTTTTCAAGAAATTGGGTGTCGCTGCTCTTTTGCTTACCAGAGCATAGAGATGAAAATGTTTTAAATATAATGATTGCTCCGAGTGGGAACCGAACCACTAAAATAAATTTAAATTGCAAGTTAAATAAATATCATATAAATTTTAGCTAAAAGACAAAAAGCGGCGTTGAGTTCTACCACTCAACACGCAACATGTTTCGAATTCGATGGATAGCGAAGTACGGAGTGTCTTGACACTACTTTCTGTTTACCCTGCTATGCGGAATAAAAAGTATATAATATATAATTTACTATTTTTTATGAATAAATTAAGTATTAAAAGAAACTTTTTTGAAAAATAATTGAAAAAAAAATTACAGATTTTCTTTTGAATTTAATTGGAAAGAAAATAACGAAAGTAACTTTGTTTCTGATAGGGTTTCTCTTGAATAATCTTTTTATATTTTTATATATATATATACATTCAAATAGCATGAGACCCTCCGTCCGTCCGAGGACTACGATGATAATTTTTAAAAATAATGCATAAAAATATATTAAGTTAATGAAATAAATGTAACACACTACCACGTGCTTGACATACACGTTCATATAAAGTGACATACACGTTGCTATGGCAACACATTGTCAACGCGTCAACGGTACTCCCAGCACATATCTTTCAGGCCAATATGATTCATCTTAGACCACATCAATACTTACCATCAAGCTTGATGTGGTCAAACGTATGCCTATTATATATATTAAAAAATCAACTATTTTGTTACGCCATTTTGTTAGCCACTTAGACTAACGACTATATATATATATATATATATATATATATTTATATTAAACAGATGGTAGGACAAAATCTATTCTTCGGTTCTATCTGTTTAGGTACAAGTTGCTATGGCAACGCATTGTCAACGCATCAACGGAACGCCTACTATATGTGAAAGAACGTAACAATAATGGACATACAGACTTACTCTAAGCCAATAATATATAATAATATGATAATTCGCTTTGTATTAACACATTATTCATCTACCACAATGGTGCGGAAGGAACACTTGTCCGCATTTAATCACCGCATTCTTTTTGTTCGTACACACTTTCCTTGTAATACGGTAATTTTCGTACTTGTCATTATTACTGGAAGCAAAGTGACTTTACTTTTCTTAAGGTTGACACATTATTGCACATATTTAGTGTTTGTTGAATTTATTTGCTTGTGGTTAGTGGTTTTTTGGTAGGAAAATGTATAACAAATTAGGAAGAACTGAGATGATTGTTTTTTTTTTTTTATTTAAATAGAAACATATAAGTAATTATAAAAAGAGGCCGAGCTTGACCTGCCTGGATCTTGGTAGCGGGTTTGATTCTCGTTTGTGAGAATTACCATATATAGAGACCGGTTGTGCCGCATTGGGACAGTATCCGAATGTAAGCACGATTGGTTGCGGATTCGATTATCGCTCGTGGGAATAATTATACTTACACATTATTGACAAAAATACCTTTTGTCATGACACTCCGTACTTCGCTTTACATCGAATTCGAGACATTGCGTGTTGAGTGGTGGAATTCAACGCCGCGTTTTATGTTACCAGAGCCAGGAAATGAAAATAATTAATAAATAAGTGGGAGTCAAACCCGAAACTGATCGCGTTTACAGTCAGACATTGTCACACTGCGCCATAACCGGCCTCTAAAACAGAGCATGGCGTTATGTTCGCCACTCAGCGTAATGTCTTAATTTTCTATTGAAAGTAGTCAACTGAGTGTCTTGACATTATTGTCTCTGTCTACCTTGATTTGCGGGATAAAGCGTGAAGCTGCTTTTAGAAGATTTGACTAGTATTCTAATAGAGTAATTAAAATATATAATACGAATGTCATACTTGCAAGAGATATATCTCTATGCTTTTTTATGCTTTTTATGGCACAGTTCTTAGAGAAAACCAAGTCAAGACACTCCTCCCTTTGAATCAATAGTGTCTGTGGGAATGTTAATAAATATTAATATATTAATTTTAATAAATATTATCAGCTTATATGAAGAAATACTATTTTAAATAGTTAATTTAAACATTATGAAAAACTAAATGATTATCATAATTAAAAATTAATTATTAAAAAATATTTTTTTTTATAACAAAACTATACGTTTTTACTGAAGGAGCCTCTGGTAGTAAAATGCATACTCTAACATACATATGTATGTACGGTGTGTGGCAACCTTCGCCTACTTGCGTGCCAGTGCCTCGTAAATATGTGACATAATACTTGGTTACAGAGAATAAAGATAGATGTTATAAGGTCGGTGCACACTGAGAGAAGAAAATAGTGTAATTAATTATTTTTATAGCTTCACGTTTTATTCACGCTTTTTATCCTGCATAGTAGGGTAGAGAGAAAGTATCTAATGTCAAGACAGTGTCTTCGCTTTCCATCGAGTGTGTTGAATGTCTATTGAGTCAACGCCGCACTTTGTCTTACCAGAGCGAGGAGGTGAAAATAATTTTAAATATAATCACTCTCCATTTTTTAGTTTAGTTTAGTTTACATTCAGACGCTGTGATTATACTTAATTTTTCCTCCGCTCTGGTAATATAACTTGCGGCGTTGAGTTCCGCTACATAACTCAAACTGCTGCTACGCGGAAAATAGTAAACATATATTATTATGCTACAAACAAAAAAAATCCTAATTAAGCGAAGGGTTTATTTTGGCTTTTACTTCGTTCTTTACTCAATGGTACAGCGTATGACGGACGTATGGAAACACGATCGGTTGTGAGTTCGATTCCCACTCTATGATTATCTTTTATATTATCTTGTTTTCCCCGCTCTGGTAAGACAAAGGCAACACGTGAAAAGGTAATAGGTTTCGAATTAGATAATTCCTAGTTGTCTATGTGCTGGATAAAAGCGTGAAGCTAAAAAAATATGTTAATATAGTCAACCTTACAATCACATGATATTCATGGTATGAATTTTGTTTGTTGTTATTGAATCCGGACACATGTTCAAAAAATTTTTTCATTGGTATACCGTACATAATCAATAAACGTGTTTATACAAAATGCGAAGAAATTTCATGTAAAGAATTATTTAAGCAAACAGAAGTGTAACGGTTTAGCTATTTAAGGATTCTTTGACCTCAAGCGGCATGCCGCCAGACAAAGGTTTACGACAAGCCGGGCATTCAACCTGAACATGAAACTTAGAAAATTTAATATATTCACATTTCTACATATAATTGATACCGTTATGGCGCAGTGGTAGGTACCGACTGTACGCTGTGGTTTTGTATTCGATTCCAATACGGGGTAATGTTTGTATTTAAACTATTTTCATTATGTGTTTTTACTATGTTTTTTTATAATAATAATATATGTTATTAGAATCTTTCTCAGATATTTAGCGGTTCCGTGAAGTTCACTGATAAGACCACTACCTATATACTTGATTTTTCGCGTACATTAGACATTGCGTTTGGCTGAACACAACACAGATGAATGTCTGCTTTAAATTCGCACCTTATTAATTATATTCGAGTCTGCTGCTGGCATTTTTTTATGTTTTAGTTAGTAATAAATTCCATATTACCTTGGTCTTTAATCGAAACTAAAAAAAAAGTATATTTAAAAATGTATTGTTTAACGTTGAACCTCTAAACAAGGCGTAGTGTTTTTTCCAACCAACTAACAAACATGCGACTAAAATAAACCTATCTTAGACGAGATAAAAAAGGATTATATGTAACCTAGCCACGCAAATAAAAAAAAACAACTTTTTAATGAAACTATTTTAAACGTATCAATCGCGTATATTTTGATATTCAAAAACAAATCATTGAAAACATTAACGTTTCGAATACTTTACAGTAGTTAGTTTTCGAATACGAAAATATACGCGAATAATCCATTTAAAATGTGTAAAACTTATATTAAAACGACTTTCAGCTAATTTCCAAATACTAGAGTATACCCCGTATATATACTGTTTTGTAAACACGTATAATTATGATTGCGTAAAGGGTGGGACACTGTGTAACGTAATGTTAGGAACACAACATAATTGGTCACGGTATTGTTCACTTTACGCAAATATAGAATTATCGTGTGACATGGCTTTGTTTGAATGTTTCCTTAAAAAAATACCTTTATTGCTTAAGAGGAATGGTGTGACTAGCTTCATAAAATATTAGTATGTATTTAACGGAGTGTCTCGACACTACGTTGTCTCTGACTACCCTGCTATGTGGGATGTTGCTTTTTTAATCAGAATTTTGTATTTTTAATTCATTCGCCTATATAGAATGTTATTTGTATGTTTATACTGGCAGGGATGTCATAGAGAACTCGGTGTCATGACACTATGGGGTAAAAAGCGAGAAGTTGCTTTTCTATCAGATTTGGACAGTATTTTACACAATTATCTCTATAAAATGTTATCTTTATAATATATGTTTTCATGGCAGGGTTGACATAGAGAACCAAGTGTCATCACACTCTATTCTCGAGTCACTACTACATACTCTATATATATATACTATTAACCGACGTATATTTATAGGTATTTACAAAATATTATCATGCAGTACAAACTAATATATTCTAGTAGCTTTATCGCCGCGTACTTTACGCGTTGCCATAGCAACGTATATCGTACGGTTACGATTGACAATAGCATATTAATAAAAACTAGTTAGCGTAAATTAGTCAAGGAAAGTGATCGTTGATGCAACGTGATCAAGCAATACGTTTACACTACAGTGTACGTCAAATACGTGAAGGGTATTGCATTGGTTATAAAAATATTTTTTAACTTTAATTCTAATTTAATTTTACTAATGCACTTTTATAAGAATAATATCTGATTTCTCCATATTAATTTTTACTATCCGAGTTTCATATACCTCCAAACTCATATTTTTTGCAAAGAAATGGTGTAAAGATGTTTTGTTCTTATATAAAAATGTGATTTCTCGCTGTTCCAGTCGCTTTCGCCTGTCGGAAGTCGGGTCCATATAATGACTTGAATATTTCAACGTCATCGGATTCGGACACACGTGCAAATTTTAAATAATAACACCACTGTCACAGACAGATACAAGTAAGGCTAATAAATATATGTGAAGGTGAGATTTGCTATAAGCAGTTTAAAATCGTTATGTCAAGTATCATTTTTATATAAAACTTAAGATAAGTTTACAATATAATAAATTTTATTATTTTAATTTTTACTTTAACCCAACGTTATAGGGATGGTGAAATAGTATAATGCGACGGACGTGGCTATAGGGATGGGTCATATTGACTCTGTCACATGAAATCTCGCTACAAACGTGTTAGGGGATTCAAAAAATTGAGCTATAGAAAAGTACAGCAACGTTGTATGTATTTTAATAAATTATTGGCAAATTAAAAAAACAACGAAATTTTGACCCTTGACATCGGGTTAAGTATTATTTATAAACAAAAGAAAGAAAACCATTTAGAAACGTATAAAACTTTGAACCCAGGCGTTATAGACCGCATTCGCATCTAAAAAAAATAGTAAAGCATAGAAAATATAGCGCGTAGCGCAGTATGACAGCACCTGACTGTACAAATAATTGCTTATAGGTTCGATTCCCACTCGAGGCAATGATTATATTTAAATTATTTACATTTCCTCGCTCTGATAGGACAAAGCGCGGCGTTTAGATCCGCCCTCAACTAACAATGTCCCGAATTCAATGGACAGCGACGTACGGAGTATCTGGACACTAGATATACCCTGCTAATATTATTACAAATTTCGTAACAAACGACCATTTGGAACCGACACGCTTATCTGTTACAGTATAAGAATTAATATTCGGAACGTACAGTGTCCTTAAGGAAATATAACGTTAGAAAAGGGCTGGTCTCAGATGATTTTGTAATATGGAGAATTGTATTGGACGTGACACCTCCGGTACACAATGGCTGTGCCATTATATTTTTGACTTTGAACGCGACGATCGTGGGTTCAATCTCCAATATAAGAAATGAACAAATTTAATTATATATATATATATATATATATATATATATATATATATATATATATATATATATATATTTCTAGTCTTGTTAGAGATAGTGTAATGTTCATTATCTTCACCACATGATAGGACAGACAAAAAAGATCTTTTAATATTAAATAATTTACTATCTGAGACTATAGTTACCGAACCGTTTGGTTGTAAATATAGTTGCCGGTTCAATTCTCCTTTGGGGTAGAAAAATATTTTCACCGCTCTGGTAAGAGTAAGCGCGGTGTTAAATTCGCCTCTCTACAATTTCTTAATTTCGTACGGAAAGCAGTCTGTGCAGAATGTCTTGACACTAGGTTGTTCATGACTCCCTGCTATGCGGGATAAAGCGTGAAGTGGCTTTTTCTTAATCATTTACATTCTTTATACTTAAAGCAAACAAACACACTAAAACACAGTACATTGTCTAAAAAAGCGGATAAAGATATTTTTTTTAATTCACGCTTTTATCCCGCATTGCAGGGTAGACAGAAAGTAACTAGTATCAAGACACTTCACTTTCCACCGAATTCGAGACATTGCTACATACAATGGGGTAACTCAATACTTTGTTTTTACCAGAGCGAGGAAGTGAAAATATATCAAATATTATCACTCCCCCGAGTGGATTGAACCCACAAGATAGCGTTTACAGTCAGACGCTGTCCCATTGCGACACGACCGGCTTCATGAAGAAAGTTTTTCAACTAAAATGTACTTTGTGTTACTATTATTTCTAAATTCATATATTGTAGATAGAACTAAGTGTTAACAACTCCATTCTTTACATTTCGCGCATTATAAACACATTACGAGTTCACTGGCGGAACTAAACGCCACGTATTGTCTCATACAGCTATATAAGTTATGTATACAAATTACAATTTTAAATAATACTTAATTTTTTTTATTAAGAATTTCTGTAACATGCGAGCGATATTAAATAACCTCTAAGCAACTTCTTCATAACAATTGAAATGAAAACAATTGGCAGCGACGCGGTGGAATTATTTATTGGGTGACCAAAATTATTGCTCCACATATGATTTGATAAATGCGTTATATAAGTACTTTGCTCGTTCTTATTTAACATTTTATTTAAAAAAAAAACTTTTTTAATATAATCTAATTATCATAATTTCTACAATAATCTTATTATATATATATATATATATATATATATATATATATATATATATATATATATATATATATATATATATATATATATATATATATATATACATTTAAAAATTTCATAACATATGAAAAACAAAACATTTTTTTAGTAAGTAATAAAAAATACTCACAAAAGCCACCGCCATTGTAACTACACTATAGGGATTCACTCGCGCGGACGTCGCTAGGGATATGCGCAACCGCGTCGTTACACCGCTATATATGAAGCTGTCTGTTCGTATCGCACTTTTCCTGCACTCATTTTAATACAATATATATATATATATATATATATATATATATATATATATATATATATATATATATATATATATATGTATATATATGTATATATATATATAAGTAGGTAATTATGTATTGCATTGAAAGCTTTAGTGAATATCTTTCACAAAAAAAAAATTCGAGAATTTGTTTTAATGTTTGCTTTTTTGTCTACGTTACTTTCGCTGTTCTAATTTCGATAGCGCGGCATCCATGAGTATTTTTTCTTTTACGAAATTGTATTGTGTTCAAAAAAAATCATAAATGCATATTATTTAGTAAACCTTAGTTAACATATAACTTACCTGTATATAAACAAAGCAATAAATCTGTCGATTAGGACCCGTTTCCTATCAATTGTTTATATACAAGATTCTATATTCACCTGGAATGACGCCAAATATTATAATTACATCTTCCGGTACATTGTGAATATTTATGCAAAATATGAGAAAAAAATTAGATATCAGATTTGATAGTAATGTTCAATCGTACAATACACGTTACCATAGTAACGTGTATTATACGATTGAACCATATTTAGCACGAAATGCTCTTTGAGTAGAGACAATACTTTTCGAATTTTGATAGAAAATTTGGACAATTTCCAAACGTTTAGGTAACGTGAACTTGTTCATGACATTACTAAACACAAAACAACCCAAATGTCAAATGTCAAACAACCAAGATGGCGGCTGTGAGCTATCAAAATCCTATCATTCCTATTGGGAATTACTGTATAAGTGTATGTCAAACACATTGATTTATGTGTAATGTTTATTTAATAAATTGTGCACATCTATTGTTAAGAGCAGTGATGCTAGAGTTATATCTAATTATCGTCTTATTTCGCTATTATCAAGTTATGGTAAAATATTGGAGTATATGTTAACAAAAATATATTATTTTATATACGTCAATACATAAACTGTAACCAGTATTGCTTCCTACCCGGTAGATCTGCAGCGTTTAACTTAGTCACTTATGAATCACATATTTCAGAAGGTTTGGATTGAAACAAAAACGTTGCTGCTATTTAAACTGATTTTAGGAAAGCCTTTGACGTTGTACATCATAATTTATTAGTAATAAAAATTGAAAACTTGGGTATCCACGGCAGTCTGTTAAGCTGGATTTAGTCATTTTAAATAACCATTCACAATTAGTTAATATTCACGTTTTTAAATCTGAACAGTGTAAAGTAATTTCTGGAGTTCCTCAAGGATCGCACATTGGTCCGTCAATATTTTTAATATTTGTCGATGTTTTATATACTGATATTAAATCAAAAGTTTAATTTTTTCGTTGATGATTTAAATATACATCGAATTATTGATCATGAATCTGATAAAGAAATGTTACAAGCAGATTTGAACAGAATTTGTTATTGGTGTAATTTAAATAAAATGCACTGAAGTACATTACAAACCATCTTATATATGAAGTACATTACAAAATATCCTACAAAATGTTTCTTTTTAAAAATTTCTCGAAAAACTAATATTGAAATGGTTACGTATTTCATTAACAACTTACCTATACGTGAAGTCACAAGCACCCGGGATCTAGGTGTTATATTGTGTTTTAAAATACATTTCGATAATATTATAAGAAAGACTTCCAAATTATCGGGTTTTATTAATAGACAATTAAAATTATTTAAACATCCATTTATAACTATTTTTATATTTAATACTTTAGTACAAAATATCTTAGAATACTGCAGTACAGTACGGAGCCCTAGCTATCAAATTCACATTAACAGAATAGAAAGTGTTCAAAAGAGATTCCTATATCATGTTTCATATATAGGAAAATAAACGCAGTGAGTTGAATTGCTATGCAAATCGCTTAAATTATTATAAGATATCATCTCTTTACACATGTAGGAAAATACACGATATACTTTTTCTATACAAGCCAGTTCATGGAATCAGTGATGCCGCTGAGCTTCTGCATCGTCTAAATTTCTCAATACCACGTCCCAGTAGTGGTTTGCAAATCCGAAAATCGTTCTGTCTTTCCCCCACTAAAACTCATATTAGTTTTAGTGGGTTCAGATTAAGACATTTGCCTTTATATGGCATGTGTTCTTTGTATAATGCTATCTGCTTTAAAATAGATATTTTCAACGATGTCACTATAGCGTCTCTGCGACGCAAATTAAAAGAAATTGTTTAGAAAATAGTTACTGATTTCAACTTAAGTACTAATTATAAAATGAGGCCGGTCGTGGCCCAGTGTGACAGCGTCTGATTGTAAACGCGATTGGTTGTGGGTTCGATCCCCACTCGGGGGAGTGATTATATTTAAATTATTTTCACTTCCTCGCTCTGGTAAAAGACAAAGTGCAGCGTTGGCCTCGCAACACGCAATATCTCGAATTAGGTGGAAAGTGAAGTACACTCTGTAAGACAAATTCGAGACATTGTGTGTTGAATGACTGAACTCAACGCCGCGGTTTGTCTTACCAAAACCAGGAAATATAAATAAATAAAGTTATGTCTTTTTTTAATGTAAATTATGTATATTCACAAATGAAGTGATACATCAGTTATTCACAGGAGCTATAATAACAGTTTTGTATTTTGTGAAATACTTTTATAGCTTTTTACTTAAGTATAAACATGATTTAAACTGATAAAAGCATTTACGAGTATATCATTGTATTATTTTTACTTCACACTACCTATTCTTTTAGCTTCACGTCTTTCCCCCATAGCAGGGTAGACAGATAGTAGTGTGCAGACCTTTGTACTTTGCTTTCCACCGAATTCGAGACATTCCGTGACTATTCGAAACATTAATTTAACTATTTATTACATGTATATTTTAAAAAAAGAGTATACGCTTTATCGCGCATTGTGTCTTGACACTAGGTTGCCTCTGACATCCATCAGTCAGAGACAATCTCATGTCAAGACACTCCATAATGTATATGCTTGCTTCTAAGCATTCAATCATAACCGTATCTCACAAATTTCGACGAAATTTCGATTCTGTTTGTCTCCACAAGTCAATACATTTATGTACAAAGATATATACAAACATGCATTCATACATACAAACATACATATATACTTTTTTTAATACCTAATTCGTATTGCATGACATTTACATGATGTCATTAAATTTTTAACTTCACACTTTTTCCCTATATACCGGGGTAATGACTGTCCATTTTTCGTATATTTATAATACTACGTTTTGAATTGAAATAGGTAAAATCATTTCTAGGCGTGCAAAACAAATCCACTTCTATGGTAAATCCAGTCAGACATCGCCAATACATTTTATACACAGCCTTACATTTTTGTTATAATGATAGTGCTGGCAAATCATAAAGAATCAAGCCAAGCCGCTTACCACCAGAATACAATTCATAACGTGAGTAGCGGAGCTCAACGCCGCACTCTATCGTATTAGAGCTGAAAGTCAAAAACAATTCCCCTAATCTAACCCACAACCATTGTATGTACTACAGCTCCACTGTACCACAATTATTTTTCAAATCAATTAAGTTATAAAACTTATTATCTCTACTAAGAAATATTATTGTTTGTTTATTCTTCCCTTGAACTTGTTACTCATTAACTTAAACACGTCAATGTCAAAGTAAATCGTGTAAGGTATAAAGCTTTTTTAATGTAAACTTTAAATTTATTATTGAAATAATATTTTTGTTTTCCTGTTTCTTTGTTTCTGCCTAGAGCGTGTTGCATTACTGTGTTATTCACCGTAGTTTAACATGAGATGATATATTTATGTATACAATTAATTAATTTGATTATTATTCGTACATTTTTAATCAAAACAAATTACGGGGTAATTTGCTTTCCGATAAATTTGAAAAATTATACGTTGAGTTGCGGATCTCAACGCCGCAATTGGTATTACCAGAGCGAGGAAGTGAAAATAATTTAAATATAATCTGAATAAGTGAAAATAATTTAAATATAATATTTAATTTATAGCTTTATTTAGCTTCACGCTTTTTATCCCGCATATCAGGGTAGACAGAAAGTACCTAGTGTCAAGGCACTCCGTACTTCGCTTTCCATCGAATTCTAGACATTGCGTGATGAATAGCGGAACCCAATGCCGCACTTTGTGTCACCAGAGCGAGGAAGTGAAAATAATTTAAATATAATCACTCCCCCGAGTGGGGATCAAACCCACAGCCGATCGCGTTTACAGTCAGACGCTGTCCCACTGCGCCACGACCGAATGACTACATTGTAAGTGAATGAATTAATATACATAACGTAAAACGTTTCTACGAATAAATACGTATTTTCCAAGATAATTTAGGTGCACGTGGTATATAAAATAACAAATGTATTAAAACCTATTTTCTATACATTTAACTACTACGCATTGATATTTTGTTATTATTCACATGTAATTATATGAGGCCGGTCCTGGCGCAGTGTGACAGCGTCTGACTGTAAACGCGATCGGTTGTGGGTTCGATCCCCACTCGGGGGAGTGATTATATTTAAATTATTTTCCTTGACATTCAATTATAATATATAAGGCATTCTAAGTATGTATGTAAATAAAATAGATTTTTTTTTAATTTTAAAAGAAAACATTATTTAGTAAGTAGTTCTATTTAAAGGCTAGGATTATTGAAATGTGTTAACAAACAGACCGAAGAGGTAACTTGTATAGAATTATATTTTGTGACAAAGCGATTAGAATTTGTGGAAAAATAAACTTTGAATGTCGTTTCTTTGTTTTCAGGTGAGATTTTTACAAAATCAAATATTTTCTTTGATAAGAAACTAATAAAATGAAAATTTATTTTCAGAGGCAATACATTAGTCTATTCGGACACTAACACATAGGTTAGTGTCCAAATAAACTAATGTGGGATATAGTCTTATATGTACTCATATTCATAGGAGTTTTATTAAACGGCATTCCCCCAATTCCCCTTTCACTTGTTGTCTTGGTAGAACTGATTATAATTTGACATGGAAAAAAGCGGAAATTTTGGAATACATTCTGAGTCACATTCGATACCCTACTTTTTATTCTCTATAATTCAACTTATAAGTAAGTACTTGACTTGAATTAATAATATAATTTACAGTTTACTTGTTGATGTGTTATTTTATGGAAATATTCGATTAAATTCTTACTACGATAAGGGCATCGTGGCGCAGTAGGGCAGTGACTGGTTGTAAACGCGATTGGATGTGGGTTCGATAACCACTCAGGGCAATGATTATATTTAAATTGTTTTTATTTCTTGGCTCTGGTAAGACAAATCGGTCTATCCACTATGCGGGATAAAAGTTTGAACTAAATAATAAACTAATAATACAAAAATAATGTGACTTGGCCGTTAAACATTCTTTAAGCATAAATACGTGTTGATATATACAAGTCAACGGCCAAGTCACACAAAATATACCTATATTGATGAAAAAATCACAGCCAGAATCTTAGACTTGGCTTGGCATTAAATAGAGATTTCATTACTTTATTATAGATAAACAAACAGCCTCATGGATACTTGGCTGGCTTCTTACAGGATTTTTTTAGAACGATTTTGAAGTATTATATTACTTGTTCTCTACATTTTGTACCTGAGGCCGGTCGTGGCGCAGTGGGACAGCGTCTGACTGTAACACGATCGGTTGTGGGTTTGATCCCCACTCGGGGTAGTGATTATATTTAAATTATTTTCCTTGACATTCAATTATAATATATAAGGCATTCTAAGTATGTATGTAAATAAAATAGATTTTTTTTAATTTTAAAAGAAAACATTATTTAGTAAGTAGTTCTATTTAAAGGCTAGGATTATTGAAATGTGTTAACAAACAGACCGAAGAGGTAACTTGTATAGAATTATATTTTGTGACAAAGCGATTAGAATTTGTGGAAAAATAAACTTTGAATGTCGTTTCTTTGTTTTCAGGTGAGATTTTTACAAAATCAAATATTTTCTTTGATAAGAAACTAATAAAATGAAAATTTATTTTCAGAGGCAATACATTAGTCTATTCGGACACTAACACATAGGTTAGTGTCCAAATAAACTAATGTGGGATATAGTCTTATATGTACTCATATTCATAGGAGTTTTATTAAACGGCATTCCCCCAATTCCCCTTTCACTTGTTGTCTTGGTAGAACTGATTATAATTTGACATGGAAAAAAGCGGAAATTTTGGAATACATTCTGAGTCACATTCGATACCCTACTTTTTATTCTCTATAATTCAACTTATAAGTAAGTACTTGACTTGAATTAATAATATAATTTACAGTTTACTTGTTGATGTGTTATTTTATGGAAATATTCGATTAAATTCTTACTACGATAAGGGCATCGTGGCGCAGTAGGGCAGTGACTGGTTGTAAACGCGATTGGATGTGGGTTCGATAACCACTCAGGGCAATGATTATATTTAAATTGTTTTTATTTCTTGGCTCTGGTAAGACAAATCGGTCTATCCACTATGCGGGATAAAAGTTTGAACTAAATAATAAACTAATAATACAAAAATAATGTGACTTGGCCGTTAAACATTCTTTAAGCATAAATACGTGTTGATATATACAAGTCAACGGCCAAGTCACACAAAATATACCTATATTGATGAAAAAATCACAGCCAGAATCTTAGACTTGGCTTGGCATTAAATAGAGATTTCATTACTTTATTATAGATAAACAAACAGCCTCATGGATACTTGGCTGGCTTCTTACAGGATTTTTTTAGAACGATTTTGAAGTATTATATTACTTGTTCTCTACATTTTGTACCTGAGGCCGGTCGTGGCGCAGTGGGACAGCGTCTGACTGTAACACGATCGGTTGTGGGTTTGATCCCCACTCGGGGTAGTGATTATATTTAAATTATTTACGTGACAAAGACAAAGACAAAGTGCGGCGTTGAGTTCCACCACTCAACACGCAACGTCTCGAATTCGGTGGAAAGCGAAGTACCTAATGTCAAGACACTCCAGTCTTGACATTAGGTACTTTCTGGCTACCCTGCTACGCGGGATAAAAGCGTGAAGCGTAAAAACGTGAAAAAAAAAATTGTACCTTTTTTTTGAGCTTATCAATGACAGTTTGGTGAACATTTTTTTAATATCTTATAAATATTCAATTCGAACCTGCGCCTCTTAGAAACCGTCCAAGTGCTATGACCGCTAAGCCAAGCTTTCTACACTCCGCTCTACTCTCTCCACTTTACTCTTGTTACAACTCATATTTGCTGTTAGCATCTATGTAGAGAGATTTTTACAAATTTATTAATAGAATATAATTTATAAGTACAAAGAATATTTCTAAAAATACCTAATATTCTAAAGTCTTATACTTAATAAATAGTATGAAAATTTAGTTGATAATTTCCTCTCTATGATCCCATATGGTGATACAGCTGGAATTTTTTTCTTTATAGTGGGATCAATAAAAACGGCAAACAGCATTACACTATTATTCATAGAACGAGCCAAGTTCTTCGTTTATATCATATTTAGATTATATATTTGCATTTTATTATATACATTATTATAATCACGTATATAGATCGGTGTAAATTATCCATATACGTCTGTCTGTAGGTGTATTTATTTAAAACCAGATAATATCTGACGCATAGTATTGCATTCTAGTTAAGTTGATTTACTATGTACCTACTGTAAACCAGTCTGATTATAAACACGATTGGTCGTGGGTTCGATTCCCAGTTGGAGAAATGATGATATTCCGATTAAACTTTCATTTCTACGCTAAGACAAAATGCGGCGATAAGTTCACAATTCAGCTCACAATTAGTCTATTTCCAGCGGAAGCAGTCAGTGGAGTGTCTTGACACTAGGTTGCCATTGACGTCTTTGCTATACGTGATAAAGCGTGAAGTTACTTTCCTCTTTCTTTCTGTTATCTCCATATTTTGTACTACTTTTTAACCGAAGCTTTGCTGGCATTGACTTTGCCAACATAGCCACCTGTTTTATACATTTAAACACTAGATGGCGTTGAATTATATTTAAAGGATTCATTGTTATATGTATGTAAAACAATAAACGATATTTTAATATCTAATTTAATTTTTATCTTTAAATTTTATAAACGTTTTTGTTACATTTTTTTAATGTACGATCATCATGTTCATGAAAGTGCAAAATAAAAAAGTTTTTTAAGAATAATATTTATTTGAAATATTAAAGTTCAATGTATATTTTTTCAAAATATATACAAAATATATTTTTTATTTTATTTATCACATTTTTTAATAATTTGTACAAATATATGGCTTATGTAATAATTTAAAAGAGTAGATGTATTTTTTTTATATATATTAAAGTATATTAAAGTATATTATTAGAAATGTATAAGATATATTAAAAAAAAAATGAATTTTTACAAACTTTTATATATATATATATATATATATATATATATATATACATATATATATATATATATATATATATATATATATATACATATATATACATAGACAGACATATACATATATACAAAAATAAGCCTTACATTACAATATTTTTTTATCAGTAGTATTCGTTCTTTATTAGACGTCAACGCATACAGAATGAAATTTAAAAAAAACAATTGTCAAATTCACATTCTGATGCTTTTTTTATATTTTTTTATATTATATATTACAATTTATTAAAAAATAGTCCATTTTGTAATTTATCTATACTTGACACTATCGACTTTCATATATTTTTCTTATAAAATGCTTAGACGCTGAAGTGACGTGACGAAGATCTACATATTATATATAAACTAAATGCCCAGAAGAGTATAGTAACTGATAAAAAAGAAATTAAAATTTTAACCATATAGATAACTTCGTTCAATTTGCCACTTTATAATCTAACACGTAACAAGCTTGGGGACCGTCCGAAGGGCATGTATGAAAAGGATAATGACTGTGAACGAGGTGGAAGAGGTATGCAGGGACCGTAGCGTTTGGCGCTCCGTCCATTTTGACTACCCCGCAAGGGATAAAGCGTGAAGCTAAAAAAATTATTTAACCATTCTGTTTTTAAATTGGCAGGAACTTTCTAGAAACACTTGTTACTACTAACAATTTTAAAAGTTTCTTCTGTCACTTGGAAACGGTATTGGAATATCTACAAGATATTTAAATTCAAAAATTTCTACTAAACAAAAACAAATAAGGTTTTTGATTTTCGCGGTTTAGACACATTTTCAATTAAACTATTTTAAACGTATCAATCACATGTATTTTGGTATTCGAAAATATTAAAATATAGGATTAATCCTTTTAAAATAGTTTCATATAATATAATAAAAAAAAATAAGGTACATGTCCACATATGTATAACGTATCTAAGCATTTTATGAACACAATCAAATGAACCTATTTGGAGTAAATATATCCAAAAACAAAAAAAAAAACAAATAAATACATAATTTCAAAATAGTGTCATTTAATACGTATGGAAAATCGTGTAAACTGCAAAATATCTTGCAACTTAAAACACTTGGCCATTGTATCTAAATTTCTTTTCCTTCTGGTTTACATTGAAATCGATGCCCAGTAGAGTGGGGTCGATACCAGCGATGGCGGTACCTATGGGCCGTGCTATAGCGATACCGGAAACTGCCACTGCTGTGGCCATGGGCCGAGAGGCTGCAAGGCCACTGTCGCCGATCACTGCCAATCCTGAAAAGGAATGTTGATAATATATGAACATATTTTATATCACTAGTTGAAAATATTTAAAGAGAATTTAGTATTGAGATAGTTCGATCTCTAGTTTCTGTTCAATTTCGAGATATCGCGTGGTGAGTAGTGGAACCCAACGCTGCAATTTGTTCTTATAAAGTAAGTTTTTTTTTAATTTTTAATCAGATTCTTAAATATGAAACGTAATCAGTAACAATCAGATTCTGTTTCATTATACTCTGATAGTTTAAAATAAGTAACTTTTTCTACTTTGAATTTTAAAATACTATTTTACTAGTAGACTTTAATTTAGTTGTTGAGGCCGGTCGTGGCGCAGTGTGATAGCGTCTGACTGTAAACGCGATCGGTTGCGGGTTCGATCCCCACTCGGGGGAGTGATTATATTTAAATTATTTTCACTTCCTCGCTTTGGTAAAGACAAAGTGCGGCGTTGAGTTCCACGAAGTACGGAGTGTCTTGACACTAGGTACTTTCTATCAACCCTGCTATGCGGGAAGGTGTGAAGCTAAAAAAAACAAAGAAAAATTAGTTATCTAGTTAGTTTAGTACTAAACTAAATCGTGTCTTGTGATAATAATTTAAAATTTATGTTTTTTTTAATTATATATCAAAATTATAAAATGAAAGTGAATGATTATCTAAATTACAATGTCGCTTTGGCAAGATGTAAAGGAAGACTCACCAACAGGTTTTGCTTCAGCGATAACTTTGCCATCTGTATAGGATTCACCAGATTCAGCTGGAGAATCAATACTGATGCCTTCTTCACCAACCTGAAAATTATAATAAACAACGTTTTGGATTTTTCATGTATTTTTTCCTTTCCGTAGTCAGGGTCTCTAGGGTACTAGTATCTCAGACACTTCATTCACAGCTTTTGGCCCAAATTCAAAATGCTTCGTAATAATTTGTGAAACTTATTGATGGGAAATGTCTTACGCGTATAAATGAAAATTTTGTAATTGCCCCAGACTAAAGTGATACTCAATCATCGCTCTCAAAGTCGACGTACATCGCCTCGTATCTTAGTTGTATAATTCTTATCTCTAACAACTAAAATTTGCAAAACAAAACAAAAATATTTTTTTTTTGTTTTGCAAATTTTAGTTGTGTTCGAGTAAAAGCAAAAGACATTCAAGTTCAAAGTATGTCGTTCAAAGTGTGTCGTTCAAAGTGTGTCGTTCAAAGTGTATAGGTCATGCCTAATTTATAATTTTTAATCAATACTTACATCATCATCATAATTGTCCTCGTACTTTCTGACGAGTGTAGCATTTTTTTTGAACAGCACATCAACGTCTTCACCAATTTCGTCTATAAGCTTGATCGTATTCGAAGCAGCTTCCCCCAACGAGAAGAGTTGACTTTTAAATCTAGTTTTTTCTTGATTACCTAAGCGTCCAGTTTTCCTTCCAATGTTATGTAATTTTAATAAATTATTTGATAGCGACCTTAGGCTTTGAAGGTTTGCTGCTAACACTTTGGACAAAAGATTTTCTTCACTGTTCTTCAGTATGTTTTCACTACTTATGCTCTCTTCGGCAACCACTTTCTCGCTTAAAATGGATCCTTGTGTATCTTTTTTTACTTCCAAGTACTGTCCTTTCGCACCTCCATAAAAAGGTATATATTGAATTACAGCACTATAACAAATTAAAATAATAATATGTAATATTAATAAAAAATTGTCTCCCAAATATTTGAGCTACCTGGTTAAGTATTAAGAGTTATTAAACTTTTAAATCATGTACCTACTTTATTTTGTATTTTGTTGACATTTTCAATAAAGAATAACTAAATCCATACTTTATCTAAAACTCATTTTTGATGTTGAAATTTGAAATTTTATATTCTAAGTTTGGAATAACAAAAATTATAAAAAAATTATTATAATTATACAAAGAAATCTCCGTAATATCTAAATTAATAATATTATAAATATTAATTTAATTAAAATGGTCAATGTTATGTTAATGTCACAATATATTCGAATAATATTTTGGGTATGACAAGTGAATGTATAAAGAAGGCATTGTGTGAATAGCAGTGTACGAATATAATCTGTCATTTCTCTTTGGGTTGCTTTAAAGTGAGTGAGTGAATTGCGCCATCTGGCGAACCTGAGTGATAAATTTTAATTAAAATTTAAGAGCAAGTTAATTCTAATGTAGCTGAGTTTCAAATATACATGTCAACTTTCGTGCCTACTCACAAGTAGTTTGAAAGATTTGATCAGCGAGACATAAAAATTGATCTTCTTTGGACGTGAAATTGGCAAAATGATTTATTTTCTACTGGCACGTGCCAAGGTATGATTAATTTGCTTTTGAGGTTTTAATAAAAATATACTGCATTGGAAAAATGCAGTTAGTTTTGTAGTTTTTAATTCGTTTATGAAAAAAAAATAACAGCAATTCATATGTACTTAGTTGTAACTTCTGATTATACATTAAAACTAAGCTTTTAAAATTTTGAGATTAGAATGAAGTAAGAATATTTGAAAATATTTTTTTTAAATTAAAAACGTTACTATGATTTATTTAATAATTTCTTGAGTTCTTATAAAAATAAAAAAAAACTAAATTAATTTCATTAATAAGTTTATTAAGTTAGGAATACTTAAAATCCAAAAACGTCATCGAAAAGTATTTTCAAAAAAAAAACAATCGAAATTACTTTGCGATGTAACAAGGCGTGCCGTTATTATATCTTTATAAAATATTTAGTTCATGTCATATTCGTATACGTTAAGTTCGGATTCTGCGTGAGCTATTCCACCTGGACCGGCAACGGCGGTAGCTTGAGGGTTGTTTATTATCGACGCGACCTCCCCTTTCCGCAGAAAAACTTTTGATATAGGGTTCGATATGGACACGCCATTCAATCCACTCACAGCTAGCGCTTTAGGGTTAACATGTATAATGTACACGGGATCTTGGTGAAGATGCTGTACAAATTGGTTTCCATCATAATTGTAAACATCACCACTGTCCTCTTGACGATTTCCCTTGTTCTTCTTAATAAGCTCGATAAATCTAAAGGAAAATAAATTAGTTAATATATAGGATTATTTTTTAAGTTTGGGACGGGGATAGCGTTTCGTTGGTAGGGTGGTAATAAATAACAGGGCCTGTTGCTACTAGTTTTCCTTCTGTTATTGGTAAAGATCTTTGTAGGAAGTATTCGTTTGGTTGAGGCAAGCGCTGTACAAATGTATTTAAGTCCGTATACGGTGGAAGCGCAACGACTCGAGCATGTGCGCCGGCAATGGCTAGTCCACCTGGTTTTGTATACGCCAAGCCTCCGGGCCCTACGATGGCCGTGCCACCTCTTCCAGCTGTTGCAATACCTCCGGGCCCGGCAATGGCTACTCCTCCTTTGCGAACCCTCAGTTTATTAATTAGAAATCCAGGACTTGGAATGTCAGGTTTTTTATTGAAAAAAGGGAACCAAGGGTGACCAGCAAAAGGGAAACGTAAGTCTCCCTCAGCTTCAGTGTTTTTTGTATTATCGTTAACCTCAATAGTGATTGGTTTTCTGGTAGATTTTCTTACACTTGTCGCTTTGCCTGAATATAATTTTTTTCCTGTTTTTACTTCGGTTTTATTGTCGATATTTTCTTTTTGTTCAAGTGATGCATTATCTATAGTGCGTTTTTTTAATGCGCGTGACATTCTAGATTTTGATACGACAATAGGGGTTTCACTACTGACATGTTCAGTGTTAATATTATTCAATTTATCTTCAATATTTTCTCTATTACCCTTGACGCGTACATCATCGTCATTAGATTTCTGTTTTCTACTACATACGTCCGCACTTTGACCGTATTCAATAAAATTATCCCACCCACCACCTTGACTCAAAGCTACTACTGGATTTTTTATTAAAACAGGAAACAGTGAAGCGAATGGCCGCTGTCCGAATTGAAAGTTCCCAAACGAAAACTGAGGTAATGATGGAAATCCAGGAAATAATGTTTGTTGTTGTCTTGCTTGAAAGGCATTATTCGGCGTTATAGATCCAATATTGTTCGTCGGTAAACCATAGTTATTATCAAATATATCGTTTACAGCAATTGGTAGCACTGGTATGTTCATCATATAGGGATATGGCATTAATGATATCATAGGGCCAGCCATGTTAGACGCATACTTCAGATCTCGTGAATAAGGATTGCTATTATGTAACGTATCAAGAACATCAATATTATTCGGTTTCCGTGTAGCTGAAGCAACTATTTGTATAATTTTATCTAAAGTTTCTTTGTCTATCCCATTACTGTTTTCCTTCATAGGTTTATTGAAATTCGACTGTTTAACAGGTGGTTTGCGTAGGCCATTGTTTATTGCATTTATTTTCTCTATAATATCAGTGGTATCGTCTGTGTCAACATCAATATCGGTTTGATAAAAAACAGATCCATTTTCTCTATCGACTATAACTTTTTCCGTTTTGATCTTGTCTTCTTGAGTTGGACTTGTCGACCTGAAATATAGATTGTTAATTAAAAAATCTTTCTTAGAATGAAAAAGCGTTTTATTAATAGCGTGTACGTAATTAAAAGCGGTGATATTAGCAGAAAATATAATAAACAGCATACCTGAACCGTTAGCCTGGCCTGAGTAAGAGTGTTGAGAGAAGCTCCTTTCCTCCTAACATACTTGTTAGTTTGGTGTACACCAATGTTTAATATAAAAGCGTTTGTGATTGAAAATATATACAAATATCCATTATAATCAAATTAAGGTAACATTTAGTTCCATAAACGTGAAAAACAATGATAAAGAATATTTCTTATCAATAAAATTGTAAAGACGGGTAAAAATAAAATATATTGTTATAAAACTAAAGATATTTACTGAATCCTTGTTTCCTTTTCTTATTGAAAATTGTTAATCAACTGTTTTCCCGGTGAACAAAAATATTTACAAATATACAACGAACTTTACATTTTAATATAAACTTACTCATTATTGGACGGTCGCGACGATACTTCAGCAAGAGAGAATACCAACAGCATCTGGAAAAAGAGATAAAAAAATGTTATTTTCATAAAAAAAAACAAAGAAGAATTGAGTCATATTGTAAAATTGTATACGTATGTATTTGGAACGAATAAAAATTTCAATGTAGTGGAACTGGAAAAATTAAATTGATATATATGGACTTCTTTTTTTAATTCAAATCGATTTAAATTGTACATTAAGCCGGGTATTCCGCATAGCAGGGTAGACAGGACTTTGGGACATTTCTTGTAGAGTGGCGGAATTGAACGCCACACTTTGCCTCACTAGAGCGAGGAAATGAAAAGAATTGAAATATTCTACCAAATGGCGAACAAACTATCAATTAATCGCGTTTACAGTCAGGCGCTGTCCCATTTCCCCACAACTGGTCTCATTTTTAATTGCGCTTTTTTTAGAGAGTTTTCACATATTTTACCGAATTCAAGACATCGTGTATTAATTGGCGGAACTCAATCATGTTTATAGTCAGACACTGTCTCAATGGCCTCAGAGATAACTTAGAGCATCATTGAATATATATATAAAGAGCTTTTATAAAGCTACCTTCTTTCTAATTTACTATGAAGGTCAAGGCCTTAATAAGTAAGTTGTAACAAATTACATTCATATCGTTAAAATCATTTGAAGTAGATCTCAAAATAAACTTGCTTACTAGAAACTGGGTCGCAGAAGACTCTCACTCGTGCAATCGTGGGACGCCTTTTTATAGTGTGTTCCGTTATGTTAACTTGACAACGAACTATTACAAATGATATTTTCTAAATAATAATGCAAAAAATTGCAGTTTCAGGGGCAATATGTAGTGTTTAGACACTCCGTTGCACGCTATCTGTATGAATTGTAGTATTTAAGTATGGTTCAGTTGCGTAACTCAACGCCATGCTTTGTTTACCAGTTTGGAGAAGTTATAATAATTTAATTGTAATAATCGTTCCTTCAGCGAAAAATGAAGCCAAGCATTACCAAGCCAAGCATACCTCTGCGCCACAGTGGCCTCAGAAATAAATTCAGGGGTAATACAAAAAAAATACTTTTTTCTTGCACTTTTTACCTTATTACTACTATTTCCATTTCTATTTTATTCCTTTGGAGTTTCAACCTCAAGAAATATATCCCGAAGGTTTTGCAGGAAATTTGGGAAATCGATTTGTAGATATTTAAGAACATTTCTAGAAATTCTTTCTTAGTGTTTGACAGTTAAAAAATTTTGAATATCCTATAATCAGCCAGGCATCGAACTGACACTTAACTTTAAATGTTTACTATTACATAATAAAACATTTTTTATGTTAATTTTGTTTACTGCTATATATAAATGGCGGAAGAAGTTCTTATATATATCTATCTGTTCATGTTACATTATTTAAATCGAATATGTCAAGGATAATATTCGACATTTTTTTACTTCATTTGTTCTTGTAAGACCGTGTTTTATTATCATTCAATTAATATGTACTAATTTATTACTATCAGATAATGTTGACTCGTTTATACGTAAAATAAGTGTTGCCATAACAACGCATATGTCAAAGTGTTATGTCGAATACTGTCAATAGAGTGTGTGTAATATTTATTTTATTAATTAGTAAAAACAAGATTTTCTTTACATTTATTTCAACTAGGGAATTATACATTAGACTAAGATAATATTATAAATTTACCTAAATATTATATTAAAGGCTATTTATGCGTAGTGGGACAGCGTCTGACTGTTAATGCGAACAGATGTGGGTTCGATTCTCACTGGGGAATTGATAATATATAGAATTTACTTTACTTTCTCCACTCTGATAAAACAAAGCGCGGCGTTTAGCTCACCACTTAACACGCAATGTCTCGATTTCCTGCAAAAGCAGTGAATAGAGTGTTACCACTGGGTTGTCTCTGATTACCCTGCTATGCGGGATAAAGCTTAAAGCTATATAGCTTGCATATAAACTATAAAATGTATAATCTTCGCAGTAAATCGACTTCTAATCGATGTTCAATCAATTTATTATTTAACGTGAACACGCCCTTGTAATTTCTTAGTGCCTATCAAAATGTCACTTGTCATTCACGTTGCCCGCAGATTTTAACTTTTGCATATATATGTATGTATTTAGATTATAAAAGCTCGATTTTATTGAATAACTTAATTTTAATTTAATTTTAAAAAAAAAACAACTATGAGGCTTAAATCCGAGACCTTGTATGTTAAGCGGTGAAACTTAACGCCGCACTTTTTCTTACCATAGAGTGGGAGTGAAAATATATAATTTTAAGTTTAAGTAACTCTAAGTAAGTCTTAAGTATTAAATCCTAAATCTTTCCCTCAAGTGGGAATCGAGGTCGTAACTATCATTACAGTTAAATGCTCGAAATTACATTTTTACGCAGCAGGATTCGAACCTGCGCTTCTTGGAAACCGTCCAAGCGCGACGACTGGGTCAAGCGTTCTACATCCGGCTGCGTCGAAATTCTTCTCAAAAATGTATTTTATTCCTAAATTTGGAATAACACTTTAAATTTTTTTTTTTTTTATAATGTAATTATGTTATTACATATAATCAATAATCGTGGGTTCGTTTTCTACTTATATTCATTAGATTTATATCATGTTTATTTTAGATAAATTATGACATTAAGCCAAAGTCATGATAGAAATACCGGAAGCTCTCACCACGCGTATATATATATATATATATATATATATATATATGAGTTGCCTCAGCAATATATGTGTGACTTTATATAAAAATGTCAAACACAAACTAATTTGTATATTAATATACGTGAAGCGAATTCTTTATACGATAGTAGTGCGAATTGATCAGTATGAAATTTGGCACAGTTATAGTTTATATAGAGTATGAAATTTGGCACAGTTATATATCTATATAGTGCAGAATGATTATAATATTTTTTAAAAACAATGCATATAAATTTATTAAATTATTAAAATAAATATAACACACACTACCATGTGTTTGACGTACACGTTTATATAAAGTGACTAACACGTTGCTATGGCAACGCATTGTCAACGCGTCAACGGGACATCTAGTGTTTTATTATTTTACCCATTTCTTTTATATTGTTAGGGAGAACATCTGTGTTTTTCAGTTTTTTCTCGGTCTATATCGGAAGTATTTAATTCATAGATTCGTACAAAAAATATATCTGAAGATCTTGAAAAATTATTATAATTTCAGATAGAACGTTGTAAAAGAATAAAAGGGAAAGAAATATGCATAAGAGAAACAGCAAAGTATGGTCTTGACACTGAGTACTTTCTGTCTACCCTGCTATGCGGGATAAAAGCGTGAAGCTAAAAAAAAATAAAAGAAAAAAAAATACATATAAAAGAACAGGTAATTGTATACTAGCAAATATAAAATAAGATTGATTGGAACATAGCTGTCATAATAGTCTGTATTTAAAACTTACAATCAGTGTTGGGTAAAAGATTTGAATAATTAAAAAAAAATTGAAATATTAATTGGAACAGCGGGTGACTGAAAACGCGATTGGTTGTGCGTTCGATTCCCATTTGGGGAAAGATTATGTTTCAATTAGCATTTATGAGTTCTGGTAGAACAAAGTGCGACTAAATATATGATATATGATGATGAAGATACTTAACACGTAATGTCTCGATTTTGAGCGCAAAGTAATCAGCGGAGTGTCTTGACACTAGATTTTCTGTTAGTGCATCGATAAAGCGTAAAGCCTTTATATATGCCTCTAACTATATTATATTTCCATTATAAATAATAATAATAATTTATAACAATACTGTTTTTATATAGGAAATATAAATAGAAAATTGATAAATCCCTCAAATTGATACAAATATACTGACATGTTAATTAAATTATTACATATAAAAATATATATGGAACCATACTTTTGTAAAGGTAACGTGTCTTTTTTTTTTCCTAGCCAAGAATTTAATTAAGTTTTCATGTCTTCGATACGTTTTATGACGAATGTCAACGTCCTCATATTAAAGCGATATATATTTAGTTTTTTTTTTTTAATTTTATTACCAGTAACTTGTAGGTGATCTACAAGACTTGTTCGACTGCCACGAATTTATTTATATTTGTATATATGTGAAAAATTAATATATATTTTTAAGTATATGAGTATAGCTAGGACTGTAGTACTAAAGTGATGTTAAAGTGGGTTTATTTTATGAAAATTGAAAGTGATAATGAAGTAGATATTATATTTAATTAGGATTTTCAATTTACCGTTCATGGAAAACAAAGCGCGGCGTAGAGTACCGCCAGTTGACTGTCAATTTATCGATTTAGGAAAAACGTTAGATTTTTTGTAACTACCCTGACACTATATGAGAAAAGGATGTGTAAAACTGTACTTCAACGGAGTTTCGATTTTAACATTATATTATTAATTTTAACATTATAATCAATTGCTATAGGGTACACAGAAAGTACCTGTTAATTATAGTTAGTGTTAAGACCTTCTGTTATCCGCTTTCCGCTAAATTTGAGACATTGCGTGTTGAGTGGCGAAACTCAACTCCGCGCTCTGTTTATCAGAAGTTAAAGGTCAAAAATAATAATTCTTTTAATGATCTACTTTGCTATACGTGATAAAAGCGAGAAGCTATAAAAACATCAACAAATATGTTAATATTACATAATGATTCAGTGGAACAGAGTATGAGTGTGAGCGCGATCGGTTGTGTTTGATTGATATGAGGGAGAAACATTATATTTAAATTATATTGATTCTGGCGAGACGCAGCGCGGTGTTAAGTTCTGCCACTCAAAACGCAATGTCTGGAATATATATATATACATATATACACACACACACACACACACACACACACACACACACATATGTCTCTAAGTTTAATTTGAAGTGATGTAACTTCTTCCTATAAAATATTTAAATATTTCAAATAAACAAACAACTGTGAATTCTAAAGCGTATCTAATAAAAAATATCGATAATAACTCCTTTTCGTGCAATAAATTACAAAAATATTTAAAAAACCATTAGCATAACACTATTATATCGATTTTTAATTGTAAAAGCTAACGAAAGCTTTTCAGCCTCGAACTTTAATTATTCACATACATACATATGTATGTTGATTTTGCATAATCGACCCAATCGATCGTCTGGTAATTGCCAATTAATATAATATATTTAATCGATATATCTATGTAATATTGTGTTCTAACGATTTTTTAATATTTTCAAAATAATTAGGCTGGTCAAGGCGCAGTGGGACTGTAAACACGATCGGTTGTGGGTTCGATCTCCATTCGGGGGAGTGATTATATTTAAATTATTTTTACTTCCTCGCCTTGGTGAAGTACGGAGAAGTGAAGAGACGTAAAGTACGGAGTGTCTTGACACTAGGTACTTTCTGTCTACCCTGCTATGCAGAATAAAAAGCGTGAAGCTAACAAAGTGTGAAGTTAAAAATTAACTCAGAACTAAAAGAGATGAATTAAACTTAAAATATAAAGGCATGTACTAGCTTCTTGGAAGGAATTAAAAATGATCACAAGACAAGTGGAAAGCGAAGTACGGAGTGTGTTGACACTAGGTACTTTCTGTTTACTCTGCTATGCGGGAAAAGCGTGAAGCTTAAAAAAATAAGTTCTACGAACAAAGTCGCGGGTATATATATATATATATATATATATATATATATATATAAAAACAAATGCTGCTTAATGAGGAAGTCATTACTGACATTGGAAATCCGTTAGACAGCTAAGTAAGTCAGCTGTCCGACATGTAAGTTATTATCTCAGTATACAAAAAGGTATTATAAAAGGAATTCTAATTTGTACTAGATATTCATACCAATCTATTTTTTTGTTATTTTAGCTCGATTTATTGTTTTTTCTTGCTTTAACAATATTTAAATGATTTTGGTATTTAAGAATTTTATCTACCTGTGACCACGGACTATTGTAAAGTGTTTGAATCGTCGACTTTTCTAGAATATATTGTTGAATACCAAAATATATACGTTTATATGTTAAAAACAGTTTTATTTGAAATCTTATTATAATAATTGATTTAATTTTAACTAACATTTATCCCATAAGTATAGGTAAAGCATAGAAATAGGTTCCTACCTAGTATTCAGACTTGTCTATTCTCTTTCTGCCTGTAAACGAGCCTTCGATGTTGGCGCAAAGAGACATTCTTCTAATTACTACTCAAGAAAGTGATAAATAAACATGACATTGGGAATTATTTTTATTGTACAAAAAGTTGTTGTCTTTTTCTTAAAGAAAATTAAAGTTTTGCTATTTTTAAAGTATTATTCTACACTAAGAATTGGAAAACTTTTTTATTCAAAACATAAAAATTTAAACGCAGCGGTATTTGAACCCGCATCTCTTTTAAAACGTCTAACGTTCTGACCGTTCGAACGCATGGCTCAGTGGTCAGAGCGCTTGAGCGGTTTCCAAGAGGCGCGGCTTCGAGTCCCACTACGTTCATATCTTTATATTCTTTTTAAAAATGAAATGAAAATAAACTTGTTATAGGAAGTTACGTAGCACAGATGGACAGGGTCTGACTGATAATGATCTAATTAGGGGAGTGATTACATTTAAATATCCCCGCTCTGATACGACAAAGTGCGGCGTTAAATTGCGCCACTCAACCGGCAAGTTTCGAAAAAGAAAATTATTTAAATACATATATATATATATATATATATATATATATATACCTTGACATATAAATCTGAACAATATTCTAAGAAAGGATTATAAATACATACACTAGTAAAATATGTCCTTTCTACCCGTGAAGGGCAAATATCATTACATTAACTCAACTAAATGTATCTACACTAATAACTAATTGGTTTTAATAGAGGCGAATCACGAATAAAACCTTTGGAGATAATACAAATAATATTTAAAATTTCAAATCAAATATTAATATGTTGTTTTAATATTTTGCTACAAAAACTGTATTTTATGATATTTAATATCAAAATTCAAATTTTAATTTCAAATCTTTATAAAAAACTGGAGCTATATCTTGCATTGAAGAAGGCAGTACATAACTAGTGAGATTATTTTATATGTTTTATTTTATTTTCTACGGTGTTATGTTACTTTTGCTATTTATTTCTTTTTAGACAGTCAACGGAGTGTCTTGACACTGGATTGTCTTTTTCTATTCTGCTATGAATAAGGCACAAAATTGCTATTTAAGGCTCTCCTTATTAACTCTAGGGTCCGGTCGTGGCGTAGTGGAACAGCGTCCGACTGTAAACGCGACTGGTTGTGGGTTAGGTTTCCACTCGGGGGAATGGTTGTATTTAAATTATTTTCATTTCCTCGATCTGGTAAGATAGAGCGCGACATTGAGCTCGACCACTCGACACGCAATGTTTCGAATTTGTTGGAAAGCAGGGTACGGAGTGTCCTGACACTAGGTACTTCCTGTTTACCCTGCTATGCGGGATAAAAGCGTGAAGATATTCACATTTTGTTTTTCTTTGACGTAAAAACTGACGTTAAATTGTCAAGTTAATTAATAAAACAATTATAATAATTATTTATTTTTAACCATTACATCTTAATGGGACCACTGTGACATAGATAATAGGGCAGTATCTGTTTGTAAATTGGTTGTAAGTTCGATTCCAACTTTGGGATTGTAAATAATTAAATATTATTTTCTTTTATCCACTTTATTAAGACAAAGCGCGGCGTTGAGTTTAAAATTCAACACCTAATGTCTTAATTTCAGGTAGGAAGCAGTCAACGGAGTGTCTTGACTCTAGGTTGTCTTTGACTGCATTTTAAACTATAATACAAGTATCTCTACTAATTGGTATCAAAGACACAAATTAGTACAAAAAACACAATTAATATTTACTATTTTTAAAGTGTTATTCCACACTTAGGATTAGAAAACATTCTTGAAAAAACGTATAAAAATTTGAACGCAGCGAGATTCGAACCAGCGCCTCTTGGATACCGTCCAATCACAATTAATTAGCAAACATTCTTAGAAATGTTCGAGTTACGTGCAATCGAGAACAAAACCCTAATATAATGTCAAGAGAAAGCTTTTAGACACAAGCGTTTAAAGTTCACGGTTAACATTGAGCTAATGACTTTAACCGAGCGGGTTATTTAGTTTAGTAAATTAGATTGTTCTGCTTTATTTAGTAGATAGGAAGTATCTATTGCCAAGACACACTTCGCTTTCCGCTTAATTCGAGACATCGCTTATTGAGTGGCGGAACTCAACGCCGCGCTTTGTTTTAACGAATGGGTGATATAGAATATGAATATAATTTAAATATTATCATTCCCTCGAGTGGGAATCGAACTCACTATTGATTTATAATATTTTAAATTATTTTATAATTTTAATACCGTTCATAAATGTATACACGATGGTTGTACGTTTAATTTTTATTATAGAAAAGGGTAATTATTGTTATTTATATTGAAAAAAAATAACAAATTAGTTGAAATGAATATTTTTAGTTGACTTTTGCTAATGAAAGTCTGACTGTGTTTTATTTACTCTGTAAAAAGCATAGAGATTTAAGTATATAATTATTATTTATCTAAACAACTAGAAATATTGTTATAGTATATAGACTACGCGAAACAGATTCCATAGTGGTACAGTGGTAGAGGATTTGACTTGATGAATGATATATTTAGATTATTATTTTGTTTATATACTTTGCTATGATAAAAGGCGGTGTTGAGTTACGCCACTATACAAGCAATGTGTCTTAATGGGCGGATAGATAAAGATTCTAGATATACAAGGAAAAGAGCTAAGATTGCTGTCAGTGAAAATTTTTTTCTAACATTTATCTATCTAAAATAACACCAGTCTGTAATGATATTGAAGTTTGCTTATATAATATTTAAATATTAAGTGAATAACATCAAAGATATACATATTTAGAATTCACCAAATAAATTAGATGCCTAAATCAATTTCAGTTTATATTTTGGGTGTCAAATGAACAACTGGTTCTAATACATAGGGATAAAGTGTAAAGTTATTTGAAATGTTAAAATATGGAAAAAAAAATGATTTTTATAGATTTCTTTGGTTTTAAATACTATTAGATTAAACAGATCCAAACGATATCAGTGAATTATAATAGTAGTTGAGTGTTTTCTGTCTAAAATCAAGACATTACGTGTTGAGTGGCGAACTCAACGCCGGGCTTTGTCTTACAAGTGTTGAGAAATCAAAATAAATTTCAAATATTATTCCCCCGAGTGAATATTGTATCTACAACCAAATCGCGTTTAGTCAGATGCGGCTCCATTGGGCCGTGATGAACATTCGATTTAGGGTTGAAAGCAGTCAACGGAGTTAGTGTTATGAAGAACAAAACGGAAAGCTTCTTCATATTATGTTGAACATTAAAATACGTAATTTTATACATCCGGACTCAGGGTAGACAGGAAATACCTAGAGTCAAGACACACCGTATTTCGCTTTCCATCGAATTCGAGACACTGCGTGTTGTGTGGTGAAACTCAACGCCGCACTTTGTCTTACCATAGCGAGGAAATAAAAATAATTTTAGCGTGAATTTAGGAAAAGCGTGGAGTTGAAAAAATATATTATGTTCATAACTTGACTATTAACGCTAAATTGAACTTCCTTATTAGAAATATATATACATACTCTATTTATATATACTTATAGAGAGAGAACAGTTCATTGACTTGAGGAAAATCAAAATTGTTAGTCACTGTTCACTGTTGTAGCTAAAATAGTGGATGTTGGCTTTTTTATACCAATTTTACGACTAAATTTTTTAAACGACTGACGTAATTACGTAAGTAACAAAAAAAATACGAAAAAATATTTTTAGCTTAAAATGATATATATATATATATATATATATATATATATATATATATATATATATATATATATATATATATATATATATTGCGTGTTTAGTGGCGAACTCAACGCCGAGCTTTGTCTTACAAGTGTTGAGAAATCAAAATAAATTTTAAATATTATTCCCCCGACCGAATATTGAACCTATAACCAATCGCATATATATATATATATATATATATATATTATCATTCAATTCTTAAACTAAGTTGTACTACTAGTCTAATCTTTTAGTTTCGAGATTTTAAACACACTGCGTCAGTGACGTTGTATTTGGTTTGGTTTAATATGCCATACATCTAAAATTTTGGTATAAAATTCTAAAATAAAAACATCCTAGGAAAGTACCATCAAGCGGTATATATATATATATATATATATATATATGTGTATATACATATATATGAAAGGAAATGCTTTCTCACAGCATTACCCTCGTTTCACGAGCTTGGAAACGGCAAACCGTAGTGTAATTTACTTTGACGTCTTAGATTTAGGTTGGTATGAAAGTTTAAACTTGTTATACACTTAGAACTCTATTTGTAATATCTATAAGGTCTAAATTTTTTAGTGTGAAGCTTTAAATGAGCAGTTTTTTGCTTTATCTGTTCAGTATCAATAAGTTTTTTTGTCATCGACTTGTGTGTTTTAGAGGTCATTTTAGATTTTTTTTTCATTTCAGAGGTCATTTTAGTTTTTGTCGTATGTTCGTATATATATATATATATATATATATATATATATATATATATATAGTTCTTCTTTGAAGGTATATAACGGTATTGGGTTCAATTACCGTTAATGGCAATATTTATAATAATACAATAATGTTCTGATTCAAAACATCGCTGAGTTATAGATAACGTAACGCGCATGTTGAAAATCTGTTAACGAATGAATGCGACCTTAAATTACATAAGAAGAAAACGACGATGACGATGAACGAAGAACTAAGAAGTTTTTTGTCTCACTTGAAACGTTGATCTTCAATGTAATTAAGTTAATTCATTGAATGAATTTTTTTTATGTTTTTTTTAGCTTTACGCTTTTAGCCCGCATACAATAGTAGACAAGAAGTAACTAATGTCAAAACACTTTACAATCCGCTTTTTGCTGAATGCAGTCCCATTTGAGGCATTGCGTGTTGAGTGGCGGAACTCAACGCTACGCTTTGTCTTATCAGTGCTACCGCTTACGCTTATGCGACACTGAACACCTAAGAGAGGAGCTTCGAGAGGTGAAGGGTATCCTTTATCAGAACAAGCAACCCACAGTGGGGACACACTTCTAACTTAATAAAGGGGGTAACAGACAGGATTGGCAACATCTTAAGAAAAGCTTCCTTCAAAACTTTATTTAAGCCTAATAAAAAAGTGAGCCAATGCTTGAGACCTGTGAAAAGTAATATTCCTTTGCAGTGTGCAGGTGTATACAGACTACATTATAACTGTGGTTTATCGTAGATCGGTCAATCAAAGAGGAGCATCGGGGTTATTGTGAAGAGACACAACACTTCGATGTAAAGAATGGTTGTGTATTGCAGTCACTTTGTGTGAACATACAATGAATAAGCCCAACCACTACGTCGAGTTTCATATATCTCATACTCGGGGGAAAGTAGATATATCCGTGAAACACTCTACCACCTGGGAACTACTTATATAAGATTAAGAGCCTTAAATCCACCACACCAGAAACAAAGATACAGTCAGCTCATTCTCCAAGAGTCCAGGACAGTACGCGAGGCAATTAAGAAACAGATGGAGGTAGATTGATATAATTAATTTTTGTATCAACTGACAGACAAACGCCATCTTAGATTACCTGTGACCATAGACAACTGGAAAGTGTTCGAAATGTCAGGTGTCCAAAAATGCATTTTCGAATACCACAATATACGCGTTTAATCCGTTTAAAATAATTTCATTTAAAATATGTACATATGTACGTAATAATGACTATTTACATTTATAAATTTGAATCTTAAAATGTCACACATGTTCTTATAAAATAGAACTTGCGATCTCTTCGTTGTCAATATAAATATATATTTTATACGTCCACTCAACATTTAATTTTAGTTCAATTATAAGTTGACTTACTTTTTTTTATCTCAACTACGAAACGAGACGAGTGAAACGTTTATACATGAAGCTTTCTACAATCTTGGTCTCAATAAACGTATGACAAATAAAATGGCTCGACTATAATTTAGTGTAATTCTTGTTCATTATTTTTTATAAGGGTTATTAGGTACACGCTTTTATCCTGCATAGCAGGGTACACAGGAAGTATCTAGAGTCAAGTCGCTCAGTATTCCGCTTATCATAGAATTCCAGTCATTATTTGTTGATTGGGGGAATTAAACGCCGCGTTTCCTTTTAGCAGAGCGAGGAAATGAAAAATTAAATATATCATTCCCCCGAGTGGGATTTGAATTCGCAACCGATCGTGTTACAGTTAGATGCTGCCCCATGTCGCCCCTTTGGCTTTTTTAATAATTGATAATATAAATAAAGGTAATTTTTATGATAAGTACCAGAAGATATGAAATTTAAATTTAAGGCATTTTAACTATACTATTGAAATACTAACAGCCACCGAGCATAGTTTTAATCAATGAAAATATATGAAAAAAATAATATTATAATAATATTTAAAAAAAATCGTATGCAGATTTTAGAAATTAAATAACTTCTTGATTTATTTAATGTTTGAAAAGAGAAACAATTAAATTTACCATTTGAAAATAAAAAGGATTTTTGTCTTTCTTTCATATATATATAGGAAAGTACCTTCATATATGCTAATATATAATATATATATAATATATAATATATTAATATAATATATAATATATAATATATTATTGTTACTTTATTTATACAGCATATTGCATTAAGCAAAAATAGGGAATAAAACATAAAAAAAAGCAATTAATAAAAGGTGATTTTATGATAACCAGCCAGCTCTTTCAGACAACTTAAAGGGTAAAAAGAGGGCGATAAATATAAAATTAAAGTCGGGTAAAGCGTAGAAGGGAGTATTTTAACAATAATTTCTCTTTGTAAGTGTAGATTGAACTATAAAAAAAGCACGCTATATCCTGCATAGCAAGGTACGCAGAGAGAACACTCCGTTCGCCACTTTCCGGCCGAATTCGAGACATTGCGCGTTAAGTTGCAGGACTCAACGCCGCATTTTGCTCTACCAGATTAAAGAAATTTGAAAAAAATCAACACCCCGAGTGACAACTTAGCCCTTAATCGCAATTAATAGCACTTATAAAATTATTTGTAAAACAGAAAGTAAACCCAAAAGCTTATGCTAGTTTATTTGAATGTCAAATCAATAACCGTATATCTTGTAACGTACGAGCTTGCAAGCTTTGCATATAAAATAGATCGTGAGAATATAACTAGTTCAGCCAAAAAAAAATACTTAGAGTATTACATCAAGAATTTTCAAACACCTCCGTGGAATAATTTATCTGTTTTTGTTTGTGTGTATATTATTTAATGCATTCTGCATGAATTTTTACATCGTGGTAGCGGGTTTGATTGTAAACACTATTGGTTGTAAGTTCGATTCCCATTCAGGGTATAATTATAATTAAAATGTCATTTCATTTCTCTGCTCTGGTAACATAAAGCGCTGCGTTGAGTTCGCCAGTCGGTACAAAATATTGCGATTTCCAGTGGAAAGCAGTCAACGAGTGATTGTCTATACTAGGTCTCTGACTATCTTGCTATAAAGTTGCTTTTTTAAAAGAAGTTGCTTTTTTTATAAAAATATTGGGTTTTTGTGTTTCTCATTTATATAATCAATCATATAGCTTATTTTGCTTATTTATTTATAAAAAAATATTTGATTTTTTCTTATATCTACTGTTGTTTTTGTCTGTTTAAACCTAACCCTAGCGAAAATCAAATTAAATAAAATAATGAAATAAAAATAATTAGCTTTAAAATATTTTTAGCTATAGTATTGGTTCTAAGTTCTAAACATAACATTAGATTAATGGTATAAAAAAATAATTCGATTCGGATAAATTTGATAGATATATATCAAGCAAACAACATGTGAAGATATACATACACACACATACACACACACACACATATATATATATATATATATATATATATATATATATATATATATATATATATATATATATGTATCAAAACAGTATAATAAAAGCAATGATGTTGGATTCGATTCCCATATTATTACCATTGAGCTTTAATTGATTTCCAGACTGACCGATAGGATATTTCAAAGCGCTTGCAATAATAATATTAAACGATTTCTTAAAGTAATTGCCACAAATTTTGTCAAAAAAAGAGCACCATAATTTAGATTTTAATGTGAAATCCATTAAAAGGAATTGAAATAAAAAAAAAAACAAAAACATTATTAACAAAACAATTAAATATATTTTTTTTACAATCAATTCTAGACTAAATTATAAAAAAAAGCAAATACTTACCAAAAGTCCAGTATATATTATCGACATTTTCGATTATTTAATGTGATTACAAGCGACAAACACGTCTGTCCTCTTGTGATGTTGGGTTTTATCTGACGGTGAGTGCTCTTTAGAAGCTTTTTTCTTTTCGCGGTCAAGTTCCTACTATATGTTGCGTTTTACATCGAGATGTAAACGAGTATAAGTTTTTAATAATATAAGATATCAGTCTACCGGTAACCAAACGTTTGAGACGTCGGGTTTTGAAAAACGTATTTCCGAATACCAGAATAAACGAGATTAATCCCTTTAAAATGTGTAAAAATGTTATAAATATTAAATGGTTAGTATAGCAAAGTTTGATTTGTAATCAGATATTGGATTAAAATTTTAATTGTTTATTTTCCTTATATACTTTACTTAGTAGAATTTTATTATGGAAAATAGTACGACGTTGAGTTCCGTCACGTTGTTTCCAAAATATTCTGATATTGCCCCTATACACACTGTCTACTATACGAAATTCAAACTAACTTTTACTATAATGTTCTTTTAGTATCTATTAAAGGCAAAATATGAGCTCTACATTCTTCTAAACGTCTTAGACTAAGGAATTCTTACGAACAATAATAAAATTTAATAATATTTGTAAAATAATATTTTTTTATTGGCGTAAGGCATTGGTTAAATATATAATGCATTATTTATACACTCTTAAATTAAAGAACAATTATAGTTAGAAAGAAAAAAAGGAACATCGCGCTTAATCTCGCTTAGCGAGGTAGTCAGAGACAACCTAGTGTCAAGATAGCTCCCGAAATCGAGCATATTGCTTGGTGAACTTAACGCTGCATTTTCTCTTAAATGAGCGGGGAAAATTAAATATAATCGTTTCTCCGAGCGGGAATCGAACCCACAACCAATCGATGTTACAGACAGACGTGATATTTTATTTATATATTATTTAGCTGTAGAGTATAAAAATAAGCGAGTTTCAATAGTAATAAAGTAGGGATGCGAAATGTGAAAGTTGAAATTGAGATGACTTGCCAAATCACAGGATCGGTGTTGTACTATCAAAAGGTATTTACGTTTTTACATACAAACATACATACATGCTTGTTATTAATGATGGTTGTGTTCCTAGTAATTTGACAGCTTTCTGATTTGCTAGGATTCCTTTTTTTTTGTGTGAGCTAAGTTTGTAAGGTTCGAATATCATGTTTAAATTTTTTTAATTCTTTTAAAAGTTAAGTGATTTATTAAACATAGATGTTTGAATGTGCTTTTAAAATATATTAAATGAAACATTTTTCAAATAATGAAAATCCATTTTTGAAAACAAAATATTTCGATAAACTTTAAAAATTTATTTTCATATGCTATTATATCTGTTTGAAATAGTTTTAAATATATATAATAAATGAGAACTCACTCCGTTATGGTGAATTCTGAACCACCAACGTGGTTAAATTTGACAAGAAAACTTTATTTATATATAGAATATATAGGAGAAATTCGATTATCCGGCTCTTAATTATACTCTCTCGCGATTATCCGAACTATTCATCTCAAAATTTTTCAAAACTCTTCATATATTTTACTATCCGGATTTTCAATTATCCGAATGCGCAACATAAAACTAGTTTTAGAACAAATATTTCCTGGACTACGTTGCACATTGTGGTACAGTTCAAGCAATGAAATGGAAAATATTTAAATTGTTTTTGAAGACGCAAAACGCCGCATGAGGTCTACCAGTCACCACACAATATTCCCGTACAAACGAAATATGTGGGTGATTTTGTATTTTGTATGTTCCTTTTAATTAAACTTTTTTTTTAGCTTCACGCTTTTTATCCCGCATAGCAGGGTAGACAGAAAGCACCTAGTGTCAAGACACTACGTACTTCACTTTCCGCCAAATTCGAAACATTGCATGTTGAATGGTGGAACTCAACGCCGAACTTTGTCCTTTTACCAGAGCGAGGAAGTGAATATTATTTTGAATATATTCACTCCCCGAAGTGGGGATCAAACCCACAACCGATCGCGTTTACAGTCAGACGCTGTCCCACTACGCCGTGATCGGCCTCAATAAATAAATGAAACAATTTTAAAAATAAATACTTATTTTATGGACTTACAATGGACACCATTTTTTTAACAAGGAAATAAATTGAATAGTTTAATTTAAACAAAGGAGAACACAGTATAGTGTCATTACGTCGTCTCTTTATTATATAATGCGTTTTTTTATTCAATAACTGATGATTGACAACTTTGAATTAAATTTTATTTATTTAACTATATAAAAATTAAAATATATATCTATTTTTGTTATCTGTAATAATTTATGTAAGAAGCGTCTGACTAAACCCGATAGGTTATCGGTTCAATTCTCACCAGTCGGGATGATCTTATTTAAACTATTTCTATTTCATAGCAAAGCGCGGTGTTGAATTCCGCCACTCAACACGCAATGTCTCGAATACAGGCTAAAAGTAGTTTTGACATTACGTTATTTTTGACAACCTCTTATGCGCGAGGTGTGAAGCTAAAAATATTATATGGAACAGATATTAAGCATTGTTAAAAAAAATAAAATATAGTGATGTGTCTACTAACTCCATTTCTGTATTTAATCGTATCAAATAAAAAAAAACAAATAACAATGCAATAAGTAAAGTAATACGAATTTAAAATAAAACATCGATAGTTTGTGGTCACATCACTAGCAATTTATTCTCACGTCTTTTATAATTATCACCATGTAAGTAATAATTTAATATAATATATTTGGCGTACGGACGTATAAATGTTAATAATTGCGAATTGGTTCACTTGAAATGTGAAAAACGATTTGCATACGAATATTAAATTCTATACTTTTGTAGGATTTAAGACATGAAATATTTTAGATTTAAAAAAGCATTAAAACACCGCCTCATACCGTTTGATTGTAAGCGCAATTGGTTGTGAGTTCGATTCCCACTCGGGGGAATTTCTATTGAGCACGTCACTAGAAACACATCACGTAAATGCTTAGATTACGAGCGTAAAGCAATCAATGGACTGTATTGACACTAGGTTGTCCCTGAATACCCTGCTTTATGGGATAAAGAAGCAAACTAATATTTTTCTTTTATAGAATTTAATGTATGAAATATATTAGATTAGAATAAGTAATTAAAAGTATTTGAGTTTTTTTTTATTTATCTGGCCAAAATGGCTGGCTTCCGCCGCTCGACACCGTTACTAATAAAATATTTAGAAAGCGAAAACAGAAAATTTTGACGGAAATTATTTTATTTATAGTATGTATAATAATATTATAATAAGGTACTTTAGTCAGTGAATTTCTGCCATTCAATTCCATTTGTATGGATTTTATGGAAAATTGCTAATTCCATATTTTCTTATCTTTGTTGCATATATTACTAGACAATAAGCTATTCTGAAGCACAGATAAATCTAATAACCCTTTTTCTTCAATATAAAAGTCTACTTTTGTAACTGTCATGGTGCATTGGAACAGCGTTTGATTGTAAACGCGACCAGTTTTGGGATCCATACCCACTAGGGGCAATTGTTTAAAATAATTCTCATTTCTTCGTTCTGATAAGACATAGTGCAGCGTTGAGTTCCGGTACTCAACACCCAAATTTTCTTATTTCGCGATATGCCGAGTATAAAGTGTCTTGAAATTGGATACTCCCTGTCTAATCTGCTATACGGTATAAATCGTGAACAGACACACACACACACACACACACACACATATATATATATATATATATATATATATATATACATACATATATAAACACATATATACATATATACATCGTCGGTCGTGGCGCAGGGGAACAGCGTCTGACTGCAAACGCGATCGGTCGTGGGTTCAATCGCCACTTAGGGAAGTCATTATATTTAAATTATTTTCACTTCCTCCCTCTAGTACGACACAGTCTCGAATTTGTAAAACAAATTAACAAAAGCATTTTATCGAAGAAATGGAATCCATGAACCTGTCAAATCCAAACATGGAGATCCATGTTAGATGATTCTGACATACAAAAATCTTTTCGGTAAAGCTGTCCCAATGCACAAATAATTAACGATATATTTATGTGTGATCCAATCAAGCTTAAATAGGTAGTGAGGGAACATAAATTCCGCTATTTATTTACGTTTTATTGCCGAAGCTGATCAGTCATTGAACTTTACCTTAGAAAATCAATCATCATATTAAAAATACGTCTCTACTTCTCGTCAATATTTTTGAGTTTTATTCACATTGGAATATCAAATTTTACACCTAAATATATTACACATAGAAACGAATAGAAAAGCAGCAAAATTGAAAGCCCACTGCTCGGCATAGGTTTTCTTAAGGATTTCCAGTACGATCAATATCGTGCTTCCCGCGTCCAGCGGCTGCCTTACCTTGAACAGACCATCAGTCCACATGCAACAGCTTGGTCGTAAGAAAATAATTAGAAAATTGATTTACAGCATTATTTTACATTCACACAGATTTTTTTTAGCTTCACGCTTTTATCCTACATAGCAGGGTAGACAGTATCTAGTATCCAAACACTCGGTACTTCGTTTTACGCGCAATTCGAGACATTACGTGTTGAGCTGCGGAACTCAACGCCGCAGTTTGTCATAGAAAAATGAGAATGTGAAAATAATTTAAATATAATCATTGCCCGAGTGAGAATCGAAGCCACAACCGATCGCATTTACAGTCAGACACTGTCACACTGCCCCACGCGTTACGCTTTATAAAAGTAAAACATTAAAATATTGACACCGTCATAGCTCAGTTAGTAAAAATGTGACAAAACACTGGTAGTGGGTTTAAATCTATTTGTAAGAATATTCCGATGGAAAGCAGTCAACGTAGTGTCTTGACTTTAAATGGGCTCTGACTACCCGGCTATTGGAAACAAAGCGTGAAACTAAATATGTATATTTTTAATTATTTGTGGCCGGTCGTGGCGCAGTGATAGCGTCTGACTGTAAACGCGACTGGTTGTGTGTTTTACTACCTCACTCTGTTAAGACAATGTGCGGCGTTGAGTTCCACCACTTAACGTGCAATATTTTGAATTCGATGGAAAGCGAAGTACATAGTATCCTAACAGTAGGTAATTTCTGTCTACCCGGCTATGCGGGATAAAAAGCGTGAAGCTACAGGTTATAGCGTGTTAAACATAATTTTCATTTAATATAGTGATATTTGATAAAAGGTGTGGCAAGGGTCAGAGAGTCCATACAAGCGATATTGCGGGCGATTACTAGGATTGCGTAACAAAAAATCCTGATTTATATAACGATTTTAAATGAGTGAAGCAAATCTCCACGTGGCAGCGCTTTTATAACCAGCTCTATTAAAGTAATAGCTCATATTATGTAGAATAGAATAAAATCTTGTAATTCTTTAATCAGAAAATAAAAACTTGCCTCAAGTATTATCTCTGATTATAATAATTTGCGACACCGCTCGTGGTGCAGCGAGCGACGGTAAACGCGATTGGTTGTGGTTTCGATTCCCATTCTGGGGAATGATTATATTTAAATTGTTTTCATTTCATCACACCGGTAAGAGCGAGGGGTTGAATCCCGCCACTCAATACACAATGTCTCTAATTCGGCGGAAAGCGAAGTACGGAGTGTCTTGACACTAGATACTTTCTGTCTATCTTGCTATTCGGGACAAAAACGTGAAGCTAAAAAATTGAGCTCTTGTGGTAATGTTATCAAACGGTATGACTATAAACACGAATCTAGTGAGTTCAATGATTATCATGTTTAAATTTTATATATTCATTATCAGCTCTAGGAAAATAAAACGTAGCGTTGAGTTCCGCCATACAACACACAGTGTCTCGAATTATAGCGGAATAGAACAAGTCTCAAGATAATATTCTCTCTAATTCAACTGCCATTAACTTGCTATACGGGATAACGCTTTTATATAAGTTGCTTGTGTTAGTTAGTTAGTTAGTTAGTATCTTGCAATCTAAAATTTGACTAACTTGCCAGTTTCCTAAATATACACTTTTGTACAAGTCGCCTAATATGGGTATCAAGTAATAGGGTCTAATTTGTAAAATATTATACATTTTGAAAAAAGTTCTTTGAAAAAACGTATAAAAATTTTTTGAACGCAGCGGGATTCGAACCCGCGCCTCTTGGACGGTATCGCGGGTTCGAATCCCGCTGCGTTCAAAAAATTTTTATACGTTTTTTCAAAGATGTTTTCTAATCCTAAGTGTGGAATAACACTTTAAAAGTAGTAAATATTGAAAAAGTTATTATTATAAATAAGTTTCTTTTAATAAATAATTTTATTTATAGAGGCCAGTTGTAGGTTCGATGCCCACTCGAGGGAGTGATTATATTTAAACAATTTCACTCCCTCGCTCTGGTAAAGACAAAGAGCGGCGTTGAGTTCCACCACTCAACACACAATGTCTCGAATTTGGTGGAAAGCGAAGTACAGAGTGCATTGACACTAGGTACTTTATATCTACCTTGCTACGCAGGATAAAAGAGTGAAGCTTTATTTAATTAAAATTTAGTCTCGAATCAAATATTTGCAAACACAATTTATACCATTTTCCAGTTCCAGATTGAGCAGAAATTTGGGTTACAACTTCATGCCTGATGACAATGAAATTACATGTGACCAATATTGACGTTATCATAAAATGGCCGCCGCAGAAAAATGGCGATTTAATAAACCACCAAATGATTTAATTAATTTAAAAAAATTATACGTTATGAAAAATGCTCTTTTTTTAAATATTTTTTGATTATTTCTTTGTTTTTAGCTTCACGCTTTTATCCCACATAGCAGGCTAGACAGAACAACCCAGTGTCAAGACACTCTGTACTTCGCTAATATTTTAACTATAATTAAAATTTTAATTGATTAATTTGTATCCATATTAATAATCATCATTTATTAAGATACATACGACTTCACAGTGACATTAACATAATATGAAAGGTATTAGCCAATTATTTACATTTTTATGATAATTATACATACATTTCCACATACAAGAATTTTGTTCCTCATATATTTCGATGTTAAATTCATATAAATTATATGACAATATTGTTATAAAAGTCACGAAATATTAAACGTTTAATAAATAGTTTTGAAATCTATATATTAATACGCGAAGCAAAATCTTTGTATCTGAATTTACGAAAATAAGATGAACTGAGGGGTATGAAATTTGGCACAGTTATAGTTTATATAGAGAAAATAAATATAAAATTATAGTAATTTATTTATTTTTAATCTAGAACCATTAATTTGGTTAACTTTTATCGAATAAAATATGTAAATATTAATTTATTGAACATAACTTATTAGTATTTAATTTAGTTTATAGCATAATCATAGTTTGTGCGTACGGGAGGGAGGCCTGGAGATTGTACAGTGAAGCGAGAAACGAGTTTATTTAATAGATTTCTTTTTATATATAATTGGTTTGTTTAAAATATATTTGTGTAAATTTAGACATATTTTTTAACAATATTTTCAAACTTATTAAAATATTTATTTAAAATTTATTAAAATACTTTTTCAAACTTATTAAAATATTTATATTAAATATTATTAAAATATTTTTAACAATATTTTTTAACAATATTTTCAAACACTTCATCATCTACCTGCGGTATTAAACACCGCGTTTTATTAGAGCGGAGATGTGATAATAATTTACATATTCTAGTTACAAACACCATCGAATTCGTAGCCTTATTTAAAGTCCAACGCTATCTCACTGCATCATTATAGTTAAATTAATAATATTTTAAAGTAGATACCGCTCGCGTCTTCGCCCACGTGGTGTGTTGAAAAAAAGTATTTTTACATATTTTAAATGAAACTATTTTAAAAGGACTAATCATGTATATTTTGGTCACAGGTGAGTCTACCTGTGACCACGGACTACTGTAAAGTGTTCGAAACGTCAGGTCTCCAAAAATATGTTTTCGAATACCAAAATATACCCGATTAAACCGTTAAAAATAATTTCATATAAAATCTCAGCACTTGATATTTCTTATTTACTATTTTTAAAGTGTTATTTCACACTTAGAATTAGAAAACATTTTTGAAAAAACGTATAAAAATTTGAACGCAGCGGGATTCGAACCCGCGCCTCTTGGATACCGTCCAAGCGCTCTGACCGCTAAGCCATTTACAAAAAAAAATTTTATACGTTTTTTCAAAAATGTTTTCTAATCCTAAGTGTGGAATAACACTTTAAAAATAGTAAATATTAAAATAAAATAGCAATCTCTCTTGTTAAACGATTATTTCTTAATAATCTTTAAGTAGTAGAAATTTGTAAAAATCTCTATACAGAGATGCTAAACAACTTAAATAAGTTGTAACAAAACGCATAAGAATTTCGACGCAGCTGGTAGTAGAACGCATGGCTTAGCGGTCAGAGCGCTTGGACGGTATTCAAGAGGCGCGGGTTCGAATCCCGCTGCGTTCAAATTTTTATACGTTTTTTCAAAAATGTTGATATTTCTTGTTACATTATGTTGAAATTAAAATTATTATAATTAATATTTTTTGTTTTACTCGAATGACATAATGATTTCTGTTTCATACCTAAGTTTTTACGTAAAAAAAGTATATAGTAATATTAGCAGGGCGTAGCGTGTGCTCGTTCGGGTCGTGCGCTTGTCGATGACCCGTCTGTTAGGTGCTTTATGGCGCTCAAGTCGGTCATATTCTTATAATTTAAACAATTCGGCCAAATTACTTAGTGTAAAAGGAAAAATATTATCTACATCAACTTTAAGTATTTAAAATGACTAACGTATTGATTCCGATAAATGTTTGATAAATTTTCTTGAGGCCGGTCGTGGCGCAGTGGGACAGTGTCTGATTGTAAACGCGATCGGTTGTGAGTTCGATCCCCACGCCGAGGAGTGATTATGTTTGATTTTTTTTCACTTCCTCGCTCTGGTAAGACAAAGTACGGCGTTGAGTTCCACCACTCAACACGCAATGGTGGAATGCGAAGTACTGAGTGTCTTCACGCTTGGTAATTCCTGTCTATCCTGTTATGCGGGATAAAAGCGTGAAGTTAATAAATATTCTAAAATATGCATAGTAAAAAAAATATCCAATTAAAATTTATTTATGGTTTATTATTTTGTTTATAATAACTTTCAAATAAAAGATAGATATATGATGTTGTGGATCTTCTTTTAGAAATATTTAAGATAAACAATAATACCTTATATCATGATTATGTAATTCCAACGATTTAGTCAGCGCACTCCTAGATATCTCTCAGAGGGCAGATTTTTTACTTACTTAATTGATATGTATCGTTATATAACGATCGATTTACGCAAAATCATTATAAGTTGTAGCCTTTGTATTATTTTCATGTATAACCTGCGAAGTTTCTGTCATTGAAATCCGTTCAGTAGTTTTTTCGTAAAATTGTGACGAACATACATACATTCTCACATACTTTCCCATTTACAATATTAGTAGGATTTAATAAATCCCGTTTTCCTTAATAGAATTCTAAATTATATCAAAGAGCTTAAAATATTTAACAAATACATATTAACTGCGTCTATATTGGATCGAATAACGGCATTTAATTTTACTTAAAAGGTAAGACAACTACAAACATAGGTAAGAGGTAGGCTGTATACTAAAACGTTATAACCGAATAAAAAACAGCAAAGTGCAAATCAGATTATCTTATAACGGGGTTCAGGTATTTTTTTTGAATTATTATTTGTGTTATATATTCGAAAATGTGTAAAAAGCGACCGTTATTCGACGTTGGATGTGGATTCAATTCGCATTCGGAGCAATATTTTTTTTTAGCATTACGCTTTTATCCCGCATAGCAGGATCGACAGAAAGTACTTAGTGTCAAGACACTCCGTACTTCGCTTTCCACCGATTTCGAGACATTGCGTGTTGGGTGGTGGAACTAAACGCCGTTCTTTGTCTTTACCAGAGCGAGGAAGTGAAAATAATTTAAATATAATCACTTCCCCGAGTGAGGATCGAACCCACAACCGATCGCGTTTACAGTCAGACGCTGTCACATTGCACCACGACCGGCCTCCTTTGTTTATGTTTTTTTACTATAATTCTTTTATAGTAAAAAAAAACATAAACAAAGTAATACATAAGCTTAGAATTATTTTGTCTAAATTTTCACCGCTCAACGGCATTCAACGGAGTGTCTTGACATTAGGTTCTCTCTGACTACTCCGGTATGTGAGATAAAGCGTGAAGGTGCTATGAATAATGTATTTTTTAAATTTCCAATATTAAGACATTTCGAACTCCATCTGCCGTCCAAATTTAGGACATTGCGTGTTGAACGGCAAAACTCAACGCTGCGCTTTGTTTTATCAGAGCATAGAAAGGAAGATAGAGATTATTTTAGTAAAATAGCTTATTAAATAATTTATTTTAACAATAAATAGTAATCTTTATGAAAACATTAAAAGATTGTTGAAAGTTACAGAATTTTCAATGGTTTTTTAAAATATTTCTTGACTAGGTTGTACGTTTGTGTGTTTAATATAATGTTTTTATGTTTTTTAGCTTGACGCTTTTATCCCGCATAGCAGGGTAGACAGAAAGTACCTAGTGTCAAGACACTCCGTACTACACTTTCCACCGAATTCGAGACATTGCACGTTGAGTGGTGGAACTCAACGCTACACTTCGTCTTTACCAAAGCGAGGAAGTTTAAAAAAAATAAATATAATCACTTCCCTGAATGGGGATCGTACCCACAACCGATCGCGTTTACAATCAGACACTGTCCTACTGCGCCACGACCGGCCCCAATGAATTTTCATCGTTTCTTATCGTCGTCGTTTTTTTTAATTCTGTTATGGTTGAGTTAGATATATAATGTAGTAATGTATATTTTTTTGTTTTACGCTTTTTACAACATTTCAGCTTTGCGTGGTTAGTGGTGGGACTCGGCTGTCACATCGACGACGACGGCCACGACCGGCCTCAAGGGTAGTTATGTACCGTGTATATCTTGTTTATTGAGAAACCCACTGTACAGTGTATGTACCGTAGGTTTCTCAATAAACAAGAAATATATTTATTTATTTATTTAATAGGAAGCAAACATAATGTACAATGATCTAAAATTTTTCTTAACATTAAAAGTTTTAATTATACTTGCTATATACGTATTTTTTCTTATATAAAATAATATAGCAGTGAAAAGGTTGATAGTAATTGACATTTATTTAAAATTTAAACAGTTAATAATACAGTGTTTGTGTTTATTTTTAAACCAAAAAATTATATAATTTTAAATTAATTTAAAAGTATATTTAAAAAAAAATATATAAAAAATATATATACTTAACGTTAATAAAGTAATTAATCTATTAAGTACTCACATATTACTAGTTTCAACTGTCCCGTTGTCTGTTTGTAAATAAATTTTATATATTGTAAGTTGAATTCGCCATTTTATATGTTTAAGATTAACCCAACATTTGGCAACCGCAAAATAACGTATATATACTTTGGTAATTCCCCAATATGGATGTCAAGTAAAAGAGCTTGACTTGCAAATAGCACCATATATAAATAATGAAAAGTAAAAAAAAATATGGCAATTAAGATCTTAATTAAAGAAAATTATTGTTAGGAATCACTTTTTCCATATAAAACTTAAACCGTAAGCAATATTTGCAAAACGTTGTATTTGCTATTAGAATGTTCCTTTTCTTTAGACGAAGACGTTTCACACATCATCATATCCTCCTCCACTTGGGACGCATCTCTGGCTATATTAACACTGTGTTTTACTTTAGACTGTAAACGATTTAATTTCGACAGCCTACTCAATTCGCTTACACCTTCAAGGTTAACTTCTTGGTTTATATTAAAAATGTTTTGTGGACTGAGTGTGTCGTTGGTATCTTGTCTTCTTTCAAGATGTACATCGTTTTCGGTGTGTCTAACTGTTCCTCTGAAATTAACAATCACTGTAGGCTTTACAACAGTCTGTGTTTCTCGATTGCCTATCTGACTTTGATCTCCCATAATATTTTTAAACGTGTTCTCATCGTCACTTTTGTTTGTGGTTATTTTTGATGTTAATCTAGTTGGTTTTGGCTTTTTGGGTCTGTCAGTTGGTTTAAATTCATATTCAACAGGTGTATGGACGTATAATATTATATCTTCTTTAGATTTCTCTGTGCTGATCGCATCATTAATTAATAGGCTTTTGGGAAATCGATATTTCATTGGGGGCATTTCGATTCTGTCATTTCTTCGAGGCGTGAAATCTACGTCACTCGGCAGATCCATAGATTCCTGGCTATACTTCTCGTAGTTTTGTCCTATATTGTTTTCATCGTTTATATCGATGTCTTCAGGTATCTGACTTCTCATTCTCAATGATTGTATGACATCATTAAAAATCGATCGCTTTTCGTGATTTTTAACGGTTTCCCTCATTTCCGGTGGGTGAGCAGTTGTTATGATCATCAGATACGTCATGCACAGAAAGCACTGCATCTGGAATTATAGAACGTGTTTAAAGTTAGTAATTTAATATAAATCTATTATTTTATAATACGATTAGAAAAGATGAATCAATTATTGTAAGATTTACCTTCTTACATTTTGTTATTACTTTGGAAAGTTATTAGTTTTTGTAAAACAATTCGACTTATAATATACTTACATTATATATTACTTATTTCCATAATATACTTACATTAGCTACAGGCTTTTTATCTCGTATAGCAGGGTAGACAGAAAGCACCTAGTGTTAAGACACTCCGAGACATTGCGTGTTGAGTGGTGGAACTCAACGCCGCACTTTGTCTTTACCACTTATTTACCAGAGCTAGGAAGTGAAAATAATTGAAATATAATCACTGCCCCGAGTGGGGATCGAACCCACAACCGATAGCGTTTACAGTCAGACGTTGTCCCACTGCGCCACGACCGGCCTCAACTATACTTACATTATATATTACTTATTTCTATTATTGTATACTAAGAGAAACTACCGGCCATATAAATCTAAAGTTTAACATGATCTTTTCGAGAGTGTCTCCTACACTCTAAATGAAAAATGAGAATTTTCCAAAATTCTTAATGTTACAGAAATAAAAGCTCCCAATTGAGAATATATTAATACAAAATGTAGTATACAATTAAATTTGACATTGCTCATGTTAGAACACATTATATACTGTAAATTATTGATTTTAAGAAAAAAAATTAAAACAATATATCTATATATTAATACGTGATTCAAAAAACTTCGTAACCCTTTTTAATAAAACTACACGAACAGAGGTGTATGAAATTTGGCACAGTTATAGTTTATATATGCGATTATTTTTAAAAAAATAATGCATGAAATTATTTGAAATTAATAAAATTAATGTATAACACATTACAATGTCGACATTCATTTTTGTACTTTAAATCCGAAATAAGACGCAAGAAAAAAACAATTAACAGAAGATTGCTTATTTGGCTAATTGATTTTTTTCTCTTCCTTTTCAACAAAATCGGAGAATTTTTTTTTTAATCTTAATCTAGATATTTATTCTTTCTTAATTCCATATGGTGTATATACAAATGTAAATAGATATTTACATATGTTACAAAATAATATTATCAGATCTGTTGATTATGAGAATTTTTTTCGCAGTAATTCCATATCCCGATTATTAGATTTATAATATATAGAAGATATCAATTATACTAAACGTACCTTTATTGATCAGCGGGAGCACGACAACTGACTGCATCGGCCACGAAGGGTTGACTGAACCTGAATGAACTAGCCAGATGTGTTCAACTATTGGTCTAGCCTAGCTAGACTGGAAATGTCTAGAATTTTCTAAGTTCTCAGTTTTCATTTAATATTTAAAATTGGATTAATTAAATATGTTATTGTTTTAGAAATATTTATTTAAAATTATATAAGTGGTAACACAAGTATATACTTTTGTTACTTTTGTATTGTATACCTTTTTAGGAAAATAACGTGAACTGAGCAGTATGAAATTTGGCACAGTTATATAAAGAAGGAGAGCAGAACGTTAATATTTAAAAAAATAATAATTAAAACATACGCATTGGCGTTGCTATAGCAACAAGTTTTGATAATTCAAAGCGTTATCGGGACGTCTAATATGTATTTATAATAATGTTATTTTTTAAATAACTTATGTTAATACTTAGTTGTGGATAAAATATATTCAAAAAGTAAATTATAAACAAGCCTATCAAATTATCCGAATAGGCTTTGTTTCCGGTTCAAAAAGTATTGAACATATAAACACAAGTAGTGAACAAGCTAGGTTTACAATACATGTTTTACGGCGACATAAAACGAGGAATCATATATAATAATTTTATTTTTAGTGGTAACATTTTATCGAATGAGAACTGAACCCACTACCATCCCATTAAATTTTAAATTCGTTTCGTTTCGTTAACAAATTGTAATAAAAATAAAATAAATTAAGTCTTTATTGATAATTAAAAAATATTTAAACATTTTAAATGAAACTATTTTAAACGGGTTAATTGCGTATATTTTAGTATTCGAAAACACTTTTCCACCTGTGACCACGGACTACTGTAAAGTGTTCGAAGCGTCAGGTGTCCCAAAAAGTATTTTCGAATACCAAAACATACGCGAATAATCCGTTTAAAATAATTTCATTTAAAATAGAGTAAGAAACGCGAAAAGTTCTTATTATGATTGTTCAAACTTAATAATGACTACCGTTTTTTCTGCACATTTCTTATACTGTAGTATATATACGCGAGGCAATTAGGAAACAAATGGCAGTAGTTTGATTTAATATATTTTGTATAAACTGACAGACTAATTTCATCTCAGACCACCTTTGATTATAAACTATTGAAAAGTGATTGAAATGTCGGATTTTCTAAAAAATTTTTGACACTAAAATTTACAATTTTTATCCCGTATCCGCAGGTAGCAGGGTGGACAGAAAGTACCCAGTGTCAAGACACTCAGTACTTTCCTTTCCACCGAAATCAAGACATTGCATGTTGAATGATGGAATTCAACGCCGCACTTTGTCTTTACCAAAGCGAAGAAGTGAAAATAATTTCAAATAAAACTCCCCCGTGGGAATCAAACCCACAACCAATCGCGTTTACAGTCAGACGCTGTCCCTCAGCGCCACTACCGGCCTCAAGTTTCATGCGTTTTAAATTTTTTTGTTTCACGCTTTATCCCGCATACCATGGTAGATAGACACAATATATTGCCTAGACACTACGTTGATTATATGGAGACATTACCATGCATTCAACACCGCCCTTTGTTTTGCCAAATCAAAGAAATTATTGTTTTTTTTTAAATACAATCATGAATCGAAACCACAACCAATCGCGATTACAGACAGACATTGTCTCACTGCGCCACGATGAACTTCAAATAATTTCATTTTATATATTAATTATATAACAAAAATAAATAGTTTGGTACCCCTGTAAATACTTAAGCTACCTGTCTTGTCTAACTCGGGAACTAAAATCACCCGGAACTCGCCATACATATTTATCACTAAATGCAACCTTATTACAATGAGCATAAAGAGCTACTAGAATTATCCTCTAAAGAAAAACCATTTAATAGAATCCGGTACAATTATGTAATCTAGGAGTTTATAAAAGTAACGGAAAACTTAGCCTTGTTGAGGCTGATCATGGTGCAGTGAGGTCGATTGTGGGTTCAATTCCCAATTGGGGGAGATTATATTTAAAACATTTTCACCTTCTGAGGTGCGGTAAATTGCGGTGTCTACACGCAATGTTTTGATATTTCGGTGGAAAGCGAAATACAGAGTGTCTTGACACTAGGTACTTTTTTCCTACACTATGCGGGATAAAAGAAATTTTATTCCTTTCTAATTTGAGCTTTGCTTTACATTCACATGAATGTAAATAAAATATATATTAATATCATATTCGCTGATACAGACCTATTATTAAGATAATTAATTTCACAGTTTTCCACTAATATTAGAGACACTGTTTTAGATGGTGGAACTCAACGCCGATTTTTGTACCATGTACACCAATTTTCATCATTCTAAGGTAAAAAATTGACAATTTTAAAATGAAAACGTTCCCAAATATGTAAATCGAACCCACAAACACCACGTATGCTACTATGACTTAAAAGTTTCTAATATTCCTAAAGATTAATCATAAAATATCATTTTCCAACTCCTGACCAATTAGTAAAAGACAAGTAAAATTTATTTGTTTTTGATGTGATTATTTCCATAGGCGTTAGACGATTTTTCATAAGGGAAATCTTATAGAATCACGTCAGCACCTTAAAGTGGTATATATAATTACTAGATTTCCATCGTGGCATAGTGATTTTGATATAAATTTGTACTTGACGGTTATCGTTATATTATTTCAGAATTTTTTTTTCTCTTCCCGCGCCGTAAGTGGTTATCTATAAGGCACTTTATGGCGTACAAATCAATCATATCGTTATATTTTTTTTAATTCTTCAGCGATATTACTTGGTGTAAAAGACATAGTTAATCTATATAAAATACTTAAAGGTTTGCACTAATTTGTTTATAATGGCTTCCAAATAAAGGATAGATATATGCTATATACAAACAATCCTACACTGCATCATGCTTATAAGTTCAATGGATTTTTAGCCGACTTAATTGATATGTATTGTTATATTACACCCAAATAACAAAAAAAATGTAAATTGTAGTCTATATTTATTCTGATTTAAATCTTATAATACCGTAGTTTCATTCTGATCAAATAAACATCCTCAGAAACTTTTGCTTTTATAATATCAGCAGGAAGACTATAGACACTGCGCGCGTCCTCTCGCCTCGCCGCTTTACACTCCCCGCACATTAATACGCGCGTGGTATTTGACGTTATTATTTTAAAACGATAGTAATTCCTTGCATATTGGTTGAAATCAAATACTGTCAAAGGCAGCTTTGTTCAAAAATAAGTGTCCGTGATAAATAACTTATTTATTTATTATATTAAATTATTTTCACTTTATTAATTTATTATTAAATTATTTTCACTTTATTTTATATTTTATTAATTATTAAATTATTTTCACTTCCTCTCTCATGTCCTTACCTTGTCCTTGGAAATAATCAAAATGCGGGTGAATGTCTTGATAATAGGTACTTTCTGTCTACCCAGCTATGTGGGATAAAAAGTGTGAAGCTGAAAAAAAATTATATCTCAATTGTCTGGGTTCAATTCTCAATTTCTCATTTGTTTATTTTTTATTTTAACAATTGGTAATAATAGTCTGTCACTTTCTTATTAAAGCAGCTACACGCTTTATCCCGCATGGCATAAACAAATAAGTGTCAAGACATTTCGTTGACCGCTTTGCGCTCGAAATCGAGACATTACGTGTTGCTTTGGTAAATCAACACCGCGCTTTGTCTTATTAGGATAGAGAAATATAATTAAATTTTAAATATAACCTCCGACTGGAAACCGAATCCACAACCAAACAAAAATGGTCATTATAACTAAGAATAATATTTAAAAATAACAATAGCATGATAATTAAGACTAAATTTTAAATTACGTTTCTACTTGAACTTAAGGTCAAGAATTAACCACATAGATATGTAAAACGCCATTGTATGGTGTATTTATTTAAAAATTTAATTTTTAGTAGAAGAGTAAAAAGATTTATGTAGACCCCTGTTATGATATTTAAAATACATATCACTTCAACAAAAGCGTATATATCCGACGCATAGTACCTAGTGTCAAGACACTCCTTACTTCGCTTCCCACCGAATTCGAGATATTGCGTGTTGAGTGGTGGAACTCAACACTGCACTTAGTCTTACCAGAGCGAGGAAGTGAAAGTGAATATTTATCATATTAATTTAAGTATATCTAAATATTATTATATTTTTTCTTTACGCTTTTTTCCATGCATAGCAGGAAGTGCTTAGTGTCGAAACACTTATACTCCGTTTTTCGCTGAATTCGAGATAATATGTGTTGAGAGGCGAAACTTAATGTCGCACTTTGTCTTTTCTGTAGAAGATATGACCGCTCCGTTCTTATCTGTAAGGGCCATTTTCGGACATATTCCACAAGGCCTTTCGTCGTTCAACGTTTCGTCAAAAGTATTAAGGCTTCATTTCCACAACCAGGTATTTGCACGTTCCTAATATTCCTTGCGAATCATACTACTTAAGCGTTCACTCTTGTCAGAGCGGTAGTGGTCCTCATGGTGGTCTTGTGTCACGCTATACTATACGGTGCCATCTCTTTCTAACACTGGCCCGGCTCATGCACTTATGTAGCGGGACGTTAATTGTAATCTTAATTTTTATCTGTCCACCGCATTGGTGATCTGCCACGAGGCATTGTACCCCCGATTCTACCCTCCATTACTAGACGTTCAATGGACACGTCACCACGCCCTGTCACATGCTTGAAAAAAGTGGGGATGCGAGATTTACAGTTTGATACTTAGTTCGTCGAGAATAAACCTATTGGTGCGAAAAGATATTCCTAACATCCTTCTCCAGCATCACATTTTAAGAGCATGTATTCTCTTCTTTCACTCTCTCGCAGAGTCCATGTTTCGCATGCGTATAGAAAGATAGGGAAAAGTAGTGCTCTGACTAGGAGTGACTTAGTGTTTTTTGTGATATTTCAATTTTTCCAAATCCTTCTCATATATTATTTTAGTTTCTCAATTATTTGAAAAATAACTATTAATATTTTTATATTTTTAAAGTGTTATTTCACACTTAGGATTAAAATTTCTTTTTGAGAAAATGTATGTAATTTGAACGCAGCGGTATTCGAACCCCGCGCCTCTTGGAAACTCGCCAAGCGCTGACCGCTATGCCATGTGAGAACCAAATGTTTCGAATACGGCTGCGAACAAATTTTTATAAGTTTTTCTTAAAAATGATAACTATGAATAAATTATTGAACATTTATTTTGTTTTGTACATTGAATATTGACTTAAAGAACTTATTATTCATATGAACACCTCTGACATGTATTTCCGCGGAAATTTCGTTCTTTCACATATGAATTTGGACCGTTATTTATGTATTTAATACAAGAACAAATCCGCGAGAGAAGCTAGAAAACCAATCAGTAGGATTTTTGTTTTTCTATATATCTGTTTGTCTGTTCGATTGTGCATCTCCGCCGCCTCTTATTATATGTCACACATCAGTGTAGGGAAATTGTATTCTACCCTACTCCTTGCAAGAAATAGGGTAAAATGGAAATAATCGACTTTTCTAAATACATATTTATGCATACACGGTAGGTACGTATGCCAATATAATGGGTTTTTACAATTTTTGTCTGTCAACAAATTATTATATACACATTACAAATTAAAACGTTTTACCTCATTTTTAATTGGATTATAAAGGCTAAACGTTTCCAATTTTTTTCGAAATTCACAAAAATGATTTGGCAGTTTTCTGTTGTGAAGCTCTGATGACGTCTTATTATAATAGCAAAAAGGTCATTTTTACAGTCACTTTTATTCGTAAACGTTTTGTACAATACTATAAAAATGGAAAGTGACCAGTATATATGAAATAATTACTTACACTTTACACAATACTAGCTATTTTTTTTTTGAAAATAAACATTTTTTTTGAATACAGAGTAAAAAATCACTAATTAAAATAATTAATTCACAAATAAGTCTATTTATAAAATTTTCTTAAATAACAAATAGTTATAACATTTTTCATAACTCTTATATTACAGAAAAAATATTTTGATATTTTAGTATTTTTAAAGTGTTATTCCACACTTAGAGAAGTAGAAAATATTAATTTAAATAAATTTAAAAAAAAAATAATTTTATTTTTTTCAAAATAATACCTAAAGTAAAACAATAGGTTAAACAAAACAAGAGTTATAATGATTAACATATCTTAATACAAGGTTTTTCTGTTTATTAACTATTCGCTCTAAGGGAACGAATATGTTAGAATTTATAATTTAACTTTTTTTAAAGTGTTTTTCTTTTTTTAAAAAACGTATTTTTTTGTTACAACTGATGTATGTTGACGCAACCGGATGTAGAACTAATGGATTAGCGGTCAGAACTCTTAAACGGTTTCCAAGAGGCGCGGGTTCGAATTTCGTTATGTTTTAAACTTTATTTTTTTTTCCAAAAATGTTACTATATATCTACATTATGGATTAGCGCTTCACCAGCGTTTCTTTTTTCCCAAGGTTCAAATTAAGAGTGTGACACCGTAGAGCGTATTTACACTTTACTTTGAGTTCTTTATACTTAACATGATCAAGCAAAGTATAAAAAAATATATATTTGCTCCTATGTCATTCCAGCAGAGGGAATTATACTATTTACTTGAGCTACTGTACTCTATATACAACGAAGAGATACGCTGAAGGCGTAATCGAGAGTGTCACAGTAATAATGAATAGGAACGTGCTCAAGTGGTTTGGGCATGTCGGCAGGACGGGTGATGAAGGAACGATAAGAAAAATATATGGAACAAATGTGAGCGGTAAAAGAGGTTAGGGGAGACCTCGATTGAGTTTCGAAAACACAGTCTCACACTGAAGAGAAGTCACGTAAGAAATACTTACGTTAGAGGAAGGTAAGTACTTGAAGGTAAATACTTTATATAAAACATTGTAATAAATCTAATTATTTGAACAAATATTCTGTTTTTTTTTATGCTATACTCAGGATTCGCAGAATTTACAAAAGCAAACATTTAGTAGGCCTGGTAAACTATTTCATCTAAAGTTTATATTATAAAATAAATTTTTACATACTTTTTGAGGCCAGTCGTGGCGCAGTTTTACAGAGTCTGACTGTAAACGCGATTGGTTGTGGGTTCGACCCCCACTCGGGAGAGTGATTATATTTAAATTATTTTCACTTCCTCGCTCTACAGAAGAGTTTGTATGTTTGTTTGTTCGTTTGATCGCGCTAATCTCAGGTTCTACCCATTGGAAAATTCTTTCTGTGTTGAATAGTCCATTGATTGAGAAAGGCTATTGGCTATACAACATCACGCTACATTTAATAAGAGTAAAGCATTAATAAAAAAAATGTTGTGAAAACAAAAAAAAATGTATATTTTTAAAGCCTTGCGTGGGCCGAATAAACGGTTAAAGTAAAAAAAAAATTGCGACAGCATTTTCTATGTATATGCGGGCGAAGCCGCGAGCGAAATCTAGTTACAGATAAAACCCCGCATATTGAGATAGGCAAAGACAATATAGTATTAAGACCTTCTGTTCTTTGCTCGTCACCCGTATTCTATACATTGCCTTTTGAGTGGCGGAATTGAGCGCCGTTTTTTATTTCACCAGAGTGTAGAAATGAAAATATATAAATATAATTATTTCGCCTAATCTAAATAAATGGAATCTAATCTAATTTTCAGCTTGCTTCAGGCTTACCTTGTCGTAAAGTTGGTAGTATTTTATATCTTACTTAATTTATACGAACTTACTCATTGTTATTAGACATGTCTAAGACAAAAATTACTTCAATGTAATTGTCATTTTTTAAAGTCTAAACCTTGCAACCCTTTGTTGTGAGTTTGATGTTCATATATCTGGTACGATAACACAATATGCGGAGTTGAGTTACGCAGTCCACTGCACAATTACTTTATAATTTCAACAACGGATAGCTAACAGTGTTAAGGCAAGTTGTACCCGCGATGGTTATGAGTTCGATGCTTACACCAAAATTATGTTCATATATCTGGCACGATAACATAATATGCGGAGTTGAGTTACGCTGTCCACTACGCAATTACTTTAAAATTACAACAACGGATAGTCAATAGTGTTAATGTAGAATCACAATTATTTGACCTAATCGAAAAGCTATTCTAACGTTTATCTGGCTTTAATTAGTATATATAAATACTGTAATTATAAAATCATGCCTTGGCTCATAATACGTCATGTGGTTAGGACCCAGTGTGAGGATCGAAGGCGTGCATGGCGTGGCGTGTACTGACATCACCACCACGTTGGCGAAGGGATCTTCTGGATTCTATGCCTGCGCTGATGATATCGTAACTCCATACCAGATTGCGGTTATGTATCTCGAGTGGAACTGAAGGTCTGGCCTTCACCAGCTGGGCTGCGAGGAAGAAAACCTCTATATAAAATAATCTAACTGAGTAAGAATTAGCATAATTTAACATAGCGTTAGATGTTAGACTTCTATCCCAGTTCGTTGACTTTATGAACGTTGGGGACGTTCTACTGTAACTTCACTTATTAACTGTTTATATTGAATATTGGGTAATTTTAATTACTATTTCCATATTTGCTACAGTGCGCCTGAGTTACGTTAGGCTTATCCAAGGACAGGGGGCACTGTTTGGATGGACTTTCTTTTCTCCCATACTCGTGTGAACTATATGGAAATCAATATATATAAAAAACAAAATGACCAGATTATAGGAGTTTTAGAGTCTGCCTCAGACTATAGAGGCAGTCTCTAGTGATGTTAAAATCAGAGAAAAAATAGTGCAATAAAAAATGCAATTTGTTATGATAGTGATACAAACTTGATACATCAAAATATACAAGGTATGCTTAACAAAGAGTTAGAAATTGAATTATTCCTTAAATGCAATAATATTCATGTACTTTGTATTACAGAGCACTGGCTTCGAAACTCCGAGGCCATTTTTAATTTTAATAATCACCAAGTAGTTAGTATGTTCAGCAGAGAAAATGCCATTTGCGGTGGCTCTTTAATAATTTTGGAAAAATCTTAAAAGTTTAAAGAAGGAAAAGATATTTGTGAGCCTATCTGTTGAGCAAACTATTGAAATGATCTGTATCGAGCTTGAGCTTTTCATTGTTGTAAGTGTATACCGGCTTCCCACTGGGTTATATGAACATTTTGAAGTTATTTTAGAACAAGTACTTGTAAAATTATCTGGACCTAAGAAATATGTAGTTGTGTGTGGTGAGTTTAATATAAATTTACTAGATAACACAGTCACCAGTACCAGAATCAGGTCCTTACTAAAGTCATACAACCTAGCTAATTTATTTCTGGAATCGACAAGAATTACTAACTGTACTGCTACATGCATTGATAATATCTTTACAAATTGTATACCAAAAAAAATGTATAATTAACATGTTAAGTTCTGATCACAGCGGACAATTAGCTTCCTTTTATTTTTGTAATAACAAAATTAATAAAAAACAATAATAATCCCCGTATTTAGTATTTTTTAATGTTATTAAAATGAGTTTTTTTACTTCTAAGACAGTCAATTCCAGGAGTTTCTTGTCATTTGATGATTGTGTAACTGTAGGAATGTATAAGAGTAGACGAAGATTATATGAACTTTATAGTGAAAACTATATAGATCCACAAATACTATGGATGTATAAAGTACTTCAGTGGTGGATGAGAGAAGGGTCCTCTCTTTGTTCAGCTGAAAAGTTGCGCACCTACGCCGGTCGAAGCGTGGCATCTATCCACGAAGTTGCTACAAAATCTAGCCATCTCAAGGGCACGTACGTGCGTAACATAGAGATGCTGCTGCGATTGTCACTGACATTTTCGACTCTCTGGTCTTTCGATCTGAAAGTGATGAGGCACAACAGTTGCGTGAGGAGTTGAAAGAACTACAGGTGCAACTACAGTCAAATCAAAAGAATATAGAGGGTTTGAGGGAGGCGCTTGTAGTTACTAAAATGGTGTCTGAAACAGTTCTACTACCGAGACTCAATGAGTTCGGTTTTTTCTAAATAGCACAAGCTTCTAAGACGATTCAATCTAAGCTTAAAGTGACAAAATCGCCCCGTATTAAAGCAGTTACGGTCACTATAGGTCGCTGCAAAAGCAATATCCTATGCTCATATTTTAGAGCGCGTGCAACAGGGTAATCTGGTGCAGCTAGGCATCACTGAGGGTTGACGTAGAACTGCTGAAGGAGGCTGCGATAGTGCAGGCCTGGCTGCCCCAGGGCTCGGCGTCCGTGGAAGACGCCGCAGCCTGGGCGCACAGGGTAATGACGCGTATCTGCGACGCGTCAATGCCCCGCTCCGGGCCTCGCCCTCCGCGGCAAGAAGTGTACTGGTGGTCGGGCGAGATCGCTCAATTGCGCAACAACTGCATTGAGGCGAGACGCCGGTATTCATACTATCGCAGGCGCACGGTACACTGGCACGAAGAGGAGGACGACCGGCTGTACCGAGTCTACGTCGAGACGAAGACAGCGCTGCAGGAGGGGATCGGTCGTGTGATAGGGAGATCGTACGACCAGTCCATCGCGGAAATAGACGCAGATCCGTGGGGGAGGCGGTACCGCGGGGAGCGCGGCAAGCTCCGTCCTTGGGCTCCCCCACTGACGTAGACACTCCAACCTGATGTTCTCCGAGGAGTGCTGACGTCGCTATTTCCGCAGCGGGCCAACTTCACTCCACCTAGTATGGTCCGCCCTGCAGCGCCGGGAGAAGAGGAGGAAGACAGCGTCGTACCAGAGGTGCTGGATGAAGAGCTCGAAGAGGCGATGAAGTGATCCAGGGGCAAAAACACCGCTCCTGGGCTCGACGGTATACCCGGGCGCGTAATCACTCTGGCCCATTCCATCTTGGGGCCGAGAGTGCGAGGGCTATTTACTGCCTGTCTGGCTCAGTCCATAATTCCACAGTCGTGGAAAATAGGCAGACTAGTCCTCATCAAGAAGGAGGGACGCCCGGCAGATTCGGCTTCGGCGTATCGGCCAATCGTGCTGTTGAGCGAGATCGCCAAGCTCTTCGAGCGTGTGGTGGCGGGGAGGCTTATCCAGCACCTCGCGCGGACAGGTCCGGACCTATCGGACTGTCAGTTTGGCTTCCGCAGTGGGCGCTCCACTGTGGATGCCATCCTAAAGGTAAAGTCCCTTGCGCAGAAAGCGGTGGCCCGCGGTCACGGAGTGTTGGCGGTGTCTTTAGACACAGCCAACGTGTTTAACTCCATACCCTGGCCCTGCATCAAGGAAGCACTGTTTTACCATCGAGTACCTCCATACCTGCGTCGCGTCATCGGGGCTTACCTCTCCGGGAGGTCTGTGACCTTTCCAGGGAGTGCCGGCTGGGGCTCTTGGGAGGTGTCGTGCGGTGTTCCACAGGGATCGGTTTTGGGTCCGCTCCTGTGGAACATCGGCTACAACTGGGTGCTGCGAGGCAGCACCCTACAAGGGGTGGGAGTCCTCTGCTACGCTGACGATACGCTGGTCTTAGCGCAGCAGAGGATCTATCGCGAGGCAGCAGTGCTTGCAACGGCGGGGGTGGCCCAGGTCGTCGAGCGGATTCAGCGTCTGGGTCTCGAGGTCGCCCTCGACAAGTTCGAGGCAGTCTACTTCCACGGTTCGCGGAAAGGCCCTCCTTCCGACGGCGCCCACATCGTCGTCGGCGGCGTCAGGATCGACGTCGCCCGGACCATGAAGTACCTCGGACTCGTCTTGGACGGGAGGTGGAGTTTTCGGGGCCACTTTGCCACCTTGGCCCCGAAGCTGTTGAAGACGGCGTCGGCCTTGATGCGGCTCTTGCCCAACGTGAACGGGCCGAGCGCCTCAAGCCGACGACTGTACACCGGAGTGGTCAAGTCGATGGCACTCTACGGTGCCGCCGTATGGGCGGACGCCTTGAATCGGCACAACGTCACTCTGCTGCGACGGGCGCAGAGGGTGATGGCCATTCGGGCGATAAGCGGGTACCGGACCATCTCCGGTGAGGTGGCGTGCGTGCTGGCTGGAGTCCTGCCTTGGGATCTGGACGCGCAAGTCCTGGCGTCGGTCTATTGCCGGCGTCGCGGCACAACGTCCAGGGAACGGGCAGTGCCAGACGCACTGGAGGAGGCGCGGGAAGCCGCCATTGAAGAGTGGGAGTCCCGGCTGGCATCACCATCCGCCGGCCTGAGGACAATCGAGATGGTTCGTCCAGTGTTCCGCCAGTGGTTGGTGAGGCGTCACGGCGTCCTGACCTTCCGCATGACGCAGGTACTCACGGGGCACGGTTGCTTCGGGAGGTACTTGTGCCGTGTGGCGGGGAGGGAGCCCGACGCGCGCTGCCACCACTGTGACGACTGCCTCGAAGAGACGGCCCAGCACACGTTGGAGGAGTGTGCGGCCTGGGCGTCTCAACGCCGCGTTCTGCGCGGCGTCATAGGGGACGACCTCTCCCTGCCAGCCGTGGTGAAGGCCTTGGAGGCTTGCGAGAGGTCGTGGGACGCGGTCGGAGCCTTTTGCGAGGAAGTGGTGCTCGCGAAGGAGGCGGCGGAACGAGAGAGGGAGGCCTCTTCCGAACTCTCCATCCGCCGCAAACGACCGGGTCGCCGGAGGGCGGCACACGAACGCCGCCTTCCGCCCTAATTGGTCAGAGGGCGGTCAGCTTGGGGAAGCTGACCGCCTACTCACCTGGCCCGAGTAGGCGCGGTCGCTCCCGCGCGCTACTCAGAGCAGGCCGTTGAGGGTGGTCCACCGCCCTTGACTCCGACGACGCACCTAGTAGGCTCCCGCCGCCGAGGTAACGGAAGATTGGGGTTCCCGTACCTCGGCTAGTGGCGGTCGAGATGGAGCACCGTGAGGTTTTAGTGGGTAAACGGGGCGGCCTTTTCTGCCAATCCGGAGTCCCACATAACCTATCCCGAGTCCTCGATCGGGAAGATATCCGTAATGCGATTTCCTCACGTTAAAAAAAAAAAAGGCATCACCGAGGGTTTGGCAGCGCAACAGGCAATTTCAAGTGCCAGGATTTTGGAACTGTCTGCTGACCATTCCTCTGAGCAAGCAGACTTGTTGGCGATAACGAGTAGTACTAGATGGAGTGGCTGTAGTCATGAGGCCCCTTAGGCAAGTCTCCTTAAAACTGAAAGGCCTGGATGACTCAGCCACACAGGACGAGGTGGTGTGAGCTGTAGTCAGCATAGGTGGATGTGCAGTTGATTCTGTAACAGTATAAGAGATGTCTCACGGTCCTGGTGGGACAATGGGTGATGACAATGACAATGGGTGATGACAATGGTGGTAAGGTGGCCGTGCGAGGCGGCCAAATTGATAATAACGAAGGGCGGAATTCTGGTTGGGTAGAGCTCTGCCTAAGTTCAGGTCTTGGAGGAGCGTCTAGGTCTCGCTGCCCATCATCATGCGGATGTGAGGGGCATACGTACCAAAACAAGGGCGGGTCGTGGACGCCAGCTCTAATGTCGATAGTCTGGCGAGCAAGATGCGCGATACCCTCACAGGTATGTGTGTGATACGGCAATGCTAAGGGTACACAGATGGCGTTGTTGTCGCCAAGTGTAATGGTGGATACGTAAGATTGCTGAATTGAGGACATCCTGCAATCAGGATCGTCGTGCGTACACTAGGTGCCTCCTGCACGAAATGAGTTTGATCCTAGGCTCGAGGGCCGGCTGCAGGGCATACATAAAGAGAAGGAAATGGCCTTGCAGATGGTTATTTGTCTTTCGAAGGTTGAAGCCTGCCGAGAGTTGTTGGCGCTTCCTGCGCTAATAAACTACGGGTGCAGAGCGCCTCGTTAACAAAGTCTTTGTCGTCGGGATTCTTACTACAACTTGCCGCAGAGTTATTTCCAGAGCCCCCTGCGTGAATACCGCCAGCTATGGCTACGTCATGTATGCATGAAAAAAGTCGGATGTTGCCCTCAGAACTGAGCGGGAAATAGATATAGCACTCGGGAGATTAAGGGCCAAAAAGACTGCATCGGAAACGGATGGTATTCCATGAGCTTTGAGTTTCGCCTTGAAATACCTCGGGGGCAATCTCCGGGAACTGTTTGAGTAGTGTTGATCAGCAGGACAGGACAGGACTCTCCTTCCACATACTGGCCGATAGTACTGCTCAATGAGATTGGTAAGATATTGGAGACGATCATAGACGGGTGTCTCAGTAAGCATTTCGAGGAGGTAGATCCGGGTCTTTCAAAGGCTCAGTTTGGGCTTAGGGCGGGTCGGTCAACCATCGATGCCATGAACGCCTTAAATGTTGGATCGCTGGCCGCGATTGCAGAGAGAGGCGTTCTCCTCGCCGTTTCATTGGACTTAGTCAACGCCTTTAACAACCTGCCCGGTATAACGGAGTGCCTCTATATTTCCAGTGGTTGTTAGACAACTACCTTCGGTACAGGGTAGTCCTGTGGAATGGGGGAGATGGTCGGATCGGTCGACGAAGAGTCGGTTGTGGTGATCCACAGGGGTCAGTATTTTGCCCGATACTGGAATCTTGGATATGATTGGCTCCTGTGAGGCCATCTATTCCCCGGGATTAGTTCCATTTGCTATGTGGATGAAACTCTTGTCATAGCCCGGGGATCCACTTATCAGGAGACAGCACGCTTGGCCGCGGCCGGCATCCACCTTAGTCAGTCGACCACATTAAAGCGCTAGGTCTGAGGGTCTCCATGCCCAAAACTGAGGCCTTCCTTTTCCATGGTCGATGCAAGGGTCCCCCACCAAGGAGCTACTCTGCACATCCGGGGTCAGAAGGTGGAGGTGCAGGCTCAGGTGAAGTATCTGGGTCTTATCCTGAATGGCCGATGGTCGTTCATGTTGCACTTCACTCTGCTTGTGCCAAGGTTTGTGAGCACTGCCAGGGCACTTAGCAGGTTACTGTCGATCGTCGGAGGGCCGGATTCTCCATGTCGACGGCTTTATGTCGGTGTATTGCAATCCATGAAGCGGTATATGGTGCGCCCGTGTGGGCGGATGCTCTCACCGCTCGTAACAGGGCCCAACTGCGAAAAGCGCAAAGGGTCATAGTGGTGAGGGCAATACGGGGATACCGTACGGTGTCATGGACGGCGGCTACTCTCTTGTCGGGTGATCCGTCTTTGGAGTTAAATGCGGAAGTGCTCGCCAGAGTACACGCATTCCGTGAAAGTGAACGGTCACGAGGTGTTCGGCCATCGGAGGAGAGTATAGAGAAGAGAAGGAGGACCAAACGATCCTGCGGCGCCTCATTTAGGTGTAGATGGTTTCCGCTTTGTTTTAGTGGGTAGTATCAGGTAGATCTGATGAATCCCAAAATATCATTCATCCGTAAGGTAAATTTGCCCTGCGTATTGATGGTTTGCATAAAAAGTATTTCCCAGAGAAAAAAAAAGGTTTACCCGCGATGGATATGAGTTCGATGTTTAGACCATAATTATGTTCATGTATCTGGCACCATAACACAATATGCGGAGTTGAATTACTCTTTCCACTGAGCAATTCCTTTAAATTTAAATAACGGTCAATAGTGTTAATATATATATATATATATATATATATATATATATATATATATATATATATATATATATATATATATATATATATATATATATATATATAATAAATAGAATCACAATCATTTTACCTAATCAAAAAGCTATTGTAACACTTATCTGCCTTCAATATATATATATACATACTATAATTATAAAATCATACCTTGGCTCATGATACGTCACGTGGTTAGGACCTATTTATTGTTGTGTTCGTATGTAACTCAAGATCTTTTAGAAATTCATAGGTAAGTGTTAAGAAATTTCAATTGCAATATATTAAATTTATATAATTAGGAATCAGAAGGTAATCGCATTTTAATAAAAACGTATATAAATTTGAACGTAGCGGGATTAAACCCGCGCCTCTTAGATACCGTTCAAGTGTTCTGACCACTAAGCCATGCGTTCTACTACCAGCTGCATTCTTATACGTTTGTTACTACTTATTTATGTTATTAGCATCTCTGTAAAGAGATTTTTACCAACTTCTACCATTTAAACATTATTAACAAATAATCGTTTAATAAGAGAGTTTGCTATGTTATTTTAATATTTACTATTTTTAAAATGTTATTCCACACTTAGGATTAGAATACATTAGGAAAAACATATAAAATTTTGAACGCAGCGGGATTCAAACCCGCCCCTCTTGGATACCGTCCAAATGCTGCATTGAAATTCGATCAAAAAGTATCGAATCGTATATGAATTTATTTGCCGTCAGATAGAGTTTTTTCATATTTGTAACATCATTCATTAACTTTCCATTGAGATTACCAACGGCTCGTCCGAGGAAAAGCTGAAGGCGCGACCTATCTTTCTGCCACTTATAATGAACCATTGAAGGTAATTATATTAGGAATTATAAGAGGAAAGATAGCCAAGCGGCTCCGCCCCGCCGCTAGCCATGAATACCGACCGATTGTGATTCTTTAATCCTTGGTATTGAACCATCCGATACAATGGAAAAGTTAACGTATATGATACTTACAATGCCTTTGCGAATGATCAATTATTAGTTATCTATTCGGTGGTTTATTTTAAGAGAGATTGGTGGTGATGATTGGTTTGTGAGACCATTGTATATAATCGATTGGTTTATGACACTAATATAAGCTGTGGATTTGTGAGACCTATACAGCCAGACCAATATTACTTTCCAATTCGCATATCAGTTCAGAAACACAATCGCTAGGCGGCCGATTGTGTTATGTTCACGCACAACATATAAGTAGCAGTTGTCAAAACCAGCAATTTAATACGTTTAGGCACCACCGACATCAGATATCAGCCATAGATTCGCCGAACACTGACAGTCGTGTGTCACATTATACGTTCTATTACCAAACAAAGCGCTAGGCAAACAGTCGAACACCATTACGTACAACAGCATTTTGTGAGATAATAATACAGCACTCCTCGCAAGGACGCCACTAAAATATACTTCGAAACGCATGAGACATAAAATTGTCACATAACCATTAATCCCACACCAGAGGTGTAAAACGACATAGAAACAAATTATATTTATGTCCAACGCCGTACAAGTATCGCATGTGCAACGTAAGACAACGTCAGAGAAGATACAAGTCGCGCGACCGACATCAGTTATCAATAAGCTATAAAACTCAAAGAACCACGACGGTTACGTACCACAAATTATGTCAACGTCCGACAGCACAAACATCGTTGACGCAACGCAAGACAGCGGCATTCAAGATATAATCATCCAACATCGCCATAGCCGATCACGTAACCCACGAATATTAGCCTGAGTGATACCGAGCCATATTGAGATTTGCCATCGACATCAGTTATCAGTAAGCTCACCAAACCCCGACGGTCCCATGTCGCAAGTTATATCAACTCGAAATCGCTCGTCGAACGTCGAAAGTTAGGTGGCATGGTGTGTCTCTATCACATAGATCCACTATATGTATCACCCTAAATACATATATTTATATTCTTATTAAAACTTCATTTGTATAACATGTGCCAATATTCGCCATAAAGCTATATATTATATTTATTTTATATGCGGTACGAGTTTTTGGCTCATCATGTTAGTACCTTAGTACATAAGGAGGTTGGTTGACTCGACCGCCGCATGCAGCCTCCCTTTATATGCCACGCAACTGTTCTGACATTCAGGACGGTGCAACCTGAAATCTCTTTAAACATTAAGTCAGAAACTATGAAAGACGACTTGGCCCGACGACGCACGACATCGCCGACGTCGACGAGCTCTAACGCCCTATTACACGCACAACTGCAAATTCTTTTACTACACGAACACAATCTGTTCATTACATACTATTTTAAATATTCTATAATTTTAATATTGTCTGTCATAATATTATATTATGTGTACTTTTAATAGACATATCTGATTCATATATTAAATTATATTAATATTTTATATATGCACATGAGGTGTCTGAGGCTGGTCATGGTGCAATGGGACAGCGTCTGACTGTAAACACGGTCGGTTGTGGGTTCGATTCCCACTCGGGGGAGTGATTATATTTAAATTATTTTCACTTCCTCGCTCTAGTAAAATGACAAAGTGCGGCGTTGAGTTCCACCACTCAACACACAATGTCTTTAATTCAGTGGAAAGTGAAATACGGAGTGTCTTAGCAATAGGTACTTTCTGTCTAAAAGTGTGAAGCTAACAAAAAATTTAAAAAAATATGTACATAAGTACTTTTTTTTTAATTTTTTACGTACCATTATATTGCATATGTTGCATATGCAACTTTCTTTATACACGAACATCATTCATTACATACAAAATGAAAGAGACAATAATTTTATTATTATCGGTTTATTACATAATATTGTTATGTGTACATTAAATAGATATATTTGATTTAAATATTGAAACTCGTTTGTATTTCAATATGTACATACCGTTACACTATTACGAGTGGTTTTTTAACATTTAACTTTACTTTGAATTTAAAATTTGACATGATGGCATTGTCGCTTTAGAAATAGCGAATTAATAAATGATTTTCAATATAATTAATGTTTATAAATATTCATAATCTATTAAATTATTCCAGACGTCTCTTATTGAAAATCGTATCTACTAAGCCTAGCACGTATCTACTGTCACATTCTGTTATACTGAAGATTTGATTATTTAAAAAAAATAATTAAAAAAAAATAATCAAATTATATTTTAATATTATTAAAAATGTGTTGAAATTAAAAAAAAAACTATTGAACATTATTTAATTATTATAAATTTATATTTAAAACTTTATTGTATAAACTGTTAGAATATATAACTAAGTCACTAGACCATTGTTAGTGGAAACATCTGAATCATGATTGCTCTTAGTGCGTTTATCTTATTTTGCGTTTTAATTGTCATCATTATATGGAGGGACAGGAAGACGTTAAAAGATTCTACTGTTTGTAGAACGCTGCTAGATTTGCCCCTAATAAGACACACACTCATATTTATGGGTGATAATGAAGGTAAGTTTGATATTGAACATTATTAATAAGAAAAATTTCTTCTATTTTTTTTGTCTGACTGTAAACACTGTTGTGGGTTCGATTCTAATTCGGAGCGGCGTTGAGTTCGCCCCTCAATACGTAGTATTTCGTTTTCGGGCGGGAGGCAGTCATCAGAGTGATTTGACAGGCCTAACTACCCTGCTATGACGTCTTTATATTCTTCTCTCTCCTGGAGTGGAGAGGGGTAACGGTGCCAGGGCAGAGCCCTTTGGTCTGGTAGCTTCCATCGCCACTCACTAATATGAGTGGGTCCCTGGGTAGACCTCTTTATGAGGTCCATTGATGGATATGTTGGACCGGAGTCCTGGGGGTAAGGATATCTACGTGGGTAAGAAAGGTTGAGCCGAGTGCTGCCTGGGCGGACGACCCAGTCGGGTGAGTCCCCTAATTACTCAGAGGAAGCCCAGCTTAGACTATCCAGCACGCAGGAGGTAGCGGCTCTGGATTTGGTAGGGGGGGAGAAGGTCTCGTGATACCTCTTCGGCGATCTGAAGTGCCATGGTGCGATGTCTCGAAGATGCGGGTGCTCCGAGGCGTCAAAACATCCTTTCCGCGAAGGACTAGATGTGCGCGTTCAGGCCCTCTATGCGATGGTCTCTATGCTGAGTGATGAGTCTGTTATAATAGTGTCTGTTTTAATCTGTTTAATAGTGTTTTATTTAATTTCTTTTTTTATTACGATATATGTCATTTTATTTCAGATCGGATGACCGTGTTCAAAAAATTAGCCTACGCTGCATATTCTAACGAACATGGCATCTCAACTATATACTGCGGACCATATCCCATAATGTGTGAGTATTTTTTAATAATAACTTTACGCAATATATGTATATAGATTGCGTATAAAAAACATTTTTTAAAAACTAAGAGCACATAGCTTAGTGGCTTGGACGTATTTTGTACTTGGGACTGTTCCCAAAAGGCGTGAGTTGGAATCTCGCTAGGCTTAAAATTGATTACAGTATTAAAAATACTTTGAACCTGAGTATAAAAATAAAATATTTAAAAAATAAATGTCATTTTTAATATAAATTTACTAGATAGTATGTCAGATGACATATATATCAGAGTTAGCTGGGATGTTGGCAGTAATTTATATCACTCTTTCGTATCTTCACGCTTTATTCATTATAGCATGGTGGTCAGAGACAACCAAATATATATTGACAACTTCTTATACACCATGTCACCAGTGAATTGTAAAATAACAGGGGATTGATGTAATTTTGACAATTTGTCATTTCTCTCGTAATTATAATAATAATTCTCTCCACTTAACACGTTTTGTAGTGAACACAGGTTAGGTTTTCTCTGGTACTATATATGGAACAAAGATTTATTTAATGCACACAATTTATTAAAATAATAATATGTACAAGAGGAGGGCTTAACGCTATATATATATATATATATATATATATATATATATATATATATAGCGTAAATGATATTTTGTTTATAGTTGTATCAGATTCGGAAAATGCACTTGCTGTATTAAAAGGCACAATTTCCAAAGGTCATGCTGGGAAAGTGGGACGTAGATTAATTGGGAGAGGTTTGGTATTTGCACCAGGTAAGTAAACTAATTTCTAATTATATTTTTATATTTAGCTCATAGTAGCTATTCGTTGTATAAGAATTTCAAAGCAGCATGTATGGCCTTGCGATCAGAGTGCTTGGTTGGTTTCCAAGACGCGCGGGCTCATATCCTGCTACGTTCAAATTTTTATACTTTGTTTTTAACAGTCTTTACTTTTATTTAGCTGTTGTTATTGTACTCAAAAATAGTTTATAATTTTTTTTACATTTGAAATACGGAGCAAAGCAGAGTATGAAGTGTCTTGAAATTAGGTACTATCTGTTTGCCCTGTGAAGCGGGGAATAATCATGAAGCTAAAAGAAATAAAATAAATGACTTTAATACAGTCTTTATTATAAAAAATAACCAAATGAAAATGATATCTGATAAGCATTTATCTACTATCTACTCTGCTTGTTTGTTTTGTTTCATTGCAATACTCGATACTTTCTGTCTACTGTGCTATGACGTATAAAAGCGTGTAGCTGAAAAAAATGTCACTTTTAATATTAAAAATTTTAATTATAGTAAAAATATGGCAACGCCGACGTAAAGTTTTGTTCCCAAGCTTTTCTTCTAAGCATCTTGTGCAGTTTGTTCATGTATTTGAATCACAAACTAAAATGGTCGTCAAAAGACTAGAATCTCATGTAGGAAAGGGTAACTTTTCAATGAGAGAATATGTCAGCCTTAACGCTTTGGACTCTATTTGTGGTAAGTTTGGAATACTATTGGGCTTTTATATTTTAATAAGTATGAAACTTTAAGTAGTTTTTTGTCATATATATATATATATATATATATATATATATATATATATATATATATATATATATATATATATAACTATAATATCATAAATGGCAACATTAATAGCAGCCCTCTACTAGCTCAGCTTTCTATTTCAGTACCTAATAAAATTCCTCGTCAACGCATTACTAAAATTGTTTTACCATCCAAGAGTTCGTACAAATCTAGGTGCGCATTCTCCACTTGCTAGGATGTGCAACTTATACAACTTCTTAAATAAAGAGATAACAGATTTGGACATGTTTCATGATTCATTTTCAAAATTCAAACATACTCTGCATAAATATTACTCTCTAAAATTGTAACTGTTTCACTTTTAATTTTAAGTGTAGATGTTGGCATAACTTTATATATATATATATATATATATATATATATATATATATATATATATATATATATAATGTTGTTTTTTTGTAGTAATTTAAATTAGTTGGATTAAGGTGTTATCGTTGTTATAAAACTTCTTAGACAATGTTGTGCATACCTGTAATTGGTGTACATATGAAGACCTTTTGACTGTATATTTAATATAAATGCTGCATATGTGTACTGTTGGTGTTCCTAAATAAATAAATAAATAAACAATAATTAAAATAATTACTTTTCAGAAACGGCTTTCGGTATTAACCTTAAAATACAAAAACAAAGGGACAATCGACATCCTCTAGTTGACGATCTCAATCAGTACCTCAAGAACGTCGCAGCACTATTTTGTAGGCCACTGTTAAATGTCGATATGATTTACCATATGCTACCGATTTCAAAAGAGCAGCAGCGATTGAAACAAAGTATATTTAAATTCATAGATGATGTAAGTTTTGTTAAGCGTAAAATCATATCAGATTATTGTCAACGTTATCAATAATATATTCATATAATGTAATACAAAATCATATATTAAATGGCTATTATTTTTTTAGGTTATATATAAGAAGAAAGCTATAATGACTGGAGAGTTCCAGAATATAGAAGAATTAAATGGAGGTTATATGTCATTAAATTATTCTAAGCATGAGATCCATCGTAGCGCAATAGGATAGTGGTTGAATATAAATGGAATTCGCTAAGAGTTTGAAAGTACAATGTTGAGTCCGTCACTCAACACAATCTCGCTCGATCGCTTCAGGCGGTAAACAATCAATGAAGTGGCTTGACATTAAGTTGCAGGACAAAACGTGAAGCTGTTTTTTTTTTTAATTTAAACGCAATATCAAAAATAATGAAGCAATAATATCAATTCACGTTTAGATTTAGGATAATTTTTTTTTAGTTCAAAATATTTCTGATTAAAATTGTCTATGATTTCATTATTAATATTTTTTTCAGCTGAAGAGTCAAGTGTGACAATGGAATGTTTCCTCGAGGCGATGATAAAGAATTCATACGAAGATGGCAAAAATTATACACTCGAAGAACTCCGTGATGAAGTGCTTACATTAGCAATAGCTGGAAGCGATACTTCCGCTACAGCAGTTTTGTTCGTGATGACATTGTTGGCAAATCATCCTGATATACAAGAGCAAGCATATCAAGAGTAAGAATCATAAGGAATCATTTTTGAAAAAAAAAACATATAAAAATTTGAACGTAGCGGGATTGGAACCTACGCCTCTTGGACCGTTCAAGTGCTCTAACCATGTAGAACGCATGGGTTAGCGGTCAGAACGCTTAGACGGTCCAAGAGGCTGCCTTAAAATTTAATCTGCTCTAAATATTATTGTAGGGTTTTGGAAGTATTAGACGCAGAAAAACCTTTAGAAATTGGAGATTTACTTAAACTAAAGTACATTGATGCCATAATAAAAGAGACACTACGACTTTATCCATCTATTCCTATTATCAGCAGATACACCAATAATAAAATACAATTACGTAAGTAAAAGTTTACTTAGACTACATTAGTATTTTATATTTTTTATCATGTTAAGGCTTTATTTTACGCAGGAGTGTAAGCAGAGAGAGCATGGTGTCAAGACAGTGTCTAGATACTATGTTTTTTATTTTACTCGAACTCGAGAATGTTGAGTTGCGAAACGCCATACCTTGTCTTACTAGTCAGCCATACACGTTCAGTCCACTGACTGAAAATCGACCAATTCTCTCTCGCTTGTAGTGAGAGGGGAAAAGTTTCCAAGGCCTCACTCTTTTATCGTGGCGATCATCTCCACCAGTTAACGTTGGCGTACCCTTGCAATGAAATATCCTTTCCAGGCCTAATGATTTCTTCCCCTTTAGAGGATGAGGTATAGTGCAAGAGGAAAGAGGAGCATACCCGGGCAGACTATTTATCCAGCCGGGTGAGACCTCTGACTATTCAAAAAAGGCTCAACTTAGGCGACTAGCCTTTACAGCAGTAGCAAGAGTCGGAATGGGTAATTCCCACGCAAGATTCCATAAGCCGAATTTACAAACTACAAAAATTCTACTGACTATATTTGACTATATAAGGAATATTTGTATAATAAAGAATGCGAAAATATGTTTTTTAAAAATAGCATCGGTGAGAAGTGTGTCATCTTAATGTATAATGAATACTTATGGCACGTAGCTTGTGGGATAGCCGACATTTCCTTGCAAATATTGTCTTGGATCTTGGCAATCGTCGTCGGTTTAAATAATAAGGCAGCGTAAATATATTAGTAATGGCGGCTCTTGATGTACTTCTAGAGAAAAAAACGATTAGCATGTAATCTAGAATCCAGGAAGGCCACGAAATATCTCCTTGATGCGAAATTTTCCATTAAACATTTTATTTACAACTGCTAAAAACGCATTCAATTGAAACTAAGTTCTACTGTTGTAGGTTGTTTGTCCTGTTTGCTTGTAATGCACGATGTAATACATTTTTATTTGTTTTTAATTCCTGGACTAATTGAAGTTTAAACGGGTGTAATTTAAGACCTTATACCAAAATACGCCTTGATATGACGAGTTTAACTGATCTCTTTCGACACGACTACTAGGGATCGTGACGTACAAACGCCGCCACTTTATTTACATTTCCCACCATTCTTATCAGCCTTGGATGCCCTTCGAAAACGAAGACTCTAATTTTTGGCCTGCTATCTGATCACACTTTCACTCGGATATTTGTTTAAATCATGTAAATTAAACTGAGAGCGAAATAGATGTCGCGTAATAATGCACGAATTGCCGTTCTTAAATTACGCTTTTACACTAAACGCTCGCTGCTCAAGGTAGAACACTCCATGGAAGCTAAATTTCCGAGAACCGAGCTACCTATCCCTACTACCAGCACCCCGCACCTCTCTTGCTTGTCACACGCAATACCATTTCGAAAATCATACGCCTTCTTGGTCCACCTTTCCTGCCTTTGTGGAGTGGCAAGCGAGGTATCTCGTGCCACTCATCTTTGCTTTATATATACGCCTAACGGTGAATATATAAAGCATCTATGATACTTATAGCGTTTATGAAGAGATTAATGACTTTGGACGAGGCCAAAGAAATAATTAAAGACCGTAGCATGTGGTGCTCTGTTATTTCTGACTATTTAAAATATAGAATGAAAAGTTACTAAATAAAACGTGAGTAACGTAACTGATAAATATGTTAGTATCGGTTTTTTTCAGCTTCTGGTTTAATTTTGGAAAAATATCAAACTGCGATAATTAACATTTGGGGCTTACATCATAATCCCCGTTATTGGGGTCCCGATGTGGAGGAGTTTATCCCTGATCGATTTATATCAAGACCACAACCTGTTCCCGGTGCATATATACCGTTCAGTTTTGGCTCAAGAAACTGTATTGGTAGGTACTATGGAATTTATTTTGCCAATTTATAGGATATGATATTAACGGAGCAATTTTCTAGTGTATAGTAAATATGTTTACTATTTGTCTTAATGTAAACCTATTTTGTTGAGAATTTGTCTTTAGTCAAAATTTAAAAAATAATTACTATAATCTTTTTTAGACATACATATATATATATATATATATATATATATATATATATATATATATATATATATATATATATATATATATATATATATAACAAGGTGGTCAAGAAGATCATGTGAAGACTCCGTATAATGCTTTCCACCTTCTTTCAAGATTTTATGAGGATCACAATGTCGCATTTTGTCTTACCAGAACGTAAAAATGGACATACATTTTAAATATAGTCATTCATCTAATGATATTAGAATCACAGAACGCGAGAAACCAATCACGCTTACAGTCAGACGCAGTAATACTTTGTTACCATGTTATAAATATTTGTATAATAATATACTTTTGAAGTCCTAATCAGAGCGTAAAATGGAATTATTTAAAATTGTCATAATAATTTTAATTTGGGTTGCTCTTTTTAGGCTACCAGTATGCTATGTTATCAATGAAGACGTCTGTTGCGCTGTTGTTGAGAAATTACCATTTTAAACCATCAACGAGCTATTCTTATGGAAAAGGCAATCCTCTTCGTGTCTCCTTTGATGTCATGTTGCGACATGTAAATGATTTTGAAATACAAATTGAACGTCGTCGCGTCGTTGAAGTTAGTAATAAAAATACTGCTGTATGATGTTATTTATTTTTTATTTTTTTTAACCTGTCCCATATTGACTTTACATTATGATAAATTACTGGTGTCAGCAGAGGGCTTACTTGACGTGCGCTTAGTATGCCTTTATAAATATAAGACGTGAGAATATCAGAACATAAGCAGTCCGTTATTGAAATGACAGGTTTAAAGTTCTAAATCAGCCCCTATTTCTATTAAAGGATCTACAGATTCACACTTCCGTGAACAGTCAGATGGTATGGAAGAAATATTTGAGAATGACATTGAAAATAAAACTTTTGAAAAAAAGCATAAATAACATATACATACACTTATTTAATACTAATTAAACTGATTTTAAATTTTGTTATTTCGTCGATCATCACAGCACGACATCATATAATAATATTCATATAATAATACTATACAATAATGAATGGTGAAAAGAAGGCAGCTTTTAAAGAGTGGCAGACCACTGGCTCTCCTAAAGACAGAGTAGGTTACATAGCAGCCAAACGAACCAGTAAAAGAGCTGTAGCCAGAGCCCGCAATGAAAAGTTGTCACCACTTTATGATAAACTTGAAACTGCAGAGAGGCAGAAGCAGCTGGAGCGAAGACCTGACGACATTCCGATCGAAGCTTGGAAATCATTGAGCTCTCTTGGTGTGTTCGTGATAGCTGACATTTTTAACCATATCTTGAGCAGTGGAACGATGCCACGTCAGTGGCGGTATAGTTTTATTACCCCTATTTACAAAGGCAGGGGCAGTGTTCAAGATGGTGGTTGTTATAGGGGCATTAAAATTATGAGTCACACCATGAAGCTCTTTGAGCGCGTGATCGACCTCAGATTTCGCTGAGAGTGTATTGTCTCAGGGTGTCAATATGGATTTCAGCAAGGATCGGGACCATGGTTGCCATTTTTGCCCTGACAATTTTGATGGAGGTAAACAGGGAAATAAGGAGAGCTCTGCACATAGCATTTTTAGATCCGGATCAGAAGGCCTTTGACTGTGTACCTCGTCTATGCATCTGGTGGGCATTGCGATCAAAAGGGATACCTGAGTACTATATTGACATTATCAGAGTATGTACCGCGATTTCGCTTTGTAACGTTTATACTATAATTATAAAATCATGCCTTGGCTTATGATACGTCACGTGGTTAGGATCCATTTATTATTGTGTTCGTATGTAACTCAAGATCTTTTAGAAATTCAGAGGTAACAGTGTTAAGAAATTTCAATCGCAATATATCAAATTTATATAATTAGCCATCAGAAGGTAATCTCATTTATTATATATTTGCCATCAAAAAATATCAACTCGTATATGAATTTATTTGGCATCAGATAGGGTTTTTCATATTTGTAATATCATTCATTAACGTTCCATTGAGATCACCAACGGCTCGTCCTACCTTTCTCCCACTTATAATGAACCATTGGAGGTAAACATAGTAAGAGAAAAGGTACCCAAAGGAGCCCCGCTCCGCCGGTAGCCGTGATTTCTGACCGACCGTGATTCTTAAAACACAACGCAATGGAACAGTTAACGTATATGATACTTACAATGCCTTTGCAAACGATCAATTATTAGTTACCTGTTCGATAGTTTATTATAAGATATATTCGTGATGATGATTGGTTTGTGAGACCAATATAAGTCGCGGATTGGTTTGTGAGACCAATATACGTCGTCGATTGGTTTGTGAGACCAATACAAGCCGTGGATTGGTTTGTAAGACCAATACATGATGATGATACGTCGATTGGCCTGCCAGACCAATATTACTTTCCGGTTCGTATATCAGTTCAGATGCACAAATGCTACGTGGCCAATTATGTTATGTTTACGCACAGCATATACGTAGCAGCTGTTTGTCAAAATTAACAATTAAACTCGGTTAGGTGCCACCGACATCAGATATCAGCCATAGATTCACTGAACACTGATAGTCGTATGTCACATTATGTGTTCTATCACCAAACAAGGCGCTAGACAAACAGTCGAACACCATTACGTACTAAAGCATTTCGTGAGATAATAGTACAGCATTCCTCTCAAGGACGCCACTAAAATATACTACGAAACGCATGAGACATATAAGTGTCACATAGCCATTAATCCCACACCAGGTGTGTAAACCGACATAAAAGTAAATTATATGTTCACCGACATCAGTTATCAGTAAGCTATAACGCTCACCGAACCCCGACAGTCACATGTCGCAAATTATATCAACGTCCAACGCCGTACAAACATCGCTCATGCAACGTAAGACAGCACCAGACGCGATAACGTAACCAACGTCGCCATAGCAGTTTACCAAAGCCGAGATTATTAACCTAAGTGATGCTAAGCAACATTGGATCGCGCCACCGACATTAGTTATCAGTAAGCTATAACGCTCACCGAACACTGACGGTCGCGTGTCGCAAGTTATATCAATGTCCAACACCGTACAAGCATCGCGCATGCGACGCGAGACAGCATCAGTCATGATATAACCGACCAACATCTCCGTAGCAGTTCACCTAAGCTAATTATATCAGCCTCTGTGATGCCCGCAACATTGGTTTATGCCAGCAACAATGAATATCAGTAAGCCATAAGCTCGCCGTACATCGAAAGTCAGACGGCATGGTGTGTCTCTATCACATAGATTCACTATATGTATCGCCCAAATACATATATTTATATTCTTATTAGAATTTCATTTGTAAAAGATCGTGCCAATATTCGCCATAAAGCCATATATCATATTTATTTTATATGCGGTACGAGTTTTTCAGCTCATCATATATGTTAGTACCTTAGTACATAAGGAGGTTGACTCGACTGCCGCATGCTGGCTCCCTTTATATGCCACGCAACTGTCCTGACATTCAGGACGGTGCAACCTCAAATCTCTTTAAACATTAAGTCAGAAACTCTATGAAAGACGACTCGGCCCGACGACACACGACATCGCCGACGTCGACGAGCTCGGTCGCCCTATTACATACACAACTGCAACTTCTTTTATTACACGAACGCAATCTCTTCATTACATATTATTTTAAATATTCTATAATGTTATTATAGTCTATTATTATATATATTGTTATGAGTAATTTTAATAGACATATTTGATTTAAATATTGAAACAAATTTATATTTCAATATGTACATAAGTACATATTGTTAATATATAAGTACAGCTTCACTGCTGTTGGCGACAAGAAATCCTTCCCGATTTCGATTGGGGTTCACCAAGGCTCTGCTCTTAGCCCGTTCTTGTACAGTGTTGTGCTGGATATTGTCTCGGCTTATATTCAGGACTAGTCTCCCTGGCTGATCATGTCCGCCGATGACATAGCACTCATTGACGAGAGGCGGGTTAAGCTGGAGTAGAGAGTGAACCTCTGGAAGGGTATGCTTGAGAACGGTGGTCCTAATTTAAATGTATTGAAGACAGAGGGGGTCATGGTTTGCGGGAGCCCGGAATCTAGCACTATCCATTTAGGTTCTGAACCAGCCGTTAAGTCGGAGAAGTTCAGGTATCCATCGTGGATCCATCGTGCATGAGTCTGGGGGCATTGATCACGACATCCATGCCAATATCAGCGCTGCTTAGGCCAAATGGCGTGAGGTCACAAGTGTGGTCTGCGTCCGCAGAATACCGCCCAAACTCAAGGACCAGATATATAAGAGCATAGTCCGACCAGTTCTCTTATATGGCAGCGAATGTTAGCCAGCACTATCTTGGCACACTCAGGAGCTTCACGTCACGGATTTGAAGATACTAAGGTGGATGTGTGGAGTTACGCGGGCTGACTGCATACGTAACATATTCATCCGAGGTAGTCTTTGAGTCCGTGACGTAGCGGATAAGCAAGAGCGGTACCGCGGACCTGAGACGGTCTGGACACGTTGCGCGCCGGCCTGAGAACTATGTTGGACAAATATGCCCTGATATGTCTGTCCTTGGAGTTAGACCCCCGGACGCTAAGGAAGCGATGGCTAGATGACATGAAACAGGATATGAGAGCCAATGGACTTACCACCGAGGATGCCAAAGACCGGAGTAGGTTAAGTGGAAAGGCAGACCCTGGCTAAGCTGGGAGAAATGCCAGGAAGAAGAATAATATTTAATTAGTACTAACAAAAATAATCATATTATTAAGATAATCAATCATAATAATTATAATATTCATAGATGCATGGAAGCGACAGCGACTACTAACCCTGTTACCGCCAGCAATACGCCTTTTCACTTCTCTACTAAGCATACTTCGCCTACTTCGTCTAGCTTCTTGGAAACCCTTCAATCCATCCATTCAAATCACCGCATTCTATAGGTTTTTCATTCTCCCTTACACTACACAGAATTTCTTCAACACTCTCCCAGAACTCTAGTTCACTTGATAGGACTGAGACAACCTGACAAATCGGTTGTGCTATTGCCTTTTTTTTAGTGTCAGTTACACAAACAAAGTCCAAATTTATTTGTCCATCACATCTAATTCATTCATTTTCTATTTCATACCTCCTCTTACATTTCACGTAGCTATTGTACAACTGTCGCAGTTATTTAAGTTTGGTAGGGGTCCATCCAGTCCAGAGAATCTTCCATCGTTGATCCCTATAGACAGTCGGATATTCAGAAATGCAAATCCAAGCAAAATGGTTAGACACGATTAATTCGTCTAAAATGGTCAACTTAAAATGTATAAAATCAAAGAACTTATTATCCTTAAATTTCAACGCTTACACCATCATTACTTAAATTATATCCCGATGACAGATTGCCATTTTAAAACAATAATTTATAATATCTCAAACAAAACGTCATTTTCGTCATATATTCTAAATTTCATTTGTATGTTTTTTTAGCTTCACTCTTAATCTAAATACTAGGATAGACAAGAAGTACCCAGTGTAAAGACACTTCTTACTTTGTAAAAATAAATTCCTTCAAGTACAAACTTGAAGGAATTTATTTTTATAATATAAACTTTAGATGAAATAGTTTACCAGGCCCACTAGATGTATTGCTTTTGTAGATTCTGCGAATCATGAGTATAGTATATATGTATTAGGTTGCCAAAAGTGATGGTATGAAATAATAAAAAACAGAATATTTGTACAAAGATTCAGATTTATTACAATGTTTTATGTAAAGTATTTATCTTCAAATTGTGATATACAATTGTACAGAAAACTGAACTACACAAGTAGTTTACCAATAGAGAGCTCTGGTTATTATAGTATTTGGAGATTTAAACAAACAAAATTAGCTTATTTAAAATGGACACTAATAACATCGCACACAACAATCACTTGAAGAAGGAAAATTGAACTCATAACATAGAAATAATTTTTTTTTATTAAAAATTCAATAAATTCATTAATTACCAATTAATTAAATTAATTCGTTAAACTCATTTCCCATTGCTTATTAAAACTGATTTTTAATTTTTATAGTATTCTAATCTATAATATTATTCTTGTTACGATACTCTATTCGGACTTCATAATTATTGATGTGTTTCAACATAATGTGAAAAGAATTTCAAAGTGGATTATGTTTGTCGTATTTAAAGCTAGTTGCAGGAAGCAAGCGGTATTTTCTTAGTAATGTGGTAATACTTGTCTTCAAGGACAGCATTGCGTATTGGTAACCTGTAAGGAATCGGTAAATACAATTTGTAAATGTAAAATACCACAATATAATACGTCTTTAATTGATATCCAATTACTATTTGATTTTTTCTATATCATTTGTATTCACATAAAACCTAAAAATAAAATTATTTATAAAGGGTCATTCATAAGGTAAGACAAGGTAAGGTGTGACATTGCTTGACAACTTGATGGTAGTCTCCTAATGTGACAAGGATGGGTAAATTAATATGACGTAATTTATGGATGGTCCCTAATAACATAATTTTTTGATATTTTAAATAAACCTATCAATTAATTGTGTATATTTTGGTATTCGAATACATTATATAATTTTTTAAAATATCTGAAATGTTAAATACTTAAGAGTAAGTTCACAAAGGTACATTCTATCTGAATACCAGAATATGCGCAGTTAATGCCTACAAAAACCTGTTACTTAAATATTTAAATATTTTCTTTAATTTTTGTTGCATTATAGTTATTTCAAAACAAAAGTTCTTACCGACACAATTTCTTGGCCCATTACTAAAGGGCATGTAAGCACTAGGTATTACTGGGAAAGGCTCCACGAGAAACCTTTCAGGTTTGAATTCTAGAGCGTCGGCACCCCAATAGAATGGATTGCGGTGAATCGCCCAAATATTAATAACAAGGTCCACACCCGGTGGTATAGTTAATCCAGATGCTGAAATAATATACATAGTTACGCGTAAGTCTAAATATATTTCTGTTACGTAAATTATAATCTAGGTAACACTATATAAACATTCTGAGGCCGTGGTGATGTGCGTAACAGTATCGGACTATAAGCGCATTCAGTTTTGGATTTGATTCCGTTCTACCCTGCTGTACAATATAACGTGATAAGAACATGTAGGTTGCCTATGACAGGAAACTCCTCACCACTAAAACGCCTTCGTCACAGCTTTTTTAATGAAATCCACATTAAAGTTATTAGCCTTCAAATATTATTATTCAAGCAAATTAACTTCTTCACACCACTCTTTTTAATGGAAACAAGTTACTACTATATTTAATGTAATTAAATAGGAACCTCCGAATATTTTTCAGAAACCTTTTCTTAGAAACCGTCATAAGACGTATTCCAATCACACTATGATCAAAATTTTAATACGCTTTTTAATAATATCCTACTCCTATGTATGGAATAATACTTTCAAATATTAAAATCCTAATTACTACAAACAAAAATAGTATAATAATCTTACGTAATTCAATATCAATTGTGTTATGTCTTGTGACTATGGGCACTGGAGGGTATAGACGTAAGGTTTCCTTGATAACTGCGTCCATGTATTTTAGTCGTTGTAAATCTGCTATCTCAATAGGTTTATTTGGATCTTCAAATACATCCAAAATTCTTAAAGAAGAAAAATGCCAAATTAGAGTAGATAGAAAGAGTTAAGAACAAATGAATGAGGTGATTTATCTGGTAAATATATTTAGTAAAGAACATATTAAATAGATTAGATTAGTTCTCTGCATAAGCGAGACAACAAAACTTCAGCATAGCTGCGCGTTTTGCCGTTCATAATACAGTTCTGAATCTTGAATGTGTTAGAAAAATATTGTAAAAAAGATGAATGCTGCAGAAATGCGCACTCTTCGCCAGAATTCAGAATCAGTTTAGCTACAGTAAAGAGATTCACAGAATGGCAGGCGTATGCGTGAATGTTATAGTGAGTGATGAAAGAATGATAGAAAAGATTTATGAAGAAAAGGTGAGCGATACGAGAAATCGGGGGAGACCGCGGCTTAGCTTCGAAAACACTGCATCAATGACTGTGAATGTAAAACGTATAGGGACCCCACAATAAGAATTCATGAGGAGATAAATTACTGGGGTTGAAGCGTAAGAGGGACGAGGGAAGATGTTTTCCATTAAGAAAAAGACATGGTTCACTTACTCTTGATACACCTTCTCTTGAATATCAGGGTGTTGGGACAACATTACCAGAGTGTAACATGCTCCAGCTGCAGACGTATCAGTGCCTGCGAGAGCAAGTGTAAGTACCTCTTCACGCAGCTCCTCGTGCGTGTAGCCTTTGTCAGTCAGTTCGGAAGATTCTATCATTAGCTCGAGAAATGTTTTTATATTGGCCCTTCCTGTTTTAACTGAAATTTAAATTATAAAAATTTTTGAATCGCGTCCGTTAGCTTCACGACGTTCATATTTTAAATGTTTTAGTTTAATCTTAGTGTGGTAAAGAAATATGCAATCAGCGTTTTAAAATTTCGACGTATGACTTAATGGTTAGAGCGCTTGAAATATTTCCAAGAGATGCGGGCGTGAGCCACGCTACGTTTTAATTACTATACGCCCATTTAATATGGGCCTATTTTATATTTACGTATTTTATATTAAATATTTTATGATATTTATGATTATATTTAAATTCAAACGCACTTGATGATTAACCTTATATCAAATACGTAGTTTAAGAAATTCATAATTATAATATACACCCAAGGTTTCATATTTTGTTGGTATTTGTTAGTCTTTCACACAAAAACTACTAAAAGGATCGATATGAAACTTTTTAGACATTTTTTTACATGTGTTTGTGTAATTTGGTCCGAATATATAATAACAAATAACGCTACAACGTCTAATAACGTCCGAATAAAGACCACCTACCTTAATAATTTAATGAATGCGGTAAAACTTACCTAAAATTCAAATAAAGTATTAAATTTTGAATATAAAGTATTAATTAAAATTGACAAATTATATTATTACCATCAGCTATTTCTCCCGACTCTTCGGCTGAATGTATTAAAGCCTTCTTTTTCTGAATCAACTAAAAAAATAAACGTAAACGTATTAACATTAATGTTTAGTCAATTCTGCGTTTCAGTTTTGTTTTTTTACTCTTGCTGTCTTTTTTTACTCTTTTTTACTCTTTTCCCAGATTAAGGAACACTCAGAGAATCCAGTTTTAAGGAAGTCATTCGTTACTTTTTATATTGTATCGAGATCTTATGTATACGTAACTCAACACCGTACTCTGCATTGCCAGGAAAAGTTAAATAAAAAGAAAATATATAAACATTACTCTAACTTGGAATTGAACAGAGAGAACACGTACTACTACACCACGCCATATCCTATCTCACTGAATTGAAATTAAGTCATATTTTCTTAAATAAACTTACATCGTCAATGAATTCGTACATAATTTTCTTGTTTCTCTCTTGTCTTCTGCCAGCTGGTAATAATTTGTAAAGAGCATCTGCTAGTAGCCAAGGCTGACGCAATCGTGCCGCAACGTTTTTGAAATATTCTTTGAATGCCATAAAGAATTCATGATCAGATTGATTTTGTATATTAATATTGACACCGAGAGCTGTTTCTGCAATGATAGAACGAAAATTACATGTAGTAGAACTGTTCGTACAAACCGGGTTTAAAAATATCTTTGGCTTTTTCATTTCAACCATGGTGAATGGTTAGTTCAAATAACTACGAAGTTTTCAAAAGTTATTTCCAAGTGTTTAGTCATCATGGCGCACTGAGACAGCCTCTAACTGTGAGATTTGTTATAAGTTCGAATAGCACTGGGGGAACGATTTTAAATAATAAGTACCAAGTCCCTCGTCTGGTGAGATGAAATGCGGCGTTGTGTCATTAAAAGTTTCGTTTTCTGGTAAATACCTGATTGCCATGCCATCTAGAAAAAAAATTATTATTTTTTTAAACTAAATGTATTACCGCAAAGCGAATCCAAAGCGTAAGGACAAAAGTAATCGAACATTGAAAAATTCCCCTTTCCCACTTTAGATTCTAGTAATTCAGCTGTCACTTTACTGTTTGCTTCAAAAATACATATGAATTTGCTGAGATATCTCATTGAGAAAGACGGTGCTAGAATTTTACGTCTTCGTTGCCAGAATTCATCTGCAATAAACGTCAAAATTTAGTTATATAACAGATAACGTAATTAATAGATGTAGTAACATAACAAAGGTGTACATATACTGAGACAATAGGTAACCATAATATGCCCCTTGTAAGTAGACTATGAAATTATAATAGCAAGAATTGGTGTCTGTTTAAAATTTCCTCTGTTTAATAAAACAAAATGTGGCGATCGATATCCAACTCGATATGTCTCAAATAATAACTGAATATATAAAACATAGCCTTTTAGAACTTCGTTCAAGAGAAAAATAAATATTATTAACTTATAAAATAATATAGATTGATAAATGGTTTCTATGTGTGTGTATGCGTGTGCGTGCGTGTGTGTGCTTGTGCCTGCGTGTGCGTGCGTGTGTGTGCTTGTGCCTGCGTGTGAGTGCGTGTGTGTGAGTGTGTGTGTCATAATATTGTAAAATTTCACAATAGTAATGCTAAAATAACATTAATTGAGATATATGAAACCCATGTGTGTTAGATTCTCTTAAAACTAACGTACTTACAAATATTACCTTACATGTACACATATATAGAAGTATGTAGCATCAAAATTCCGTACCCTTTTCCGCCGAATTTGAAGCATTACGTGTTCAGTGGCGAAACTCAACTTCGCGCTTTGTCCAACCAAAGAGAAGAAATGAAAATAATTTAAATATAAGCATTTCCCCGAGTGGTAATGGAACCTACAACCTATTAGCTTACAACATTGTAGCACTACCCCACGACCAGCCTAATTATTTGACATAAGAAAAACTAATTGTGAAAAATCAGAAAAATGTCATAACCATGTATCCATCCGTATTGGTCAGAGAAAAATATCCATATATCTAAATATCTATATAGGTATATTTACCTTTGTACACATCTGTGTGCTATAACATATCTATATATACATATATCTCTACGTACTTCACCATCAAGAAGAGAATCATGAAACTGAAGACGTAAAACAACTTACGTGGAGTGAAGACTGTGCCGTTGCCCAACAAGTGTTTCATCATTTTGTGAATAAAGTCTTTATCGTGTGTGGTCTTTAATATAATAGCAGCATGTATTGGATCTGTTATTACTATTGCGAAAGAAAAAATAAATATGAATAATATATTTCTAGTCAAATGGGGTGTTTTTCATTTCCTTTTAAATGTGTTTTAACTCGCACCGTAATCTGTCTTACCAGAGCGAGGAAACAAAATAATATTGAATATAAATATTTAAAATTATTAATAATAATTTACTAACTTACACATCGTCAACATTTACATAGATTTGTTTTTATTTGCTTACTATTTTCCACATAGCAGTGTAGCTGAAGAATAAATAGTGTAAAGACACTCTAATTTCCAATTTCCGTCCCAATTTGAGACATCGTGTGTTTCTCTCGGAACTAAACGCCGGATGTTTGCCATACCAAGGCGGAAAACTTAAAAATAATTTATATGCAATTACTACCCTCAGTGAGATCAAACTCAAAACCAATCGCGGCACTGTCTCACTGCGTCACGATGGTCTCAACGAAGAAAGGTCTTTCAATATCGGGATCCCACGAGTTATAACCGACACAAGTTATGATGTGGACTTTAACTAGTATAAAAAAATCCGTACATACACATCATAAATTTATGTGCCATCCACAGAGTCACTGCGTAATGTTTTCGTCCGAACGCTTGCCAGGCAGCTGTCATTATAATCTTCATGTAATCTAAAATTTCAATTTTGTTTACTTATTTATTTCTACTGTAATGTTTATGGTAGAAAAGGGGACGTAGTACATACTAAGTAGACAGCATGTTGGGTAGCGCAACTCAATGTGAATTTTTATGATTTATTAAACATTTTTTATGTGAAATGAGCCGAGCACGTAAATACACGACTTTACACTTTCACGACTACCAAAAAAAAATTTAAGCGTGGAAAAATAATTTCAAAATAGTAAAATATCAGCACCGCCGTATAATACCAACGCTGCTATACGGCAACGACAGATGCTATTTCTTCGTCAGATATGTGTAGTTAGATTAGCTGATCACATGTGCAACGACGAAATACTGAAAAAAACAAACCATGATAGAGAAAATCATTCATTGGCCTAGTCGATAGGATGATGAAAAATATATATGAAGCATAGATGAGCGGTATAAAAGGTTGGGGAATACCTCGGTTGATTTACGAAAACATGGTAGGGATAATATTGGAGGAAGGTCACGTAAAAATCATGAAGACTCCTTTCTTGCCCGTATTCGTAGGTTATATTAGTATGACAATTGCAAATTTGGTGAGGTAGAGAGAGTAGCCCGAACAAGGAAGCTGAACAAAAGAATCTGCTCAAACAAATTCTTCTCTTATGTAAATAATACTAAAAACTCACCTTCATTAGTTCCTATAAATTTATATGCGTGACCTATGACCGGCAAATATAAAGTGTCATTTCCAATTTTCTTATGGAGTTCTATAAATTTTTTTGATTTCCACCTATCATAAATTACTAAAATTAAAATGAAAATAATAATTATACACCAAAAAATAAACATTGTATGGAATTGCAAAGCCAAATGATATACGGCACCAGTACGCAGGCACAAGTAAGCCGAACAAAAATTTAAACACAAATAAATATATTTCAATACGCACAAATAAATATATTATTACCATAGTACAAGAGCCAATGGTAGATTTATATGACTAAGATCCTCTCAGGTCATAAGGATTGAGATGCATCAGATAATAGTATCTTAAAGCTACGTGAATGTCCGCTAGGTGTCAGAGGGTGAGATGACTTGACACTAAGTTGTTTATGACATCCCTGCTAAGGGAAGCGCAAAGCTATAAAAAATATTAAGAAATATTTCTTTAAAATTATTTTCATCGATGGCGTACAAAAATTTTTGAATAATCTAACCTACACCTGTTCTTGAACTAAACAGCCGAACAATAGATCGTCGTTCTCAGGCCATTCATACAAAGGGTCAATGAAAATAAATGCCGTAATATATCGTTAATTATTTTAATATTAATTAGATAATTGTTCCTTTATCTCTTTTTATATTAATTAGACGTTAATAGTTTCTTCCTTTATCCCTTCATAAGTATGGAATAAAATTTTAATATCTGTTATATTAAAGTTTTATTTATTAAGTTTTGTTAGTTAGTATCTGTTATATTAAGTTTTGTTTGGAAAATTTTCAAAAGTGTAAGACTTATATGGATAAGGACATTACTCTTCTGTTTTTATCATTACCATAATTATAGGTTAAGCGACGTAAGTTACAGTTTCAATGTGATGGGTGTGCATATTGATTTCACGTTTCTTGAATTGCGGCTTCCATCAAGATGATCAGTATAACACAAGACAATGCTAACTCCTGTTATCTGGAATATTACAGCAATCGCTTAACACCCGAGCGCCTACAAAACCTAGTCATTAGATTCAGTTTTGGACCTAAGCAAATTGACCAAATCAGTCAGTATCGTATTAGGCTGACTGGCTGTCTACAAAAAACCGTCGAAAAATTCAAACCCTCATATTCCTTTACCCTATCCTCTTCCATCCTGATACTCCACCTAATCTAAAAGAACGCTTTTCTTTCCTAGGCTCCAACTACCGTCTTCCGCTTAGTCTCCAATCAAGATGTGACAGTATTGAAATGAATAATGAAATCCTATTGTGTAAAATATTAAAATGCATTACCACGCAATATACGATCGTCCAAATCAATAAATATACTTAAAAGTAAAATAAAGAATTATTATCTTCGAATGTAGTAGTATGTATATGTCTATATATAGCTGTCAGACGTCTGCTCCTTTGTGCATCAATCATGTAAAAATTTACTTTTTATATCAATATTTAGTGTACTTCCCAATCCTTTAATTTACTTTCCAATTTCACTAATATAATCACTTAGATAAAGTGCATTGGCTTCTAATAAATTTACTTTTACCATTTGTATTGCTTACTCTTAGAGTAAGTGTGTTATGAGGTATACACTCTTTAACGAAAGCTTTTATTTTTGGTATCTAACCTATCTCACTTTGGAGTGTTCTAATATCACATTGATAAGAGAACTTGAAGGAGGTTGTACAGAAAAAAATGAATTCCAATTAATTAGTAATTAAAGTAATTTTATATATGTATTTTTTACTAACTACCAAGTTGTAGTTTGTTATTTTTTTAAATATACAAATAAAAAACCTACATTGTAAAAGAATATAAAATTTAAAATTTTAATAGGTACGTTATTAGTATGCAAAAAATTGAACGACGCCTTTTCGCATACCACTATGTTAGGTATTGCTTTAAGTATATTTGATATAGTATTTCTAAAATCTGTTTTAATCTCAAAGAAGAGTTTGTTTATCTATGTTCATTGAGTATAATTATAATACTTAATTCTACAATGCAAAGACCTTTGGAAATGTGTCATTTTTTAATCTTTATATCTCTGGAAGAAATTCGTATTTCTATGTCCAAGAGAACTTAGATAGAGCCTATTTTAATTAACACGAGTAAACTAAATACCAAATAATTAAGACACTTTGAGGTAAGACACATTCACTAAAGTTAAGTTTGAGACCTATTCCACAGTTCCGTTCCAATGTTCCGTATTACAAAGTTAATTTCTTGTTACTCATTTACAAATACATGATACTAGATTATTATTAAAAACACGTCATTCATAGTTAGACACTTGAAACCATGACGAATCTTTGCCAGAATAAAGTTTTAAACGAAACCATGTAGTTTAAGCGGATTCATCGCATTTATTTTGAAAATGCATTTTTGAAGACCTTCATATAGCATTATCTACTTCATTTTTAATTATGTCGCCATCTGCTAAAGAAAGAAAGGACGGAGTGCATAACGCTACGGTCCCTGCACGGTCTTTTTCACATCTTCCACTGTCATTAGCCTCTTCATAAATGCCCTACGGAGGGTCCACATGCTTTTTACTTGACCTTCCACCAGTATCTTCGATACAGGGTTTTCGAAGATCAATCGAGGTCTCCCTTAACCTCTCTCGTACCAATCACTTTTACTTCATAAATCTTTCTTACGTTTTTCACCCTTTATATTTATCAGTTCTTTCGTTAAGTGCTTTTGCAAATTATGCTCTTATTTTAATCTTTCTCATAGTTTTATTCTTACTCTATATAGTATATATGTATTAGATTATCAAAGGTGATGGTATGAAATAATAAAAAAAAATAGAATATTCGTACAAAAATTCTGATTTATTACAATGTTTATTTTAAGTATTTACCTTCAAATTGTAATATACGATTGTACAGAAAACTGAACTACACATTTAGTTTACCAATTCATTAAATAATTACCAATTAATTAAATTAATTGGTAAAACTCATTTCCCATATTTTATTAAAACTAGTTTTTAATTTTAGTATTATTCTCTTCTATTATGTTATTCTTGTTACGATACTCTATTCGCACTTCGTAATTGTTGACGTGTTTCAACATGATGTCATAAGAATTTCGAAGCGGATTAAGTTTGTCGTATTTAAAGCTAGTTGAAGGAAGCAAGCGGTATTGTCTTAGTAACGTGGTTATACTTGTCTTCAAGGACAGCATTGCGTATTGGTAACCTGTAAGGAATCGGTAAATATACATTTGAAAATGTAAAAAACCATAATATGATACGTCTTTCATTTACTTGTCTTTCATTTACTTGTCTTTCATTTACTTTATTTGTATTCACATAAAACCTAAAAATAAAATTATCTATAAAGGGTCATTCATAAATTACGTCACACGTTAAGGAGGATATAGGGAGTCAGTAAGGTGTGACATTGCTTGACAACTTGATGGTAGTCTCCTAATGTGACAAGGATGGGTAAACTAATTATGGGGAAATTAAAATATTTACTATTTTTAAAGTGTTATTCCACACTTAGGATTAGAAAACATTTTTTGAAAAAACGTATAAAAATTTGAAAGCAGCGGGATTCCCGCTGCGTTCAAATTTTTATACGTTTTTTTTCAAAAAATGTTTTATAAGACGTAATTTATGGATGGTCCCTAATAACATATGTATTTAGTCTGAGCTATTTTAAATAAACTTATCAATTAATTGCGTATATTTTGGTACTCAAAAATTTACATAATTTAAAATATCCGGAATTTCAAATACTTAATAGTAAGGCCACAAGGTACATTCTATCTGGATACCAAAATATGCGCAATTAATGCCTACTAAAAAGCTTTTTTTTAATATATAAATATTTTCTTTAATTTTTATTGCATTATAACTATTTCAAAACAAAAGTTCTTACCGACACAATTTCTTGGCCCATTACTAAAGGGCATGTAAGCACTAGGTATTACTGGGAAAGGTTCCACGAGAAACCTTTCAGGCTTGAATTCTAGGGCATCGGCACCCCAATAGAATGGATTGCGATGAATCGCCCAAATACTAATAACGAGCTCTACATCCGGTGGTATAATTAATCCAGATGCTGAAATAATAAACATAGCTACGCGTAAGTCTAAATATATGTCTGTTACGTAAATTATAATCTAGGTAACACTATACAAACATTCTGGCATTGTGCGTATCAGTATCGGACTATAATCGCAATGAGTTTTGGGTTCGATTCCCATTAATTTGAGTACCTAAATATCAAATGGATATTTCCCTTGTACCATCCATAGTAAAGTTATTAACTTTCGAATATTATTATTCGAGCAAAATTAAAAACGGGTAAGAAATAATGAAATTATGACTTTCTATGTGATAATTGTTGGTGATATGGTGGGTTGGTAGGAACGACCACACCACTACTCTCTTCACACCACTCTGTTTACTTAAAACAAATTATACTATTTACAATAATATTAAATGTAATTAAATAGGAATTTTGGAATATTTTTTAGTTCCAATCACACTATGAACAAAATTTTAATATGCTTTCTAATAATATTTTCTAATCCTATGTGTGGAATAATACTTTCAAATACTAAAATCCTAATTACTAGAAATAAAATAATACAATTATCTTACGTAATTCAATATCACTTGTGTTATGTCTTGTGACTATAGGCACTGGAGGGTATAGACGTAAGGTTTCCTTGATAACTGCGTCCATGTATTTTAGTCGTTGTAAATCTGCTATCTTAATAGGTTTGTTTGGATCTTCAAATACATCCAAAATTCTTGAAGAAGAAGAAAAATACAAAATTAGGGTAGATAGAAAGATTTAAGAACAAGGAAATGCGGTAAGTTATCTGGTAAATATAATTAGTAGAGATGGAACATATGATATATATTACATTCGTTAACGGTACTGTCTCTGCATTAACGGGACAACAAAACGGCAGCATAGCTGCGCGTATTGCTGTTCATAATACAGTTCTGAATCTGGAATGTGTTGAAAAAAGATTGTGAAAAATGAATGCCGTAGAAATCGCACTCTTCGCCAGAATTCAGAATCTGTTTAGCTGATGGTATATACAGTAAAGAGATTTGCATAATGGCAGGCGTATGCGTGAATGTTATAGTGAGAATGAAGAAGAACGTGCTCAGGCGATTTGCGCACGTCAAAAGCATGGATAATGAAAGAATGGTGAGAAAGATTTTGCAAGAAAAAGGTGAGCAGTACGAAAATCGGGGGAAACTGCGGCTAAACTTCGAAAACACTGCATCAATGACTGTGAAGGTAAAATGTATAGGGACCCCACAATAAGAATTCATGAGGAGATAAATTACTGGGGTTGAAGCGTAAGAGGGACGAGGGAAGATGTTTTCCATTAAGAAAAAGACATGGATCACTTACTCTTGATACACCTTCTCTTGAATATCAGGGTGTTGGGACAACATTACCAGAGTGTAACATGCTCCAGCTGCAGACGTATCAGTGCCTGCGAGAGCAAGTGTAAGTACCTCTTCACGCAGCTCCTCGTGCGTGTAGCCTTTGTCAGTCAATTCGGAAGATTCTATCATTAGCTCGAGAAATGTTTTTATATTGGCTCTTCCTGTTTTAGCTGAAATTTAAATTATAAAAATTTTTGAATCGCGTCCGTTAGCTTCACGACATTCATATTTTATGTTTTAAAATCTTAGTGTGGTAAAGAAATATGCAATCAGCGTTTTAAAATTTCGACGTATGACTTAATGGTTAGAGCGCTTGAAATATTTCCAAGAGATGCGGGCGTGAGCCACGCTACGTTTAAATTACTATACGCCCATATTAAACACGTATTTTATATTAAATATTTTATGATACTTATAATTATATTTGCTTAGTAATAATATTATTAAGATGATTAACCTTATATCAAATACGTAGTTTAAGAAATTCATAATTATAATATACACCCAAGGTTTCATTTTTTTACTTTTTAGATAAAATTTTTATCAATGTGATTGTGTAATTTGGTCTGAATATTACGATACCGCTCACCTACCTTAATAATTTAATGATTGGGGTAAAACAATCCTTGAATTCAAATAAAGTATTAATTTTTTTATTATTTAATTCAGCTATGAAATTTAAATTTATAATGAAATGATTAAAGCCGGTCGTGGCGCAGTGTGACAGCGTCCGACTGTAAACGCGACTGGTTGTGGGTTTGATCCCCACTCGGAGGAGTGGTTATATTTAAATTATTTTCACTTCCTCGCTCTGGTAAAGACAAAGAGCGGCGTTAAGTTTAACCTCTGAACACGCAATGCCTCTATTTCGGTGGAAAGCAAAGTACGGAGTGTCTTGACACTAGGTACTTTCTGTCTATCCTGCTATGCGGGATAAAGCGTGAAGCTAAAAAACAAAAAAAAGATATGAAATTAAACTTGACAAATCATATTATTACCATCAGCTATTTCTCCTGACTCTTCGGCTGAATGTATTAAAGCCTTCTTTTTCTGAATCAACTGAAAAATAAACGTAAACGTATATACATTCATGTTTAGTCAATTCTGCGTTTCAGTTTTGTTTTTTTCACTGTTGCTGATATTTTGTACATACTGTTTTACCCTAATTAAGGAATACTCAGAGAATCCAGTTATAAGAAGAAAGTCGTGTTTTCTTAAATAAACTTACATCGTCAATGAATTCGTACATTATTTTCTTATTTCTCTCTTGTCGTCTGCCAGCTGGTGATAATTTGTAAAGAGCATCTGCTAGTAGCCAAGGCTGACGCAAACGCGTCGCAACGTTTTTGAAATATTCTTTGAATGCCATAAAGAATTCATGATCAGATTCATTTTGTATATTAATATTGACACCGAGAGCTGTTTCTGCAATGATAGAATGAAAATTACACGTAGTAGAACTGTTCATACAAACCGGATATAAAGATAGCTTTGGTTTTTTCATATCAACCATGGTGAATGCTTAGTTCAACTAATTACGACGTTTTCAAAAGTTATTTCCAAGTGTTTAGTCATCATGGCGCAATGAGACAGCCTCTAACTGTGAGATTTGTTATAAGTTCGAATAGCACTAGGGGAACGATTTTAAATAATAAGTACCAAATCCCTCGTCTGGTGAGATGAAATGCGGCGTTGTGTTTAATCATTTAATGTTTCGTTTTCAGGTAAATACCTGATTGAAATGCCATCTAGAAAAAAAACATAGTTTTTTTAACTAAACATATTACCGCAAAGCGAATCCAAAGCGTAAGGACAAAAGTAATCGAACATTGAAAAATTCCCCTTTCCCACTTTAGATTCTAGTAATTCAGCTGTCACTTTACTGTTTGCTTCAAAAATACATATGAATTTGCTGAGATATCTCATTGAGAAAGACGGTGCTAGAATTTTACGTCTTCGTTGCCAGAATTCATCTGCAATAAACGTCAAAATTTAGTTATATAACAGATAACGTAATTAATAGATGTAGTAACACAACAAAGGTGTACATATACTGAGACAATAGGTAACCATAATATGCCCCTTGTAAGTAGACTATGAAATTATAATAGCAAGAATTGGTGTCTGTTTAAAATTTCCTCTGTTTAATAAAACAAAATGTGGCGTTCGATAGCCAACTCGACATGTCTCAAATAATAACTGAATATATAAAACCTATTTTTAAAGTGTTATTCCACACTTAGGATTAGATTTCAAAAATGTTTTCAAAAATGTTATATAAAACCTTTTAGAAATTCGTTCAAGAGAAAAATAATTATTAACTTTTAAAAGATGAAAGATTACATTTTTGAAAAAACGTATAAAAATTAGAACGCAGCGGGATTCGAACCCGCGCCTCTTGGATACCGTCCAAGCGCTCTGAGCGCTAAGCCATGCGTTCTGCTACCAGCTGTGTCGAAAGTTTTATAAGTTTGTTACAGCTTATTTATGTTGTTACTATCTCTGTAGAGAGATTTTTACAAATTTCTACTACTTAAAGATTATTAAGAAATAATCATTTAACATGAGAGATTGCTATTTAATTTTAATATTTACTATTTTTAAAGTGTTATTCCACACTTAGGATTAGAAAACATTTTTGAAAAAACGTATAAAATTTGAACGCGGCGGAATTCGAACCCGCGCCTCTTGGATACCGTCCAAGCGCCCTGACCGCTAAGCCATGCGTTCTACTACCAGCTGCGTCGAAATTTTTATACGTTTGTTTCAACTTATTTATGTTGTTAGCATCTCTGTAGAGAGATGAGAGGAGAGATATTAAAATAAAATAGCAATCTCTCTTGTTAAACGATTATTTCTTAATAATCTTTAAGTAGTAGAAATTTGTAAAAATATCTCAACAGAGATACTAACAATATAAATAAGCTGTAACAAACGTATAAAACTTTCGACACAGCTGGTAGTAGAACGCATGGCTTAGCGCTCAAAGCGCTTGGACGGTATCAAATTTTTATACGTTTTTTCAAAAATGTTTTCTAATCCTAAGTGTGGAATAACACTTTAAAAATAGTAAAGATTAAAGATTGATGTATGTGCGTATTCGCGCGTGTGCGTGCGTGTGTGTGCGTGCGTGTGTTATAATTTTTTAAAAATTTCACAACAGTAGTGCTAAAATAATATTAATTCAGATACCTAAAAAAGAAAACCCATGTATGTAAAATTCTCTTAAGACTAACGTACTTACAAGTATTACCTTACATATACACATATATAGAAGTATCTAGCGTCAAAATTTTGTACCCCTTTCCGCCGAATTTGAAGCATTACGTGTTCAGTGGCAAAACTCAACTTCGTATTTTATATTACCAGAGAGAAGAAATGAAAATAATTTAAATATAAGCATTTATCCGACTAGGAATGGAACCTACAACCTATTAGCTTACAACATTCATATATATAAATATCTATATCTAAAAATATCCATATATATAAATATCTATATAGGTATATTTACCTTTGTACACATCTGTGTGCTATAACATATCTATATATACGTTATCTATATATATCCACCTACTTCACCACTGAAAACGTAAAACAACTTACGTGAAGTGAAGACTGTGCCGTTGCCCAACAAGTGTTTCATCATTCTGTGAATAAAGTCTTTATCGTGTGTAGTCTTTAATATAGTGGCAGCTTGTATTGGATCTGTTATTACTATTGCGAAAGAAAAAAATAAATGTGAATAATATATTTAATTTTGTAGCTTAATGGCATTTTTTTATTCCTTTTAAGTGTTTTATCTAGTGTCTAACCAGATCGAGGAAAGAATAATATTAAAATTATTAATAATGATTTATTAACTTATTATATTTACTACACTCGTCACATGTAATTAGTCGATATATGTATATATTTGTTTTTATTTGCTTCGTGTTGTCTTTCATATAGCATGGTGGCTAAAGAATAAATTGTGTCAAGATACTCCGATTTCAATTTTCCATTCAAATTTAAGACATTTTGTATCTGACGGAACTCAAGGCCGAGTCTTTACCTTACCAAAGCGGAAAACTTAAAAATAATATAAATGCAATCACTGCCCCCGGTGGGAATCCACACTAACACCAATCGTGACATTGTCCCACTACATCTCGATGGTTTCTACGAAGAGAGGATGTCTCGAAATGTCGGGATCACTCATATAACTGTCACAAGCAATTTTGCGGGCTACAACTAGTATAAAAAAATCCGTACATACACATCATAAATTTATGTGCCATCCACATAGTCACTGCGCAATGTTTTCGTCCGAACGCTTGCCAGGCAGCTGCCATTATAGTCTTCATGCAATCTAAAATGTCAAGTATTTAAATATTCTACTGTTTTTCTGTGATATAGGTAAAAAAAGGATCTGGTACTAAGACACTGTTAAGACAGCATCTTGGGTAGCGGAACTCAATGCGAAATTATTATTATTTATTATACATTTTTTAATTCTTTTTTTAGCTTTTGAGCGCCAAACGCTACAGTCTTATTGTTTTTCTTTAAGCATAGCAATTTTAAGTTTGTAATTAAAGAGGAAACACGTTCGAGGCATACCATTCATTCTGAATTTCAGATATTACGTGTTCTGTGGCGGTTTTTTCAAGCCAAATTTTGTCTTACCAATTAAACATTAAATATTTTTCTCCATGCAGAAATCAAACTAACAACCACTAGGTTTACAAATCAAATGCTGTTTATTAACCTAATAAAGCATGAGTATAATTTTTCTTTTTTTAATTAAAAAAGAGGCTGGCCGCGGCGTAGCGTCTGACTGTTAACACTATCGGCTGTGTGTTCTATTATCACTCGGGGAAATGATTATATTTAAATTATTTCCGTTTCTCCGCTCTGGTAAGACAAAGTGCGGCGTTAAGTTACACTATTAAACATGCAGTGTTAATTTCGACCCTGCTATGCGAGATAAAAGTGAGAAGTTAAAAAAATATTTTAGTAATGGTTACCAAGTAAACATGATCGACAAGAACTACCAAACAATACATAAGAATTGTTTTTATGGATTTTGTTGTTTTTTCGACATGTCCATGAGATATAAAGTGACATTTTCCATGTACAACATTAATTTAATGGCAATTTAAACTTCAGTTAGTCATATTTGACTGACCACTACGTAAACAACATTTGGGAGGATTATATTATTAAAAATATATATATAACGTAAGGAAAGTACCTAGTGTCAAGACACTCCCTACTTTGCTTTCCACCGAATTCGAGACATTACGTGTTGAGTGGTGGAGCTCAACGCCGCAATTTGTCTTTCACCAGAGTGAGCGATCAAACCCACAACACATCGCGTTAACAGTCAGTAGCTGTCCCACTGCGCCACGACCGGCCTCAATAACTATTACAATTTATTTTAAAATAACTTGTAATAAGCACAAAAGGATTTCGACGTGACTGGAGCGGTCAGAGCGCTTAGACGCTGGAGCGATTCTAATATGCGCTCAGTCCTGCTGCATTAAAATTTTATAAGATTCTTAAAAAATATTTTCTAAGCCTAACTGGGAGTTGATGTTTGAAATGTAGTAGAATATAGAATTATAAAATTTATAAAATTCTATCAATCGCTTTTGATAGTATTTTATAAATTTTATTATTCTATATGATTTTTTGCTTACTTTTGTTAAACTTGCAATGCATGTACGACTATATGGTAAATTTATATAGCCACGTTTACTTTGAATGATAATGCACGGTTAGTTTAACATGGCATTTATTCAAGTTTTATATAAAAGTTTAAATTAATAAGCAACGAAGTTAATAATTTTAACAATTAACAAAAATATTAACATAATAATGACTTAGTTTGTGTATCGTATGCCAAACGGCTCCCACCACAGAAAGATCAGGTTTTACACGAGGCCCTGGTGAGAGCGAATGAAGAGGACCACTGTGAGGTTTTAGTGAGTAAACGGGAAGGCTTACATCTGTCAAATCAGAGTCCCACATAACCTGTCTCAAATCATTAAGATATGCGTAACAGGATAGAAACTTTCTTTCCTTACGTTCAAAAAATGTCGAATATTTATTGTTATAATTTTCTATCCTCCTATATTACCTCCTATTTAAAAAAAACCATTATATCCTTCCTCTTTCTGCAAAAGAAGAATGAGAGAAAGATGATAGATGGGATGCTATCTCTTCGACAGATATGCAGAGTTATCGCAGAATGGCAGGCGTAAGGGTAAACATGAAGAAAAGAATATATTTACATTATAAGAATGAAAAAAATACATGCCTGGGTGATCTGGCTAAATCGAGTAGATGAGTGATGAAAGAATTGTAAGAAAGATATATGACCCACAGATAAGCAGCCCCAGAGCTTAGGGGATAGGTTGATTTTCGAAAACACAGTAACGTAACGTAAGATAATACTGGAGAAAGGTCACGTAAAAATCACGAGGACCCCCTGAAACCCTTCAGGCAAGATATGAGGACTATATGACAAGGTGCAAGAAGTATGAAGGGATTGTAGAGTTTGGCTTTTCCGTATATATCCGTAATAAAAAGTAAATCTAAAAAAATATCAGTTCATTTATAGCAGTGTATTCGAAAGTCTAATTAGTATCATCATTGCAAATTTGATTAGGTAGAGATGGTAGCCCGATCAAGAAAGCCGAACTAAAGGAACTGCTCTGAGCTTCTATTTTTCAAACGCGGCACCCAACAGAAATATGTTATATATTCCATGAAATGCTAAACAAATTCTTCTCTTATGTAAAAAGTACTAAAAATCTCACCTTCATTGCTTCCTATAAAATTATATGCGTGTCCTATGACCGGCAAATATAAAGTGTCATTTCCTATTTCCTTATGAAGTTCTATAAATTTTTTTGATTTCCACCTATCGTAAATTACTAAAACTAAAATGATAATAATAATCATACACCAAAAAATAAACATTGTATGGAATTGCAAAGCCTAATGATATACGGCAAAAGTACACAGGCAAAAGTACAAATACACAAACACAAGTGAACCGAACAAATATCTAAACACAAATATATATATTTCAATACGTAATTACTCTAACGTATACAAGCACTTCGCTTACACACCACAGTATAAGAGCCAATGGTAGATTTATATGACTAAGATCCTCTCAGGTCATAAAGATTAAGATGCATCAGGGAACAGTATATTAAAGCTACGTGAACGACTGCTACAGGCCGGAGAGTGAGATGTCTTCAATGCTGCTCGACTTGAACGGACAGGCTGAAACTTTGCACGAATTTTGAAAAATGTATAATAATCTAGACGTTTCTTCAAGACGAGTGGGTCTCGGGAGGAATATTGTTAAAACGAAATAAGTGCGTCCTACCTGTAGTGACCGACGTCGTAAAGCTGGTTTACAAATTAGAGATTGCTCAGCAAGATCTCGAACGCAAAATGCTTGGAGTTACCCTGGTCGACAGAATTTGTAATGATCTCATGTGCCAAAATATGATTTTAGGTAAGAGAAGTAGAGGGGCAATAGATTCTATCTGCATTAACCAGGATAAATTGGAAATGTGGATCTAAGTAGTCAACAGAGTGTCTTGACACTAAGTTGTTTATGATTACCCGGCTAAGGGAAGCGCAAAGCTAAAAAAATGTTAAGAAAGATTTCTTTAAAATTATTTTCATCGATGGCGTACAAAAACTAATAATTAATTAAACTAGAACCTGCTCTTGAACTAAACAGCTGAACAATAGATGGTCGTTCTCAGGCCATTGATACAAAGGGTCAATGAAAAAATTACTGTAATTTATCGTTAATTTTTTTATTATTAATTACATGCTAATAGTTCGTTCTTTACCTCTTTTTATATTAATTACACATTGATAAGTTTGTTCCTTTATACCTTCGTAAGTATAGAATAAAACTTTTATATATTTAAACAGTTTGGGAATTTTCAAAAGTTTAAGACTTATAGATAAGGCCAGTACTCTCCTGTTTTGTATCATTAGCATAATTATAGGTTAAGCTACGTAAGTTACAGTTACAATGTGATGGGTGTGCATATTGATTTCACGTTTCTTGAATAGCGACTTCCATCAGGATGATCAGTATAACTAAAAAATATTTGGAAATCTGTTACTTTTCATTACTTTATAAACTAATTATTAAATAGTAATTGTCTTTGTAAATCCCTACATTTTTATGCGAGTAAGAGAAAATAAGGTGAAACATCACTTTGGTATATATTTCAATGTCTTTTTTAAGTACGGCTTTGTCAAGTGAGCAAGTATTAGTGGAAGTTTCATATAATAAAGTATTTAGAATATGATGATGATGAATGATGGCACATATTCTTGCCTATACTACTCAATGCTAACTCCTGTTGTCTGGACTTAACAAAGCAATCGTTTAACACACCCGAGCGCCTACAAAACCCAGTCGTTAGATTCATAAGTCAGTCGTTAGATTCATATGTGGTCAATTTTCTTAAGTCCAAAGGCTTAAGAAACTGATGACCACATACTGATGTGATAAACTTACAATTCAGGTCAGTATCGTATTAGGCTGCACTGGCTGTCTACAAAAGACCGTTGAAAACTTCATACCCTCAAACTCCTTTATCCTATCCGCTTCCATCCTGATATCACGCTTTATCTAACAGCTTTTCTTTCCTAGGCTAAACTTCCGCCTTCTGCTTAGTCTCCACTCCAGAAGTGACCTTATTGAAATTAATAATGAAATCATATTGTGTAAATTTTATATATATATATATATATATATATATATATATATATATATATATATATATATATATATATATATATATATATATATATATATGAGGCCGCTCGTGGCGCAGTGTAACAGCGTATGACTGTAAACGGAATCGGTTGTGAGTTCCATCCCCACTCGGAGGAACTTTTGTCTTATAGACGTTGGGATGATTCCCAATGACTATTCCAAGAACTGATACTTGGACGTATCAGTGAAGTTGAGAAGGTGCTTGAACCAATTTCGGTGATTTTTTTTACCTTGACGCTTTTATCTCGCATACCAGGATAGACAAAAAGTACCTAGTGTCAAGACAATTCGTACATCGCTTTTCACCGAATTCGAGACGATGCGTGTTGATTAGTGGAACTCAACGTCGCATTTTGTCTTTGACCTGAAGTGAAAGTAATTTCGGTGAATTAACGAATTAAAGTTTGTGTCGCCATCCGGATTTTCTTTGGACAGGGTAATATCTGTGATAAAAATTGGGGAATCAATTAAGGCCTGATAAGGAGCAATAAAGTGAATTATAAGGAAAACTTTTCATGGGATGGGGAGGTTGGTAAGTCTAGTAAAGTAAGTAGTCGTTGGGGAGTAGTAAATGTTGAGTGAATATGAAAAAAAATTATAATATGAAAAAAGCTATGCATAATCAGACAAGGAAGGATGTACATGCTTATTTTGGATATGCCGAGTAGCAGAAGATGGATTTATTATAGTTTTTTTATTGACAAGGATAATATTGGAGGATATATCATCCCTATGGTTTTTCTAGAGATTTAATGAGAGGAAGGATAATCACCATGATCCGAATATTTGCTGGTTAAAATCGATCGTGGCTAAACATCGTTACAGATCGGTTAAGCGGTTAAGTGATGCGCTCCAAAAATCAAATAAAGCAAAAGGATAAGTAAGCTCAGTGAAACTGATAATAGTCAATATTGACTGATTGCAGTTCCAAACAAAAAAATATATACAATTAATTGTATATATTACAATTGTTACAAACTACAAAGTATTAGTTTGTTATTTTTTTTTTCAATTTACAAAAAAAAACTGCGTTGTAAAAGAAAATGTAATTTAAACTTTTTAATAGGTACGTTATTCACACATTTAGTACGCAAAAATTGAACGTATCGTCTAACAAATCCAATTCCTATATTTACTCAGTCTCTGGACGAAAATTCGTATTTCTAATTCATAAGTCCATGAGAACCTAGTCAGGGCCTACGTTAATTAACACGAGTAAACTAAACACCTAATAATTAAGATAATTAGACTTTACATTATTTTCCGTATAAGAAAGTCAATTTCTTGTTACTCATTTACTGAAACAAATTCTCAAATAGGTCCATTACATCAACTTTCTGTAACTTTTCATTAAATTTTTGACGTGATAAAGTTTTATAAATCGATGAAAGCTGACCACACGCACCACTAAACATAACTCATTGTGACGTTCCAGAGCACGCAACATGCGATAGTGAGCGTAGTAAAATAAAAATAACTCTGAATTTAATTTTATGCAATTTTACATCCACGTTTTCTACAATGTAAACCAAAAAAACTTTACAGTTAATCACAGAGCTAACTTCAAACCTTTCTTATTTTATTTACGTCGGAAGTTATTAAACACATCCTCTCAACCTAAGTATAAACAATATAACATTATGAAATTTTGGCTCGTCGACAAATACATGACACTAGATTATTATTAAAAATACGTCATTCATAGCTAGACACTTGAAACCATGGCGAATCTTTGCCAGATTAAAGTTTTATACGAAAGTATTTAATTTAAACGGATTCATCGCATTTACTTTAAGAATACATTTTCAAAGACGTTCGTATAGCGTTCTCTACTTCACTTTTACTGGTTTAATTAATTAATGGAACTGATGATACCGGCGCATATGCCACTAACAAGAATCCCCAGCTTAGTGCGAACCTACAGCAGCCTCAAATTGATCGCCTTATTTCCATCCATCCATCCATCGTTGCGCTAACCAATCGAGAGGACAATAGCATGTAAATGTGCTTCCTTGACACCCTCGTTCACTTTCTGTAAGAGAATCGTCGAGAAGGCAATTCTGTTACCTGATAAATTATCCTATTGCTATTGCCCTTTTTTAATCTCAGTCACACAAACAATTCATTTAACTCAAGAATTTATTATCCTTAAATTTCAGCGCCTACACCATCATAACTTAAATTATGTCCCAGTGAGAGATTGACATTTTAAAACAATAATCTATCATATCTAAAATAAAAAGTCATTTCGTATCTATTAAATTTCATTTGTATGTTTTTTTAGTTTAATACATTTAATCTACATACTAGAATTGACAGGAAGTACCCAGTGTAAAGACACTTCGTACTTTGTACTTGAAAGAATTTATTTTTATAATATAAACTTTAGATGAAATAGTTTACCAGGCCCACTAGATGTATTGCTTTTGTAGTTTCTGCGAATCATGAGTATAGTATATATGTATTAGGTTGCCAAAAGTGATGGTATGAAATAATAAAAAACAGAATATTTGTACAAAGATTCAGATTTATTACAATGTAAAGTATTTATCTTCAAATTGTGATATACGATTGTACAGAAAACTGAACTACACAAGTAGTTTACCAATAGAGAACTCTGGTTATTATATTATTTAGAGTTTTAAACAAACAGTATTATTTTATTTAAAATGAACACAAAAACATTGCACACAACAATCACTTGAAGAAGAAAAATTGAACTCATAACATAGAAATAAAACCTCTTATTAACTTTCCCAGAACTCTAGTTCACTTGATATAACTGAGCCAACTGAGAAATCGGTTGTGCGTTTGCCCTTTTTTAGTCTCAGTCACACAAACAACGTCCAAATTTCTTTTGTCCATCACATCTAATTCATTCATTTTCTATTTCATACCTCCACTTACATTTCACGTAGCTATTGTACAACTGTCGGAGTTATTTAATTTGGCAGGGGTCACTGCGTGCAAATCTTCCATCGTTGACCCCTATAGACAGTCGGATATTCAGAAATGTATTTTCAAGCAAAATAGTTAAACATAATTAATTCGTCTTAAATAGTCCACTTAAAATGTATAAAATCAAAGAACTTATTAACCTTAAATTTCAGCGTTTACACCATCATCACTTAAATTATGTCCCGGTGAGAAATTGCTATTTTAAAACAATAATCTGATATTATAGATTATTGTTTTAAAATCAAACACAAAGTCATTTTCGTCATATGTACTAAATTTCATTTGTATGTTTTTTTAGCTTCACTCTTAATCTGCATACTAGGATAGATAAGAAGTACCCAGTGTAAAGACATTTCGTACTTTGTACTTGAAAGAGTTTATATTTATAATATAATATAGACGTATTGCTTTTGTAGATTCTGCGAATCCTGAGTATAGTATATATGTATTAGATTATCAAAGATGGTATGAAATAATAAAAAACAGAATATTTGTACAAAGATTCAGATTTATTATAATGTTTTATATAAAGTATTTACCTTCAAATTGTAATATACGATTGTACGGAAAACTGAAATACACATGTAGTTTACCAATAGTAACCTCTGGTTATTATAGTATTTGGAGTTTTAAATAAACAGAATTATTTTATTTAAAATGAACACAAAAACATTGCACACAACAATCACTTGAAGACGAAAAATTGAACTCATAACATAGAAATAAAACTTCTTATTAAAAATTCAATAAATTAGCTCCCAATTCATTCATTAATTACCAATTAATTAAAATAATTGGTAAAACTCATTTCCCATATTTTATTGAAACTAGTTTTTAATTTTAGTATTATTCTCTTCTATTATATTATTCTTGTTACGATACTGTATTCGCACTTCGTAATTGTTGACATGTTTCAACATGATGTCATAAAAATTTCGAAGCGGATTAAGTTTGTCGTATTTAAAGCTAGTTGAAGGAAGCAAGCGGTATTTTCTTAGTAATGTGGTAATACTTGTCTTCAAAGACAGCATTGCGTATTGCTAACCTGTATGGAATCGGTAAATATACTCTAATCTTTCAATGATACCCAACTATTATTTGTTTTTTTTTCTATATCATATATATTTTCATAAAACCTAAAAAAAAAATCTATAAGGGGTCATTCATAAATTACGTCACACGTTAAGGAGGATATAGGGAGTCAGTAAGGTTCACACCTTACTGACTCCCTATATCCTCCTTGATAACGGTAGTCTCATAAATATGAAAAGGACGGGGAAAGGTTGAAGTCAAGAAAATATAATGACGTAATTTATGGATGGTCCCTAATAACATATTTATATAAACATGATCAACAAGATCTGAAAAACAATATATAAGAATTGTTTTTTGGTTTTTGTTGTTTTTCGACATGTTAATGAGATATAAATTGACATTTTCCGTGTACGACATTAATTTGATGGCAATTTAAATTTAAGTTAGTCATATTTGACTGACCACTATGTAAACAACATTTGGGAGAATTATATTATTAAAAAAAATTAATATACCCATTATTATTATTATTATTATTTAAGATTCTCGGTATATTGCTATACATAACGGTACATTGACAATTACGCACCTAAGTCAAGTAAATGCCAGAACTGAATTTTAATTATGATGTGAATTATTTAAAAATTTCCTAACTATTCTGCAAGTTTTCAACATACCTGCTTTTTGCAAAATGGAGTAGGTGTATAGGGGCAGATCTGAAGTATCATGAGACTGGTGAAGATTTTTGGGAATAATGCCTTTGGTAGAAATTATTAGAAACTGGTACTATTCTAACTTTTGTATTTCCACATTCTTATCTTTTCATCCTTTACTTATTACTTATAACAAGCATAAAAGGATTTCGTTGTGACTGGAGCGGTCAGAGCGCTCAATCCCGCTGCGTTCAAATTTTATACATTACTCAAAAAATATTTTCTATTCCTAGCTGGGAATTAATGTTTGAAATATAGTAGAATATAGATCATAAAATACTATCAATAGCTTTTGTTAGTATTTTATAAACTCTATAATTCTATATGACTTTTTGCTTACGTTTGTGTAATCGATCACAGCTTTATGTTTTCACAGACTTATTAAACTTGCAATGTATGTACGACTATATGGTAAATTTATATAGACACGTTTACTTTAAATGATAATGCACGGTTAGTTTAACATGGCATTTATTCAAGTTTCATATACGAGTTTAAATTAATAAGCAACGAAATTAATAATTTTAACGATTAACAAAAATAATAACATAACAGTTACTTAGTTCGCGTAAGAGATGTATACTAATATATACTTAGTGCAAGATATATATACTACTATATAAAAAAAAAAGGAATGTTAACACTATTTTTTTAATTGTACCTTAAAAACGCTAGGTGTGTAAACATCCTGAAACTTGTAAAACTGACCTTAGAATAAGTAAAACATTATAGAAAAAAGTTTTTTTTCCTGAACGCAGGATTCGAAGTTGAGTCTCCCATGCCTTCCTAGCCATAGAAATGTCCATCGAGTTTTAGAATTAGAACTGATGACGCCTTGTATTGATAATGCGACACTCTATTGCGACGGGCGCAGTGGGTGATTGCCATCCAGGCTATACAGGGGTACCGGACCATCCCCGGTGTGGTTGCGTGCGTACTGACTGGAGTCCTGCCATGGGAATATCGTTGACAACCTTTCCCTGTCAGCCGTGGAGGGCTCAGGGTGGCTACTCCCGTGCGCTACTATAATCAGTTCTTCGATGATATCCACCACCACCCTTGACTCCGCGACGTTCCTAGATGCCTCCCGCCTTGCCTCACGCCTTGGCTCATGATACGTTAATTTTTATAAATAGCCATTAGAAGGTAATCTTATTTTCTATATATTTACCATTAAAGATATCGACTCGTATATGAATTTATTTGCCGTCAGATAGGGTTTTCATATTTGTAATATCATTCACCAACGGCTCGTCCGAGGAAAAGCCGAAGGCGCGTTCTACCTTTCTCTCACTTATAATGAACTATTGGAGGTAATCATAGTAAGAGAAAGATAGCCAAAGTGGCCCCGCCCCGCCGCAACCCGTGAACTCCGACCGACCGTGATTCTTAAAACCTTGGTATTGAACCCTCCGGGACGCAACGCAATGTGACAGTTAACGTATATGATATTCGATCAATTACTAGTTATCTGTTCATAAAATATTCTATAATTTTATTATAGTCTATTTCTATATAATATTGTTATGTGTACTTTTAATACACATATCTGCTTTATATATTAAATCATATAAATATATTATATATGTACATAAGTACATACCGTTATATTACATACACAACTGCAACTTTCTCCATACACGAACATAATCTGTTCATTACATTCAATGTGAAATAAGGCAATTATTTTTTTAATGTCGATTTATTATATAATATTGTTATGTGTACATTAAATAGATATATTTAATTAAATATTGAATCTTATTAATATTCTAATGTGAGGTTTTAGTTTAGTATCAAAAAATCTGGAAGATTTATTTTTATACCTAATGCGAAATCTCTATAATTTTCTTTTCTCCTAGTTTACAAAGTTTATATTTAAAAAAAAACTAATAAAATTCTTCCTCTTTCTGCAAAAAAGAATGAGAGAAAGATGATAGATGAGATGCTCTCCTCTCTCTTCAACAGACTCGCTCTCTTCAACAGATATGCGGAGTTATTGCAGAATGGCAGGCGTGAGTGTAGTAATTATGGAGAAAAACGTGCCCAGGTTATCTAGCTGCATAGAGAAGATGAATAATTAAAGAATTGTAATAAAGATATATAAACCAAAGTTGAGAGGTACAAGAGGTTGGGGGAGACATAGGTTGATTTTGGAAAAACAGCAACGATAATACTGGATCAGGGTCACGTAAAAATCACAAGGACCCCCTGAAGGGCGTGCAGTTATAACATTGATGACTGAGTGACAAGTCCAAAGAAGTATGCAGGTTTTACTACTCTGCATGTAATAAAGCGTGAATCTAGAAAAAAGTCGGTTAATTTCTAGCATGTATTTGAAAGTTTTATTAGTATCATCATTGCAAATTTGGTTAGGTAGATAGGGTAGCCCGAACAGGAAAGCTAAACTAAAGGAACTCCTCTGGCACCCAACGGAAATATACTATACATTCCATGAAATGCTAAACAAATTGTTCTCTTATGTAAATAGTACTAAAAACTCACCTCCATTGCTTCCTATTAAGTTAAATGCGTGTCCTATGAGCGGTAAATATAAAGAGTCATTTTCTTTTCTCTCTTCTTATAAATTTCTATAATTTTTTGATTTATATCTATCGTAATTATTAAAATTAAAACAATGATAATAAATACACACCAAAAATTAAATATTTTATGGAATTGCAAAGCCAAGTGAAAATATATAGGGCACAAGTAAACTGCACAAATATCTAAACACAAATAAATATATTTCAATATTACGTTTACATTTAAAAGCATTTTACATAGACACATTAGTACTAGAGACAAAGATAAATTTATATGACTAAGATCCTCTCAAATGGTAAGGATATATGAGATACATCAAAGAATAGTATCATAAAGCTTCGTGAACGTCCACTATTGTTCGGAGGGTGGGATAATCGGTGATAGCTTTTCAATTAAGTGGATAAAAATATAATCAGTCATTCTTTCCTTTTATTGTGTTTAGTAGAGATGGAAGATACGAAATGGATGTAGAAAGACGTATTGCTGCCGGTAACCCTTGTTACCGGTGCTCTTGCTACATTGATGCGATGGTAAAACGTCAGCGTACCTGCACGTCTTGCTGTTCACAATGCAGTACTGATACCAACATTGCTGCACGGCAGCGAAACGTGGGTATGTCAAAAGAAGAATGACAGAAAGATGAATGAATAAGATGCGATCTCTTAGTCAAATATATGGAGTCAGTTTAGCTGACCGTATAAGCAGCGAGGAGATACGCAGAATGGCAGTTGTAAGCACGAATGTCACATTAAAAATTAAAAAGGACGTGCTCAGGTGGTAAATGAATGCGATGAATCCGTTTAAATTACGTAGTTTCGTATATAATTTTAATCTGGCAAAAATTTGCAATGGTTTCAAGTGTCTAGCTATGAATGACGTATTTTTAATAATAATCTAGTACCATGTACATATTTGTCGATGACCCAAAATTTCATAATGTTCTGTTGTTTATACTTAGGTTGAGAGGATGTGTTTAATAACTTTCGGTTGAAATAAAATGAGGAAGGTCTGGGAGTTGAGCTCTGTGAATAACTGTAAAGATTTTTTGGTTTACATTGTAAAAAAACATGGATGCAAAATTGCATAATTAGAAAATTCATTTCAAAATTTTTTTTCTTAACTAAACTCGCTATCGCTTGTTGCGTGCTCACAAACATAATGAGTCATGTTTTATGGTGAGTGCGGTCGGCATTTATCGATTTACAAAACGTTATTATGTCAAAAATGAAATGAAAAGTTACAGAAAGAAGAAGAAGTTACAGAAACTTTGTTATACAGGACCTAAAGTTAGATCAACGATAATACAGAATAGGCCTCAAACTTAACTTTAGTGGATGCCATATCTTAAAGTAATTTAAATATTTGGTGTTTAGTTTACCCGTGTTAATTAACATAGGCTTTGTTTAGGTTTTCTTGGACTAATGTATTAGTTTGTCTTCCAGAGATAGAGCGAATATAAAGATTAAAAAACGACACATTTTCAAAGGTCCTTGCACTATAAAAATATATTATAATTAGATTTAACGAAAAAATACTAGTTATTGCAAATATATTTAAAGCAAAACCTAACTTAGTAGAATGCGAAAAAGCGTCTCTTAAGTTTACAAGCATTTGTTAGACGATACGTTCAATTTTTTGCGTACTAAGTGTGTGAATAATGTACTTATTAAACATTTTAAAATACATTTTCTTTTACAACGTAGGTTTTTTTGTAAATTGAAAAAAATAACAAACTACAACTTTGTATTTTGTAACAATTGTAATATATACAATTAATAGTATATATTTTTTGTTTGGAACTGCAATTAGTCAATATTGACTATTATCAGTTTCACTGAGCTCACTTATCCTTTTGATTTTGATTGATTTATTTGATTTTTGGAGCCTATAACTTGAACTTAACCAACGGTGTTTAGCCACAATCGTTTTTATCCAGCAAGTATTCCACAGAACATTAGTGTTTCATTGTTTAGAATGAAATACACGTAAGGGTGGTCTGCGTTGAGTGTGATATTCACATGTGATAGCTGAAAATAAATAGTAAAATTATATTTTTTAATTGACCCTATTAACAACATTAATAACTTTAAAAAATCAGGACTTCGCTGACGTTTGTGTTGGTTGACACATGAATTATTGAGTTTCTTATTTTATTGATTTATTTCAGTTGTGTAAGATCTATAAATAGATCTATTTTAACACAATGTTGGGTTTTTCGTTTATGTTTGTTCTCTGTCGTCATATAAGGTAATTAGTATGTAATTTTATTCTTGGTTTATAAACCAATGTATAATATTCCAAATAAATAATAATTAAATCTCTAGAAAAAGCATAGGGACGTCCTCCAATATTCTCCCTGTTAATAAAAAAAAACTATAATTAATCTATTTTCTGCTACTCCGCATATCCAAAATGAGCCTTCCTTCCTTGTCTGATTGTGCAAGTCTCACTTTATTTTTTTTTCATATTTACTCAATATTTTCCATAGGCTTACAAACCTCTCCATCCCATGAAAAGTTTTCCTTGTAATTTACTTTATTGGTTCTTATCAGACCTTAATTTATTCCCCAAATATTGTCACTGATATTGGCTTGTCTAACGAAAATTGGGATGCCGACACTAAATTTAATTCGTTAATTCACTGAAATTACTTTCAATTCCTCGTTCTGGTCAAAGACAAAATGCGACGTTTAGTTCCATCAATCAATACGCAACGTCTCGAATTCGGTGGAAAGCGAAGTACGAAGTGTCTTAACACTAGGTACTTTCTGTCAACCCTCCTATGCGGGAAAAAGCGTGAAGCTAAAAAAAATCACTAAAATTGTTTTAAGCACTTTCTCACCTTTACTGATACGTCCAAGTTTTCTATAGAAGGCTGTATTGGTACGGCTTGCTAGATTCCCAAATTCAAAATTATCTTGCAATTTAAATGTCTCCCCAAAACATCAGAGCTTACAGGTGAGGTTGTTGCTCTATTGGAAGCAATTTGTTTACGTTTTCCCACAGACTGCTATTTTTATAGACTCGTTAAGTTGCTTATTGGCCATCAAGCGAAAACAAATATATATTTGATAAAAAAAAATCAACTTTGATATTTTAATTCTTATAATTTGCAAAAAACTTAAAAATAAGACTTATAAATGGAAGGAAGCTGCTATACCATAAAATGCGGATCACGATTTTACTAGTTTAGCCCAGGATTTGTTGTCTTTTGCTAAAAGTCATTTGGATAGATCTTGGAATAGTCATTGGGAATCATCTAAACGTCTAAAAGACAAAAGGTATGCGCTGATTCAAGCAAAGATTCCAAAACGCCCATGGTTTCACAGATTTAAAACGTGAAGACCGCTGGGTAAGTTCTTGGACACTTATGCACACATTTGTTCATCTGGCTAAGATCTGGGTCAAGGACCATTCCCTGTATGAGTGGCGCGAAGAAGGCACCTCCTTTCATATCCTTTTTAGTTATCCTACACTATATCTATAAAATCCTCCCACTGAAAATTCCAATAAAAGAAAAATGAAAAATGAAGTTTTCAACGGTCTTATGTAGACAGCCAGTGTAGCCTAATACGATACTGACTGATGCGGTCAATTTTCTTAAGTCCAAAAATGAAGTTAACGACTGGGTTTTATAGGCGGTCAGGTATGTTAAGTGATTTCTGTGTTAAGTCCAGATAGCAGGACTTAGCATTGCTAGACAATGCTAATATAGGGAAGAATATGTGTCATCATTCAAAGAAAATTCTAATTAAATAAATTAGTATTAGTTCTACTAATACTTGCTCGCTTGATAAAGCTATTAGGCTCAGATTAAAATGTAGAGATTTACAAAAACAATTACTATTGAATAATTAGCTTATAAAATAATAAAAAGATACAGACTCAAAAATATTTTCTAGTTAAAGTATAATGTAATATTTTCTAGTTAAGTTAACGTGAAATCAATATGCACACCCATCATATTTTAACTATGACTTACTTTAACTGTCGCTTAACCTATGCTAATGACAAAAAACAGGAGAGAGGCCTCATCCATATAAGTCTTAAACTTTTGAAAATTTCCTAACTGTTATAATATATTAAATTTTTATTCCATACTTATGAAGGTATGAAAGAACAAACTTAACTTATTAATGTGTAATTAATATAAAAAGAGATAAAGGAACAAACTATTAGCATGTAATTACATTTTTGAAAAAACGTATAAAAATTTTAAAAATTTGAACGGGATTCGAAATTTTTTTCAAAAATATTTTCTAATTCTGAGTGTGGAATAACACTGTAAAAATAGTAAATATTAAAATAAAATAGCAATCTCTCTTGTTAAACGATTATTTCTTAATAATCTTTAAGTAGTAGAAATTTGTAAAAATCTCTCTATAGAGATGCTAAACAACATAAATAAGTTGTAACAAAACGTATAAAAATTTCGACGCAGTTGGTAGTAGAACGCATGGCTTAGCGGTCAAAGCGCTTGAACGGTATCCAAGAGGCGCGGGTTCGAATCCCGCTGCGTTCAAATTTTTATACGTTTTTTCAAAAATGTTTTCTAATCCTATGTGTGGAATAATACTTTAAAAATAGTAAGCATATAATTAATATTACAAAAATTAACGATAAATTACAGTATTTTTTTTATTGACCATTTGTATCAATGGCCCGAAAACGACGATCTATTGTTCAGCTGTTTAGTTCAAGAGCAGATCTAGATTAAATAGATCAAAAGTTTTTGTACGCCATCGTTGAAAATAATTTTAAAGATATCTTACTTAACATTTTTTTTTGCTTTACGCTTACCTTAGCAGGGTAGTCATAAACAACTTAGTGACAAGACACTTTGTTGACTACTTAGATCAACATTTCCAATTTATAGTTAATGTGGATAGAATCTATTGCCCCTCTACTTCTCTTATCTAAAATCATATTTTCGTTTTTCATTGAGTTAATTTTATTGTGATAAGACTAGTATGACTATTAATAGACTGTATTATTGTGACTATGAATACTCTATAATACTTAACTGAACTGAACGTAGGCCTTTTTTTTAACGTGAGGAAATCGCATTACGGATACATTCCCGATCGGGGACTCGTGAACAGGTTATGTGGGACTCCGGATTAGCAGATGTAGGCCGCCCCATTTACCCACTAAAACCACTAGCCGAGGTCCGGGAACCCCAATCTTTCGCTACCTCGGCGGCGGGAGCTTGCTAGGAGCGTCGTCAGAGCTATGTGCGATGGGCCACCCTCGACGGCCTGCACTGAGTAGCGCGTGGTAGCAACCGCGCGCGCCTACTCATGCCAGGTGAGTAGGCAATCCCCAAGCTGACCGCCCTCTGGCCAATTAAGGCGGAAGGCGGCGTTCGTGTGCCGCCCTCCGGCAACCCGGTCGTTTCCGGCGAATGGAAATTTCGGAAAAGGCCTCCTTGTTCCGTTCCGCCGCCTCCTTCGCGAGCACCACTTCCTCGCAGAAGGCTCTGACCGCGTCCCACGACCTCTCGCAAGCCACCATAGCCTTCACTACGGCTGGCAGGGAGAGGTCGTCCCCTTTTACGCCGCGCAGAGCTCGGCGTTGAGACGCCCAGGCTGCACATTCCTCCAACGTGTCCTGGGCCATCTCTTCGAGGCAATCATCGCAGTGGTGGCTCCCGAAGCAACCGTGCTCCATGAGTACCTGCCTCATGCGGAAGGTCAGGATGCCGTGAAGCCTAGCCAACCACTGGCGGAACACCGGACGAACCACCTCGATTGTCCTCAGGCCGGTGGATGGTAATGCCAGCTGGGACTCTTCTATTGCGGCTTCCCGCGTCTCCTCCAGTGCGTCTGGCTATGCCCAGTCCCTGGACGTTGTCCAGCGACGCCGGCAATAGACTGACGCCAGGACATGCGCGTCCAGATCCTCAGCCGTTCACTATTGATCGCTATTTCAGGGCAGACTTTCGAGAGCCCTGATTGTGCTCTCTATTGCACCGTCTGTGCTATGCCCGAAATTTCCTCTTCAGCTTGAAGCCGAAGCTCCTCACGCCTAGCCGATTTGATCTTCGCCTTCGGCTTCCTTTTTTTCGTCTTCACCGTCCGATTCACCGGAACCACTTTGTTCATTCCTCGGTCTTTTCCGGTAAGAACGGCTCCGACGATGAAATTGTGACACAGTGACAACTTCGCCCATGACAGGCCGAACCTTCTTCACTCCGCCCATCCCAGGCTTCACTTCTCCCTTCTCGAGGCACTCACCGTCAACATAACAGTACTCTTTGACCCCCCCAGAATCGATGAGGCACCGTGCCGTAGCACGGAGGGATTCTCCGTCATCATCGAGGCCGGTACCCTCCTGGGATAATTGTTTTGTATTTTATACTGCCATGTTTTTTTTTTGCTTTTTTGGCGAGGTGTGCTCCTCTAGGCCGCGTGGTTAACAGACCACTAAAGGTGCGCCCATACATACTGTTCTGATCCGCGCCGGGTTTTTGGCTTCCCGGTCCACTCGCCCGCTATTACTACATAGATAATAATCTATTATTACTGACATGCTATTATCTGCATCTTAATCTTTATAATCTCAGAGGATCTTAGTCATATAAATCTACCATTGGCTCTTGTACTATGATGTGTAAGCGAAGTGCTTTTATACGTAAGCGTAATTACGTACTGAAATATATTTATTTGTGTTTAGATATTTGTTCAGTTTACTTGTACCTGTGTACTTGTGCCGAATATCATTTGACTTTGCAATTCCATACAATGTTAATTTTTTGGTGTATAATTATTATTTTTGTTTTAGTAATTTACGATAGGTGGAAATCAAAAAAATTTATAGAACTCCATAAGGAAATAGGAAATGACACTTTATATTTGCCGGTAATAGGACACGCATATAACTTAATAGGAAGCAATGAGGGTGAGATTTTTTAGTACTTTTTACATAAGAGAACATTTGTTTAGCATTTCTTGGAATATATAACATATTTCTGTTGGGTGCCGCGTTTGGAAAATAGAAGCTCAAAGCAGTTCCTTTAGTTCGGATTTCTTGATCGGGCTACTATCTCTACCTAATCAAATTTGCAATGTTGATACTAATTAGACTTTCGAATACATGCTATAAATGAACTGATATTTTTTAGATTTACTTTTTATTACGGATATATACGGAACGCCAAGCTCTACAATCCCTGCGTACTTCTTTCGCTTTGTCATACAGTCATCAATATCATGCATACAGGCCCTTCAGGGAGTGCTTGTGATTTTTACGTGATCTTCCTCCAGTATTATTATTACTATGTTTTCGAAAATCAACCCTATGTCTCCCCCAAGCTCTAATGCCGCTTACTAGTGGGTTATATATCTTAATTACAATTCTTTCATCATTCATCCTCGCGATGTAGCCAGACCACCCGGGCATGTTTTTTTTTCATTCTTATAATGTAAATATATTCTTTTCTTCATGTTTACCCTTACGCCTGCCATTCTGCGATAACTTTGGATATCTATCGAAGAGATAGCATCCCATCTATCATCTTTCTCTCATTCTTCTTTTGCAGAAAGAGGAAGGATATTATTGGTTTTTTTAAAAAAGCAGGTAAGATAGGAGGATAGAAAATTATAGAGAGATTACGCATTAGGTATAACAATACATCTTCCACATTTTTTTAAACGTGAGGAAAGAAATCCTGTTACGCATACCTTAGTGATTTGAGACAGGTTATGTGGGACTCCGATGTGGCTTCCCCTTTACCCACTAAAACCTCACAGTGGGCCTCCTCAATCGCTACCAACCAAGGCCTCGTGTACACCCCGATCTTTTTGTGGACTCCGACGGTGGGAGCCATCTAGTCACGTTACGCAAACTAAGTAATTATTATATTAATATTTTTGTTAATAAATATATATATATATATATATATATATATATATATATATATATATATAATTGTTAGTTAAAATTATTAATTTCGTTGCTTATTAATTTAAACTCGTATATGAAACTTGAATAAATGCCATGTTAAGCTAACCATGCATTATCATTCAAAGTAAACGTGTCTTTATAAATTTACCATATAGTCGTACATACATTGCAAGTTTAATAAGTCTGTGAAAACATAAAGCTGTGATCGTAAGTGAGCAAAAAATCATATAGAATTATAAAGTTTATAAAATACTAACAAAAGCTATTGATAGTATTTTATGAATATTATAATTCTATATTCTACTATATTTCAAACATTAATTCCCAGCTAGGCTTAAGAAATATTTTTAAGAAATGTATAAAAACGCAGCGGGATTGAGCACTGCGCATATTATAATCGCTCCAGCGTCTAAGCGCTTTGACCGCTTCAGTCACGTCGAAATCCTTGTATGCTTGTTACATTAAAATAAATCGTAATAGGTATTGATGCCGGTCGTGGCGCAGTGGGACAGCGTCTGACTGTAAACGCGATCGGTTGTGGATTTGATCCCTACTCGGGGGAATGATTATATTTAAATTGTTTTCACTTCCTCGCTGTGGTAAAAGACAAATTGCGGCGTTGAGTTCCACCAACTGAACGAGATTTCTGTCTACCATCTTTCTTTCGTTCTTTCGTTCTTCTCTCTCGAATTCTAGGTAATTTCTGTCTACCCTGCTATGCGGGATAAAAGCGTGAATCTAAAAGAAATAAAAATAAATAAAAATAAAATAATAATAGTTATATAATTTTTTTAATAATATAATCCCCCTAAATGTTGTTTACGTAGTGGTCAGTCAAATATGACTAACTTAAGTTTAAATTGCCATCAAATTAATGTCGTACACGGAAAATGTCACTTTATATCTCATTAACATGTCGAAAAAACAACAAAATCCAAAAAATAATTCTTATGTATCGTTTGGTATCATTATTTGGTAACCATGGTATTAAAATATTTTTTTCTAACTTCTCACTTTAATCTCGCGTAGCAGGGTAGACGGGAAGTGCTTACTGCGTGTTCAATGATGTAACTTAACACCGCACTTTGTCTTACCAGAGCGGGGAAACGGAAATAATTTAAATATAATCATTTCCCCGAGTGATAATAGAACACAGTCGACAGTGCTTACAGTCAGACGCTACGCCGCGGCCAGCCTCTTTTTTAATTAAAAAAAAGCAAATATTATAGTCACGCTTTATTAGGTTAAAAAAAACAGCGTTTGATTTGTAAACGTGGTGGTTGTAAGTTTGATTTCCGCATAGGGAAAAATATAATGTATTGGTAAGATAAAATGTGGTTTGATAAAACCGCCAATGAACACGTAATATCTGAAATTCGGTGAGAATGGTGTGTCTTAACGGCGTTTCCTCTCATTTTTAATAAAATTATAATTAATATTTTAATTATAATTAATATATATTCAATATAGAATTACAAACTTAAAATTGCTATGCTTAAATAAAAACAATGAGACCACAGCATTTGGCGCTCCATTCCCTATGACTACCCCGCCAGAGATAGTGTGAAGCTAAAAAAATAAAAAAATATATTTAATAAATAATAATAATTCCGCATTGAGTTCCGCTACCCAACATGCTGTCTTAACAATGGAAAGCGTCAAGCGGAGTGTCTTAGTACTAGATCCTTTTTTACCTATATCACAGTAAATACAGTAGAATATATATTAAAATACTTGACATTTTAGATTGTATGAAGATAATAATGGCAGCTGCCTGGCAAGCGTTCGGACGAAAACATTGCGCAGTGACTCTGTGGATGGCACATAAATTTATGATGTGTATGTATGGATTTTTTTATACTAATTGTAGCCCGCAAAATTGCTTGTGACAGTTATATGTGAGATCCCGACATTTCAAGACATCCTTTCTTCGCAAAAAACATCGAGATTTAGTAGGACAATGTCGCGATTGGTGTTAGTTTGGGTTTCCACTGGGGACAGTGATTGCGTTTAAATTATTTTTGACTTAATTTTTAATAAGTTAATAAATCATTTTTAATAATTTTAAGTATTTTAATATTACTCTTTCCTCGCTCTGGTAAGACAGTTCAAGGCGTGAAATGAAAAACACTTAACAGGGAATGAAAAAAAATACCATTAAACTACAAAATTAACTATATTATTCATATTTATCTTTCTTTTTCGCAATAGTAATAACAGATCCAATACAAGCTGCCACTATATTAAAGACTACACACGATAAAGATTTTATTCACAAAATGATGAAACACTTGTTGGGCAACGGCACAGTCTTCACTTCACGTAAGTTGTTTTACGTCTTCAGTTTTTTGTTTCTCGTGTTGATGGTGAAGTAGGTGGATATATATAGATATACATATATAGAGATGTGTAATAACATACAGACATTTCTTTTCCATTGGGCAATATGCTGTTAACTAAAATGTAAACGCTGTAACGCTGTAGACTAAAATAAATTGTAAATTAGTTTCTTATTCCTCCCTAGTTAGACAAGGCGTGACGTTGAGTTCCACTACTCAAAACGCCACGTCTTAAATTTGGCGGAAAGGGGCACTAAATGTCTTGCCTAGATACTTCCTATTAGCCCTGCTATGCGGGATAAAGGTGTGAAGATTAAATCTAAAATACTTCGGTTTTATTTTAAATGTAATTTCGTACATTTCGTACGCACGCACACATGCATGCATGTACGCATGCACGCACGCACTTATACACACGAAAACATATTTATCAACTTATAAAAGATAACGAAAGTTTTAAAGGCTATGTTTTATGTACTCAGGTATTATTTGAGACATGTCAAGTTGGATAACGCCGCATTTTGTCTTATTAGACCGAAAAATTAACGCCAAAACTTTGGGGCAACTGCTATAGAATTTCAAACAGATTCATATTCTCTGTTATTATATTTTATTGTTTACTTACTAATATCATGTTATGGTTACCTATTGTTACTTATTTTTTATAAAATAATTTTATTAACTACGTTACATATTAAATGAATACATTGTTCCATTTATTGCAGATAAATTCTGGCAACGACGGCGTAAAATTCTGGCACCATCTTTCTCAATGAGATATCTCAGCAAATTCATAAGTATTTTTGAAGCAAACAGTAAAGTGACAGCTGAAATACTAGAACCTAAAGTGGGAAAGGGGAATTTTTCAATGTTCGATTACTTTTGCCCTTACGCTTTGGATTCGCTTTGTGGTAATATATTTAGTTTAAATAAAAGAATGTTTCTTTTTCTAGATGGGATGCTAATTAATTTTTAGCATGTAGAAAATCATTCCCCCAGTGCGAATTTATAACTAACATTATATTCAGTTAGGCTGTTTAATGAAACTTAGCAATGGCTAAGGAATAGCTAAACATTTTTAAAATAACTTTCAAATATGTATTTGGACTAAGCATTTAACACGGTTGAAATGATCTGGTGATAAATCCGATGATAAATCCGATGATAAATCCGATGATAAATCCGGTTCAAATGATAAGTTCTCCTACATGAATTTTCACTCAATCATTGCAGAAACAGCTCTCGGTGTCAATATTAATATACAAAATCAATCTGATCACGAATTCTTTATGGCATTCAAAGAATATTTCAAGAACGTTGCCACGCGTTTGCGCCAGCCGTGGCTACGAGTAGATGCTCTTTACAAATTATTACCAGCTGGCAGAAGACAAGAGAGAAACAAGAAAATTATGTACGAATTCATTGACGATGTAAGTTTATTTAAGTAGAAATGACTTTTTATATAGTGAGATATAATATGGCGTGGCGTAGTAGTACGCTATCTCGTTGTTTAATCCCAAGTGTAAAGAATAGGATCACCCTGGTATCGATTTCATAAAACTAAAATACGTGAGGTATACGTTCACGTTGTCAGCGATTATATTAATGGGCAGACTCGTCGGGATTATTACCTCCCTTGCCACTTAAAACCAGCGTTAAGTAATGGCTTACCTCCGGCACCCAATCCCCCCAAAAATAATGACAGAAAGACATTTCAGAAAAGTACTAGCACATCTATTTCTTGAGCATCCATCACTGAATCTTTAAACTCAGGCCGCCCACAGCATCACGCAATAGCCAAGGCAAACTTACATTCCATGGCAGTTTATACTTAACGTGGATTTTTGTAACATGGTTCTATATTCCAACCGGAATGCCGTTCACCACCATATTGAGACGGCACAGCCGGTTATGTTATTTCTGATGGAGACTCAAATCACTCGACCAAGCGACTGAGTTTTCGTCACCTTGCCAATTTTGAAGGTCGGTACTTGTCTATCATCTGGCTTCGTATTGATTCGGATGATCACGTCCCAATCTACGCATGTTTATACAGATACCACAGTAGTAACGCAGAAACGGATTGATTTATAGTTTACATGCAATTGGCTATTGACGAATTCTGTCACAGCTACCCTCAGCCTAGGTCGTGATTCTTAGCGATTTTAACGCGCACTATGTCAATTGGCTTACATCATGCACTCCCGACTACGCAGGGACTGACTTAGCGTCAGGGTAAAGTCATCGACCCCTTGGGGTCTTCTGACTACTGTTTGGTACGGGGTGTAATGCCCATTAAACGTAGCGTGTTGCAGATCATCCGCAACTCGTCGCGTTTGGCAATACAAGTTAGAGGATTGGTATACGATGCGTACTTTTTACTTATCTTATCCCTGGTTTTCTTTTTTTCTGATGATTCAAGACTGTGCCACTGCTGTTGCCAATGTGGTTCTACAGGGTATGGAACTTTACGATCCTAGCTCTGTAATGCCAATCGTTGATAAATCACGGTCCTGGTTTGGTACATCTTACAAACAAGCTGCCATTGACAAACGCAAAGCATACTACACCTGGTCACTAAGGATTAAAAGGTGAAAGCCTTAAAGAGAAATTATAACTTTATCTCAAAGTTATTTAAGAGGCAAATTGCTGGAGCAAAGTCCAAGAATATTGCTAAAAACAGTGAGAAGCTTGAGCTATCCGTCTGGAACATGTCAGTTCTGGGCGCTCTCGCCTCGTCTCTTCGCCTCGTTCCTCGGAAAACGTCGACGAGTTCCGAAAAAAAACTTGTGTCATCCATCTAGGCATCCCTTGAGAACATCCCCCTTAAAGCTGCGCCCAATATCAGTATGTTGGGCCTTAGTGTTTCGACTGACTACGAGTATCGCGATCATCTCGAAAGCTAGGCCAAGTTGGCTTCGAAAAAACATGTGGTGTCATTGGCGGAGCGAGAAGGTACTTCATGCCCAAATACCATTTGTCCCTTTATAGAACCCAGACACAGCCTTATACGGAGTACTGTTCTCATCTCTGGGCTGATGCATTCGAGTATTAGCTTAAACCATTTGATCGCATACAACGGAGAGCTGTTTGGTTCGCCGGGGACCCAATAACCTGTAAAAGTATCAAGTTACTTTGGCGTTGCGAAGAGATCTTTCAACGTTATGCATTCTCTACCTCATATACCACGGTGAGTGTTCTGGAAAAATACTTGACCTGGTACCAGCCGTTGAATTTTCTAACTGCACAGTACGTAACAGACTAAAATATCATACCTACTATCTGGATACGTGGCATTCTGCTACTGTGCGGTATTTATTTCCTTCCACATACTACACAACTATAGAACCTAGGCAGCCTGCAGCGTTTCCAGGTCGATGTGATATAAATACCTTCAAAAAGCTTATTCACATCTTAAACCTGCATCCTCTGGTGTAACACAGGGCCATGGGTGGCGGTGATGATTCACCATCAGGTGAATCGCACGCTAGTTTACCTTGCTTGTCCTATTAAAAAGTTAGAGTATTGCATATATATATATATATATATATATATATATATATATATATATATATATATATATTCACTTTTCTGGCAAGCCAGAGTGCGGCGTATGCAAGATGTCGATATAGGATAAAAAGTAAGGGATGAACTTCCTTAAAACTGAATTTTCTAACTATCCTACAACTCGGGAAAAAGCGTAAGTTTGTAAAAATACATATCTATGTGTAGCCTTGAAAAAAAATAGTGAAAAAACATAACTGTCACGCCGAATTGACTGAACATTAATGTGTGTACGTTTACGTTTACGTTTATTTTTCAGTTGATTCGGAAAAAGAAGGCTTTAATACATTCGGATGAAGAGGCAGGAGAAATAAGTGACGGTAATAATATTATTTGTCAATTTTTATTTATTAATCACTTCATAATCAACATTTAAATAATATAACGGAATTTAATATTTAAATTTAAATTACAAAAAAAAAATTTAAAAATGTTGTCTAAAAAGTTTCATATCCATTTAGTAGTTTTTGTGTGAACCAATAAATCAAACCATGTGTAAAAATATACATTTTTATAGGGCGTATAACAATTAGACAAATGGATAAACGGACCCGCATCGCTCTGACCATTAAGCTATACGTCGAAATTCTAAAACACTTGTTACGTAATATACGTTACTATACTAAGGAAATTATAGCTTTAAAACGTATAAAATATGACATCGTGAGGCTGGAACATGTCTCTTGAAAATTACGATAAGAAAATGTAATAAATGTTTAAAAAAAATATTATCACTCACTTTCACACATCAATCAATTTTATTTATATTTCAGTCAAAACAGGAAGAGCCAATATAAAAACATTTCTTGAGTTAATGATAGAATCTTCAGAACTGACTGACAAAGGCTACACGCACGAGGAGCTGCGTGAAGAGGTACTTACACTTGCTCTCGCAGGCACTGATACGTCTGCAGCTGGAGCATGTTTCACTCTGGTAATGTTGTCCCAACACCCTGATATTCAAGAGAAGGTGTATCAAGAGTAAGTGAACCATATCTTCTATCTTTATTAGTGAATCATATCTTCATCTTTCTTTTCTATCTTTTTTAATAAAAAAATATCACCCTTAGCAGGAGAGGCGTAAAAAACCTGATGTCAAGACACCCCGCTTATTGTTTTTTGCTCTAAATTAAAACAGTTATTAAACTATTCCAAATTTATTAACATTTTATTTAGGTATTACTGAAAAACTGGTACGATATAATTAAATTTGAATCTACAGTAACTAACCTCTTCATATATGTTCTTTGAGGGGCTACTATACTTTTTACCTGACCATCCTTCAGCATCATTGATACTATTTTCGAAGGTTACCCAAGTTCTCTCCTGACCTCTCGTACTGCTCACCTATAGTATACCAGTACTTTATTATGAACGGCAATTCGCGCAGCTATGCTGACGTTTTGCTAGCTCATTAACGCGGCCAGGGCACCGTTAACTAATCTGATCCATTTCATATGTTCCATCTCTATTAACCATATTTCCGAGATGTATCACCTCATTGACTACTTGTTAAATCTTTCTATCTACCCTAATCTTGCATTTTTCTTCTTCCTCAAGAATTTTAGAGGTATTTGAAGATCCAGATAAACCTATAGAGATAGCGGATTTACAAAGACTAAAATACATGAATGCAGTTATCAAGGAAACCTTACGATTATACCCTCCAGTGCCCATAATCTCAAGACGTAGCACGAGTGATATCGAATTACGTAAGATTGTTGTACTATTTTTGTTTGTAATAGTAATTAGTTATTAAATATTTGAAAGTGTTATTCCATATATAAGAGTAGAAAACTAAGCTTCACGCTTTTATCCCGCGTAGCAGGGTAGACAGAAAGTAGTTACTATTTTTATAGTGTTATTCCACACTTACTGATTTTGCGAGCTACGTCGGTTACTTTAGTTCTCACGGATAACCTCATTCCTGATTTTATCCTTGAGAGATACTCCGAGCATAGCTCACTCCATAGCTCGCTGAGCGATTTTAAATCTGTGGACCAGCCCTACTGTCAGTGTCCACGTCTCGGCATCGTATGTCATTATAGGTAGGACATTGCTCGAAGACCTTCGTCTTTAGGCTTTGCGGAATTGTTGACGTAAGGACTCGACGGAGCTTGCCAAATGCCGCCCAACCTAACTGAATCCTCCTATCCGCTTCCTTCTCGAAGTTGTGTCGGCCAAGTTGTATTGTCTGGCCTAGGTAGGTGTAGTCCTGTACAACTTCAAGAAGAACGCCTTCGATCAAAAAATCAGTAAGCTGAAGTGGCAATGGGCCGGTCACGTCTGTCGCAGGACCGATGGCCGTTGGAGTAGACGAGTCCTGGAGTGGAGACCGCGTCTTGGCAAACGTAGTGTAGGACGCCCTCTGGCCCGCTGGACTGACGACATACGCAAGGTTGCTGGAGCGGGCTGGATGAGGGTTGCGGAGGACCGGAATGTTTGGCGCAAACTTGGGGAGGCCTATGTCCAGCAGTGGACTGCGAGTGGCTGACGACGATTCCACACTTAGGATTAGAAAACATCTTTGAAAAAACGTATAAAATTTGAACGCAGCGGGAATCGAACCCGCGCCTCTTGGATACCGTCCAAGCGCTCTGACCGCTAAGCCATGCGTTCTACTACCAGCTGCATCGAAATTCTTATACGTTTTTGTTATAACTTATTTATGTTGTTAGCATCTCTGTAGAGAGATTTTCACAAATTTCTACTACTTAAAGATTATTAAGAAATAATCGTTTAACAAGAGAGATTGCTATTTTATTTTAATATTTACTATTTTTAAAGTGTTATACAGAGATGCTAACAACATAAATAAGTAAGACTCAACGCCGCACTTTGTCTTAACTAGAGCGAGTAAGTGAAAATAATTTTAATATAATTACTCCCCCAAGTGGGGATTGAACCCACAACCGATCGCGATTTCAGTCAGACGCTGTCACACTGCGCCATGACCGGCCTCAGGAAAAGGGAATAATTTTTAAATTTTGATATACCAAAACACTATACCACTAACCATTGTCACTTAGAATGTCAAAATTCCACTATTTTTTACCCTATTATGCTTCTGCTTGAATAATATTATTTAAAGGTTAATAATTTTATTATGGATTTAAATGAAGTAGCTGTGTGTTTCGGTGGTGAGGAGTTTCGCTGCCATAAGCAATCTACATTTTCTTGTCACTACAAGAAAGGAAGTACTCATTTGATACTGGGTTCTTAAATTTGTGAAACCCAAAGGGAAAACCCACAACTGATTGCGTTTACAGTCCGTTGCTGATACGCATAGCGCCACGACCGGCCTCAAAATGTTTATATAGTGTTACTGTTTACTTCAAATTTATCTAAAAGTTTGTTTTAGGTTATAATTTACGTAACAGAAATATATTTAGACTTACGCGTAGCTATTTACATTATTTTAGCGTCTGGATTAATTATACCACCGGGTGTGGAGCTCGTTATTAATATTTGGGCAATTCACCGCAATCCATTCTATTGGGGTGCCGATGCCCTAGAATTCAAGCCTGAAAGGTTTCTCGTGGAACCTTGCCCAGTAATACCTAGTGCTTACATGCCCTTTAGTAATGGGCCAAGAAATTGTGTCGGTAAGAACTTTTATTTTGAAATAACTATAATGCAACAAAAATTAAAGAAAATATATATATTTATTTAAATCAAGCTTTTTTAAAGGCATTAAATGTGTATATTTTGGTATTCAGGTAGAGTATGCCTTGTGACCTTACTGTTAAGTATTTCGGATATTTTAAATTATGTATATTTTCGAATAACAAAATATACGCAATTAATTGATAGGTTTATTTAAAATATCAATCGCTAAGACCAAATATGTTATTAGGGACCATCCATAAATTACGTCATATTAATTTACTCATCCTTGTCACATTAGGAGACTACCATCAAATTGTCAAGCAATGTCACACCTTACTGACTCCCTATATCCTTAACGTGGGACTTAATTTATGAATGACCCTTTATAGATAGTTTTATTTTTAGGTTTAATGTGAATACAAATGATATAAAAAAAATCAAATAATAGTTGGGTATCAATGAAAGATTAGAGTATATTTACCGATTCCTTACAGGTTACCAATACGCAATGCTGTCTTTGAAGACAAGTATAACCACGTTACTAAGAAAATACCGCTTGCTTCCTTCAACTAACTTTAAATACGACAAACTTAATCCACTTCGAAATTCTTTTGACATCATGTTGAAACACATCAATAATTATGAAGTCCGATTAGAGTATCGTAACAAGATAATATAATAGAATAGGATAATATAAAAATTAAAAATCAGTTTTAATAAAATATGGGAAATGAGTTTAACCAATTAATTTAATTAATTGGTAATTAATGAATGAATTGGGAACTAATTTATTGAATTTTAATAAGAAGTTTTATTTCTAAGTTATAAGCAATTTTTCGTCTTCAAGTGATTGTTGTGTGCAATTTATTTGTGTTCATTTTAAATAAAATAATACTGTTTGTTTAAAACTTCAAATAATATAATAACCAGAAGTTACTATTAGTAAACTACATGTGTAGTTCAGTTTTCTGTACAATCGTATATTACAATTTGAAGGTAAATACCTTATATATAACATTGTAATAAATTTTATTCTTTATATAATTATTCTGTTTTTTATTACTTCATACCATCGCCTTTGGAAACCTAATACATATATACTACACTCGGGATTTACAGAATTTACAAAAGCAATACATCTTGTGGGCCTGGTAAACTATTTCATATAAAGTTTATATTATAAATATAAATTCTTACAAGTACAAAGTACAAACTGTCTTTACACTGGATACTTCCTACCTCTCCTAGTTTGCAGATTTAGAGTGAAGCTAAAAAAACATATAAATGAAATTAAGTAGAAACGACAAAAATGACTTTTTGTTTGAGATATGATAGATTATTATTTTAAAATGGCAATCTTTCACCAGGACATAATTCACGTAATGAAGGTGTAGGCGCTGAAATTTAAGTATAATAAGTTTAGTGGTCAGAGCGCTTGGACGGTATCCAAGAGGCGCGGGTTCAAATCCAGCTGCGTTCAAATTTTTATACGTTTTCTCAAAAATGTTTTCTAATCCTTAGTGTGAAATAACACTTTAAAAATAGTAAATAAAATAATATTTTTTCGATTTTTATATATTCTAAGTGGACCTATTTTATAAATAAATGACTTTTTGTTTTAAATATGATAGGTTATTGTTTATAAATGGCAATCTCTCACTGGGACATAATTTAAATAATGATGGTGTAGGCGCTGAAATTTAAGGATAATAAGTTCTTTGATTTTTATACATTTTGAGTGGACTTATTATAGATGAATTAATTGTGATTAATTATTTTGCTTGAAAATACATTTCTGAATATCCGAAAGTCTATAGAGGTCAACGATGGAAGACTTGCGCGCAGTGGCGCCTACCAAACTTAAATAACTGCGAAAATTGTGTAAGGCTGCAACAGCACACATGAAATGTAAGAGGAGGGATGCAATAGAAAATGAATGTATTAGATGTGATGGATAAAAGAGATTTTGATGTGGTTTGAGGGACTAGGACTAAAAAAGGTCAATAGCACGACCGATTTGCCAGGTATCAGAATCGCCCTTTGGACTGAGTTCCAGAAAGTTAACCTGAGTGTCAAGGTGTAAATGTGTTATTATCCTCTCAAATGGTTAGTGCGACTATGGAAAATAAGGCGATAAACTTGAGGCTTTTCTGGTTTCACTCTAAGCTGGGGATTCTTGTTAGTGGTGTATGCGCCGGTATCATCAGTTCTATAAAGTGAACTAGAAATCTGGGTGAGTGTCAGAGAGTTTCTATGTAGTGTAAGGGAAAATAAAAAACACGATGTTTGACCACAAACAAATTCACAAATACACGTGGGAACGGAAAGAAAGGAAAAGTATAATTAATCTATCCCTAGTAGTTCAGTGTATTCGAAACCAAGTTGTGGACACGCGTGTGTTTAGAGTTGCTTACTTGAGAACAGTTCACAATCTAGAATAAGGGCTCTGTTTCTAGGATGGCTAAAATTGGTGGCGAATAATCGCAAAGAAACTGAAAGCTTCAAGATTCACCCATTAAAAAGAAATAAGAAGAATGGGTTTCCAAGAAGCTAGACAGTTGCGAGAAAATTACTGACAGTGTTGAAGTATGCTGGCAACATCGTATGAAATTGTATGATTGATGCTGCAACTGAGATGTATGGCGTTGGGAAAAGAGGCTTAAGTAAAAAGTGTGAGGAATTGTGGGATGATGAAGTGAAAGATGCCCTAGAAATAAAGAAAAAAACATGTCATGACTGTAAAGCCTCGAGTAAGAATAAAAGTATGAGAAAGATTAAAAAGAAAATTAACGAAACCACTGATAAATATGAAGCGTAAAAAGCGTGGTTTGAGCACTTTGAGAGAAAGAGTGATGTTATAATGGTAAGAAATATTTATGAAGCAAAGGTGAAAGGTGGTTTTCGAAAACCCAGTATCAAAGAAACTGGAGGAAGGTCAAGTAAAAAGGATGAGGACACTCTGAAAGGCATGTATGAAGAGGTTAATGACTGTGGACAAGGTAATGACGAATGACGTATTTTTAATAATAATCTAGTACCAAGTATTTGTAAATGAGTAACAAGAAATTAACTTTGTTATACGGAACTTAACGTTAGAATTATGATGCCTCAAACTTAACTTCAGTGAATGTCATACCTCAAAGTGTCTTAATTATTTATTGTTTAGTTTACTTGTGTAAATTAAAATAGGCTTTGTGTAGGTTCTCTTTGACATAGAAATATGAATTTGTCATCCAGAGATAGATCAAATATAAAGATTAAAAAATGACACATTTTGAAAGTTCTTGGCATTGTAGATATATATTATAATTATACTTAATAAACATAGATAAACAAACTCTCCTTCGGGATTTACACAAATTTTAGAAATACTAAATTGAGGCCGGTCGTGACGCAGTGTGACAGCGTCCGACTGTAAACGCGACCGGTTGTGGGCTTGATCCCCACTCGGGGGAGTGATTATATTTAAATTATTTTCATTTCCTCGCTCTGGAAAAGACAAAGTGCGGCGTTGAGTTCCACCACTCAACACGCAATGCCTCGGCTTCGGTGTAAAGCGAAGTGCAGAGTGTCTTGACACTAGGTACTTTCTACCTACCCTGCTATGCAGGATAAAAGCGTGAAGCTAAAAAAAACTATAGCTAATAAAGCAATACCTAATTTAGTGGTATGCGGAAAAGTGTCGTTCAATTTTTTGCATACCAATAACGTACCTTTAAAAACTTTTAAATTTTATATTCTTTTACAACGCAGGATTTTTTGTAAATTGAAAAAATAACAAACTACAACTTTGTAGTTTACTATTTTTTTGAGCAATCATGTAATAAATATTAAAATAGTTAACGATATATTACGGCATTTATTTTCGTTGACCCTTTGTATGAATGGCCTGAGAACGACGATCTATTGTTCGGCTGTTTAGTTCAAGGACAGGTGTAGGTTAGATTATTCAAAAGTTTTTGTACGCCATCGATAAAAAAAATTTAAAGAATTCTTTTAAGAAAGATTTCTTTAAATTTTTTTAGCTTTGCGCTTCCCTTGGCAGGGTAATCATAAACAACTTAGTGTCAAGACACTCTGTTGACTACTTAGATCCACATTTCCAAATTATGCTGGTTAATGCAGATAGAATCTATTTCCCCTCTACTTCTCTTACCTAAATTCATATTTTCGTTTTTCATTGAGTTCATAATATTGTGAAAAGACTAGTATGACTATTAATAGACTATATTATTGTGACTATAAATACTCTATAATACTCCAGCCTATCACCGTCCACTGCTGAACGTAGGCCTACCACAAAGATCACCAACCATCCCGACCCCGGGCATCCACCTTTTTTTCAATCGTCTGTCCATCGTGCTGCAAGGCGTCCTACAATACGCCTGTCACATTTGACAGGCGTATTGTAGGACGGTCTCCTCTCTAACATTGTCAGCTCCACAGACTATCGTTGTGGCTGGCCCAATGCTACTTCGGCGTTCTGATTCTACGCACAGTATCGAAAATTTTGGTTCCCCCGCACATGAGATCATTACAAATTTTAACGAATGGAGTTCCAAGCATTTTGCGTCCCAAAGCTGACTGAGCTATCTCTAATTTTTAAACCCGTTTTACGGCGTCGGTCATTATAGGTAGGACGCACTGATTTCGTTTTAATAATATTCCTCCCAACTCTCACTCGTCTTGAAGAAAGGTCTAGACTGTTCAACATTTCTCACAAATCGTGCAAAGTTTCTTCCATGACAACTATATCGTCGGCAAATCTCAGGTATGACAGGTATTGACCATTGACTTTTATACTGCATCCGTTCTAGTCGAGCGTCTTGAAGGCATCTCACCCTCCGACACGTAGCGGACGTTCACGTAGCCTTAAGATACTGTTCTCTGATGCATCCTAATCTTTATGACCTGAGAGGATCTTAGTCACATAAATTTACCATTGGCTCTTGTACTATGATCTGTAAGCGAAGTGCTTTTATACGTAATTACGTATAAAAATATATTTATTTGCGTTTAGATATTTGTTCGGCTTACTTGTGCCTGTATACTTGTGCCGTATATCATTTGGCTTTGCAATTTCATACAATGTTTATTTTTTGGTGTATAATTATTATTATCATTTTAGTTTTAGTAATTTATGATAGGTGGAAATCAAAAAAATTTATAGAACTTCATAAGGAAATAGGAAATGACACTTTATATTTGCCGGTCATAGGTCACGCATATAAATTTATAGGAACTAATGAAGGTGAGTTTTTAGTATTATTTACATAAGAGAAGAATTTGTTTGAGCAGATTCTTTTGTTCAGCTTCCTTGTTCGGGCTACTCTCTCTACCTAACCAAATTTGCAATTATCATAAAAAGAAAGGAGTCTTCATGATTTTTACGTGACCTTCCTGCAATATTATTTCTACTGTGTTTTCGAAAATCAACTGAGGTACTCCCCAACCTTTTATACCGCTCATCTATGCTTCATATATATTTTTCATCATCCTATCGACTAGGCCAATGAATGATTTTCTCTATCATGGTTGCCTTTTTCAGTATTTCTTCGTTGCACATGTGATCAGCTAATCTAACTACACATATCTGACGAAGATAGCATCTGTCGTTGCCGTATAGCAGCGTTGGTACTATACGGCGGTGCTGATATTTTACTATTTTTAAATAATTTTTCCACACTTATAATTTTTTTGGTAGTCGTGAAAATGTAAAGTCGTGTGTTTACGAGCTTGGCTCATTTCGCATAAAAAATGTATAATAAATCTGATTAATTTCATATTGAGTTGCGCTACCCAACATGTTTTCTACTTAGTACTGGATACCTTTTTCTACCATATACAATACATTAGAATGTGTAAAAAATTTGAAATTTTAGATTGCATGAAGACTATAATTTCAGCTGCCTGGCAAGCGTTCGGACGAAAACATTGCGCAGTGACTATGTGGATGGCACATAAATTTATAATGTGTATGTATGGTTTTTTTTATACTAGTTGAAGTCCGCAAGATAATTTGTGTCGGTTATAACACATGGGATCCCGATATTGAAATACAACGTTTCTTCGTTGAGACCATCCTGACGCAGAGTGGCGGTGCCGCGATTGGTTTTGGGTTCGATCCCACTTGGGGTAATGATTGCGTATAAATTATTTTTAATGCGGAAAGCATTGGTATGGCAAACATCCGGCGTTTAGTTCCAAGAGAAATACACGATATCTCAAATTGGGGCGGAAATTGGAAATTGGAGTGTCTTTACACTATTTATTCTTTAGCTACCCTGCTATGTGGAAATGATGTCGATGTGTTACTAAATATAATAAGTTAGTTGATTATTATTAATAGTTTTCAATTTTTCATTATTTTATTTCCTCGCTCCGGTAAGACAGATCAGGGCGTGAAATGAAAAACATTTCAAAGGAAATGATAAACACCGCATTTGACTAGATATGTATTATTCATATATATTTTTTTCTTTCGCAATAGCAATAACAGATCCAATACAAGCTGCCATTATATTAAAGACCACGCACGATAAAGACTTTATTCACAAAATGATGAAACACTTGTTGGGCAACGGCACAGTCTTCACTCCACGTAAGTTGTTTTATATTTTCAATTTCATGGTTCTCGTGTTGATGGTAAAGTAGGTAGAAAGATATACGTATATATATAGATATGTAATAGCACACCGCTGTGTACTAAGACATATTTACCTTTACATATTTAGATACATGAATATTTTTCTATGACCATTACAGATACGTGATTATGAGATTTACACTCACTTTAGTAAATACTACTGTTAAGACACGCACGCACACGCACACATAGAAACCATTTATCAATCTATAATCTTTTATAAGTTTATAATATTATTTTTTCTCTTAAACGAAATTCTAAAAGGCTATATTTATATATTCAGTTATTATTTGAAATATATCGAGTTGGATATTGAACGCCACATTTTGTTTTATTAAGCGAGGAAATTACAAACAGACACACAATCTTGCTATTACAATTTCATAGTCTACTTACTAGGGGCATATTATGGTTGCTTATTGTATCAGTATATGTACACCTTTGTTATGTTAAATACGGTTAGTACGAACAGTTCTACTACATGTAATTTTCGTTCTATCATTGCAGAAACAGCTCTCGGTGTCAATATTAATATACAAAATCAATCTGATCATGAATTCTTTATGGCATTCAAAGAATATTTCAAAAACGTTGCGGCACGATTGCGTCAGCCTTGGCTACTAGCAGATGCCCTTTACAAATTATTACCAGCTGGCAGACGACAAGAGAGAAACAAGAAAATTATTGATTGACGATGTAAGTTTATTTGGGAAAATATGACTTAATTTTAATTCAGTGAGATAGGATATGGCGTAGCGTAGTAGTACGTGTTCTCTATTCGATCCCAAGTTAAAGCATTGTTTATATATTTACTTTTCATTTCACTTTTACTGGCAATGCAGAGTGCGGCGTTGAGTTACGTATACACAAAATCTCGATATAATATAAAAAGTAAGGAATGAATTCCTTAATTTGGGAAAAAGAGTATGTACAAAGAAACAGCAACAATGAAAAAAAAACAAAACTAAAACGCAGAATTGACTATACATGAATGTATATACGTTTACGTTTATTTTTTCAGTTGATTCAGAAAAAGAAGACTTTAATACATTCAGAAGAAGAGTCAGGAGAAATAGCTGATGGTAATAATATGATTTGTCAATTTTAATTTAATAAACAAAATTTAATACTTTATTTGAATTTTAGGTAATTTTTACCGCATTCATTAAATTATTAAGGTAGGTGATCTTTATTCAGACGTTATTAGACGTTATAGCGTTATTATATACTCGGACCAAACAATTCAAAGACAAAATACAGTCATATCGATCCGTTTAGTAGTTTTTGTGTGAAAGACAAATAGCAACCAAATATCAAACCTTGGGCGTTTATTATAATTATGAATTTCTTAAACAACGTATTTGATATAAGGTTAATCATCAAGTGTTTTCGAATTTTCGAATAATATCATATAGTATTTAATATAAAATACGTTTTTATATAACAATTTAAACGTAGCGTGACTCAGGCCCGCATCTCTTGGAAATATTTCAAGCGCTCTGACCATTAAGTTATACGTCGAAATTCGGTAAGGCTTATTGCATATTACTTTACCACACTAAGAAAATGAAATTTTAAAACGTATAAAATATGAACGTCGTGAAGCTAACGGACGATATTTCAAAAAAAACTTTTATTTATATTTCAGTCAAAACAGGAAGAGCCAATATAAAAACATTTCTCGAGCTAATGATAGAATCTTCCGAACTGACTGACAAAGGCTACACGCACGAGGAGCTGCGTGAAGAGGTACTTACACTTACTCTCGCAGGCACTGATACGTCTGCAGCTGGAGCATGTTACACTCTGGTAATGTTGTCCCAACACCCTGATATTCAAGAGAAGGTGTATCAAGAGTAAGTGAACCATGACTTTACTTAATAAAAAACTTCTTCCCTCGTCCCTCTTACGCTTCATCCTCATATATATAGCTTACTGATAACTGATGTCGGTGGCGCAACCTAATATTGCTCGGCATCACTGAGGCTAATATCCTTGGCTTAGGTTAACGGCTATGGCGATGTTGGATGATTATATCTTGACTGCTGCTGTCTTGAGTTGCAACAGTGATGGTTGTACGATTTCGGACGTTGATATAACTTGTGGTACGCGACTGTCGGGGTTCAGTGAGCTTTATAGCTTATTGATAACTGATGTCGGTGGCGCGCCTTGTATCTTCTCTGATATTGTGTTACGTTGCGCATGCGATACTTGTACGGCGTCGGGTTTAGATATAATTTGTTTCTATGTCGTTTTACACCCCTAGTGTGGGATTAATGGTTATGTGACACTTATATGTCTCATGCGTTTCGTAATATGTTTTAGTGGCGTTCTTGAGAGGAGTGCTGTACTATTATCTCACGAAATGCTGAAGTACGTAATGGTGTTCGACTGTTTGTCTAGCGCCTTGTTTGGTAATAGAACGCATAATGTGACATACGACAGTCAGTGTTCGGCAAATTTATGGCTGATATCTGATGTCGGTGGCACCGAACCGAGTTTAATTGTTGGTTTTGACAAACGGCTGCTACGTATGTGCTGTGCGTGAATATAATACAACGGCCGCCTAGCGGTTGTGCGTCTGAACTGATATGCGAACCGGAATGTAATATTGGTCTGGCAGGCCAATCGACGTATCATCATCATGTATTGGTCTCACAAACCAATCCACGGCTTATATTGGTCTCACAAACCAATCGACGATATATATTGGTCTCACAAACCAATCCGCGACTTATATTGGTCTCACAAACTAATCAACGGCTTATATTGGTCTCACAAACCAATCATCATCACAAATCTATCTTATAATAAACTATTGAACAGGTAACTAATAATTGATCGTTTGCAAAGGCATTGTAAGTATCATATACGTTAACTGTTCCACTGCGTTGCGTCTCGGAGGGTTCAATATACCAAGGTTTTAAGAATCACGGTCGGTCGGAATTCACGGCTAGCGGCGGGGTGGGGCCGCTTTGGCTACCTTTTCTCTTACTATGATTACCTCTAATGGTGCATTATATGTGGGAGAAAGGTAGGACGCGCTTTCGGCTTTTCCTCGGACAAGCCGTTGGTGATCCCAATGGAACGTTAATGAAAGATATTACAAATGAAAAACCCTATCTGATGGCAAATAAATTCATGTACGAGTCGATGCCTTTTGATGGCAAATATATAATAAATGAGATTACCTTCTGATGGTTAATTATATAAATTTAATATATTGCGTTTTAAATTTCTTAACACTGTTACCTCTGAATCTCTAAAAGATCTTGAGTTACATACGAATACAACATTAAATGGGTCCTAACCACGTGACGTATCATGAGCCAAGGCATGATTTTATAATTATAATAATCATATATGATATATGGGGGGGGGGGAGATGAACGTTACAATGTATCTTGTGACCTTACTATTAAGTATTTGAAATTCCGGATATTTTTAATTATCATATTAATTTACCCATCCTTGTCATATTAGGAGATTACCATCAAGTTGTCAAGCAATGTCACACCTTACTGACTCCCTATGTCCTCCTTAACGTGTGACGTCATTTATGAATGACCCTTTATATTGATCATTTTATTTTTAGGTTTTATGTGAATACAAATGATATAGAAAAAAATCAAATAATAGTTGGGGTAAATGAAAGACTTATCATATTATTGTTTTTTACATTCACAAATTTATATTTACCGATTCCTTACAGGTTACCAATACGCAATGCTGTCCCTGAAGACAAGTATAACCACATTACTAAGAAAATACCGCTTGCTTCCTTCAACTAGCTTTAAATACGACAAACTTAATCCGCTTCGAAATTTTTATGACATCATGTTGAAACACGTCAACAATCACGAAGTGCGAATAGAGTATCGTAACAAGAATAACATAATAAAAGAGAATAATACTAAAATTAAAAACTAGTTTTAATAAAATATGGGAAATGAGTTTTACCAATTATTTTAATTAATTAATTAATCAATGAATCAATTGGTAATCAATGAATGAATTAGTAAATTAAATGTGTAGTTCAGTTTTCCCTACAATCATATACTACAATTTGAAGATAAATACTTTATAAAAAACATTGTAATAAATCTGAATTTTTATACGAATATTTTTTTTTTATTATTTCATACCATCGCCTTTGACAATCTAATACATATATATACTATACTCAGGATTTGCAGAATCTACAAAAGCAATACATCTAGTGGGCCTGGTAAAGTATTTCATCTAAAGTTTATATTATAAATATAAATTCTTACCAGTACAATGTACGACATGTCTTTACACTGGGTACTTCCTGTTTATTCTAGTATGCAGATTAAAAGCGTGAAGCTGAAAAAAATCATATAAATTAAATTTAGTGGATACGACGTAAATGACTTTTTGTTTTAGATATAATAGATTATTGCTTTACAATGGCAATCTCTCACCAGGACGTAATTAAAGTTATGATAGTGTAGGCATTGAAATTTAAGGATAATAATTTCTTTGATTTTTATACATTTTGAGTGGACTTATTTTAGCCGAATTAATCATTTAATCATTTTACTTAAAAATACATATCTGAATATCCGCTGCAACAATACACGCCATGTCCAAGAAGGCGAGAATTAGAGAACGGAGCTACAAATAGCTACATGAAATGTAAAAGGAGGGATTCAACAGAAAATGAATGCATAAGATGTGATGGATCAAAGAGATTTGGATGTTGATTGTGTGACTGAGACTAAAAAAAGGGCAATAGTACAACCGATTTGACAGGTAATAGAATCGCCTTCTGGGCTTGAGTTTCAGAAAGTGAACGAGGGTGTCAAGGTGTAAATATGTTATTGTCCTTTCGATTAGTTAGTGCAACGATGGAAAACAAGGCGATCTACTTGAGGCTGCTCTGGGTTCGCTCTAAGCTGGTGATTCTTGTTAGTATCATTATGTAAGGAGTAGAATTGTTTGTGGCAAACACAATGTTTGACCACAAACAAATTCACTAATATATGTGGGAACGGTAAGAAGGGCAAAGCATAATTGATCTATCCCTGGTAGTTCAGTGTATTCGTAACCAAGTTATGGAAACGTGTGTGTTTAGAGTTGCTTACTTGAGAACAGTTCACTATCTATAATAAGGGATCTGTTTGTAGGTTGGCTAAGATGGGAAACGAATAATCGCATAAGACGCTGAAAGCTTCAAGATTCACCGATTAAAAAGAAATAAGAAGAAAGGGTTTCTAAGAAGCTAGACAGTTGTGAAAAAATTACTGAGAGAGTTGAAGTATGCTGGCAACATCGTATGGAATTGTATGACTGAAGCAGCAACTGAGATGTATGGCGTTGGGAAAAGAGGCTTAAGTAAAAAGTGTAAGGAATTGTGGGATGATGAAGTGAAAGATGCCGTAGAACGAAAAAAGAAAGCATGTCATGACTGTAAAGCCTCGAGTAAAAATAAAAGTATGAGAAAATTAAAAAGAAAGAGCATAAGTTGGAAAAGAACTTAACGAAAGCACTGATAAATATGAAGCGTGAAAAGCGAGAGAAAGAGTGATGTTAGAATGGTGAGAAAGATTTATGAAGCAAAAGTACGAGAAGTAAGGGGAGAATTTGGTTGGTCTGCGAAAACCCAGTATCGAAGATACTGGAGGAAGGTCAAGTAAAAAGCATGAGGACCCTCCGTAGGGCTTGTATGAAGAGGCTAACGACAGTGGATGAGGTGAAAGAGACCGTACAGGGACCGTAGCGTTATGCGCTCCGTCCTTTCTTTCTTTAGCAGATGGCGACAAAATTAAAAATTAAGTAGAGAATGCTATATGAAGGTCTTCAAAAATGCATTTTCAAACTAAATGCGATGAATCCGCTTAAACTTCGCTTCGTCATGGTTTCTAGTGTCTAGCTACGAATGACGTATTTTTAATAATAATCTAATGTATTTGTAAATGAGTGACAAGAAATTAAGTTTGTAATACGGAACATTGGAACGGAACGGTGGAATTGGTCTCAAATTTAACTTTAGTGAATGCTATACCTCAAAGTGTCTTAATTATTTGGTGTTTAGTTTACTCGTGTTAATTAAAATAAGCTCTATCTAAGTTCTCTTGGACATAGAAATACGAATTTCTTCCAGAGACAGAGCGAATATAAAAATTAAAAAATGACACATTTTCAAAGGTCCTTGCGTTGTAGAATTAAGTATTATAATTATACTCAATGAACATAGATAAACAAACTCTCCTTCGGGATTAAAACAGATTTTAGAAATACTAGCTATAGCAAATATATTTAAAGAAATACCTAACTTAGTGGTATGCGAAAAAGTGTCGTTCATTTTTTTGCATACTAATAACGAACCTATTAAAATTTTGAATTTTATATTCTTTTACAACGCAGGTTTTTTTATTTGTAAATTTAAAAAAATAACAAACAACAATTTGGTAGTTTGTAAAAAATATATATATAAAATTACCATATTGTAATTAAAATTTGGTACTGGTACATATTTTTTGTTTGGAAACATTAGAGCTTACAGGTGAGGTTGTTGCTCTAAAAGAAGCAATCCTGTTTCCCACAGACTGCTTTTTTTACAGACTCATTAAATTGCTTATTGGCTAACAAGCAAAAACAAATATATATTTAATAAAAAAACAACTTTGATATTTTAATTCTTCGAATTTGCAAAAAAATTAAAAATTGTCCAAAAAAGTGCGAAACACCAATTTACTATTTTGGCCCAGTATTTGTTGTCTCTTGCATAAAACTCATTTGGATTGTTCTTGAAAGAGTCATTGGTAATCATCCAAACGTCTAAAACACAAAAGTTACGCGCTGATTCAAGTAAAGATTCCAAAACGCCCATTGTTTTACAGATTGAAACATGCAGACCGCTGGGTTATTTCAATGCCTGTCAGCCATCTGCGCCTTGGACACTCATTCACATGAACATAAGTTTTTTTAGTTTGAGCCAACATTTATTGTAAAATTGGGAAATACTATCATATACATATCTATAATATCTACCGAGCCTGTCTGATCGTTTGTGCATGAATCATGCAAAAACTTACTTTCCTATCAATATCTAATGTAGTTCCGAATCTTTTTATTTACGTAGTTATTATTAATTTTATATTATATTATTTGCATATTATTTTATATTTATATTATATTATTTTATATTGTGTTACTTGCAAACTCTTTTCAGTCTCACTAAGTAACATAATCACTTAGATAAAGTGCATTGGCTTCTAATAAATTTACTTTTACTATTTGTATTGCTTACTCTTAGAGTAAGTGTGTTGTGAGGTATACACTCTTTAAAGAAAGCTTTTATTTTTGCTATCAAACCTATCTCACTTTGGAGTGTTCTAATATCACATTGATAAGAGAACTTGAAGGACGTTGTACAGAAAAAAATGAATTCCAATACAGCTTTACATTACATGTAATTTTTTATAATCCAGATCCAGTAAAAAGTTGGCATCTACAATAAAACAACACAATACATATATTTATGTAATTTACACAAAAATGGTTAGTATACAAATAATACTCTACAAATTATGTTAATATTGAGTTTAATTAAATTTCTTTTAGTACATTTACACAGAAAACTAAACACGAACATTAACAGAGAATTAACATTTATAAGACGGAGAACTCTCAGTGGGAGGATTTCATAGAAAACATGGAGGAGTTTAGGAGAACTAAAAAGGATATGAAAGGAGGTGCCTTCGTCAACACCATACTCGCACAAGAAATGGTCCCTGACCCTGATCTTAGCCAGATGAACAGTTGTGCATGAGTGTCCAAGGCGCAGATGGCAGTCAGGCATTGAATTAACCCAGAGGCCTGCATGACTCAATCTGTAAAACCATGCCAAAATCAAATGAGTTTTTGCAAGGTACAACAAATACTGGGCCAAAATTCAAAGTTGTTTTTTATAAATATCAAAGTTGTTTTTTTATAAAATATATATTTGTTTTTGCTTGATAGTCAATAAGCAATTTAATGAGTCTGTAAAAAAAGCAGTCTGTGGGAAAGCGTAAACAGGATTGCTTCTTTTAGAGCAACAACCTCACCTGTAAGCTCTAATGTTTGCAAACAAAAAATATATACCAGTACCAAATTTTAATTACAATAATTAATTAGTAATTAAAGTAATTTTATATATGTATTTTTTACAAACTACCAAGTTGTAGTTTGTTATTTTTTTAAATATACAAATAAAAAACCTACATTGTAAAAGAATATAAAATTTAAAATTTTAATAGGTACGTTATTAGTATGCAAAAAATTGAACGACGCCTTTTCGCATACCACTATGTTAGGTATTGCTTTAAGTATATTTGATATAGTATTTCTAAAATCTGTTTTAATCTCAAAAAAGAGTTTGTTTATCTATGTTCATTGAGTATAATTATAATACTTAATTCTACAATGCAAAGACCTTTGGAAATGTGTCATTTTTTAATCTTTATATCTCTGGAAGAAATTCGTATTTCTATGTCCAAGAGAACTTAGATAGAGCCTATTTTAATTAACACGAGTAAACTAAATACCAAATAATTAAGACACTTTGAGGTAAGACACATTCACTAAAGTTAAGTTTGAGACCTATTCCACAGTTCCGTTCCAATTTTCCGTATTACAAAGTTAATTTCTTGTTACTCATTTACAAATACATGATACTAGATTATTATTAAAAACACGTCATTCATAGTTAGACACTTGAAACCATGACGAATCTTTGCCAGAATAAAGTTTTAAACGAAACCATGTAGTTTAAGCGGATTCATCGCATTTATTTTGAAAATGCATTTTTGAAGACCTTCATATAGCATTATCTACTTCATTTTTAATTATGTCGCCATCTGCTAAAGAAAGAAAGGACGGAGTGCATAACGCTACGGTCCCTGCACGGTCTTTTTCACATCTTCCACTGTCATTAGCCTCTTCATAAATGCCCTACGGAGAGTCCACATGCTTTTTACTTGACCTTCCACCAGTATCTTCGATACAGGGTTTTCGAAGATCAATCGAGGTCTCCCTTAACCTCTCTCGTACCAATCACTTTTACTTCATAAATCTTTCTTACGTTTTTCACCCTTTATATTTATCAGTTCTTTCGTTAAGTGCTTTTGCAAATTATGCTCTTTTTTAATCTTTCTCATAGTTTTATTCTTACTCTATATAGTATATATGTATTAGATTATCAAAGGTGATGGTATGAAATAATAAAAAAAAATAGAATATTCGTACAAAAATTCAGATTTATTACAATGTTTATTTTAAGTATTTACCTTCAAATTGTAATATACGATTGTACAGAAAACTGAACTACACATTTAGTTTACCAATTCATTCATTGATTACCAATTAATTAAAATAATTGGTAAAACTCATTTCCTATATTTTATTAAAACTAGTTTTTAATTTTAGTATTATTCTCTTCTATTATGTTATTCTTGTTACGATACTCTATTCGCACTTCGTAATTATTGACGTGTTTCAACATGATGTCATAAGAATTTCGAAGCGGATTAAGTTTGTCGTATTTAAAGCTAGTTGAAGGAAGCAAGCGGTATTTTCTTAGTAATGTGGTTATACTTGTCTTCAAGGACAGCATTGCGTATTGGTAACCTGTAAAGAATCGGTAAATATACATTTGAAAATGTAAAAAACCATAATACGATACGTCTTTCATTTACTTGTCTTTCATTTACTTTATTTGTATTCACATAAAACCTAAAAATAAAATTATCTATAAAGGATCATTCATAAATTACGTCACACGTTAAGGAGGATATAGGGAGTCAGTAAGGTGTGACATTGCTTGACAACTTGATGGTAGTCTCCTAATGTGACAAGGATGGGTAAATTAATTATGGGTAAATTAAAATATTTACTATTTTTAAAGTGTTATTCCACACTTAGGATTAGAAAACATTTTTTGAAAAAACGTATAAAAATTTGAAAGCAGCGGGATTCGAACCCGCGCCTCTTGGACGGTATCCAAGAGGCTCGGGTTCGAATCCCGCTGCGTTCAAATTTTTATACGTTTTTTTTCAAAAAATGTTTTATAAGACGTAATTTATGGATGGTCCCTAATAACATATGTATTTAGTCTGAGCGATTTTAAATAAACTTATCAATTAATTGCGTATATTTTGGTACTCAAAAATTTACATAATTTAAAATATCCGGAATTTCAAATACTTAATAGTAAGGCCACAAGGTACATTCTATCTGGATAACAAAATATGCGCAATTAATGCCTACTAAAAAGCTTTTTTTTAATATATAAATATTTTCTTTAATTTTTATTGCATTATAACTATTTCAAAACAAAAGTTCTTACCGACACAATTTCTTGGCCCATTACTAAAGGGCATGTAAGCACTAGGTATTACTGGGAAAGGTTCCACGAGAAACCTTTCAGGCTTGAATTCTAGGGCATCGGCACCCCAATAGAATGGATTGCGATGAATCGCCCAAATACTAATAACGAGCTCTACACCCGGTGGTATAATTAATCCAGATGCTGAAATAATAAACATAGCTACGCGTAAGTCTAAATATATGTCTGTTACGTAAATTATAATCTAGGTAACACTATACAAGCATTCTGGCATTGTGCGTATCAGTATCGGACTATAATCGCAATGAATTTTGGGTTCGATTCCCATTAATTTGAGTACCTAGTATCAAATGGATATTTCCCTTGTACCATCCATAGTAAAGTTATTAAGCTTCGAATATTATTATTCGAGCAAAATTAAAAACGGGTAAGAAATAATGAAATTATGACTTTCTATTTGATAATTGTTGGTGATATGGGGGGTTGGTAGGAACGACCACACCACTACTCTCTTCTCACCACTCTGTTTACTTAAAACAAATTATACTATTTACAATAATATTTAATGTAATTAAATAGGAATTTCGGAATATTTTTTAGTTCCAATCACACTATGATCAAAATTTTAATATGCTTTCTAATAATATTTTCTAATCCTATGTGTGGAATAATACTTTCAAACATTAAAATCCTAATTACTAGAAATAAAATAGTACAATTATCTTACGTAATTCAATATCACTTGTGTTATGTCTTGTGACTATAGGCACTGGAGGGTATAGACGTAAGGTTTCCTTGATAACTGCGTCCATGTATTTTAGTCGTTGTAAATCTGCTATCTCAATAGGTTTGTTTGGATCTTCAAATACATCCAAAATTCTTGAAGAAGAAGAAAAATACAAAATTAGGGTAGAGAGAAAGATTTAAGAACAAGGAAATGCGGTAAGTTATCTGGTAAATATAATTAGTAGAGATGGAACATATGATATATATTAGATTCGTTAACGGTACTGTCTCTGCATTAACGGGACAACAAAACGGCAGCATAGTTGCGCGTATTGCCGTTCATAATACAGTTCTGAATCTGGAATGTGTTGAAAAAAGATTGTTAAAAATGAATGCCGTAGAAATCGCACTCTTCGCCAGAATTCAGAATCTGTTTAGCTGATGGTATATACAGTAAAGAGATTTGCATAATGGCAGGCGTATGCGTGAATGTTATAGTGAGAATGAAGAAGAACGTGCTCAGGCGATTTGCGCACGTCAAAAGCATGGATAATGAAAGAATGGTGAGAAAGATTTTGCAAAAAAAAGGTGAGCAGTACGAAAATCGGGGGAGACTGCGGCTAAGCTTCGAAAACACTGCATCAATGACTGTGAAGGTAAAACGTATAGGGACCCCACAAAGAGAATTCATGAGGAGATAAATTACTGGGGTTGAAGCGTAAGAGAGAGGAGGGAAGATGTTTTCCATTAAGAAAAAGACATGGATCACTTACTCTTGATACACCTTCTCTTGAATATCAGGGTGTTGGGACAACATTACCAGAGTGTAACATGCTCCAGCTGCAGACGTATCAGTGCCTGCGAGAGCAAGTGTAAGTACCTCTTCACGCAGCTCCTCGTGCGTGTAGCCTTTGTCAGTCAGTTCGGAAGATTCTATCATTAGCTCGAGAAATGTTTTTATATTGGCTCTTCCTGTTTTAACTGAAATTTAAATTAAAAAAAATATTGAATTGCGTCTGTTATCTTCACGACGTTCATATTTTATATGTTTTAGTTTAATCTTAGTGTGGTAAAGAAATATGCAATCAGCGTTTTAAAATTTCGACGTATGACTTAATGGTTAGAGCGCTTGAAATATTTCCAAGAGATGCGGGCGTGAGCCACGCTACGTTTAAATTACTATACGCCCATATTAAACACGTATTTTATATTAAATATTTTATGATACTTGTAATTATATTTGCTTAATAATAATATTATTAAGATGATTAACCTTATATCAAATACGTAGTTTAAGAAATTCATAATTATAATATACACCCAAGGTTTCATTTTTTTACTTTTTAGATAAAATCTTTTTAAATGTGATTGTGTAATTTGGTCTGAATATTACGATACCGCTCACCTACCTTAATAATTTAATGATTGCGGTAAAACAATCCTAGAATTCAAATAGTAGTAAAAGTATTAATTTTTTTATTATTTAATTCAGCTATGAAATTTAAATTTATAATGAAATGATTAAGGCCGGTCGTGGCGCAGTGTGACAGCGTCCGACTGTAAACGCGACTGGTTGTGGGTTTGATCCCCACTCGGAGGAGTGGTTATATTTAAATTATTTTCACTTCCTCGCTCTGATAAAGACAAAGAGCGGCGTTAAGTTCAACCTCTGAACACGCAATGCCTCTATTTCGGTGGATAGCGAAGTACGGAGTGTCTTGACACTAGGTACTTTCTGTCTACCCTGCTATGCGGGATAAAGCGTGAAGCTAAAAAACAAAAAAAAGATATGAAATTAAACTTGACAAATCATATTATTACCATCAGCTATTTCTCCTGACTCTTCGTCTGAATGTATTAAAGTCTTCTTTTTCTGAATCAACTGAAAAATAAACGTAAACGTATATACATTCATGTTTAGTCAATTCTGCGTTTCAGTTTTGTTTTTTTCACTGTTGCTGATGTTTTATACATACTGTTTTACCCTAATTAAGGAATACTCAGAGAATCCAGTTATAAGAAGAAAGTCGTGTTTTCTTAAATAAACTTACATCGTCAATGAAATTGTACATTATTTTCTTATTTCTCTCTTGTCGTCTGCCAGCTGGTGATAATTTGTAAAGAGCATCTGCTAGTAGCCAAGGCTGACGCAAACGCGTCGCAACGTTTTTGAAATATTCTTTGAATGCCATAAAGAATTCATGATCAGATTCATTTTGTATATTAATATTGACACCGAGAGCTGTTTCTGCAATGATAGAATGAAAATTACACGTAGTAGAACTGTTCATACAAACCGGATATAAAGATAGCTTTGGTTTTTTCATATCAACCATGGTGAATGCTTAGTTCAACTAATTACGACGTTTTCAAAAGTTATTTCCAAGTGTTTAGTCATCATGGCGCAATGAGACAGCCTCTAACTGTGAGATTTGTTATAAGTTCGAATAGCACTAGGGGAACGATTTTAAATAATAAGTACCAAATCCCTCGTCTGGTGAGATGAAATGCGGCGTTGTGTTTAATCATTTAATGTTTCGTTTTCAGGTAAATACCTGATTGAAATGCCATCTAGAAAAAAAACATAGTTTTTTTAACTAAACATATTACCGCAAAGCGAATCCAAAGCGTAAGGACAAAAGTAATCGAACATTGAAAAATTCCCCTTTCCCACTTTAGATTCTAGTAATTCAGCTGTCACTTTACTGTTTGCTTCAAAAATACATATGAATTTGCTGAGATATCTCATTGAGAAAGACGGTGCTAGAATTTTACGTCTTCGTTGCCAGAATTCATCTGCAATAAACGTCAAAATTTAGTTATATAACAGATAACGTAATTAATAGATGTAGTAACACAACAAAGGTGTACATATACTGAGACAATAGGTAACCATAATATGCCCCTTGTAAGTAGACTATGAAATTATAATAGCAAGATTATGTGTCTGTTTGTAATTTCCTCGCTTAATAAAACAAAATGTGGCGTTCGATAGCCAACTCGACATGTCTCAAATAATAACTGAATATATAAAACCTATTTTTAAAGTGTTATTCCACACTTAGGATTAGATTTCAAAAATGTTTTCAAAAATGTTATATAAAACCTTTTAGAAATTCGTTCAAGAGAAAAATAATTATTAACTTTTAAAAGATGAAAGATTACATTTTTGAAAAAACGTATAAAAATTAGAACGCAGCGGGATTCGAACCCGCGCCTCTTGGATACCGTCCAAGCGCTCTGAGCGCTAAGCCATGCGTTCTGCTACCAGCTGTGTCGAAAGTTTTATAAGTTTGTTACAGCTTATTTATGTTGCTACTATCTCTGTAGAGAGATTTTTACAAATTTATACTACTTAAAGATTATTAAGAAATAATCATTTAACAAGAGAGATTGCTATTTAATTTTAATATTTACTATTTTTAAAGTGTTATTCCACACTTAGGATTAGAAAACATTTTTGAAAAAACGTATAAAATTTGAACGCGGCGGAATTCGAACCCGCGCCTCTTGGATACCGTCCAAGCGCCCTGACCGCTAAGCCATGCGTTCTACTACCAGCTGCGTCGAAATTTTTATACGTTTGTTTCAACTTATTTATGTTGTTAGCATCTCTGTAGAGAGATGAGAGGAGAGATATTAAAATAAAATAGCAATCTCTCTTGTTAAACGATTATTTCTTAATAATCTTTAAGTAGTAGAAATTTGTAAAAATATCTCAACAGAGATACTAACAATATAAATAAGCTGTAACAAACGTATAAAACTTTCGACACAGCTGGTAGTAGAACGCATGGCTTAGCGCTCAGAGCGCTTGGACGGTATCAAATTTTTATACGTTTTTTCAAAAATGTTTTCTAATCCTAAGTGTGGAATAACACTTTAAAAATAGTAAAGATTAAAGATTGATAAATGTATGTGCATATTCGCGCGTGTGCGTGCGTGTGTGTGCGTGCGTGTGTTATAATATTTTAAAATTTCACAACAGTAGTGCTAAAATAATATTAATTCAGATACCTAAAAAAGAAAACCCATGTATGTAAAATTCTCTTAAGACTAACGTACTTACAAATATTACCTTACATATACACATATATAGAAGTATCTAGCGTCAAAATTTTGTACCCCTTTCCGCCGAATTTGAAGCATTACGTGTTCAGTGGCAAAACTCAACTTCGTGTTTTATATTACTAGAGAGAAGAAATGAAAATAATTTAAATATAAGCATTTATCCGACTAGGAATGGAACCTACAACCTATTAGCTTACAACATTCATATATATAAATATCTATATCTAAAAATATCCATATATATAAATATCTATATAGGTATATTTACCTTTGTACACATCTGTGTGCTATAACATATCTATATATACGTATATCTATATATATCCACCTACTTCACCATCAACACGAGAAAAATGAAACTGAAGACGTAAAACAACTTACGTGAAGTGAAGACTGTGCCGTTGCCCAACAAGTGTTTCATCATTCTGTGAATAAAGTCTTTATCGTGTGTAGTCTTTAATATAATGGCAGCTTGTATTGGATCTGTTATTACTATTGCGAAAGAAAAATATAAATATGAATAATATATTTAATTTTGTAGCTTAATGGCATTTTTTTATTCCTTTTAAGTGTTTTATCTAGTGTCTAACCAGAACGAGGAAAGAATAATATTAAAATATATAAAATTATTAATAATGATTTATTAACTTATTATATTTACTACACTCGTCACATGTAATTAGTCGATATATGTATATATTTGTTTTTATTTGCTTCGTGTTGTCTTTCATATAGCATGGTGGCTAAAGAATAAATTGTGTCAAGATACTCCGATTTCAATTTTCCATTCAAATTTAAGACATTTTGTATCCGACGGAACTCAAGGCCGAGTCTTTACCTTACCAAAGCGGAAAACTTAAAAATAATATAAATGCAATCACTGCTCCCGGTGGGAATCCACACTAACACCAATCGTGACATTGTCCCACTACATCTCGATGGTTTCTACGAAGAGAGGATGTCTCGAAATGTCGGGATCACTCATATAACTGTCACAAGCAATTTTGCGGGCTACAACTAGTATAAAAAAATCCGTACATACACATCATAAATTTATGTGCCATCCACATAGTCACTGCGCAATGTTTTCGTCCGAACGCTTGCCAGGCAGCTGCCATTATAGTCTTCATGCAATCTAAAATGTCAAGTATTTACATATTCTACTGTTTTTCTGTGATATAGGTAAAAAAAGGATCTAGTATTAAAACACTGTTAATACAGCATGATGGGTAGCGCAACTCAATGCGAAATTATTATTTTTTATTATACATTTTTTAATTCTTTTTATTAGCTTTTGAGCGCCAAACGCTGGTATCTCATTGTTTTTATTTAAAGATAGCAATCTTAAGTTTATAATTAAATGCGTTTGTAAGTAAATAAAAAATTTACTATGCGGGATAAAAGTGAGAAGTTAAAAAAAGAACGACAAGAACTACCAAACAATACATAAGAATTGTTTTAATGGATTTTGTTGTTTTTTCGACATGTCCATGACGACATTTTCCGTGTACGACATTAATTTGATGGCAATTTAAACTTAAGTTAGTCATATTTGACTGACCACTATGTAAACAACATTTGGGAGGATTATATTATTAAAAAAAATTATATAACGTAAGGAAAGTACCTAGTGTCAAGACACTCCGTACTTTGCTTTCCACCGAATTCGAGACATTACGTGTTGAGTGGTGGAGCTCAACGCCGCAATTTGTCTTTCACCAGAGTGAGCGATCAAACCCACAACCGATCGCGTTTACAGTCAGACGCTGTCCCACTGCGCCACGACCGGCCTCAATACTTACAATTTATTTTAAAATAACTTGTAATAAGCATACAAGGATTTCGACGTGACTGGAGCGGTCAGAGCGCTTAGACGCTGGAGCGATTCTAATATGCGCTCAGTCCTGCTGCATTAAAATTTTATAAGATTCTTAAAAAATATTTTCTAAGCCTAACTGGGAGTTGATGTTTGAAATGTAGTAGAATATAGAATTATAAAATTTATAAAATTCTATCAATCGCTTTTGATAGTATTTTATAAATTTTATTATTCTATATGATTTTTTGCTTACTTTTGTTAAACTTGCAATGCATGTACGACTATATGGGAAATTTATATAGCCACGTTTACTTTGAATGATAATGCACGGTTAGTTTAACATGGCATTTATTCAAGTTTTATATAAAAGTTTAAATCAATAAGCAACGAAGTTAATAATTTTAACAATTAACAAAAATATTAACATAATAATGACTTAGTTTGTGTATCGTATACCAAACGGCTCCCACCACAGAAAGATCAGGTTTTACACGAGGCCCTGGTGAGAGCGATTGAAGAGGACCACTGTGAGGTTTTAGTGAGTAAACGGGAAGGCTTACATCTGTCAAATCAGAGTCCCACATAACCTGTCTCAAATCATTAAGATATGCGTAACAGGATAGAAACTTTCTTTCCTTACGTTCAAAAAATGTCGAATATTTATTGTTATACCTAATGCGAAATCTCTCTATAATTTTCTATCCTCCTATATTACCTCCTATTTAAAAAAAACCATTATATCCTTCCTCTTTCTGCAAAAGATGAATGAGAGAAAGATGATAGATGGGATGCTATCTTTTCGACAGATATGCAGAGTTATCGCAGAATGGCAGGCGTAAGGGTAAACATGAAGAAAAGAATATATTTACATTATAAGAATGAAAAAAACATGCCTGGGTGATCTGGCTAAATCGAGTAGATGAGTGATGAAAGAATTGTAAGAAAGATATATGACCCACAGATAAGCCCTAGAGCTTGGGGGATAGGTTGATTTTCGAAAACACAGTAACGTAACGTAAGATAATACTGGAGAAAGGTCACGTAAAAATCACGAGGACCCCCTGAAACCCTTCAGGCAAGATATGAGGACTATATGACAAGGTGCAAGAAGTATGAAGGGATTATAGAGTTTGGCTTTCCGTATATATCCGTAATAAAAAGTAAATCTAAAAAATATCAGTTCATTTATAGCATGTATTCGAAAGTCTAATTAGTATCATCATTGCAAATTTGATTAGGTAGAGATAGTAGCCCGATCAAGAAAGCCGAACTAAAGGAACTGCTCTGAGCTTCTATTTTTCAAACGCGGCACCCAACAGAAATATGTTATATATTCCATGAAATGCTAAACAAATTCTTCTCTTATGTAAAAAGTACTAAAAATCTTACCTTCATTGCTTCCTATAAAATTATATGCGTGTCCTATGACCGGCAAATATAAAGTGTCATTTCCTATTTCCTTATGAAGTTCTATAAATTTTTTTGATTTCCACCTATCGTAAGTTACTAAAACTAAAATGATAATAATAATCATACACCAAAAAATAAACATTGTATGGAATTGCAAAGCCAAATGATATACGGCAAAAGTACACAGGCAAAAGTACAAATACACAAACACAAGTGAACCGAACAAATATCTAAACACAAATATATATATTTCAATACGTAATTACTCTAACGTATACAAGCACTTCGCTTACACACCACAGTATAAGAGCCAATGGTAGATTTATATGACTAAGATACTCTCAGGTCATAAAGATTAAGATGCATCAGAGAACAGTATATTAAAGCTACGTGAACGACTGCTACAGGCCGGAGAGTGAGAGAGCGGATCTTCAATGCTGCTCGACTTGAACGGACAGGCTGAAACTTTGCACGAATTTTGAAAAATGTATAATAATCTAGACGTTTCTTCAAGACGAGTGGGTCTCGGGAGGAATATTGTTAAAACGAAATAAGTGCGTCCTACCTGTAGTGACCGACGTCGTAAAGCTGGTTTACAAATTAGAGATTGCTCAGCAAGATCTCGAACGCAAAATGCTTGGAGTTACCCTGGTCGACAGAATTTGTAATGATCTCATGTGCCAAAATATGATTTTAGGTAAGAGAAGTAGAGGGGCAATAGATTCTATCTGCATTAACCAGGATAATTTGGAAATGTGGATCTAAGTAGTCAACAGAGTGTCTTGACACTAAGTTGTTTATGATTACCCTGCTAAAGGAAGCGCAAAGCTAAAAAAAATGTTAAGAAAATAGTAAATTTTATATATATATATATATATATATATATATATATATATATATATATATATATATATATATATATATATATATATATATATATATATATATATATATATATATGAGGCCGGTCGTGGCGCAGTGTAACACCGTGTGACTGTAAACGGAATCGGTTGTGAGTTCAATCCCCACTCAGAGGAGTTCATAACTTTTGCCTTATAGACGTTGGGATGATTCCCAATGACTATTCCAAGAACTGATACTTGGACTTATCAGTAAAGTTGAGAAGGTGCTTGAACCAATTTCGGTGATTTTTTTTACCTTGACGCTTTTATCTCGCATACCAGGATAGACAAAAAGTACCCAGTGTCAAGACAATTCGTACTTCGCTTTTCACCGAATTCGAGACGATGCGTGTTGATTAGTGGAATTCAACGTCGCATTTTCTTCGTCTTTGACTGGAAGTGAAAGTAATTTCGGTGAATTAACGAATTAAAGTTTGTGTCGGCATCTGGATTTTCTTTGGACAGGGTAATATCTGTGATAAAAGTTGGGGAATCAATTAAGGCCTGATAAGGAGCGATAAAGTGGATTACAAGGAAAACTTTTCATGGGATGGGGAGGTTGGTAAGTCTAGTAAAGTAAGTAGTCGTTGGGGAGTAGTAAATGTTGAGTGAATATGAAAAAAAATTATAATATGAAAAAAGCTATGCATAATCAGACAAGGAAGGATGTACATGCTTATTTTGGATATGCGGAGTAGCAGAAGATGGATTTATTATAGTTTTTTTATTGACAAGGATAACATTGGAGGATATATCATCCCTATGTTTTTTCTAGAGATTAATTGAGAGTAAGGATAATCACCATGATCCGAATATTTGCTGGATAAAAACGATCGTGGCTAGACATCGTTACAGATCGGTTAAGCGGTTAAGTGATGGGCTCCAAAAATCAAATAAAGCAAAAGGATAAGTAAACTCAGTGAAACTGATAATAGTCAATATTGACTAATTGCAGTTCCAAACAAAAAATATATACTATTAATTGTATATATTACAATTGTTACAAACTACAAAGTATTAGTTTGTTATTTTTTTTTTCAATTTACAAAAAAAAAAACTGCGTTGTAAAAGAAAATGTAATTTAAACTTTTTAATAGGTACGTTATTTACACATTTAGTGTGCAAAAATTGAACGTATCGTCTAACAAATCCAATTCCTATATTTACTCAGTCTCTGGACGAAAATTCGTATTTCTAATTTATAAGTCCATGAGAACCTAGTCAGGGCCTACGTTAATTAACACGAGTAAACTAAACACCTAATAATTAAGATAATTAGACTTAACATTATTTTCCGTATAAGAAAGTCAATTTCTTGTTACTCATTTACTAAAACAAATTCTCAAATAGGTCCATTACATCAACTTTCTGTAACTTTTCATTAAATTTTTGACGTGATAAAGTTTTATAAATCGATGAAAGCTGACCACACGCACCACTAAACATAACTCATTGTGACGTTCCAGAGCACGCAACATGCGATAGTGAGCGTAGTAAAATAAAAATAACTCTGAATTTAATTTTATGCAATTTTGCATCCACGTTTTCTACAATGTAAACCAAAAAAACTTTACAGTTAATCACAGAGCTAACTTCAAACCTTTCTTATTTTATTTACGTCGGAAGTTATTAAACACATCCTCTCAATCTAAGTATAAACAATATAACATATAACATTATGAAATTTTGGCTCGTCGACAAATACATAACACTAGATTATTATTAAAAATACGTCATTCATAGCTAGACACTTGAAACCATGGCGAATCTTTGCCAGATTAAAGTTTTATACGAAAGTATGTAATTTAAACGGATTCATCGCATTTACTTTAAGAATACATTTTCAAAGACGTTCGTATAGCGTTCTCTACTTCACTTTTACTGATTTCGCCATCTGCTAAAGAAAGAAAAGACGGAGCGCATAACGCTATGGTTCCTGTATAACTCTTTCACCTCGCCCACAGTCATTAGCTTCTTCATACATGAACTTTGGGGGGGTCCTCATGCTTTTTACGTGACCTTCCTCCAGTATCTTCGATACTGGGTTTTCGAAAGTCAACCGAGGTCTCCCCCGACCTCTAGTCACTTTTGCTTGATAAATCTTTCTTACCATTCATTAATCATTCATTCTTTCAATGTGCCCAAACCAGCTGAGCATGTTTTATTTCATTCTTAATATGATATTGGTGCTTACACCTGGTATTCTACGTATGTCCTCGCTTCTTATACGGTCAGCTGACTCTACATATCCGACGAAGAGATAGCATCTCATTCATTCATCTTTCTTTCATTCTTTTGACACGCCTACGTTTCACTGTCGAATAACAACGTCGGTGTCAGTACTGCATTGTGAACGGCAAGTCGTGCAGGTACACTGACGTTTTGCCATCTAATCAATGCAGCAAGAGCACTGTTAACCATGTTACCGACAGTACCTGAGATGTATGGTGTTGGGAAAAATAGAAAAAAGTAAAAAGCGTGAAGAATTGTGGGATGATGAAGTAACAGGTGCCGTAGAAAGACAAAAGAAAGCATGCTACTACATGCTAACACTAACAACTATAAAGCCTCGAGTAAGAATAAAAGTATGAGGGAGATTAAGAAGAAAGAATATGCAAAAGCACGTAACGAAAAAACCGATAAATATGAAGCGTGAAAATTTGCGCAAAATTTGCGCTAAATTAGTCATTTTAGCGTTATTCGGCAGCGATGATTACAAATAGCAATAGACCTTTCCACATCAATTTCGTTCGTTCATCTTCCAGCTCTACATACTTTCCACTCCACTCCACAATTCCACTCATCGTTACAAACTGTTTGTTCTTTCTGATAATATAACATCGTTCGTCCCTGACACTCTCACAGAACTCTAGTTCAATTAATGGAACTGATGATACCGGCGCATATGCCACTAACAAGAATCCCCAGCTTAGAGCGAACCTACAGCAGCCTCAAATTGATCGCCTTATTTCCATCCATCCATCCATCGTTGCGCTAACCAATCGAGAGGACAATAGCATGTAAATGTGCTTCCTTGACACCCTCGTTCACTTTCTGTAAGAAAATCGTCGAGAAGGCAATTCTGTTACCTGATAAATTATCCTATTGCTATTGTCCTTTTTTAATCTCATTCACACAAACAATTCATTTAACTCAAGAATTTATTATCCTTAAATTTCAGCGCCTACACAACCATAACTTAAATTATGTCCCAGTGAGAGATTGACATTTTAAAACAATAATCTATCATATCTAAAATAAAAAGTCATTTCGTATCTATTAAATTCATTTGTATGTTTTTTTAGTTTCACGCATTTAATCTACATACTAGAATTGACAGGAAGTACCCAGTGTAAAGACACTTCGTACTTTGTACTTGTAAAAATTTATTTATATAATATAAACTTTAGATGAAATACTTTACCAGGCCCACTAGATGTATTGTTTTTGTAAGTTCTGCGAATCCTGAGTATAGTATATATGTATTAGGTTGCCAAAGGTGATGGTATGAAATAATAAAAACAGAATATTTGTACAAAGATTCAGATTTATTACAATGTTTTATGTAAAGTATTTATCTTCAAATTGTGATATACGATTGTACAGAAAACTGAACTACACAAGTAGTATACCAATAGAGAGCTCTGGTTATTAGATTATTTAGAGTTTTAAACAAACAGTATTATTTTATTTAAAATGAACACAAAAACATTGCACACAACAATCACTTGAAGAAGAAAAATTGAACTCATAACATAGAAATAAAACCTCTTATTAACTTTCCCAGAACTCTAGTTCACTTGATATAACTGAGACAACCTGAGAAATCGGTTGTGCGTTTGCCCTTTTTTAGTCTCAGTCACACAAACAATGTCCAAATTTATTTGTCCATCACATCAAATTCATTCATTTTCTATTACATACCTCCACTTACATTTCACGTAGCTATTGTACAACTGTCGGAGTTATTTAATTTGGCAGGGGTCACTGCGTGCAAATCTTCCATCGTTGACCCCTATAGACAGTCGGATATTCAGAAATGTATTTTCAAGCAAAATAGTTAAACATAATTAATTCGTCTTAAATAGTCCACTTAAAATGTATAAAATCAAAGAACTTATTAACCTTAAATTTCAGCGTTTACACCATCATCACTTAAATTATGTCCCGGTGAGAAATTGCTATTTTAAAACAATAATCTGATATTATAGATTATTGTTTTAAAATCAAACACAAAGTCATTTTCGTCATATGTACTAAATTTCATTTGTATGTTTTTTTAGCTTCACTCTTAATCTGCATACTAGGATAGATAAGAAGTACCCAGTGTAAAGACATTTCGTACTTTGTACTTGAAAGAGTTTATATTTATAATATAATATAGACGTATTGCTTTTGTAGATTCTGCGAATCCTGAGTATAGTATATATGTATTAGATTATCAAAGATGGTATGAAATAATAAAAAACAGAATATTTGTACAAAGATTCAGATTTATTATAATGTTTTATATAAAGTATTTACCTTCAAATTGTAATATACGATAGTACGGAAAACTGAACTACACATGTAGTTTACCAATAGTAACTTCTGGTTATTATTGTATTTGGAGTTTAAAACAAACAGAATTATTTTATTTAAAATGAACACAAAAACATTGCACACAACAATCACTTGAAGACGAAAAATTGAACTCATAACATAGAAATAAAACTTCTTATTAAAAATTCAATAAATTAGTTCCCAATTCATTCATTAATTACCAATTAATTAAAATAATTGGTAAAACTCATTTCCCATATTTTATTGAAACTAGTTTTTAATTTTAGTATTATTCTCTTCTATTATATTATTCTTGTTACGATACTGTATTCGCACTTCGTAATTGTTGACATGTTTCAACATGATGTCATAAGAATTTCGAAGCGGATTAAGTTTGTCGTATTTAAAGCTAGTTGAAGGAAGCAAGCGGTATTTTCTTAGTAACGTGGTTATACTTGTCTTCAAAGACAGCATTGCGTATTGCTAACCTGTATGGAATCGGTAAATATACTCTAATCTTTCAATGATACCCAACTATTATTTGTTTTTTTTCTATATCATATATATTCTCATAAAACCTAAAAAAAAAATCTATAAGGGGTCATTCATAAATTACGTCACACGTTAAGGAGGATATAGGAAGTCAGTAAGGTTCACACCTTACTGACTCCCTATATCCTCCTTGATAACGGTAGTCTCATAAATATGAAAAGGACGGGGAAAGGTTGAAGTCAAGAAAATATAATGACGTAATTTATGGATGGTCCCTAATAACATATTTATATAAACATGATCAACAAGATCTGAATAACAATATATAAGAATTGTTTTTTGGTTTTTGTTGTTTTTCGACATGTTAATGAGATATAAATTGACATTTTCCGTGTACGACATTAATTTGATGGCAATTTAAATTTAAGTTAGTCATATTTGACTGACCACTATGTAAACAACATTTGGGAGGATTATATTATTAAAAAAAATTAATATACCCATTATTATTATTATTATTTATTTAAGATTCTCGGTATATTGCTATACATAACGGTACATTGACAATTACGCACCTAAGTCAAGTAAATGCCAGAACTGAATTTTAATTATGATGTGAATTATTTAAAAATTTCCTAACTATTCTGCAAGTTTTCAACATACCTGCTTTTTGCAAAATGGAGTAGGTATATAGGGGCAGATCTGAAGTATCATGAGACGTGTGAAGATTTTTGGGAATAATGCCTTTGGTAGAAATTATTAGAAACTGGTACTATTCTAACTTTTGTATTTCCACATTCTTATTTTTTCATCCTTTACTTATTACTTATAACAAGCATAAAAGGATTTCGTTGTGACTGGAGCGGTCAGAGCGCTCAATCCCGCTGCGTTCAAATTTTATACATTACTCAAAAAAATATTTTCTATTCCTAGCTGGGAATTAATGTTTGAAATATAGTAGAATATAGATCATAAAATACTATCAATAGCTTTTGTTAGTATTTTATAAACTCTATAATGCTTTTTGTTTTCACAGACTTATTAAACTTGCAATGTATGTACGACTATATGGTAAATTTATATAGACACGTTTACTTTGAATGATAATGCATGGTTAGTTTAACATGGCATTTATTCAAGTTTCATATACGAGTTTAAATTAATAAGCAACGAAATTAATAATTTTAACGATTAACAAAAATAATAACATAACAGTCACTTAGTTCGCAATATATATATACTACTATATAAAAAAGAACGGAGTGTTAAGACTGTTTCCTTAATTGTACCTTAAAAGCACAAGGTGTAAAAACATCTTAAAACGTGTAAAACTTAGAATAAGTAAAACATTATAGAAAAAAGTTTTTTTTCCTGAACGCAGGATTCGAAATTGAGTCTCCCATGCCTCCCTAGCCATAGAAATGTCTATCGAGTTTTAGAATTAGAACTGATGACGCCTTGTATCAACAATACGACACTATTGCGACGGGCGTAGTGGGTGATTGCCATCCAGGCTATACAAGGGTACCGGACCATCCCCGGTGTGGTTGCGTGCGTACTGACTGGAGTCCTGCCATGGGAACATCGTCGATCACCTTTCCCTGTCAGCCGTGGAGGGGTCATGGTGGCTACTCCCGCGCGCTACTATAATCAGGTCTTCGATGTCCACCACCACCCTTGACTCTGCGACGTTCCTAGATGCCTCCCGCCTTGCCTTATGCCTTGGCTCATGATACGTTAAATTTATATAATTAGCCATTAGAAGGCAATCTCATTTTCTTTATATTTGCCATTAAAAGGTATCGACTCGTATATGAATTTATTTGCCGTCAGATAGGGTTTTTCATATTTGTAATATCATTCATTAACGTTCCATTGAGATCACCAACGGCTCGTCCGAGGAAAAGCCGAAGGCGCGTCCTACCTTTCTCCCACTTATAATGAACTATTGGAGGTAATCATAGTAAGAGAAAGATAGCCAAATCGGCCCCGCCCCGCCGCAAGCCGTGAACTCCGACCGATCGTGATTTTTAAAACCTTGGTATTGAACCCTTCGCGACGCAACGCAATGTGACAGTTAACGTATATGATATTCGATCAATTACTAGTTATCTGTTCATAAAATATTCTATAATTTTATTATAGTCTATTTCTATATAATATTGTTATGTGTACTTTTAATACACATATCTGCTTTATATATTAAATCATATAAATATATTATATATGTACATAAGTACATACCGTTATATTACATACACAACTGCAACTTTCTCCATACACGAACATAATCTGTTCATTACATTCAATGTGAAATAAGGCAATTATTTTTTTAATGTCGATTTATTATATAATATTGTTATGTGTACATTAAATAGATATATTTAATTAAATATTGAATCTTATTAATATTCTAATGTGAGGTTTTAGTTTAGTATCAAAAAATCTGGAAGATTTATTTTTATACCTAATGCGAAATCTCTATAATTTTCTTTTCTCCTAGTTTACAAAGTTTATATTTAAAAAAAAAACTAATAAAATTCTTCCTCTTTCTGCAAAAAAGAATGAGAGAAAGATGATAGATGAGATGCTCTCCTCTCTCTTCAACAGACTCGCTCTCTTCAACAGATATGCGGAGTTATTGCAGAATGGCAGGCGTGAGTGTAGTAATTATGGAGAAAAACGTGCCCAGGTTATCTAGCTGCATAGAGAAGATGAATGATTAAAGAATGGTAATAAAGATATATAAACCAAAGATGAGAGGTACAAGAGGTTGGGGGAGACATAGGTTGATTTTGGAAAAACAGCAACGATAATACTGGATCAGGGTCACGTAAAAATCACAAGGGCCCCCTGAAGGGCGTGCATGTATAACATTGATGACTGTGTGACAAGTCCAAAGAAGTATGCAGGTTTTACTACTCTGCATGTAATAAAGCGTGAATCTAGAAAAAAGTCGGTTAATTTCTAGCATGTATTTGAAAGTTTTATTAGTATCATCATTGCAAATTTGGTTGGGTAGATAGAGTAGCCCGAACAGGAAAGCTAAACTAAAGGAACTCCTCTGGCACCCAACGGAAATATACTATACATTCCATGAAATGCTAAACAAATTGTTCTCTTATGTAAATAGTACTAAAAACTCACCTCCATTGCTTCCTATTAAGTTAAATGCGTGTCCTATGAGCGGTAAATATAAAGAGTCATTTTCTATTCTCTCTTCTTATAAATTTCTATAATTTTTTGATTTACATCTATCGTAATTATTAAAATTAAAACAATGATAATAAATACACACCAAAAATTAAATATTTTATGGAATTGCAAAGCCAAGTGAAAATATATAGGGCACAAGTAAACTGCACAAATATCTAAACACAAATAAATATATTTCAATATTACGTTTACATTTAAAAGCATTTTACATAGACACATTAGTACTAGAGACAAAGATAAATTTATATGACTAAGATCCTCTCAAATGGTAAGGATATATGAGATACATCAAAGAATAGTATCATAAAACTTCGTGAACGTCCACTACTGTTCGGAGGGTGGGATAATCGGTGATAGCCTTTCAATTAAGTGGACAAAAATACAATCAGTCATTCTTTCCTTTTAAGTTTCACTTCCTTCATCATTTTACTTTATCATTTCCTTTCACGTTACAAGTGTTGGGTACCATGCCAAAAGACGAGTGTGAAAGTAATGGTCTAAACATGAATGTGAGTAAACCTAAGCTTCTAGTATTACAAATATAGTGATTTTCAGTGTTATTCACCAGCGATGATTACGAACGACGGTGATATATTAACAGAAAGAACACACATTTTGCAACGATGAGCGGAGTTGTGGAGTGCAGTAGGAATTGTGTTTAGTAGAGATGGAAGATACGAAATGGATATAGAAAGACGTATTGCTGCCGATAACCCCTGTTACCGGTGCTATGGCTGCATTGATGCGATGGCAAAACGTCAGCGTACCTGCACGTCTTGCTGTTCACAATGCAGTACTGATACCGACATTGCTGCACGGCAGCGAAACGTGGGTATGTCAAAAGAAGAATGACAGAAAGATGAATGAATGAGATGCGATCTCTTCGTCAAATATATGGAGTCAGTTTAGCTGACCGTATAAGCAGCGAGGAGATACGCAGAATGGCAGTTGTAAGCACGAATGTCATATTAAAAATTAAAAAGGACGTGCTCAGGTGGTAAATGAATGCGATGAATCCGTTTAAATTACGTAGTTTCGTATATAATTTTAATCTGGCAAAAATTTGCAATGGTTTCAAGTGTCTAGCTATGAATGACGTATTTTTAATAATAATCTAGTACCATGTACATATTTGTCGATGACCCAAAATTTCATAATGTTCTGTTGTTTATACTTAGGTTGAGAGGATGTGTTTAATAACTTTCGGTTGAAATAAAATGAGGAAGGTCTGGGAGTTGAGCTCTGTGAATAACTGTAAAGATTTTTTGGTTTACATTGTAAAAAAACATGGATGCAAAATTGCATAATTAGAAAATTCATTTCAAAATTTTTTTTCTTTTACTAAACTCACTATCGCTTGTTGCGTGCTCACTAACGTCACAATGAGTCATGTTTTATGGTGAGTTCGGTCGGCATTTAACGATTTACAAAACGTCATCATGTCAAAAATGAAATGAAAAGTTACAGAAAGCTGATTTAATGGACCTGTTTGAGAATGAGTAACAAGAAATTAACTTTGTTATACAGGACCTAAAGTTAGATCAACGATAATACAAAATAGGCTTCAAACTTAACTTTAGTGGATGCCATATCTTCAAGTAATTTAAATATTTGGTGTTTAGTTTACCCATGTTAATTAACATAGGCTGTATTTGGGTTTTCTTGGACTAATATATTAGTTTGTCTTCCAGAGATAGAGCGAATATAAAGATTAGAAAATGACACATTTTCAAAGGTCCTCGCACTATAAAAATATATAATTAGATTTAACGAAAAAATACTAGTTATTGCAAATATATTTAAAGCAAAACCTAACTTAGTAGAATGCGAAAAAGCGTCTCTTAAAAGTTTACAAGCATTTGTTAGACGATACGTTCAATTTTTTGCGTACTAAGTGTGTGAATAATGTACTTATTAAACATTTTAAAATACATTTTCTTTTACAACGTAGGTTTTTTTGTAAATTGAAAAAAATAACAAACTACAACTTTGTATTTTGTAACAATTGTAATATATACAATTAATAGTATATATTTTTTGTTTGGAACTGCAATTAGTCAATATTGACTATTATCAGTTTCACTGAGCTCACTTATCCTTTTGATTTTGATTGATTTATTTGATTTTAGGAGCCCATAACGTGAACTTAACCAACGGTGTTTAGCCACGATCTTTTTTGTCCAGCAAATATTCCACAGAACATTAGTGTTTCATTGTTTAGAATGAAATACACATAAGGGTGGTCTGCGTTGAGTGTGATATTCACCTGTGATAGCTGCAAATAAATAGTAAAATTAAATTTTTCATTGACCCTATTAACAACATAACTAACTTTAAAAAATCAGGACTTTGTTGACGTTTGTGTTGGTTGACACACGTATTATTGAGTTTCTTATTTTATTGATTTATTTCAGTTGTGTAAGATCTATAAATAGATCTATTTTAACACAATGTTGGGTTTTTAGTTTATGTTTGTCCTCTGTCATCATATAAGGTAAGTTAGTATATAATTTTATTCTTAGTTTATAAAAATGTATAACGACCGGGATATCCAAATAAATAATAATTAAATCTCTAGAAAAAGCATAGGGACGTCCTCCAATATTCTCCCTGTTAATAAAAAAAAACTATAATTAATCCATCTTCTGCTACTCCGCATATCTAAAATGAGCCTTCCTTCCTTGTCTGATTGTGCAAGTCTCACTTTATTTTTTTTTTCATATTTACTCAATATTTTCCATAGGCTTACAAGCCTCTCCATCCCATGAAAAGTTTTCCTTGTAATTTACTTTATTGGTTCTTATCAGACCTTAATTTATTCCCCAAATATTGTCACTGATATTGGCTTGTCTAACGAAAATTGGGATGCCGACACTAAATTTAATTCGTTAATTCACTGAAATTACTTTCAATTCGTCGTTCTGGTCAAAGACAAAATGCGACGTTTAGTTCCACCAATCAATACGCAACGTCTCGAATTCCGTGGAAAGCGAAGTACGAAGTGTCTTAACACTAGGTACTTTCTGTCAACCCTCCTATGCGGGAAAAAGCGTGAAGCTAAAAAAAATCACTAAAATTGTTTAAAGCACTTTCTCACCTTTACTGATACGTCCAAGTTTTCTATAGAAGGCTGTATTGGTACGGCTTGCTAGATTCCCAAATTCAAAATTATCTTGCAATTTAAATGCCTCCCCAAAACATCAGAGCTTACAGGTGAGGTTGTTGCTCTATTGGAAGCAATTTGTTTACGTTTTCCCACAGATTGCTATTTTTATAGACTCGTTAAGTTGCTTATTGGCCATCAAGCAAAAATAAATATATATTTGATAAAAAAAATCAACTTTGATATTTTAATTCTTATAATTTGCAAAATACTTAAAAATAAGACTTATAAATGGAAGGAAGCTGCTATACCATAAAATGCGGATCACGATTTTACTATTTTAGCCCAGGATTTGTTGTCTTTTGCTAAAAGTCATTTGAATAGATCTTGGAATAGTCATTGGGAATCATCTAAACGTCTAAAAGACAAAAGGTATGCGCTGATTCAAGCAAAGATTCCAAAACGCCTATGGTTTTACAGATTTAAAACGTGAAGACCGCTGGGTAAGTTCTTGGACACTCATGCACACATTTGTTCTTCTGGCTGAGATCTGGGTCAGGGACCATTCCCTGTATGAGTGGCGCGAAGAAGGCACCTCCTTTCATATCCTTTTTAGTTATCCTACACTATATCTATAAAATCCTCCCACTGAAAATTCCAATAAAAGAAAAATGAAAAATGAAGTTTTCAATGGTCTTATGTAGACAGTCAGTATAGCCTAATACGATACTGACTGATGCGGTCAATTTTCTTAAGTCTAAAAATGAAGTTAACGACTGGGTTTTATAGGCGGTCAGGTATGTTAAGTGATTTCTGTGTTAAGTCCAGATAGCAGGACTTAGCATTGCTAGACAATGCTAATATAGGGAAGAATATGTGTCATCATTCAAAGAAAATTCTATTTAAATAAATTAGTATTAGTTCTACTAATACTTGCTCGCTTGATAAAGCTATACTTAAAAAAGGCATTGAAATGTATACCAGAGTGATGATTCACCTTATTCTCTCTCTCAGATTAAAATGTAGAGATTTACAAAGACAATTACTATTGAATAATTAGCTTATAAAATAATAAAAAGATACAGACTCAAAAATATTTTCTAGTTAAAGTATAATGTAATATTTTCTAGTTAAGTTAACGTGAAATCAATATGCACACCCATCATATTTTAACTGGAACTTACGTCGCTTAACCTATGCTAATGACAAAAAACAGGAGAGTAATGGCCTCATCCATATAAGTCTTAAACTTTTGAAAATTCCCAAACTGTTTTCATATATTAAATTTTTATTCCATACTTATGAAGGTATGAAAGAACAAACTTAACTTATTATTGTGTAATTAATATAAAAAGAGATAAAGGAACGAACTATTAGCATATAATTAATATTAAAAAAATTAACGATAAATTACAGTAATTTTTTTATTGACCATTTGTATCAATGGCCTGAAAACGACTATCTATTGTTCAGCTGTTGTTTAGTTCAAGAGCAGATCTAGATTAAATTGATCAAAAGTTTTTGTACGCCATCGGTAAAAGTAATTTTAAAGATATGTTACTTAACATTTTTTTTTAGCTTTACGCTTACCTTAGCAGGGTATTCATAAACAACTTAGTGTCAAGACACTCTGTTGACTACTTAGATCAACATTTCCAAATTATAGTTCATGTGGATTCTATCCACTCTATTGTCCCTCTACTTCTCTTACTTAAAATTATATTTTCGTTTTTCATTGAGTTAATTTTATTGTGATAAGACTAGTATGACTATTAATAGACTATATTATTGTGACTATAAATACTCTATAATACTTCAGCCGATAGGCTGAAGGTATACGGAGAAAGTATACGGTGATAACCGTCCACTACTGAACGTAGGCCTTTTTGGCACGCCGGATGTAGACCGGCCCAGTCTCTTCGGCTTTTCTATCTCCCCGATTTTTATGTCAGCGACTTCACAGCCACCGACCCAGCTCATTGCAGCATCGACTTCCTCCGAGGTAGCGGAATCGTGAAGGCCAGAACTCTCAACTCCACACACTTCATTGACCTTGACACCTGAATCTCCTCCGGGCTAAGTACCCCGCGCAGCCTTGCAGCAAGCGCGTCCACCTTGTCACTGTTATTGGTACCAGGCAACTCCAATATCTTGGCACCAGTTTTGGCGACCCGAAAGCGAAGGTCGCGGATACCCAGGTCTTCGAGTTTAATGTACTTGTTGACCCGGGTCAGGACGTCGCTGTAGGTGACTTTGTCGACGGCGGCTGGCTTTAGTTTTAGCGTCACCACCCCAGACCGAGGCAGACGCAGCTTTGGCTCTGTAGTGTAATAAGTAAGTATGTAAGTCAGATTTCGTATAAATATTAAGATGGTTGCGTTAATTAGTCAGTAATAAATCATCTTCTACCAAGTGCACTCGTTTCAATAACATAAATCCCTTCATGGCGACCCTTGCCATGTTTGAGGCGCGCGACGCAAATTTGATCGCAGTATAGTATTGCAGGCGATCAAAACGCCGCAGGCTCGAACCAGGCACAAGTCGAAGAAATACGAATGCATCTGTTGTCAATTATTTATTTATTCACCAGTGCAAGAGGTAACATGGTGCAAGAGGTAACGATCCGAGAAGAAGAACGCGAAGTTCGCATACCAGCCAGCCAGTAGAGAGGTGACGGCAATAAAATTAAAAAGAAAATGCGTGAAAATTAGGTATTTTTATATCTAATATTAGTAAAAAGTGCGTGAGTGTTTTTGTAAAGTTATCCAATAAAATTTCAGATATAAACTTCAAAGTGACGATTTACTAACTCTAAGGTGTATTTTAATGAATTAGTGTAGTGTGAAGTAAAACAAATGTATCCTATTAATATTATTTAATCTATTAAGTAGTATGTAAACAAAGAGTTTCATATTGCAATGATTCAGGTCGTAGCCCCTACCATGGTAACTACTTGTAAGAGAATTAATATACTTGGTATGTATTTCTTTTATTAATATGTTGTTATGAAGGAATGGAAGATGAATTAGTTACATGTTTAGATGAACTTAAATTGATAAGAAAATATTTAATTAAGAAGGGAAAGTTAAGATATCAAGGTAATATTATAAAAAATAAGTTAGAGGAAACTGAGAAATTATTTGAGAAAAGTTCTGATATAATCCAAGGTGTTACTTCTAAGGAAATAAAGCCTATTCATAGCTTCAATAAGCGATGAAATAATGTCATACTACTCACAAATTATCAATTTATATTTTAAGCCTGCATATGATTCTAGTGAGACGTGTTCGATTCCTGAACTAAAAATGGAGTTCGATTTGAAAACAGCATGTAGTTTAATTCTTGTTATGAACAATAATGAAAACAGCAATAAAGGTATCATTGACTCTATAAAAATGTATAAGGATATGTTGTCATCATTAGGTCAAAAATTATTTATACATTTGTTTTAAAAAGTAGGCTGTCACAGAATGCTAAATTACCCGAATACAGTTCTACAAAAGACTTAATTAAGGATTTAAAAAACAAATTATTGGTAAAGAAAAGTCCTACTGCAATACAATCACGACTGCAAACTGTATTTCAAGGATATCGCACTATAGAACAGCTTAGAACCGAGATAGAGAACTTATTTGCAGACATAACTATAGCTCAAGCAGACGGCGATGCTGACAAATACGAAATTTTAAAACCTATTAATGAGCGATTCGCATTACAACGTTTTTCTGACAGTCTAAGAAATTCAAGTCTGAGTACGATTATTGCAGCACGCAACTACAAACACCTAAACGAGGCGATTCAAGCTGCGAAAAATGAAGAGCTGTCAGCTACATCTTCATCGCGAGGTGACGATGTCATGCATTGCTCCACTCGTGGAAGAGGTAAGTCAAGTTCTCATTTCAATAACCATACTAGACAACAGGTTCGCGGCCAAAGATCATATTTCCCACAAAATAATTCCAGTTATTTTAATAATCGAAGAAATTTTAATAATATTCCACGCGGCCAAGCATTTTATCGTGGTAGACCTCAATATCATAAAGTGAACCGAGGACGAGGTTCGAACGAGAATCGATCGAGTTCTATATCTCGTGGTAGTGGCAATAGAAACATAGTGTTTTATTCAGAAGAACATTCACAAAATCAACACGTAAACGCAGATAATAATAGTGAAATGCAGTTTTTTCGTGTTGAAACATAATATTTTGGCATTAAATGGCAAAGCTAAATATTTATCGTTTTTTATTAACAATACAAAATATTTTTGGTTAGTAGATACAGGAGCATCATTATCCATGATAAAGAAGTCTCTCTGTGGTTCTATCTATTTCTCACACTTAGATCTTAATCAAAGTTACTATCAGGTAGAGTTAGATAAACGTAGTAGGGAATACATAGCTTTTACAACAAACACTGGTCAATACCAAATGAAAAGATTACCGATGAGTCTTAAGACTAGTCCTAGCGCTTTTAGCAGAGCCATGTCAGTAGCAATATCAGGGTTAGCATTTGATAAGTGTTTTGTTTATTTAGATGATTTAGTTGTATTTGAAAGAAATTTGAGTGTACATAATAAAAATTTGATTGACGTTGTGGAAAGGCTAAGAAAAGTAAATTTAAAATTAAATCTCAAGAAATGTAATTTTTTTGGTAGATCTTTTACATTAACATCGGTCACTATAAAACAAATAAACGAAGAGATATTTTTAGTCATGACTAGAGGCCAAAAGAGACGTTTAGAAAATAAAGTAGAGCAGGATAATACACCTAAAATTAGTAAACCTAACGAATCGTGGCCTGACCACGAGTAGTTGAGGTACTAAAAATACCAAATGATTCAGTGGAAATGACTTTTACTAATAATGAGGAATTAAATAAGTTGAAAAATAATGATAATTTAAATGAAGAAAAAGAATGTTTCATTTATAGTTTACGTAGAAAAATATTATATATTAATCTTAACTTTAGGGCACAATTTACGCGAGCCGAATTTGTGACTAAGTTAGGAGAATTTTGTAAAACTAGAAAAATAAATGAACTATGCATAGTAAAGAATAATGAAATTGAAAATCCATAAAAGAAATGTTAAAAGAAATAAAAGAACGTAAGGACTGGAGTGGTCCACGTATTTATGTTCTAAGAGGAGTTAAAAGAATATATGATGAGGAAGAAAGAAAATACATATTACATGACTTTCATATACTACCCACCGCAGGTCATGCAGGTATGCGTAGAATGACCAATAATATTAAAAGACAATTTTATTGGCCAGGCTTGGATAAAGACGTTAAAACATTTGTTAGTAAGTGCGTTCAATGTCAAAAAATGAAACATTGTAGGTATGTCAGGGCACCCATGGACATAACTACCACGGCTTCACATGCCTTTGAAAAGATCTATCTTGACGTCGTTGGACCTTTGTAAAAGGACATTGAAGACAATTGCTACATTTTAACACTTCAATGTGAATTGACTAAGTTCGTAGAGGCCTATCCTTTAAAAAATAAGGACATGGTAAGTATAGCAAAAGCATTAGTTAACAATTTTATAATAAGGTTCGGGATACCAAACACCATAGCTACAGATCGTGAGACAGAGTTTGTATCTACTGTAATGGAACAGGTATGTAAAATTTTAAATATACAAAAATTGATATCTACAGCTTAACACCACCAATCTATCGGTGCACTTGAAAATTCGCATAAACATTTAGGTGCTTTCTTACGCATTCCTTGTGATGGTCAGAAAGACACCTGGAGTCAATGGTTCTTTTTGGTGTTTTAGTTTTAATAATACAGTTCACACAGAAACGAAATACACACCATTCGAGTTAGTTTTTGGTAGACCTATTGTAATACCTTGTAGAGTAAGTCAATATATTGAACCATTATATAACCCAGATAATTATGCTTTACATCTTAAGTTTAAGTTACAAGTAGCGCAGCAGGATGCTCGTGAAAATTTAATTTTAAGCAAACAAAATCGTAAATGTAATTACGACAAATATACAAATAATGTAACTTATACAAATGGCCAATAAATTTTACTTAAAAATGAAACAGTAAATAAGCTGGATATACAGTGGGTTAGACCATATGTAGTTTTAGAAGATTTAGGAGTGAATGTAAAAATTTTAAAGTGTAATAAGCCTTATTTTTATCCATAAAAATAGAACTTAACTATTTAATACCTAAATTCAATTATTATGTATCTATTCTTAAAAAAAATTGTATCAAAACATTTATTTTTATAATTCACCCCCCAAGGTGTAGTGTAATAAGTAGTATGTAAGTCAGATGTCGTATAATTATTAAGATCGTTGCGTTAATTAGTTAGTAATAAATCATCTTCTATGTACCAAGTGCACTCGTTTCAATAACATAAGTCCCCTCAGCTCCTTAACCTTTTTCATATTCTTCACGGGCTGCACAGGCTACGCCTGAGAAGCCACTTTCTTCTTTGCCTTCACCACCTTGCGCGCAACGACATTCCTCTCCTCGGACATGTCGTTTTGCGCCAGTGGAAAGGGATGATGTTGCGCAGGCGTGTCCGGCTTTAGGTCACTTTTTGCCTTGCTCTTCTTGCCTTTCTGGGGCTTGGGAGGTTTTGGCGTCGGGTTTGCGGGTGCCACCAAGGTGGATACGTAGGACACTGCTTCCGCTCTATTAAACGCGGCTTCCCGGCGCTTATCTGCCGTCAGTGGTGGGTGCATTGGCTTTAGCAGGAAGAGCCAGTCCTCCAATGCTGCCAGCCTAATATTTAACATGGTGCCGACCTGCACCATGACTGATCGTGCCACCTCCTCCTGTTTCTCCTGTGTGTTCTGCGGACGAGCAGCCCTTGAGCGCTTCAGATCGGCTTTTAGGAGTGCCATCTCCTTTCAGAGCTCTGTCAACTCCGTATGCAAACGGGAGCTCCCCGTAGCTGAGTGACCTACTCACTCACCGTCCTGTTCGCCAAGACGTCAACGGCCGCGTTTACCGCGCCGGCAGCCTCCTTCAACGCCTTTGTGAAGGTCCCCTTTAGACTTCCAGACTTACTGGCCACCTTTTTCATGATGGCCAGGCTGTCCGTCACCTGGTGCTGCAGTTCATGCACCAAGATGCCGTCCACTATTGGTCGCTATTTCAGGGCAGTCTGCCCTGGTCGAGAGCCATGATTGTGCTCTCCATTGCACCGTCTGTGCTATGCCCGAAATTTCCTCTTCAGCTTGAAGCCGAAGCTCCTCACGCCTAGACGATTTGATCTTCGCCTTCAGATTCCCTTTTTTCATCTTCACCGTCCGTTTATCGGAACCAATTAGTTCATTCCTCGGTCTTTTCCAGTAAGAACGGCTCCCCGTCCTAGTTAATGGAGTTTGTGAGTCCACAGAGGCGCAACACGCCGTGTCCGCCAGATCTAACCGCTCCAAAATTACATACGCCCTTAGTAGCGCAGAATCATCCTCCATCTTTGGTACAGAAGCCACAATCTCTCCTCCACTGCTCTATGATACAGTGACAACTTCGCCCATCACAGGCCGAACCTTCTTCACTCCGCCCGGCACTCACCGTCAACTTAACAGTACTCTTTGACCCCCGGTAATTGTTTTGTATTTTGTACTGCCATGTTGTTTTGTTTTGTTTTTCTGTCAAGGTGTGCTCCCCTAGGCCGCGTGGTTAACAGACCACTAAAGGTGCGCCCATACATACTGTTCTGATCCGCGCCGGGAGTTTGACTTCCCGGTCCACTCGCCCGCTATTACTACATACTATTATCTATTATTACTGACATGCTATTATCTGCATCTTAAATTTTATAATCTCAGAGGATCTTAGTCATATAAATCTACCATTGGCTCTTGTACTAGGATGTGTAAGCGAAGTGCTTTTATACGTAAGCGTAATTACGTACTGAAATATATTTATTTGTGTTTAGACATTTGTTCAGTTTACTTGTACCTGTGTACTTGTGCCGAATATCATTTGACTTTGCAATTTCATACAATGTTTATTTTTTGGTGTATAATTATTATTATCATTTTAGTTTTAGTAATTTATGATAGGTGGAAATCAAAAAAATTTATAGAACTCCATAAGGAAATTGGAAATGACACTTTATATTTGCCGGTAATAGGACACGCATATAACTTAATAGGAAGCAATGAAGGTGAGATTTTTTTGTAACTTTTTACATAAGAGAACAATTTGTTTAGCATTTCATGGAATATATAACATATTTCTGTTGGGTGCCGCATTTGGAAAATAGAAGCTCAGAGCAGTTCCTTTAGTTCGGATTTCTTGATCGGGCTACTATCTCTACCTAATCAAATTTGCAATGATGATACTAATTAGACTTTCGAATACATGCTATAAATGAACTGATATTTTTTAGATTTACTTTTTATTACGGATATATACGGAACGCCAAGCTCTACAATCCCTGCGTACTTCTTTCGCTTTGTCATACAGTCATCAATATCATGCATACAGGCCCTTCAGGGAGTGCTTGTGATTTTTACGTGATCTTCCTCCAGTATTATTATTACTATGTTTTCGAAAATCAACCTTATGTCTCCCCCAAGCTCTAATGCCGCTTACTAGTGGGTTATATATCTTAATTACAATTCTTTCATCATTCATCCTCGCGATGTAGCCAGACCACCCGGGCATGTTTTTTTTTCATTCTTATAATGTAAATATATTCTTTTCTTCATGTTTACCCTTACGCCTGCCATTCTGCGATAACTTTGGATATCTATCGAAGAGATAGCATCCCATCTATCATCTTTCTCTCATTCTTCTTTTGCAGAAAGAGGAAGGATATTATTGGTTTTTTTAAAAAAGCAGGTAAGATAGGAGGATAGAAAATTATAGAGAGATTACGCATTAGGTATAACAATACATCTTCCACATTTTTTTAAACGTGAGGAAAGAAATCCTGTTACGCATACCTTAGTGATTTGAGACAGGTTATGTGGGACTCCGATGTAGCTTCCCCTTTACCCACTAAAACCTCACAGTGGGCCTCCTCAATCGCTACCAACCAAGGCCTCGTGTACACCCCGATCTTTTTGTGGACTCCGACGGTGCAAGCCATCTAGTCACGTTACGCAAACTAAGTAATTATTATATTAATATTTTTGTTAATAAATATATATATATATATATATATATATATATATATATATATATATATATATATATATATATAATTAATAAATCGTTAAAATTATTAATTTCGTTGCTTATTAATTTAAACTCGTATATGAAACTTGAATAAATGCCGTGTTAAACTAACCATGCATTATCATTCAAAGTAAACGTGTCTATATAAATTTACCATATAGTCGTACATACATTGCAAGTTTAATAAGTCTGTCAAAACAAAAAGCTGTGATCGTAAGTAAGCAAAAAATCATATAGAATTATAAAGTTTATAAAATACTAACAAAAGCTATTGATAGTTTTTTATGAATATTATACTTCTATATTCTACTATATTTCAAACATTAATTCCCAGCTAGGCTTAAGAAATATTTTTAAGAAATGTATAAAAACGCAGCGGGATTGAGCACTGCGCATATTAGAATCGCTCCAGCGTCTAAGCGCTATGACCGCTTCAGTCACGTCGAAATCCTTGTATGCTTGTTACATTAAAATAAATCGTAATAGGTATTGATGCCGGTCGTGGCGCAGTGGGACAGCGTCTGACTGTAAACGCGATCGGTTGTGGATTTGATCCCTACTCGGGGGAATGATTATATTTAAATTGTTTTCACTTCCTCGCTGTGGTAAAAGACAAATTGCGGCGTTAAGTTCCACCACTCAACACGCAATGTCTCGAATTCTAGGTACTTTCTGTCTACCCTGCTATGCGGGATAAAAGCGTGTGTCTAAAAAAATAAAAATAAATAAAAATAAAATAATAATAGTTATATAATTTTTTTTAATAATATAATTTTCGAAAATGTTGTTTACGTAGTGGTCAGTCAAATATGACTAACTTAAGTTTAAATTGCCATCAAATTAATGTCGTACACGGAAAATGTCACTTTATATCTCATTAACATGTCGAAAAAACAACAAAATCCAAAAAATAATTCTTATGTATCGTTTGGTATCATTATTTGGTAACCATGGTATTAAAATATTTTTTTCTAACTTCTCACTTTAATCTCGCGTAGCAGGGTAGACGGGAAGTGCTTACTGCGTGTTCAATGATGTAACTTAACACCGCACTTTGTCTTACCAGAGCGGGGAAACGGAAATAATTTAAATATAATCATTTCCCCGAATGATAATAGAACACACAGTCGACGGTGCTTACAGTCAGACGCTACGCCGCGGCCAGCCTCTTTTTTAATTAAAAAAAAGCAAATATTATAGTCACGCTTTATTAGGTTAAAAAAACAGCATTTGATTTGTAAACGTGGTGGTTGTAAGTTTGGTTTCCGCATAGGGAAAAATATAATGTATTGGTAAGATAAAATGTGGTTTGATAAAACCGCCAATGAACACGTAATATCTGAAATTCGGTGAGAATGGTGTGTCTTAACGGCGTTTCCTCTCATTTTTAATAAAATTATAATTAATATTTTAATTATAATTAATATATATTCAATATAGAATTACAAACTTAAAATTGCTATGCTTAAATAAAAACAATGAGACCTCAGCGTTTGGCGCTCCATTCCCTATGACTACCCCGCCAGAGATAAAGTGTGAAGCTAAAAAAATAAAAAATATATTTAATAAATAATAATAATTCCGCATTGAGTTCCGCTACCCAACATGCTGTCTTAACAATGGAAAGCGTCAAGCGGAGTGTCTTAGTACTAGATCCTTTTTTACCTATAATACAGTAAATACAGTAGAATATATATTAAAATACTTGACATTTTAGATTGTATGAAGATAATAATGGCAGCTGCCTGGCAAGCGTTCGGACGAAAACATTGCGCAGTGACTCTGTGGATGGCACATAAATTTATGATGTGTATGTATGGATTTTTTTATACTAATTGTAGCCCGCAAAAATGCTTATGACAGTTATATGTGAGATCCCGACATTTCAAGACATTCTTTCTTCGTAAAAAACATCGAGATTTAGTAGGACAATGTTGCGATTGGTGTTCGTTTGGGTTTCCACTGGGGGCAGTTTTTGCGTTTAAATTATTTTTAACTTAATTTTTAATAAGTTAATAAATCATTTTTAATAATTTTAAATATTTTAATATTACTCTTTCCTCGCTCTGGTAAGACAGTTCAAGGCGTGAAATGAAAAACACTTAACAGGGAATGAAAAAAAATACCATTAAACTACAAAATTAACTATATTATTCATATTTATCTTTCTTTTTCGCAATAGTAATAACAGATCCAATACAAGCTGCCACTATATTAAAGACTACACACGATAAAGATTTTATTCACAAAATGATGAAACACTTGTTGGGCAACGGCACAGTCTTCACTTCACGTAAGTTGTTTTACGTCTTCAGTTTTTTGTTTCTCGTGTTGATGGTGAAGTAGGTGGATATATATAGATATACATATATAGAGATGTGTAATAACATACAGACATTTCTTTTCCATTGGGCAATATGCTGTTAACTAAAATGTAAACGCTGTAACGCTGTAGACTAAAATAAATTGTAAATTAGTTTCTTATTCCTCCCTAGTTAGACAAGGCGTGACGTTGAGTTCCACTACTCAAAACGCCACGTCTTAAATTTGGCGGAAAGGGGCACTAAATGTCTTGCCTAGATACTTCCTATTAGCCCTGCTATGCGGGATAAAGGTGTGAAGATTAAATCTAAAATACTTCGGTTTTATTTTAAATGTAATTTCGTACATTTCGTACGCACGCACACATGCATGCATGTACGCATGCACGCACGCACTTATACACACGAAAACATATTTATCAACTTATAAAAGATAACGAAAGTTTTAAAGGCTATGTTTTAGGTACTCAGGTATTATTTGAGACATGTCAAGTTGGATAACGCCGCATTTTGTCTTATTAGACCGAAAAATTAACGCCAAAACTTTGGGGCAACTGCTATAGAATTTCAAACAGATTCATATTCTCTGTTATTATATTTTATTGTTTACTTACTAATATCATGTTATGGTTACCTATTGTTACTTATTTTTTATAAAATAATTTTATTAACTACGTTACATATTAAATGAATACATTGTTCCATTTATTGCAGATAAATTCTGGCAACGACGGCGTAAAATTCTGGCACCATCTTTCTCAATGAGATATCTCAGCAAATTCATAAGTATTTTTGAAGCAAACAGTAAAGTGACAGCTGAAATACTAGAACCTAAAGTGGGAAAGGGGAATTTTTCAATGTTCGATTACTTTTGCCCTTACGCTTTGGATTCGCTTTGTGGTAATATATTTAGTTTAAATAAAAGAATGTTTCTTTTTCTAGATGGGATGCTAATTAATTTTTAGCATGTAGAAAATCATTCCCCCAGTGCGAATTTATAACTAACATTATATTCAGTTAGGCTGTTTAATGAAACTTAGCAATGGCTAAGGAATAGCTAAACATTTTTAAAATAACTTTCAAATATGTATTTGGACTAAGCATTTAACACGGTTGAAATGATCTGGTGATAAATCCGATGATAAATCCGATGATAAATCCGGTTCAAATGATAAGTTCTCCTACATGAATTTTCACTCAATCATTGCAGAAACAGCTCTCGGTGTCAATATTAATATACAAAATCAATCTGATCACGAATTCTTTATGGCATTCAAAGAATATTTCAAGAACGTTGCCACGCGTTTGCGCCAGCCGTGGCTACGAGTAGATGCTCTTTACAAATTATTACCAGCTGGCAGAAGACAAGAGAGAAACAAGAAAATTATGTACGAATTCATTGACGATGTAAGTTTATTTAAGTAGAAATGACTTTTTATATAGTGAGATATAATATGGCGTGGCGTAGTAGTACGCTATCTCGTTGTTTAATCCCAAGTGTAAAGAATAGGATCACCCTGGTATCGATTTCATAAAACTAAAATAACGTTCACGTTGTCAGCGATTATATTAATGGGCAGACTCGTCGGGATTATTACCTCCCTTGCCACTTAAAACCAGCGTTAAGTAATGGCTTACCTCCGGCACCCAATCCCCCCAAAAATAATGACAGAAAGACATTTCAGAAAAGTACTAGCACATCTATTTCTTGAGCATCCATCACTGAATCTTTAAACTCAGGCCGCCCACAGCATCACGCAATAGCCAAGGCAAACTTACATTCCATGGCAGTTTATACTTAACGTGGATTTTTGTAACATGGTTCTATATTCCAACCGGAATGCCGTTCACCACCATATTGAGACGGCACAGCCGGTTATGTTATTTCTGATGGAGACTCAAATCACTCGACCAAGCGACTGAGTTTTCGTCACCTTGCCAATTTTGAAGGTCGGTACTTGTCTATCATCTGGCTTCGTATTGATTCGGATGATCACGTCCCAATCTACGCATGTTTATACAGATACCACAGTAGTAACGCAGAAACGGATTGATTTATAGTTTACATGCAATTGGCTATTGACGAATTCTGTCACAGCTACCCTCAGCCTAGGTCGTGATTAGCGTGTTGCAGATCATCCGCAACTCGTCGCGTTTGGCAATACAAGTTAGAGGATTGGTATACGATGCGTACTTTTTACTTATCTTATCCCTGGTTTTCTTTTTTTCTGATGATTCAAGACTGTGCCACTGCTGTTGCCAATGTGGTTCTACAGGGTATGGAACTTTACGATCCTAGCTCTGTAATGCCAATCGTTGATAAATCACGGTCCTGGTTTGGTACATCTTACAAACAAGCTGCCATTGACAAACGCAAAGCATACTACACCTGGTCACTAAGGATTAAAAGGTGAAAGCCTTAAAGAGAAATTATAACTTTATCTCAAAGTTATTTAAGAGGCAAATTGCTGGAGCAAAGTCCAAGAATATTGCTAAAAACAGTGAGAAGCTTGAGCTATCCGTCTGGAACATGTCAGTTCTGGGCGCTCTCGCCTCGTCTCTTCGCCTCGTTCCTCGGAAAACGTCGACGAGTTCCGAAAAAAAACTTGTGTCATCCATCTAGGCATCCCTTGAGAACATCCCCCTTAAAGCTGCGCCCAATATCAGTATGTTGGGCCTTAGTGTTTCGACTGACTACGAGTATCGCGATCATCTCGAAAGCTAGGCCAAGTTGGCTTCGAAAAAACATGTGGTGTCATTGGCGGAGCGAGAAGGTACTTCATGCCCAAATACCATTTGTCCCTTTATAGAACCCAGACACAGCCTTATACGGAGTACTGTTCTCATCTCTGGGCTGATGCATTCGAGTATTAGCTTAAACCATTTGATCGCATACAACGGAGAGCTGTTTGGTTCGCCGGGGACCCAATAACCTGTAAAAGTATCAAGTTACTTTGGCGTTGCGAAGAGATCTTTCAACGTTATGCATTCTCTACCTCATATACCACGGTGAGTGTTCTGGAAAAATACTTGACCTGGTACCAGCCGTTGAATTTTCTAACTGCACAGTACGTAACAGACTAAAATATCATACCTACTATCTGGATACGTGGCATTCTGCTACTGTGCGGTATTTATTTCCTTCCACATACTACACAACTATAGAACCTAGGCAGCCTGCAGCGTTTCCAGGTCGATGTGATATAAATACCTTCAAAAAGCTTATTCACATCTTAAACCTGCATCCTCTGGTGTAACACAGGGCCATGGGTGGCGGTGATGATTCACCATCAGGTGAATCGCACGCTAGTTTACCTTGCTTGTCCTATTAAAAAGTTAGAGTATTGCATATATATATATATATATATATATATATATATATATATATATATATATATATATATATATATATATATATATATATATATATATATATATATATATATATATATATATTCACTTTTCTGGCAAGCCAGAGTGCGGCGTATGCAAGATGTCGATATAGGATAAAAAGTAAGGGATGAACTTCCTTAAAACTGAATTTTCTAACTATCCTACAACTCGGGAAAAAGCGTAAGTTTGTAAAAATACATATCTATGTGTAGCCTTGAAAAAAAATAGTGAAAAAACATAACTGTCACGCCGAATTGACTGAACATTAATGTGTGTACGTTTACGTTTACGTTTATTTTTCAGTTGATTCGGAAAAAGAAGGCTTTAATACATTCGGATGAAGAGGCAGGAGAAATAAGTGACGGTAATAATATTATTTGTCAATTTTTATTTATTAATCACTTCATAATCAACATTTAAATAATATAACGGAATTTAATATTTAAATTTAAATTACAAAAAAAAAATTTAAAAATGTTGTCTAAAAAGTTTCATATCCATTTAGTAGTTTTTGTGTGAACCAATAAATCAAACCATGTGTAAAAATATACATTTTTATAGGGCGTATAACAATTAGACAAATGGATAAACGGACCCGCATCGCTCTGACCATTAAGCTATACGTCGAAATTCTAAAACACTTGTTACGTAATATACGTTACTATACTAAGGAAATTATAGCTTTAAAACGTATAAAATATGACATCGTGAGGCTGGAACATGTCTCTTGAAAATTACGATAAGAAAATGTAATAAATGTTTAAAAAAAATATTATCACTCACTTTCACACATCAATCAATTTTATTTATATTTCAGTCAAAACAGGAAGAGCCAATATAAAAACATTTCTTGAGTTAATGATAGAATCTTCAGAACTGACTGACAAAGGCTACACGCACGAGGAGCTGCGTGAAGAGGTACTTACACTTGCTCTCGCAGGTACTGATACGTCTGCAGCTGGAGCATGTTTCACTCTGGTAATGTTGTCCCAACACCCTGATATTCAAGAGAAGGTGTATCAAGAGTAAGTGAACCATATCTTCTATCTTTATTAGTGAATCATATCTTCATCTTTCTTTTCTATCTTTTTTAATAAAAAAATATCACCCTTAGCAGGAGAGGCGTAAAAAACCTGATGTCAAGACACCCCGCTTATTGTTTTTTGCTCTAAATTAAAACAGTTATTAAACTATTCCAAATTTATTAACATTTTATTTAGGTATTACTGAAAAACTGGTACGATATAATTAAATTTGAATCTACAGTAACTAACCTCTTCATATATGTTCTTTGAGGGGCTACTATACTTTTTACCTGACCATCCTTCAGCATCATTGATACTATTTTCGAAGGTTACCCAAGTTCTCTCCTGACCTCTCGTACTGCTCACCTATAGTATACCAGTACTTTATTATGAACGGCAATTCGCGCAGCTATGCTGACGTTTTGCTAGCTCATTAACGCGGCCAGGGCACCGTTAACTAATCTGATCCATTTCATATGTTCCATCTCTATTAACCATATTTCCGAGATGTATCACCTCATTGACTACTTGTTAAATCTTTCTATCTACCCTAATCTTGCATTTTTCTTCTTCCTCAAGAATTTTAGAGGTATTTGAAGATCCAGATAAACCTATAGAGATAGCGGATTTACAAAGACTAAAATACATGAATGCAGTTATCAAGGAAACCTTACGATTATACCCTCCAGTGCCCATAATCTCAAGACGTAGCACGAGTGATATCGAATTACGTAAGATTGTTGTACTATTTTTGTTTGTAATAGTAATTAGTTATTAAATATTTGAAAGTGTTATTCCATATATAAGAGTAGAAAACTAAGCTTCACGCTTTTATCCCGCGTAGCAGGGTAGACAGAAAGTAGTTACTATTTTTATAGTGTTATTCCACACTTACTGATTTTGCGAGCTACGTCGGTTACTTTAGTTCTCACGGATAACCTCATTCCTGATTTTTATCCTTGAGAGATACTCCGAGCATAGCTCACTCCATAGCTCGCTGAGCGATTTTAAATCTGTGGACCAGCCCTACTGTCAGTGTCCACGTCTCGGCATCGTATGTCATTATAGGTAGGACATTGCTCGAAGACCTTCGTCTTTAGGCTTTGCGGAATTGTTGACGTAAGGACTCGACGGAGCTTGCCAAATGCCGCCCAACCTAACTGAATCCTCCTATCCGCTTCCTTCTCGAAGTTGTGTCGGCCAAGTTGTATTGTCTGGCCTAGGTAGGTGTAGTCCTGTACAACTTCAAGAAGAACGCCTTCGATCAAAAAATCAGTAAGCTGAAGTGGCAATGGGCCGGTCACGTCTGTCGCAGGACCGATGGCCGTTGGAGTAGACGAGTCCTGGAGTGGAGACCGCGTCTTGGCAAACGTAGTGTAGGACGCCCTCTGGCCCGCTGGACTGACGACATACGCAAGGTTGCTGGAGCGGGCTGGATGAGGGTTGCGGAGGACCGGAATGTTTGGCGCAAACTTGGGGAGGCCTATGTCCAGCAGTGGACTGCGAGTGGCTGACGACGATTCCACACTTAGGATTAGAAAACATCTTTGAAAAAACGTATAAAATTTGAACGCAGCGGGAATCGAACCCGCGCCTCTTGGATACCGTCCAAGCGCTCTGACCGCTAAGCCATGCGTTCTACTACCAGCTGCATCGAAATTCTTATACGTTTTTGTTATAACTTATTTATGTTGTTAGCATCTCTGTAGAGAGATTTTCACAAATTTCTACTACTTAAAGATTATTAAGAAATAATCGTTTAACAAGAGAGATTGCTATTTTATTTTAATATTTACTATTTTTAAAGTGTTATACAGAGATGCTAACAACATAAATAAGTAAGACTCAACGCCGCACTTTGTCTTAACTAGAGCGAGTAAGTGAAAATAATTTTAATATAATTACTCCCCCAAGTGGGGATTGAACCCACAACCGATCGCGATTTCAGTCAGACGCTGTCACACTGCGCCATGACCGGCCTCAGGAAAAGGGAATAATTTTTAAATTTTGATATACCAAAACACTATACCACTAACCATTGTCACTTAGAATGTCAAAATTCCACTATTTCTTACCCTATTATGCTTCTGCTTGAATAATATTATTTAAAGGTTAATAATTTTATTATGGATTTAAATGAAGTAGCTGTGTGTTTCGGTGGTGAGGAGTTTCGCTGCCATAAGCAATCTACATTTTCTTGTCACTACAAGAAAGGAAGTACTCATTTGATACTGGGTTCTTAAATTTGTGAAACCCAAAGGGAAAACCCACAACTGATTGCGTTTACAGTCCGTTGCTGATACGCATAGCGCCACGACCGGCCTCAAAATGTTTATATAGTGTTACTGTTTACTTCAAATTTATCTAAAAGTTTGTTTTAGGTTATAATTTACGTAACAGAAATATATTTAGACTTACGCGTAGCTATTTACATTATTTTAGCGTCTGGATTAATTATACCACCGGGTGTGGAGCTCGTTATTAATATTTGGGCAATTCACCGCAATCCATTCTATTGGGGTGCCGATGCCCTAGAATTCAAGCCTGAAAGGTTTCTCGTGGAACCTTGCCCAGTAATACCTAGTGCTTACATGCCCTTTAGTAATGGGCCAAGAAATTGTGTCGGTAAGAACTTTTATTTTGAAATAACTATAATGCAACAAAAATTAAAGAAAATATATATATTTATTTAAATCAAGCTTTTTTAAAGGCATTAAATGTGTATATTTTGGTATTCAGGTAGAGTATGCCTTGTGACCTTACTGTTAAGTATTTCGGATATTTTAAATTATGTATATTTTCGAATAACAAAATATACGCAATTAATTGATAGGTTTATTTAAAATATCAATCGCTAAGACCAAATATGTTATTAGGGACCATCCATAAATTACGTCATATTAATTTACTCATCCTTGTCACATTAGGAGACTACCATCAAATTGTCAAGCAATGTCACACCTTACTGACTCCCTATATCCTTAACGTGGGACTTAATTTATGAATGACCCTTTATAGATAGTTTTATTTTTAGGTTTAATGTGAATACAAATGATATAAAAAAAAATCAAATAATAGTTGGGTATCAATGAAAGATTAGAGTATATTTACCGATTCCTTACAGGTTACCAATACGCAATGCTGTCTTTGAAGACAAGTATAACCACGTTACTAAGAAAATACCGCTTGCTTCCTTCAACTAACTTTAAATACGACAAACTTAATCCACTTCGAAATTCTTTTGACATCATGTTGAAACACATCAATAATTATGAAGTCCGATTAGAGTATCGTAACAAGATAATATAATAGAATAGGATAATATAAAAATTAAAAATCAGTTTTAATAAAATATGGGAAATGAGTTTAACCAATTAATTTAATTAATTGGTAATTAATGAATGAATTGGGAACTAATTTATTGAATTTTAATAAGAAGTTTTATTTCTAAGTTATAAGCAATTTTTCGTCTTCAAGTGATTGTTGTGTGCAATTTATTTGTGTTCATTTTAAATAAAATAATACTGTTTGTTTAAAACTTCAAATAATATAATAACCAGAAGTTACTATTAGTAAACTACATGTGTAGTTCAGTTTTCTGTACAATCGTATATTACAATTTGAAGGTAAATACCTTATATATAACATTGTAATAAATTTTATTCTTTATATAATTATTCTGTTTTTTATTACTTCATACCATCGCCTTTGGAAACCTAATACATATATACTACACTCGGGATTTACAGAATTTACAAAAGCAATACATCTTGTGGGCCTGGTAAACTATTTCATATAAAGTTTATATTATAAATATAAATTCTTACAAGTACAAAGTACAAACTGTCTTTACACTGGATACTTCCTACCTCTCCTAGTTTGCAGATTTAGAGTGAAGCTAAAAAAACATATAAATGAAATTAAGTAGAAACGACAAAAATGACTTTTTGTTTGAGATATGATAGATTATTATTTTAAAATGGCAATCTTTCACCAGGACATAATTCACGTAATGAAGGTGTAGGCGCTGAAATTTAAGTATAATAAGTTTAGTGGTCAGAGCGCTTGGACGGTATCCAAGAGGCGCGGGTTCAAATCCAGCTGCGTTCAAATTTTTATACGTTTTCTCAAAAATGTTTTCTAATCCTTAGTGTGAAATAACACTTTAAAAATAGTAAATAAAATAATATTTTTTCGATTTTTATATATTCTAAGTGGACCTATTTTATAAATAAATGACTTTTTGTTTTAAATATGATAGGTTATTGTTTATAAATGGCAATCTCTCACTGGGACATAATTTAAATAATGATGGTGTAGGCGCTGAAATTTAAGGATAATAAGTTCTTTGATTTTTATACATTTTGAGTGGACTTATTATAGATGAATTAATTGTGATTAATTATTTTGCTTGAAAATACATTTCTGAATATCCGAAAGTCTATAGAGGTCAACGATGGAAGACTTGCGCGCAGTGGCGCCTACCAAACTTAAATAACTGCGAAAATTGTGTAAGGCTGCAACAGCACACATGAAATGTAAGAGGAGGGATGCAATAGAAAATGAATGTATTAGATGTGATGGATAAAAGAGATTTTGATGTGGTTTGAGGGACTAGGACTAAAAAAGGTCAATAGCACGACCGATTTGCCAGGTATCAGAATCGCCCTTTGGACTGAGTTCCAGAAAGTTAACCTGAGTGTCAAGGTGTAAATGTGTTATTATCCTCTCAAATGGTTAGTGCGACTATGGAAAATAAGGCGATAAACTTGAGGCTTTTCTGGTTTCACTCTAAGCTGGGGATTCTTGTTAGTGGTGTATGCGCCGGTATCATCAGTTCTATAAAGTGAACTAGAAATCTGGGTGAGTGTCAGAGAGTTTCTATGTAGTGTAAGGGAAAATAAAAAACACGATGTTTGACCACAAACAAATTCACAAATACACGTGGGAACGGAAAGAAAGGAAAAGTATAATTAATCTATCCCTAGTAGTTCAGTGTATTCGAAACCAAGTTGTGGACACGCGTTTGTTTAGAGTTGCTTACTTGAGAACAGTTCACAATCTAGAATAAGGGCTCTGTTTCTAGGATGGCTAAAATTGGTGGCGAATAATCGCAAAGAAACTGAAAGCTTCAAGATTCACCCATTAAAAAGAAATAAGAAGAATGGGTTTCCAAGAAGCTAGACAGTTGCGAGAAAATTACTGACAGTGTTGAAGTATGCTGGCAACATCGTATGAAATTGTATGATTGATGCTGCAACTGAGATGTATGGCGTTGGGAAAAGAGGCTTAAGTAAAAAGTGTGAGGAATTGTGGGATGATGAAGTGAAAGATGCCCTAGAAATAAAGAAAAAAACATGTCATGACTGTAAAGCCTCGAGTAAGAATAAAAGTATGAGAAAGATTAAAAAGAAAATTAACGAAACCACTGATAAATATGAAGCGTAAAAAGCGTGGTTTGGGCACTTTGAGAGAAAGAGTGATGTTATAATGGTAAGAAATATTTATGAAGCAAAGGTGAAAGGTGGTTTTCGAAAACCCAGTATCAAAGAAACTGGAGGAAGGTCAAGTAAAAAGGATGAGGACACTCTGAAAGGCATGTATGAAGAGGTTAATGACTGTGGACAAGGTAATGACGAATGACGTATTTTTAATAATAATCTAGTACCAAGTATTTGTAAATGAGTAACAAGAAATTAACTTTGTTATACGGAACTTAACGTTAGAATTATGATGCCTCAAACTTAACTTCAGTGAATGTCATACCTCAAAGTGTCTTAATTATTTATTGTTTAGTTTACTTGTGTAAATTAAAATAGGCTTTGTGTAGGTTCTCTTTGACATAGAAATATGAATTTGTCATCCAGAGATAGATCAAATATAAAGATTAAAAAATGACACATTTTGAAAGTTCTTGGCATTGTAGATATATATTATAATTATACTTAATAAACATAGATAAACAAACTCTCCTTCGGGATTTACACAGATTTTAGAAATACTAAATTGAGGCCGGTCGTGACGCAGTGTGACAGCGTCCGACTGTAAACGCGACCGGTTGTGGGCTTGATCCCCACTCGGGGGAGTGATTATATTTAAATTATTTTCATTTCCTCGCTCTGGAAAAGACAAAGTGCGGCGTTGAGTTCCACCACTCAACACGCAATGCCTCGGCTTCGGTGGAAAGCGAAGTGCAGAGTGTCTTGACACTAGGTACTTTCTACCTACCCTGCTATGCAGGATAAAAGCGTGAAGCTAAAAAAAAACTATAGCTAATAAAGCAATACCTAATTTAGTGGTATGCGGAAAAGTGTCGTTCAATTTTTTGCATACCAATAACGTACCTTTAAAAACTTTTAAATTTTATATTCTTTTACAACGCAGGATTTTTTGTAAATTGAAAAAATAACAAACTACAACTTTGTAGTTTACTATTTTTTTGAGCAATCATGTAATAAATATTAAAATAGTTAACGATATATTACGGCATTTATTTTCGTTGACCCTTTGTATGAATGGCCTGAGAACGACGATCTATTGTTCGGCTGTTTAGTTCAAGGACAGGTGTAGGTTAGATTATTCAAAAGTTTTTTTACGCCATTGATAAAAAAAATTTAAAGAATTCTTTTAAGAAAGATTTCTTTAAATTTTTTTAGCTTTGCGCTTCCCTTGGCAGGGTAATCATAAACAACTTAGTGTCAAGACACTCTGTTGACTACTTAGATCCACATTTCCAAATTATGCTGGTTAATGCAGATAGAATCTATTTCCCCTCTACTTCTCTTACCTAAATTCATATTTTCGTTTTTCATTGAGTTCATAATATTGTGAAAAGACTAGTATGACTATTAATAGACTATATTATTGTGACTATAAATACTCTATAATACTCCAGCCTATCACCGTCCACTGCTGAACGTAGGCCTACCACAAAGATCACCAACCATCCCGACCCCGGGCATCCACCTTTTTTTCAATCGTCTGTCCATCGTGCTGCAAGGCGTCCTACAATACGCCTGTCAAATGCGGTCTCCTCTCTAACATTGTCAGCTCCACAGACTATCGTTGTGGCTGGCCCAATGCTACTTCGGCGTTCTGATTCTACGCACAGTATCGAAAATTTTGGTTCCCCCGCACACGAGATCATTACAAATTTTAACGAATGGAGTTCCAAGCATTTTGCATCCCAAAGCTGGCTGAGCTATCTCTAATTTTTAAACCAGTTTCACGGCGTCGGTCATTATAGGTAGGACGCACTGATTTCGTTTTAATAATATTCCTCCCAACTCTCACTCGTCTTGAAGAAAGGTCTAGACTGTTCAACATTTCTCACAAATCGTGCAAAGTTTCTTCCATGACAACTATATCGTCGGCAAATCTCAGGAATGACAGGTATTGACCATTGACTTTTATACTGCATCCGTTCTAGTCGAGCGTCTTGAAGGCATCTCACCCTCCGACACGTAGCGGACGTTCACGTAGCCTTAAGATACTGTTCTCTGATGCATCCTAATCTTTATGACCTGAGAGGATCTTAGTCACATAAATTTACCATTGGCTCTTGTACTATGATCTGTAAGCGAAGTGCTTTTGTACGTAATTACGTATAAAAATATATTTATTTGCGTTTAGATATTTGTTCGGCTTACTTGTGCCTGTATACTTGTGCCGTATATCATTTGGCTTTGCAATTTCATACAATGTTTATTTTTTGGTGTATAATTATTATTATCATTTTAGTTTTAGTAATTTATTATAGGTGGAAATCAAAAAAATTTATAGAACTTCATAAGGAAATAGGAAATGACACTTTATATTTGCCGGTCATAGGTCACGCATATAAATTTATAGGAACTAATGAAGGTGAGTTTTTAGTATTATTTACATAAGAGAAGAATTTGTTTGAGCAGATTCTTTTGTTCAGCTTCCTTGTTCGGGCTACTCTCTCTACCTAACCAAATTTGCAATTATCATAAAAAGAAAGGAGTCTTCATAATTTTTACGTGACCTTCCTGCAATATTATTTCTACTGTGTTTTCGAAAATCAACTGAGGTACTCCCCAACCTTTTATACCGCTCATCTATGCTTCATATATATTTTTCATCATCCTATCGACTAGGCCAATGAATGATTTTCTCTATCATGGTTGCCTTTTTCAGTATTTCTTCGTTGCACATGTGATCAGCTAATCTAACTACACATATCTGACGAAGATAGCATCTGTCGTTGCCGTATAGCAGCGTTGGTACTATACGGCGGTGCTGATATTTTACTATTTTTAAATAATTTTTCCACACTTATAATTTTTTTGGTAGTCGTGAAAATGTAAAGTCGTGTGTTTACGAGCTTGGCTCATTTCGCATAAAAAATGTATAATAAATCTGATTAATTTCATATTGAGTTGCGCTACCCAACATGTTTTCTACTTAGTACTGGATACCTTTTTCTACCATATACAATACATTAGAATGTGTAAAAAATTTGAAATTTTAGATTGCATGAAGACTATAATTTCAGCTGCCTGGCAAGCGTTCGGACGAAAACATTGCGCAGTGACTATGTGGATGGCACATAAATTTATAATGTGTATGTATGGTTTTTTTTATACTAGTTGAAGTCCGCAAGATAATTTGTGTCGGTTATAACACATGGGATCCCGATATTGAAATACAACGTTTCTTCGTTGAGACCATCCTGACGCAGAGTGGCGGTGCCGCGATTGGTTTTGGGTTCGATCCCACTTGGGGTAATGATTGCGTATAAATTATTTTTAATGCGGAAAGCATTGGTATGGCAAACATCCGGCGTTTAGTTCCAAGAGAAATACACGATATCTCAAATTGGGGCGGAAATTGGAAATTGGAGTGTCTTTACACTATTTATTCTTTAGCTACCCTGCTATGTGGAAATGATGTCGATGTGTTACTAAATATAATAAGTTAGTTGATTATTATTAATAGTTTTCAATTTTTCTTTATTTTATTTCCTCGCTCCGGTAAGACAGATTAGGGCGTGAAATGAAAAACATTTCAAAGGAAATGATAAACACCGCATTTGACTAGATATGTATTATTCATATTTATTTTTTTCTTTCGCAATAGCAATAACAGATCCAATACAAGCTGCTATTATATTAAAGACCACGCACGATAAAGACTTTATTCACAAAATGATGAAACACTTGTTGGGCAACGGCACAGTCTTCACTCCACGTAAGTTGTTTTATATTTTCAATTTCATGGTTCTCGTGTTGATGGTAAAGTAGGTAGAAAGATATACGTATATATATAGATATGTAATAGCACACCGCTGTGTACTAAGACATATTTACCTTTACATATTTAGATACATGAATATTTTTCTATGACCATTACAGATACGTGATTATGAGATTTACACTCACTTTAGTAAATACTACTGTTAAGACACGCACGCACACGCACACATAGAAACCATTTATCAATCTGTAATCTTTTATAAGTTTATAATATTATTTTTTCTCTTAAACGAAGTTCTAAAAGGCTATATTTATATATTCAGTTATTATTTGAAATATATCGAGTTGGATATTGAACGCCACATTTTGTTTTATTAAGCGAGGAAATTACAAACAGACACACAATCTTGCTATTACAATTTCATAGTCTACTTACTAGGGGCATATTATGGTTGCTTATTGTATCAGTATATGTACACCTTTGTTATGTTAAATACGGTTAGTACGAACAGTTCTACTACATGTAATTTTCATTCTATCATTGCAGAAATAGCTCTCGGTGTCAATATTAATATACAAAATCAATCTGATCATGAATTCTTTATGGCATTCAAAGAATATTTCAAAAACGTTGCGACGCGTTTGCGTCAGCCTTGGCTACTAGCAGATGCCCTTTACAAATTATTACCAGCTGGCAGACGACAAGAGAGAAACAAGAAAATTATTGATTGACGATGTAAGTTTATTTGGGAAAATATGACTTAATTTTAATTCAGTGAGATAGGATATGGCGTGGCGTAGTAGTACGTGTTCTCTATTCGATCCCAAGTTAAAGCATTGTTTATATATTTACTTTTCATTTCACTTTTACTGGCAATGCAGAGTGCGGCGTTGAGTTACGTATACACAAAATCTCGATATAATATAAAAAGTAAGGAATGAATTCCTTAATTTGGGAAAAAGAGTATGTACAAAGAAACAGCAACAATGAAAAAAAAACAAAACTAAAACGCAGAATTGACTATACATGAATGTATATACGTTTACGTTTATTTTTTCAGTTGATTCAGAAAAAGAAGACTTTAATACATTCAGAAGAAGAGTCAGGAGAAATAGCTGATGGTAATAATATGATTTGTCAATTTTAATTTAATAAACAAAATTTAATACTTTATTTGAATTTTAAGTAATTTTTACCGCATTCATTAAATTATTAAGGTAGGTGATCTTTATTCAGACGTTATTAGACGTTATAGCGTTATTATATACTCGGACCAAACAATTCAAAGACAAAATACAGTCATATCGATCCGTTTAGTAGTTTTTGTGTGAAAGACAAATAGCAACCAAATATCAAACCTTGGGTGTATATTATAATTATGAATTTCTTAAACAACGTATTTGATATAAGGTTAATCATCAAGTGTTTTCGAATTTTCGAATAATATCATATAGTATTTAATATAAAATACGTTTTTATATAACAATTTAAACGTAGCGTGACTCAGGCCCGCATCTCTTGGAAATATTTCAAGCGCTCTGACCATTAAGTTATACGTCGAAATTCGGTAAGGCTTATTGCATATTACTTTACCACACTAAGAAAATGAAATTTTAAAACGTATAAAATATGAACGTCGTGAAGCTAACGGACGATATTTCAAAAAAAACTTTTATTTATATTTCAGTCAAAACAGGAAGAGCCAATATAAAAACATTTCTCGAGCTAATGATAGAATCTTCCGAACTGACTGACAAAGGCTACACGCACGAGGAGCTGCGTGAAGAGGTACTTACACTTACTCTCGCAGGCACTGATACGTCTGCAGCTGGAGCATGTTACACTCTGGTAATGTTGTCCCAACACCCTGATATTCAAGAGAAGGTGTATCAAGAGTAAGTGAACCATGACTTTACTTAATAAAAAACTTCTTCCCTCGTCCCTCTTACGCTTCATCCTCATATATATAGCTTACTGATAACTGATGTCGGTGGCGCAACCTAATATTGCTCGGCATCACTGAGGCTAATATCCTTGGCTTAGGTTAACGGCTATGGCGATGTTGGATGATTATATCTTGACTGCTGCTGTCTTGAGTTGCAACAGTGATGGTTGTACGATTTCGGACGTTGATATAACTTGTGGTACGCGACTGTCGGGGTTCAGTGAGCTTTATAGCTTATTGATAACTGATGTCGGTGGCGCGCCTTGTATCTTCTCTGATATTGTCTTACGTTGCGCATGCGATACTTGTACGGCGTCGGGTTTAGATATAATTTGTTTCTATGTCGTTTTACACCCCTAGTGTGGGATTAATGGTTATGTGACACTTATATGTCTCATGCGTTTCGTAATATGTTTTAGTGGCGTTCTTGAGAGGAGTGCTGTACTATTATCTCACGAAATGCTGAAGTACGTAATGGTGTTCGACTGTTTGTCTAGCGCCTTGTTTGGTAATAGAACGCATAATGTGACATACGACAGTCAGTGTTCGGCAAATTTATGGCTGATATCTGATGTCGGTGGCACCGAACCGAGTTTAATTGTTGGTTTTGACAAACGGCTGCTACGTATGTGCTGTGCGTGAATATAATACAACGGCCGCCTAGCGGTTGTGCGTCTGAACTGATATGCGAACCGGAATGTAATATTGGTCTGGCAGGCCAATCGACGTATCATCATCATGTATTGGTCTCACAAACCAATCCACGGCTTATATTGGTCTCACAAACCAATCGACGATATATATTGGTCTCACAAACCAATCCGCGACTTATATTGGTCTCACAAACCAATCAACGGCTTATATTGGTCTCACAAACCAATCATCATCACAAATCTATCTTATAATAAACTATCGAACAGGTAACTAATAATTGATCGTTTGCAAAGGCATTGTAAGTATCATATACGTTAACTGTTCCACTGCGTTGCGTCTCGGAGGGTTCAATATACCAAGGTTTTAAGAATCACGGTCGGTCGGAATTCACGGCTAGCGGCGGGGTGGGGCCGCTTTGGCTACCTTTTCTCTTACTATGATTACCTCTAATGGTGCATTATATGTGGGAGAAAGGTAGGACGCGCTTTCGGCTTTTCCTCGGACAAGCCGTTGGTGATCCCAATGGAACGTTAATGAAAGATATTACAAATGAAAAACCCTATCTGATGGCAAATAAATTCATGTACGAGTCGATACCTTTTGATGGCAAATATATAATAAATGAGATTACCTTCTGATGGTTAATTATACAAATTTAATATATTGCGTTTTAAATTTCTTAACACTGTTACCTCTGAATCTCTAAAAGATCTTGAGTTACATACGAATACAACATTAAATGGGTCCTAACCACGTGACGTATCATGAGCCAAGGCATGATTTTATAATTATAATAATGATATATGAGATATGGGGGGGGGGGGGAGATGAACGTTACAATGTATCTTGTTACCTTACTATTAAGTATTTGAAATTCCGGATATTTTTAATTATCATATTAATTTACCCATCCTTGTCATATTAGGAGATTACCATCAAGTTGTCAAGCAATGTCACACCTTACTGACTCCCTATGTCCTCCTTAACGTGTGACGTCATTTATGAATGACCCTTTATATTGATCATTTTATTTTTAGGTTTTATGTGAATACAAATGATATAGAAAAAAATCAAATAATAGTTGGGGTAAATGAAAGACTTATCATATTATTGTTTTTTACATTCACAAATTTATATTTACCGATTCCTTACAGGTTACCAATACGCAATGCTGTCCCTGAAGACAAGTATAACCACATTACTAAGAAAATACCGCTTGCTTCCTTCAACTAGCTTTAAATACGACAAACTTAATCCGCTTCGAAATTTTTATGACATCATGTTGAAACACGTCAACAATCACGAAGTGCGAATAGAGTATCGTAACAAGAATAACATAATAAAAGAGAATAATACTAAAATTAAAAACTAGTTTTAATAAAATATGGGAAATGAGTTTTACCAATTATTTTAATTAATTAATTAATCAATGAATCAATTGGTAATCAATGAATGAATTAGTAAATTAAATGTGTAGTTCAGTTTTCCCTACAATCATATACTACAATTTGAAGATAAATACTTTATAAAAAACATTGTAATAAATCTGAATTTTTATACGAATATTTTTTTTTTATTATTTCATACCATCGCCTTTGACAATCTAATACATATATATACTATACTCAGGATTCGCAGAATCTACAAAAGCAATACATCTAGTGGGCCTGGTAAAGTATTTCATCTAAAGTTTATATTATAAATATAAATTCTTACCAGTACAATGTACGACATGTCTTTACACTGGGTACTTCCTGTTTATTCTAGTATGCAGATTAAAAGCGTGAAGCTGAAAAAAATCATATAAATTAAATTTAGTGGATACGACGTAAATGACTTTTTGTTTTAGATATAATAGATTATTGCTTTACAATGGCAATCTCTCACCAGGACGTAATTAAAGTTATGATAGTGTAGGCATTGAAATTTAAGGAAAATAAGTTCTTTGATTTTTGATTTTTATACATTTTAAGTGGACTTATTTTAGCCGAATTAATCATTTAATCATTTTACTTAAAATACATATCTGAATATCCGCTGCAACAATACACGCCATGTCCAAGAAGGCGAGAATTAGAGAACGGAGCTACAAATAGCTACATGAAATGTAAAAGGAGGGATTCAACAGAAAATGAATGCATAAGATGTGATGGATCAAAGAGATTTGGATGTTGATTGTGTGACTGAGACTAAAAAAAGGGCAATAGTACAACCGATTTGACAGGTAATAGAATCGCTTTCTGGGCTTGAGTTTCAGAAAGTGAACGAGGGTGTCAAGGTGTAAATATGTTATTGTCCTTTCGATTAGTTAGTGCAACGATGGAAAACAAGGCGATCTACTTGAGGCTGCTATGGGTTCGCTCTAAGCTGGTGATTCTTGTTAGTATCATTATGTAAGGAGTAGAATTGTTTGTGGCAAACACAATGTTTGACCACAAACAAATTCACTAATATATGTGGGAACGGTGAGAAGGGCAAAGCATAATTGATATATTCCTAGTAGTTTAGTGTATTCGTAACCAAGTTATGGACACGCGTGTGTTTAGAGTTGCTTATTTGAGAACAGTTCACTATCTATAATAAGGGATCTATTTGTAGGATGGCTAAGAGGGAAAACGAATAATCGCATAAAACGTTGAAAGCTTCAAGATTCACCGATTAAAAAGAAATAAGAAGAATGGGTTTCCAAGAAGCTAGACAGTTGCGAAAAAATTACTGAGAGTGTTGAAGTATGCTGGCAACATCATATGAAATTGTATGATTGAAGCTGCAACTGAGATGTATGGCGTTGGGAAAAGAGGCTTAAGTAAAAAGTGTGAGGAATTGTGGGATGATAAAGTGAAAGATGCCGTAGAAAGAAAGAAAAAACATGTCATGACTGTAAAGCCTCGAGTAAGAATAAAAGTATGAGAAAGATTAAAAAGAAAGAGCATAAGTTGCAAAAGTATTTAACGAAAACACTGATAAATATGAAGCGTAAAAAGCGTGGTTTGGGCACTTTGAGAGAAAGAGTGATGTTATAATGGTAAGAAATATTTATGAAGCAAAGGTGAAAGGTGGTTTTCAAAAACCCAGTATGAAAGAAACTGGAGGAAGGTCAAGTAAAAAGCATGAGGACACTCCGAAGGGCATGTATGAAGAGGCTAATGACTGTGGACGAGGTGAAAGAGATCGTACAGGGACCGTAGCGTTAGGCACTCCGTCCTTTCTTTTGTTTAGCAGATGGCGATATCATTAAAAATGAAGTAGAGAATGCTGTACGAAGGTCTTCGAAAATGCATTTTCAAAATAAATGCGATGAATCCGCTTAAACTTCGCTTCGTCATGGTTTCAAGTGTCTAACTATGAATGACGTGTTTTTAAAAATAATCTAGTATCATGTATTTGTAAATGAGTAACAAGAAATTAACTTTGTAATACGGAACATTGGAACGGAACTGTGGAATAGGTCTCAAACTTAACTTTAGTGAATGTGTCTTACCTCAAAGTGTCTTAATTATTTGGTGTTTAGTTTACTCGTGTTAATTAAAATAAGCTCTATCTAAGTTCTCTTGGACATAGAAATACGAATTTCTTCCAGAGACAGAGCGAATATAAAAATTAAAAAATGACACATTTTCAAATGTCCTTGCATTGTAGAATTAAGTATTATAATTATACTCAATGAACATAGATAAACAAACTCTCCTTCGAGATTAAAACAGATTTTAGAAATACTAGCTATAGCAAATATATTTAAAGAAATACCTAACTTAGTGATATGCGAAAAAGTGTCGTTCAATTTTTTGCGTACTAATAACGTACCTATTAAAATTTTAAATTTTATATTCTTTTACAACGCAGGTTTTTTTATTTGTAAATTTAAAAAAAATAACAAACTACAATTTGGTAGTTTGTAAAAAATATATATATAAAATTACCATATTGTAATTAAAATTTGGTACTGGTACATATTTTTTGTTTGGAAACATTAGAGCTTACAGGTGAGGTTTTTGCTCTAAAAGAAGCAATCCTGTTTCCCACAGACTGCTTTTTTTACAGACTCATTAAATTGCTTATTGGCTAAAAAGCAAGAACAAATATATATTTAATAAAAAAACAACTTTGATATTTTAATTCTTCGAATTTGCAAAAAAATTAAAAATTATCCAAAAAAGTGCGAAACACCAATTTACTATTTTTGCCCAATATTTGTTGTCTCTTGCAAAAACTCATTTGGATAGTTCTTGGAAGAGTCATTGGTAATCATCTAAACGTCTAAAACACAAAAGTTACGCGCCGATTCAAGTAAAGATTCTAAAACGCCCATTGTTTTACAGATTGAAACATGCAGACCGCTGTGTTAATTCAATGCCTGACTGCCATCTCCCACTGAGAGTTCTCCGTCTTATAAATATTAATTCTCTGTTAATGTTCGTGTTTAGTTTTCTGTGTAAATATACTAAAAGAAATTAAATTAAACTCAAGATTAACATAATTTGTAGAGTATTATTTGTATTCTAACCATTTTTTGTGTAAATTACATAAATATGTATATTGTGTTGTTTTGTTGTAGATGCCAACTTTTTACTGGATCTGGATTATAAAAAAATACATGTAATGTAAAGCTGTATTGGAATTCATTTTTTTCTGTACAACGTCCTTCAAGTTCTCTTATCAATGTGATATTAGAACACTCCAAAGTGAGATAGGTTTGATAGCAAAAATAAAAGCTTTCTTTAAAGAGTGTATACCTCATAACACACTTACTCTAAGAGTAAGCAATACAAATAGTAAAAGTAAATTTATTAGAAGCCAATGCACTTTATCTAAGTGATTATGTTAGTTAGTGAGACTCAAAAGAGTTTGCAAGTAACACAATATAAAATAATATAATATAAATATAAAATAATATGTAAATAATATGATATAAAATTAATAATAACTACGTAAATAGAAAGATTCGGAACTACATTAGATATTGATAGGAAAGTAAGTTTTTGCATGATTCATGCACAAACGATCAGACAGGCTCGGTAGATATTATAGATATGTATATGAACATAAGTTTTTTTAGTTTGAGCCAACATTTATTGTAAAATTGGGAAATACTATCATATACATATCTATAATATCTACCGAGCCTGTCTGATCGTTTGTGCATGAATCATGCAAAAACTTACTTTCCTATCAATATCTAATGTAGTTCCGAATCTTTTTATTTACGTAGTTATTATTAATTTTATATTATATTATTTGCATATTATTTTATATTTATATTATATTATTTTATATTGTGTTACTTGCAAACTCTTTTCAGTCTCACTAAGTAACATAATCACTTAGATAAAGTGCATTGGCTTCTAATAAATTTACTTTTACCATTTGTATTGCTTACTCTTAGAGTAAGTGTGTTGTGAGGTATACACTCTTTAAAGAAAGCTTTTATTTTTGCTATCAAACCTATCTCACTTTGGAGTGTTCTAATATCACATTGATAAGAGAACTTGAAGGACGTTGTACAGAAAAAAATGAATTCCAATACAGCTTTACATTACATGTAAAAAAAGAGATCCAGTAAAAAGTTGGCATCTACAATAAAACAACACAATACATATATTTATGTAATTTACACAAAAATGGTTAGTATACAAATAATACTCTACAAATTATGTTAATATTGAGTTTAATTAAATTTCTTTTAGTACATTTACACAGAAAACTAAACACGAACATTAACAGAGAATTAACATTTATAAGACGGAGAACTCTCAGTGGGAGGATTTCATAGAAAACATGGAGGAGTTTAGGAGAACTAAAAAGGATATGAAAGGAGGTGCCTTCGTCAACACCATACTCGCACAAGAAATGGTCCCTGACCCTGATCTTAGCCAGATGAACAGTTGTGCATGAGTGTCCAAGGCGCAGATGGCAGTCAGGCATTGAATTAACCCAGAGGCCTGCATGACTCAATCTGTAAAACCATGCCAAAACCAAATGAGTTTTTGCAAGGTACAACAAATACTGGGCCAAAATTCAAAGTTGTTTTTTTATAAATATCAAAGTTGTTTTTTTATAAAATATATATTTGTTTTTGCTTGATAGCCAATAAGCAATTTAATGAGTCTGTAAACAAAGCAGTCTGTGGAAAAGCGTAAACAGGATTGCTTCTTTTAGAGCAACAACCTCACCTGTAAGCTCTAATGTTTGCAAACAAAAAATATATACCAGTACCAAATTTTAATTACAATAATTAATTAGTAATTAAAGTAATTTTATATATGTATTTTTTACAAACTACCAAGTTGTAGTTTGTTATTTTTTTAAATATACAAATAAAAAACCTACATTGTAAAAGAATATAAAATTTAAAATTTTAATAGGTACGTTATTAGTATGCAAAAAATTGAACGACGCCTTTTCGCATACCACTATATTAGGTATTGCTTTAAGTATATTTGATATAGTATTTCTAAAATCTGTTTTAATCTCAAAGAAGAGTTTGTTTATCTCACCTGTAAGCTCTAATGTTTGCAAACAAAAAATATATACCAGTACCAAATTTTAATTATAATAATTAATTGGTAATTAAAGTAATTTTATATATGTATTTTTTACAAACTACCAAGTTGTAGTTTGTTATTTTTTTAAATATACAAATAAAAAACCTACATTGTAAAAGAATATAAAATTTAAAATTTTAATAGGTACGTTATTAGTATGCAAAAAATTGAACGACGCCTTTTCGCATACCACTATGTTAGGTATTGCTTTAAGTATATTTGATATAGTATTTCTAAAATCTGTTTTAATCTCAAAAAAGAGTTTGTTTATCTAAGTTCATTGAGTATAATTATAATACTTAATTCTACAATGCAAAGACCTTTGGAAATGTGTCATTTTTTAATCTTTATATCTCTGGAAGAAATTCGTATTTCTATGTCCAAGAGAACTTAGATAGAGCCTATTTTAATTAACACAAGTAAACTAAATACCAAATAATTAAGACACTTTGAGGTAAGACACATTCACTAAAGTTAAGTTTGGGACCTATTCCACAGTTCCGTTCCAATGTTCCGTATTACAAAGTTAATTTCTTGTTACTCATTTACAAATACATGATACTAGATTATTATTAAAAACACGTCATTCATAGTTAGACACTTGAAACCATGACGAATCTTTGCCAGAATAAAGTTTTAAACGAAACCATGTAGTTTAAGCGGATTCATCGCATTTATTTTGAAAATGCATTTTTGAAGACCTTCATATAGCATTATCTACTTCATTTTTAATTATGTCGCCATCTGCTAAAGAAAGAAAGGACGGAGTGCATAACGCTACGGTCCCTGCACGGTCTTTTTCACATCTTCCACTGTCATTAGCCTCTTCATAAATGCCCTACGGAGAGTCCACATGCTTTTTACTTGACCTTCCACCAGTATCTTCGATACAGGGTTTTCGAAGATCAATCGAGGTCTCCCTTAACCTCTCTCGTACCAATCACTTTTACTTCATAAATCTTTCTTACGTTTTTCACCCTTTATATTTATCAGTTCTTTCGTTAAGTGCTTTTGCAAATTATGCTCTTTTTTAATCTTTCTCATAGTTTTATTCTTACTCTATATAGTATATATGTATTAGATTATCAAAGGTGATGGTATGAAATAATAAAAAAAAATAGAATATTCGTACAAAAATTCAGATTTATTACAATGTTTATTTTAAGTATTTACCTTCAAATTGTAATATACGATTGTACAGAAAACTGAACTACACATTTAGTTTACCAATTCATTCATTGATTACCAATTAATTAAAATAATTGGTAAAACTCATTTCCTATATTTTATTAAAACTAGTTTTTAATTTTAGTATTATTCTCTTCTATTATGTTATTCTTGTTACGATACTCTATTCGCACTTCGTAATTATTGACGTGTTTCAACATGATGTCATAAGAATTTCGAAGCGGATTAAGTTTGTCGTATTTAAAGCTAGTTGAAGGAAGCAAGCGGTATTTTCTTAGTAATGTGGTTATACTTGTCTTCAAGGACAGCATTGCGTATTGGTAACCTGTAAAGAATCGGTAAATATACATTTGAAAATGTAAAAAACCATAATACGATACGTCTTTCATTTACTTGTCTTTCATTTACTTTATTTGTATTCACATAAAACCTAAAAATAAAATTATCTATAAAGGATCATTCATAAATTACGTCACACGTTAAGGAGGATATAGGGAGTCAGTAAGGTGTGACATTGCTTGACAACTTGATGGTAGTCTCCTAATGTGACAAGGATGGGTAAATTAATTATGGGTAAATTAAAATATTTACTATTTTTAAAGTGTTATTCCACACTTAGGATTAGAAAACATTTTTTGAAAAAACGTATAAAAATTTGAAAGCAGCGGGATTCGAACCCGCGCCTCTTGGACGGTATCCAAGAGGCTCGGGTTCGAATCCCGCTGCGTTCAAATTTTTATACGTTTTTTTTCAAAAAATGTTTTATAAGACGTAATTTATGGATGGTCCCTAATAACATATGTATTTAGTCTGAGCGATTTTAAATAAACTTATCAATTAATTGCGTATATTTTGGTACTCAAAAATTTACATAATTTAAAATATCCGGAATTTCAAATACTTAATAGTAAGGCCACAAGGTACATTCTATCTGGATACCAAAATATGCGCAATTAATGCCTACTAAAAAGCTTTTTTTTAATATATAAATATTTTCTTTAATTTTTATTGCATTATAACTATTTCAAAACAAAAGTTCTTACCGACACAATTTCTTGGCCCATTACTAAAGGGCATGTAAGCACTAGGTATTACTGGGAAAGGTTCCACGAGAAACCTTTCAGGCTTGAATTCTAGGGCATCGGCACCCCAATAGAATGGATTGCGATGAATCGCCCAAATACTAATAACGAGCTCTACACCCGGTGGTATAATTAATCCAGATGCTGAAATAATAAACATAGCTACGCGTAAGTCTAAATATATGTCTGTTACGTAAATTATAATCTAGGTAACACTATACAAGCATTCTGGCATTGTGCGTATCAGTATCGGACTATAATCGCAATGAATTTTGGGTTCGATTCCCATTAATTTGAGTACCTAGTATCAAATGGATATTTCCCTTGTACCATCCATAGTAAAGTTATTAAGCTTCGAATATTATTATTCGAGCAAAATTAAAAACGGGTAAGAAATAATGAAATTATGACTTTCTATGTGATAATTGTTGGTGATATGGGGGGTTGGTAGGAACGACCACACCACTACTCTCTTCTCACCACTCTGTTTACTTAAAACAAATTATACTATTTACAATAATATTTAATGTAATTAAATAGGAATTTCGGAATATTTTTTAGTTCCAATCACACTATGATCAAAATTTTAATATGCTTTCTAATAATATTTTCTAATCCTATGTGTGGAATAATACTTTAAAACATTAAAATCCTAATTACTAGAAATAAAATAGTACAATTATCTTACGTAATTCAATATCACTTGTGTTATGTCTTGTGACTATAGGCACTGGAGGGTATAGACGTAAGGTTTCCTTGATAACTGCGTCCATGTATTTTAGTCGTTGTAAATCTGCTATCTCAATAGGTTTGTTTGGATCTTCAAATACATCCAAAATTCTTGAAGAAGAAGAAAAATACAAAATTAGGGTAGAGAGAAAGATTTAAGAACAAGGAAATGCGGTAAGTTATCTGGTAAATATAATTAGTAGAGATGGAACATATGATATATATTAGATTCGTTAACGGTACTGTCTCTGCATTAACGGGACAACAAAACGGCAGCATAGTTGCGCGTATTGCCGTTCATAATACAGTTCTGAATCTGGAATGTGTTGAAAAAAGATTGTTAAAAATGAATGCCGTAGAAATCGCACTCTTCGCCAGAATTCAGAATCTGTTTAGCTGATGGTATATACAGTAAAGAGATTTGCATAATGGCAGGCGTATGCGTGAATGTTATAGTGAGAATGAAGAAGAACGTGCTCAGGCGATTTGCGCACGTCAAAAGCATGGATAATGAAAGAATGGTGAGAAAGATTTTGCAAAAAAAAGGTGAGCAGTACGAAAATCGGGGGAGACTGCGGCTAAGCTTCGAAAACACTGCATCAATGACTGTGAAGGTAAAACGTATAGGGACCCCACAAAGAGAATTCATGAGGAGATAAATTACTGGGGTTGAAGCGTAAGAGAGAGGAGGGAAGATGTTTTCCATTAAGAAAAAGACGGATCACTTACTCTTGATACACCTTCTCTTGAATATCAGGGTGTTGGGACAACATTACCAGAGTGTAACATGCTCCAGCTGCAGACGTATCAGTGCCTGCGAGAGCAAGTGTAAGTACCTCTTCACGCAGCTCCTCGTGCGTGTAGCCTTTGTCAGTCAGTTCGGAAGATTCTATCATTAGCTCGAGAAATGTTTTTATATTGGCTCTTCCTGTTTTAACTGAAATTTAAATTAAAAAAAATATTGAATTGCGTCTGTTATCTTCACGACGTTCATATTTTATATGTTTTAGTTTAATCTTAGTGTGGTAAAGAAATATGCAATCAGCGTTTTAAAATTTCGACGTATGACTTAATGGTTAGAGCGCTTGAAATATTTCCAAGAGATGCGGGCGTGAGCCACGCTACGTTTAAATTACTATACGCCCATATTAAACACGTATTTTATATTAAATATTTTATGATACTTGTAATTATATTTGCTTAATAATAATATTATTAAGATGATTAACCTTATATCAAATACGTAGTTTAAGAAATTCATAATTATAATATACACCCAAGGTTTCATTTTTTTACTTTTTAGATAAAATCTTTTTAAATGTGATTGTGTAATTTGGTCTGAATATTACGATACCGCTCACCTACCTTAATAATTTAATGATTGCGGTAAAACAATCCTAGAATTCAAATAGTAGTAAAAGTATTAATTTTTTTATTATTTAATTCAGCTATGAAATTTAAATTTATAATGAAATGATTAAGGCCGGTCGTGGCGCAGTGTGACAGCGTCCGACTGTAAACGCGACTGGTTGTGGGTTTGATCCCCACTCGGAGGAGTGGTTATATTTAAATTATTTTCACTTCCTCGCTCTGATAAAGACAAAGAGCGGCGTTAAGTTCAACCTCTGAACACGCAATGCCTCTATTTCAGGTGGATAGCGAAGTACGGAGTGTCTTGACACTAGGTACTTTCTGTCTACCCTGCTATGCGGGATAAAGCGTGAAGCTAAAAAACAAAAAAAAGATATGAAATTAAACTTGACAAATCATATTATTACCATCAGCTATTTCTCCTGACTCTTCGTCTGAATGTATTAAAGTCTTCTTTTTCTGAATCAACTGAAAAATAAACGTAAACGTATATACATTCATGTTTAGTCAATTCTGCGTTTCAGTTTTGTTTTTTTCACTGTTGCTGATGTTTTATACATACTGTTTTACCCTAATTAAGGAATACTCAGAGAATCCAGTTATAAGAAGAAAGTCGTGTTTTCTTAAATAAACTTACATCGTCAATGAAATTGTACATTATTTTCTTATTTCTCTCTTGTCGTCTGCCAGCTGGTGATAATTTGTAAAGAGCATCTGCTAGTAGCCAAGGCTGACGCAAACGCGTCGCAACGTTTTTGAAATATTCTTTGAATGCCATAAAGAATTCATGATCAGATTCATTTTGTATATTAATATTGACACCGAGAGCTGTTTCTGCAATGATAGAATGAAAATTACACGTAGTAGAACTGTTCATACAAACCGGATATAAAGATAGCTTTGGTTTTTTCATATCAACCATGGTGAATGCTTAGTTCAACTAATTACGACGTTTTCAAAAGTTATTTCCAAGTGTTTAGTCATCATGGCGCAATGAGACAGCCTCTAACTGTGAGATTTGTTATAAGTTCGAATAGCACTAGGGGAACGATTTTAAATAATAAGTACCAAATCCCTCGTCTGGTGAGATGAAATGCGGCGTTGTGTTTAATCATTTAATGTTTCGTTTTCAGGTAAATACCTGATTGAAATGCCATCTAGAAAAAAAACATAGTTTTTTTAACTAAACATATTACCGCAAAGCGAATCCAAAGCGTAAGGACAAAAGTAATCGAACATTGAAAAATTCCCCTTTCCCACTTTAGATTCTAGTAATTCAGCTGTCACTTTACTGTTTGCTTCAAAAATACATATGAATTTGCTGAGATATCTCATTGAGAAAGACGGTGCTAGAATTTTACGTCTTCGTTGCCAGAATTCATCTGCAATAAACGTCAAAATTTAGTTATATGACAGATAACGTAATTAATAGATGTAGTAACACAACAAAGGTGTACATATACTGAGACAATAGGTAACCATAATATGCCCCTTGTAAGTAGACTATGAAATTATAATAGCAAGATTATGTGTCTGTTTGTAATTTCCTCGCTTAATAAAACAAAATGTGGCGTTCGATAGCCAACTCGACATGTCTCAAATAATAACTGAATATATAAAACCTATTTTTAAAGTGTTATTCCACACTTAGGATTAGATTTCAAAAATGTTTTCAAAAATGTTATATAAAACCTTTTAGAAATTCGTTCAAGAGAAAAATAATTATTAACTTTTAAAAGATGAAAGATTACATTTTTGAAAAAACGTATAAAAATTAGAACGCAGCGGGATTCGAACCCGCGCCTCTTGGATACCGTCCAAGCGCTCTGAGCGCTAAGCCATGCGTTCTGCTACCAGCTGTGTCGAAAGTTTTATAAGTTTGTTACAGCTTATTTATGTTGTTACTATCTCTGTAGAGAGATTTTTACAAATTTATACTACTTAAAGATTATTAAGAAATAATCATTTAACAAGAGAGATTGCTATTTAATTTTAATATTTACTATTTTTAAAGTGTTATTCCACACTTAGGATTAGAAAACATTTTTGAAAAAACGTATAAAATTTGAACGCGGCGGAATTCGAACCCGCGCCTCTTGGATACCGTCCAAGCGCCCTGACCGCTAAGCCATGCGTTCTACTACCAGCTGCGTCGAAATTTTTATACGTTTGTTTCAACTTATTTATGTTGTTAGCATCTCTGTAGAGAGATGAGAGGAGAGATATTAAAATAAAATAGCAATCTCTCTTGTTAAACGATTATTTCTTAATAATCTTTAAGTAGTAGAAATTTGTAAAAATATCTCAACAGAGATACTAACAACATAAATAAGCTGTAACAAACTTATAAAACTTTCGACACAGCTGGTAGTAGAACGCATGGCTTAGCGCTCAGAGCGCTTGGACGGTATCAAATTTTTATACGTTTTTTCAAAAATGTTTTGTAATCCTAAGTGTGGAAAAACACTTTAAAAATAGTAAAGATTAAAGATTGATAAATGTATGTGCGTGTACGCGCGTGTGCGTGCGTGTGTGTGCGTGTGTGTGTTATAATATTTTAAAATTTCACAACAGTAGTGCTAAAATAATATTAATTCAGATATCTAAAAAAGAAAACCCTTGTATGTTAGATTCTTTTAAGACTAACGTACTTACAAATATTACCTTACATGTACACATATATAGAAGTATCTAGCGTCAAAATTTTGTACCCCTTTCCGCCGAATTTGAAGCATTACGTGTTCAGTGGCAAAACTCAACTTCGTGTTTTATATTACCAGAGAGAAGAAATGAAAATAATTTAAATATAAGCATTTATCCGAGTAGGAATGGAACCTACAACCTATTAGCTTACAATATCTATATATATAAATATCTATATCTAAAAATATCCATATATATAAATATCTATATAGATATATTTACCTTTGTACACATCTGTGTGCTATAACACATCTCTATATATGTATATCTATATATATCCACCTACTTCACCATCGACACGAGAATCATGAAACTGAAAACGTAAAACAACTTACGTGAAGTGAAGACTGTGCCGTTGCCCAACAAGTGTTTCATCATTCTGTGAATAAAGTCTTTATCGTGCGTGGTCTTTAATATAATGGCAGCTTGTATTGGATCTGTTACTACTATTGGGAAGAAAAAAATAAATATGAATAATATATTTAATTTTGTAGCTTAATGGCATTTTTTTATTCCTTTTAAGTGTTTTATCTAGTGTCTAACCAGAACGAGGAAAGAATAATATTAAAATATATAAAATTATTAATAATGATTTATTAACTTATTATATTTACTACACTCGTCACATGTAATTAGTCGATATATGTATATATTTGTTTTTATTTGCTTCGTGTTGTCTTTCATATAGCATGGTGGCTAAAGAATAAATTGTGTCAAGATACTCCGATTTCAATTTTCCATTCAAATTTAAGACATTTTGTATCTGACGGAACTCAAGGCCGAGTCTTTACCTTACCAAAGCGGAAAACTTAAAAATAATATAAATGCAATCACTGCTCCCGGTGGGAATCCACACTAACACCAATCGTGACATTGTCCCACTACATCTCGATGGTTTCTACGAAGAGAGGATGTCTCGAAATGTCGGGATCACTCATATAACTGTCACAAGCAATTTTGCGGGCTACAACTAGTATAAAAAAATCCGTACATACACATCATAAATTTATGTGCCATCCACATAGTCACTGCGCAATGTTTTCGTCCGAACGCTTGCCAGGCAGCTGCCATTATAGTCTTCATGCAATCTAAAATGTCAAGTATTTAAATATTCTACTGTTTTTCTGTGATATAGGTAAAAAAAGGATCTGGTACTAAGACACTGTTAAGACAGCATCTTGGGTAGCGGAACTCAATGCGAAATTATTATTATTTATTATACATTTTTTAATTCTTTTTTTAGCTTTTGAGCGCCAAACGCTACAGTCTTATTGTTTTTCTTTAAGCATAGCAATTTTAAGTTTGTAATTAAAGAGGAAACACGTTCGAGGCATACCATTCATTCTGAATTTCAGATATTACGTGTTCTGTGGCGGTTTTTTCAAGCCAAATTTTGTCTTACCAATTAAACATTAAATATTTTTCTCCATGCAGAAATCAAACTAACAACCACTAGGTTTACAAATCAAATGCTGTTTATTAACCTAATAAAGCATGAGTATAATTTTTCTTTTTTTAATTAAAAAAGAGGCTGGCCGCGGCGTAGCGTCTGACTGTTAACACTATCGGCTGTGTGTTCTATTATCACTCGGGGAAATGATTATATTTAAATTATTTCCGTTTCTCCGCTCTGGTAAGACAAAGTGCGGCGTTAAGTTACACTATTAAACATGCAGTGTTAATTTCGACCCTGCTATGCGAGATAAAAGTGAGAAGTTAAAAAAATATTTTAGTAATGGTTACCAAGTAAACATGATCGACAAGAACTACCAAACAATACATAAGAATTGTTTTTATGGATTTTGTTGTTTTTTCGACATGTCCATGAGATATAAAGTGACATTTTCCATGTACAACATTAATTTAATGGCAATTTAAACTTCAGTTAGTCATATTTGACTGACCACTACGTAAACAACATTTGGGAGGATTATATTATTAAAAAAATATATATAACGTAAGGAAAGTACCTAGTGTCAAGACACTCCCTACTTTGCTTTCCACCGAATTCGAGACATTACGTGTTGAGTGGTGGAGCTCAACGCCGCAATTTGTCTTTCACCAGAGTGAGCGATCAAACCCACAACCCATCGCGTTTACAGTCAGTAGCTGTCCCACTGCGCTACGACCGGCCTCAATAACTATTACAATTTATTTTAAAATAACTTGTAATAAGCATACAAGGATTTCGACGTGACTGGAGCGGTCAGAGTGCTTAGACGCTGCAGCGATTCTAATAAGCGCAGTGCTCAATCCTGCTGCATTCAAATTTTATACATTTCTTAAAAAATATTTTCTAAGCCTAACTGGGAGTTGATGTTTGAAATGTAGTAGAATATAGAATTATAATATTTATAAAAATCTATCAATCGCTTTTGATAGTATTTTATAAATTTTATTATTCTATATGACTTTTTGCTTACGTTTGTGTAATCGATCACAGCTTTTTGTTTTCACAGACTTATTAAACTTGCAATGTATGTACGACTATATGGTAAATTTATATAGCCACGTTTACTTTGAATGATAATGCACGGTTAGTTTAACATGGCATTTATTCAAGTTTCATATACGAGTTTAAAGTAATAAGCAACGAAATTAATAATTTTAACAATTAACAAAAATATTAACATAATAATGACTTAGTTTGCGTATCGTATACCAAATAGCTCCCACCACATAACCTGTCTCAAGTCACTAAGATATGCGTAACAGGATTTCTTTCCTCACGTTCAAAAAATGTGGAAGATTTATTGTTATACCTAATGCGAAATCTCTCTATAATTTTCTATCCTCCTATTTTACCTTCTATTTAAAAAAACAATAATATTCTTCCTCTTTCTGCAAAAGAAGAATGAGAGAAAGATGATAGATGGGATCCTATCTCTTCGACAGATAAGCAAAGTTATCGCAGAATGGCCGGCGTAAGGGTAAACATGAAGAAAAGAATATATTTACATTATAAGAATGAAAAAAAAAAACATGCCTGGGTGATCTGGCTACATCGAGAGGATGAGTGATTAAAGAATTGTAAGAAAGATATATGACCCACAGATAAGCCCTAGAGCTTGGGGGATAGGTTAATTTTCGAAAACACAGTAACGTCACGTAAGATAATACTGGAGAAAGGTCACGTAAAAATCACGAGGACCCCCTGAAGGGTGTGTATGCAAGATATGAGGACTATATGACAAGGAGCAAGAAGTATGCAGGGATTGTAGAGTTTGGCATTCCGTATGTATCCGTAATAAAGCGTGAATCTAAAAAAAATATCGGTTCATTTCTAGCGTGTATTCAAAAGTGTAATTAGTATCATCATTGCAAATTTGATTAGGTAGAGATAGTAGCTGATCAAGAAAGCCGAACTAACGGAACTGCTCTGAGCTTCTATTTTTCAAACGCGGCACCCAACAGAAATATGTTATATATTCCAAGAAATGCTAAACAAATGTTCTCTTATGTAAAAAGTACTAAAAATCTTACCTTCATTGCTTCCTATAAAATTATATGCGTGTCCTATGACCGGCAAATATAAAGTGTCATTTCCTATTTCCTTATGAAGTTCTATAAATTTTTTTGATTTCCACCTATCGTAAATTACTAAAACTAAAATGATAATAATAATCATACACCAAAAAATAAACATTGTATGGAATTGCAAAGCCAAATGATATACGGCAAAAGTACACAGGCAAAAGTACAAATACACAAACACAAGTGAACCGAACAAATATCTAAACACAAATATATATATTTCAATACGTAATTACTCTAACGTATACAAGCACTTCGCTTACACACCACAGTATAAGAGCCAATGGTAGATTTATATGACTAAGATCCTCTCAGGTCATAAAGATTAAGATGCATCAGGGAACAGTATATTAAAGCTACGTGAACGACTGCTACAGGCCGGAGAGTGAGATGTCTTCAATGCTGCTCGACTTGAACGGACAGGCTGAAACTTTGCACGAATTTTGAAAAATGTATAATAATCTAGACGTTTCTTCAAGACGAGTGGGTCTCGGGAGGAATATTGTTAAAACGAAATAAGTGCGTCCTACCTGTAGTGACCGACGTCGTAAAGCTGGTTTACAAATTAGAGATTGCTCAGCAAGATCTCGAACGCAAAATGCTTGGAGTTACCCTGGTCGACAGAATTTGTAATGATCTCATGTGCCAAAATATGATTTTAGGTAAGAGAAGTAGAGGGGCAATAGATTCTATATGCATTAACCAGGATAATTTGGAAATGTGGATCTAAGTAGTCAACAGAGTGTCTTGACACTAAGTTGTTTATGATTACCCGGCTAAGGGAAGCGCAAAGCTAAAAAAATGTTAAGAAAGATTTCTTTAAAATTATTTTCATCGATGGCGTACAAAAACTAATAATTAATTAAACTAGAACCTGCTCTTGAACTAAACAGCTGAACAATAGATGGTCGTTCTCAGGCCATTGATACAAAGGGTCAATGAAAAAATTACTGTAATTTATCGTTAATTTTTTTATTATTAATTACATGCTAATAGTTCGTTCCTTTACCTCTTTTTATATTAATTACACATTGATAAGTTTGTTCCTTTATACCTTCGTAAGTATAGAATAAAACTTTTATATATTTAAACAGTTTGGGAATTTTCAAAAGTTTAAGACTTATAGATAAGGCCAGTACTCTCCTGTTTTGTATCATTAGCATAATTATAGGTTAAGCTACGTAAGTTACAGTTACAATGTGATGGGTGTGCATATTGATTTCACGTTTCTTGAATAGCGACTTCCATCAGGATGATCAGTATAACTAAAAAATATTTGGAAATCTGTTACTTTTCATTACTTTATAAACTAATTATTAAATAGTAATTGTCTTTGTAAATCCCTACATTTTTATGCGAGTAAGAGAAAATAAGGTGAAACATCACTTTGGTATATATTTCAATGTCTTTTTTAAGTACGGCTTTGTCAAGTGAGCAAGTATTAGTGGAAGTTTCATATAATAAAGTATTTAGAATATGATGATGATGAATGATGGCACATATTCTTGCCTATACTACTCAATGCTAACTCCTGTTGTCTGGACTTAACAAAGCAATCGTTTAACACACCCGAGCGCCTACAAAACCCAGTCGTTAGATTCATAAGTCAGTCGTTAGATTCATATGTGGTCAATTTTCTTAAGTCCAAAGACTTAAGAAACTGATGACCACATACTGATGTGATAAATTTACAATTCAGGTCAGTATCGTATTAGGCTACACTGGCTGTCTACAAAAGACCGTTGAAAACTTCATACCCTCATACTTCTTTATCCTATCCGGTTCCATTCTGATATCACGCTTTATCTAAAAGCTTTTCTTTCCTAGGCTAAACTTCCGCCTTCTGCTTAGTCTCCACTCCAGAAGTGACCTTATTGAAATTAATAATGGTATCATATTGTGTAAATATTATATATATAAATATAAATATATAATATTAAATATATATATATATATATATATATATATATATATATATATATATATATATATATATATATATATATATATATATAATATTTACACAATACTAGTAAAGTAAGTAGTAGTTGGGGAGTAGTAAATGTTGAGTGAAAATGAAAAAAAATTATAATATGAAAAAAGCTATGCATAATCAGACAAGGAAGGATGTACATGCTTATTTTGGATATGCGGAGTAGCAGAAGATGGATTTATTATAGTTTTTTTATTGACAAGGATAACATTGGAGGATATATCATCCCTATGCTTTTTCTAGAGATTTAATGAGAGGAAGGATAATCACCATGATCCGAATATTTGCTGGATAAAAACGATCGTGGCTAGACATCGTTACAGATCGGTTAAGCGGTTAAGTGATGGGCTCCAAAAATCAAATAAAGCAAAAGGATAATCAAAAGGATATCGACACGATATCTCAAATTGGGGCGGAAATTGGAAATTGGAGTGTCTTTACACTATTTATTCTTAGCTACCCTGCCATGTGGAAATGATGTCGATGTGTTACTAAATATAATAAGTTAGTTGATTATTATTAATAGTTTTCAATTTTTCATTATTTTATTTCCTCGCTCCGGTAAGACAGATCAGGGCGTGAAATGAAAAACATTTCAAAGGAAATGATAAACACCGACTCGACTAGATATGTATTATTCATATTTATTTTTTTCTTTCGCAATAGCAATAACAGATCCAATACAAGCTGCTATTATATTAAAGACCACGCACGATAAAGACTTTATTCACAAAATGATGAAACACTTGTTGGGCAACGGCACAGTCTGGTGCTGTCTCACGTTGCATGAGCGATGTTTGTACGGCGTCGGACGTTGACATAATTTGCGACACGCGATCGTCGGGGTTCTGTGAGCGTTATAGCTTACTGATAACTGATGGCGGTGGCGCGTCCCAATGTTGCTTAGCATCACTGAGGCTAATATTCTTGGCTTATATGAACTGCTATGGCGACGTTGGTTGCGTTATCTCGTCTGGTGCTGTCTCACGTTGCATGAGCGATGTTTGTACGGCGTCGGACGTTGATATAATTTGCGACACACGACTGTCGGTGTTCGGTGAGCGCTATAGCTTACTGATAACTGATGTCGGTGGCGCCACGCAATGTTGCTTAGCATCACTTAGGCTAATATTCGCGGCTTTGGTGAACTGCTATGGCGACGTTGGTTACGTTATCGCGTCTGGTGCTGTCTCGCGTCGCATGCGCGATGCTTGTACGGTTTTGGACGTTGATATAACTTGCGACACGCGACTGTCGGTGTTCGGTGAGCGTTATAGCTTACTGATAACTGATGTCGGTGGCGCAACCTAATATTGCTCGGCATCACTGAGGCTAATATCCTTGGCTTAGGTTAACGGCTATGGCGATGTTGGATGATTATATCTTGACTGCTGCTGTCTTGAGTTGCAACAGTGATGGTTGTACGATTTCGGACGTTGATATAACTTGTGGTACGCGACTGTCGGGGTTCAGTGAGCTTTATAGCTTATTGATAACTGATGTCGTTGGCGCGACTTGTATCTTCTCTGACATTGTCTTACGTTGCGCATGCGATACTTGTACGGCGTCGGGTTTAGATATAATTTGTTTCTATGTCGTTTTACACCCCTAGTGTGAGATTAATGGTTATGTGACACTTATATGTCTCATGCGTTTCGTAATATGTTTTAGTGGCGTTCTTGAGAGGAGTGCTGTACTATTATCTCACGAAATGCTGAAGTACGTAATGGTGTTCGACTGTTTGTCTAGCGCCTTGTTTGGTAATAGAACGCATAATGTGACATACGACAGTCAGTGTTCGGCAAATTTATGGCTGATATCTGATGTCGGTGGTACCTAGCCGAGTTTAATTGTTGGTTTTGACAAACGGCTGCTACGTATGTGCTGTGCGTGAATATAATACAACGGCCGCCTAGCGGTTGTGCGTCTGAACTGATATGCGAACCGGAATGTAATATTGGTCTGGCAGGCCAATCGACGTATCATCATCATGTATTGGTCTCACAAACCAATCCACAGCTTATATTGGTCTCACAAACCAATCGACGATATATATTGGTCTCACAAACCAATCGACGATATATATTGGTCTCACAAACCAATCCGCGACTTATATTGGTCTCACAAACCAATCAACGGCTTATATTGGTCTCACAAACCAATCATCATCACAAATCTATCTTATAATAAACTATTGAACAGGTAACTAATAATTGATCGTTTGCAAAGGCATTGTAAGTATCATATACGTTAACTGTTCCACTGCGTTGCGTCTCGGAGGGTTCAATATACCAAGGTTTTAAGAATCACGGTCGGTCGGAATTCACGGCTAGCGGCGGGGTGGGGCCGCTTTGGCTACCTTTTCTCTTACTATGATTACCTCTAATGGTGCATTATATGTGGGAGAAAGGTAGGACGCGCTTTCGGCTTTTCCTCGGACAAGCCGTTGGTGATCCCAATGGAACGTTAATAAAAGATATTACAAATATGAAAAACCCTATCTGATGGCAAATAAATTCATATACGAGTCGATATATTTTAATGGAAAATATATAATAAATGAGATTATCTTCTGATGGCTAATTATATAAATATTATATATATTGCAAATTAAATTTATTAACACTTACCTATGAATCTCTAAAAGATCTTGAGTCACATACGAAAACAACAATAAATGCTTCCTAACCACGTGACGTATCATAAGCCAAGGCATGATTTTATAATTATAGTATTCATATATACTATATGGGAGGAGATAAAAGTTACAAAGCGGAATCGGGGTACATATTCTGATAATGTCAATAGTCCTCAGGGATCCCTTTTGATCGCAATGCCCACCAGATGCATAGATGAGGTACACAGTCAAAGGCCTTCTGCAGATCTAAAAATGCTATGTGCAGAGTTTGCCTCCATCAAAATTGTGAGGGCAAAAATGGCAACCATGATCCTGATCCTTGCTGAAATCCGTATTGACACCCAGAGATAATACACTCTCAACGAAATCTGAGGTCGATCACGAGCTCAAAGAGCTTCATGGTGGTATATGTTATTTATGCTTTTTTTCGAAAGTTTTATTTTCAATGTCATTCTCAAATGTTTCTTCCGTATCATCTGACTGTTCACGGAAGTGTGAAGCTGTAGATCCTTTAATAGAAATAGGATAGATAGATTTAGAACTTCAACCCTGTTATTTCAATAACGGACTGCTTATGTTATGATATGTTCACGTCTTATATTTATTAAGACATACTAAGCGCACGTCAAGTAAGCCCTCTGCTGACACCAGTCCACCACCAGAACTTATCATAAGGTAAAGTCAATATGGGACAGGTTAAAAAAAATAAAAATAAAATAATATCATACAGCAGTATTTTTATTACTAACTTCAACGACGCGACGACGTTCAATTTGTATTTCAAAATCATTTACATGTCGCAACATGACATCAAAGGAGACACGAAGAGGGTTGCCTTTTCCATAAGAATAGCTCGTTGATGGTTTAAAATGGTAATTTCTCAATAACAGCGCAACAGACGTCTTCATTGATAACATAGCATACTGGTAGCCTAAAAAGAGCGATCCAAATTAAAATTATTATGACAATTTTAAATAATTCCATTTTACGCTCTGATTAGGTAAACTTTAAAAATATATTATTATACAAACATTTACAACATAGTGACAAAGTATTACTGAGTCTGACTGTAAGCGCGATTGGTTTCTTGCGTTCTGTGATTCTAATATAATTTAGATGAATGATTATATTCAAAATGTATGAACGTGAAAATACGTTCTGTTAAGACAAAATGGGGCGTTGTAATCCTCGTAACATTCTAGAAAAATTTCTTCCACATTCTGAAGGATGATTTTAAAAAATAAAAAGTCTAAAAATTATTATATGATTGAATGATTATTTTCTAGAACATTGATTCGTTAATATCATATCCTATATATTGGCAAAATAAATTTCATAGTACCCACCAATACAGTTGAGCCAAAACCGAACGGTATATATGCACCGGGAACAGGTTGTGGTCTGGATATAAATCGATCAGGGATAAACTCCTCCACATCGGGACCCCAATAACGAGGATTATGATGTAAGCCCCAAATGTTAATTACCGCAGTTTGATATTTTTCCAAAATTAAACCAGAAGCTGAAAAAAACCGATACTTACATATTTATCAGTTACGTTACTCACGTTTTATTAAGTAATTTATTAAGTAACTTTTCATTCTATATTTTAAATAGTCAGAAATAACAGAGCATCACATGCTACGGTGTTTAATTATTTCTTTGGCCTTGTCCAAAGTCATTAATCTCTTCATAAACGCTATAAGTATCATAGATGCTTTATATATTCACCGTTAGGCGAATATATAAAGCAAAGGTGAGTGGCACGAGATACCTCACTTGCCACTCCACAAAGGCAGGAAAGGTGGACCAAGAAGGCGTATGATTTTCGAAATCGTATTACGTGTGACAAGCACGAGAGGTGCGGGGTGCTGGTAGTAGGGATAGGTAGCTTGGTTCTCGGAAATTTAGCTACCATGGAGCGTTCTACCTTGAGCAGCGAGCGTTTAGTGTAAAAGCGTAATTTCATAATGGCAATTCGTGCATTATTACGCGGCATCTATTTCGCTCTCAGTTTAATTTACATGATTTAAACAAACATCCGAGTGAAAGTGTGATCAGATAGCCAAAAAGTTCGAGTCTTCGAGTTCGTCGTTACATAAAAAATCTGCGGGGCATCCAGGCTGATTAGAACGGTGGGAAATGTAAACAAAGTGGCGGCGTCTATACGTCACGATCCCTAGTATCGTCTCGAAAGAGGTCAGTTGAACTCATCATATCAAAGCGTATTTTGGTATAAGATCTTAAATTACACCCGCATAAACTTCAATTAGTCCAGGAATTAAAAACAAATAAAATGTATTACATCGTGCATTACAACAGCAGGATAAACTACCTACAACAGCAGAATTCATTTTCAATCGAAAGCATGTTTAGCAGTTGTAAATAAAATGTATAATGGAAAATATCGCATCAAGGAGATATTTCGTGGTCTTCCCGGATTCCAGATTACATGCTAATCGATTTTTTCTCTAGAAGTACCTCAAGAGCCGCCATTACTAATATATTTACGCCGCCTTATTATTTAAGCCGACGACGGTTGCCCAGATCCAAGACAATATTTGCAAGGAAATGTCGGCTATCCCACAAGCTACGTGCCATAAGTATTCATTATACATTAAGATGACACACTTCTCACCGATGCTATTTTTAAAAAAATGATTTTCCCATTCGCATTCTTTATTATACAAATATTTCTTAATAGAATAGAATTTTTGTATTTTGTAAATTCGGCTTATGGAATCTTGCGTGGGAATTACCCATTCCGACTCTTGAGCTACTGCTGTAGAGGCTAGTCGCCTAAGCTGAGCCTTTTGTGATTAGACAGAGGTCTCACCCGGCTGGATGAATAGTCCGCCCGGGTATGCTCCTCTTTCCTCTTCCACTATACCTCATCCCCTAAAGCGGAAGAAATCATTAGGCCTGGAAAGGATATTTCATTGCAAGGGTACGCCAACGTTAACAGGTGGAGATGATCGCCACGTTAAGAGAGTGAGGCTTTGGAAACGTTTCCCCTCTTACTACAAGCGAGTGAGAATAGGTCGATTTTCAGTCAGTGGACTGAACGTGTGTGACTGACTAGTAAGACAAGGAATGGCGTTTCGCAATACAACGTTCTCGACTTGGAGTAAAGTAAAAACACAATATCTTGACACTGTCTTGACACCATGCTCTCTCTGCTTAAACTCCTGCGTGAAGTAAAGCCTTAATATGATAAAATATATAATACTAATATAATCTAAGTAAACTTTTACTTACGTAATTGTATTTTATTATTGGTGTATCTGCTGGTAATAGGAATAGATGGATAAAGTCGTAGTGTCTCTTTTATTATGGCATCAATGTACTTTAGTTTAAGTAAATCTCCAATTTCTATAAGTTTATCTGCGTCTAATACTTCCAAAACCCTACAATAATATTTAGAACATATTAAAAATTTTAACGCAGTTAACTGACCGCTAACCCATGAATTCTACATGGTTAGAGCGCTTGGTCCAAGAGGCGTGGGTTCGAATCCCGCTACGTTTAAATTTTTATACGTTTTTTTGTCAAAAATGATTCCTTATGATTCTTACTCTTTATATGCTTGCTCTTGTATATCAGGGTGGTTTGCCAACAATGTCATCATGAACAAAACTGTTGTAGCGGAAGTATCGCTTCCAGCTATTGCTAATGTAAGCACTTCGTCACGGAGTTCTTCGAGTGTATAATTTTTGCCATCTTCGTATGAATTCTTTATCATCGCCTCGAGGAAACATTCCATTGTCACACTTGACTCTTCAGCTGAAAAAAATATTAATAATGAAATCATAGAATCATTTTAGCAAGAAATATTTTGAACTAAACAAATTTTTTCCTAAATCTAAAGGTGAATTGATGTTATTGTTTTGTTATTTTTGTTATTATGTTAAGAATTAAAAAAAAACAGCTTCGCGCTTTATCCTGCAACTTAATGTCAAGCTAGCTTGTTGAGTGGCGGACTCAACTCTGCACTTTGTCTTAACAGAGCAATGAAAATGATAATAATTTTAAAGATATTCCACCATGTGCAAATCAAACTATTAGCGAATTCTATTTATAATCAACCACCATCCTATTGCGGTACGATGGATCTCATGCTTAGAATAATTTAACATATAACCTCCATTTAATTCTTCTATATTCTGGAACTCTCCAGTCATTATAGCTTTCTTCTTATATATAACCTAAAAAAATAATAGCCATTTAATATATGATTTTGTATTACATTATATGAATATATTATTGATAACGTTGACAATAATCTGATATGATCTTACACTAAATAAAACTTACATCATCTATGAATTTAAATATACTTTGTTTCAATCGCTGCTGCTCTTTTGAAATCGGTAGCATATGGTAAATCATATCGACATTTAACAGTGGCCTACAAAATAGTGCTGCGACGTTCTTGAGATATTGTTTGAGATCGTCAACTCAACGTCGTCAAAGAGGATGTCGATTGTCCCGTTGTTTTTGTATTTTAAGGTTAATACCGAAAGCCGTTTCTGAAAAGTAATTATTTTATTTATATTGTTAAATAGCAGGCCATCGCGATTGATACCTATACGTAATAACAACACCATTGTTATATATATATATATATATATATATATATATATATATATATATATATGTATGACTACTCGAAATTTCATTCTTATTAAAATATAAAAGCCCAATAATATTCCAAACTTACCACAAATAGAATCCAAAGCGTTAAGGCTGACATATTCTCTCATTGAAAAGTTGCCCTTTCCTACATGAGATTCTAGTCTTTTGACGACCATATTAGTTTGTGATTCAAATACATGAACAAACTGCACAAGATGCTTAGAAGAAAAGCTTGGGAACAGAAGTTTACGTCGGCGTTGCCATATTTTTACTATAATTAAAATTTTTAAAATTAAAAGTGACTTTTTTCAGCTACACGCTTTTATACGTCATAGCACAGTAGACAGAAAGTATCTAGTATTGCAATGAAACAAAACAAACAAGCAGAGTAGATAGTAGATAAATGCTTATCAGATACCATTTTCATTTGGTTATTTTTTATAATAAAGACTGTATTAAAGTTATTTATTTTATTTCTTTTAGCTTCATGATTATTCCCCGCTTCACAGGGTAAACAGAAAGTACCTAATTTCAAGACACTTCATACTCTGCTTTCCTCCGTATTTCAGATATAAAAAAAATTATAAACTATTTTTGAGTACAATAACAATAACTAAATAAAAGTAAAGATTGTTAAAAAAAACGTTTAAAAAATTGAACGTAGCGGGATATGAGCCAGCGCGTCTTGGAAACCAACCAAGCACTCTGATCGCAAGGCCATACATGCTGCTTTGAAATTCTTATACAACGAATAGCTACTATGAGCTAAATATAAAAATATAATTAGAAATTAGTTTACTTACCTGGTGCAAATATCAAACCATTCCCAATTAATCTACGTCCCACTTTCCCAGCATGTCCTTTGGAAATAGTGCCTTTTAATACAGCAAGTGCATTTTCCGAATCTGATACAACTGTAAACAATAATATCAAATATATATATATATATATATATATATATATATATATATATATATATTGCGTGAAGTTATTATTAAAAAATACTCACACACTATGGGATGTGGCCCGACGTATATAGTTGAGATGCCATGTTCGTTAGAATATGCAGCGTAGGCTAATTTTTTGAACACGGTCATCCGATCTGAAATAAAATGACATATATCGTAATATAAAAAGAAATTAAATAAAACACTATTAAAACAGATCATGCGTGTTGAACGACGAACTCAACAAAGCGCTTTATCTTCCGCGAGCGGAGAAAAGAATGTAAATTATAAATATAATCATTAAACGGTGTGGGAATCGAACTCAAAATTTTATTGCATTTACAGTCAGACGCTGTTCCACTGTGCTATAGTGACTTCTGATCTTGTTAACATTACGCGTTGTTCCGCATAGCAGGGTAGTAAATCCAGTATTCAAGTCGAGCATCCCACTGTACTGCTGCACTAGAGTTAACCTCTACAAAACGTACGTCAGACTGCATCTAACGTACGCTGCGCCAGCGTGATATGCTCTGACCAGCACTATCCGGAAGAGAGAACTCGAATCTGCCCAGAACGCCTTTGTCAGATGCGCGTTTCAGGCTTCTTGGTACGTGAGGAATGCGACTCTGCATAGAGACCTTCGCATAGAGGGCCTGGACGCGCACATCTAGTCCTTCGCGGAAAGGATGTTCTGCCGTGCTGATGCCTCGGAGCACCCGCATCTCCGAGACATCGCACCATGGCACTTCAGACCGCTGGAGAGACGCAAGATTCCACGAGACCTTCTCCTCCCTATCAAATCCAGAGCCGCTACCTCATGCGTCCTGCATAGCCTAAGCTGGGCTTCCTCTGAGTAATTAGGGGACTCATCCGGCTGGGTCGGGGCCAGGGTGGACCGGGGCTGGGTGGGACCCAGGCAGCACTCGGCTCAACCTTTCTTACCCACATACATATTCTTACCCCCAAGACTCCGGTCCAATATATCCATCAATGGATCTGATAAAGAGGTCTACCCAGGGACCCACTCATATTAGTGAGTGGCGACGGTAGCCACGGCCAGAGGGCTCTGCCCTGGCACCGTTACCCCTCTCCACTCCAGGAGAGAGAAGAATATAACGACGTCATAGCAGGGTAGTTAGACCTGTCAAATCACTCCGTTGACTGCCTTCCGCCCAAAAACAAAATATTTTGTATTGAGGGGCGAACTCAACGCCACTCCGAGTCAGTATACAACTCACAACAGTGTTTACAGTCAGGCAAAAAAAGAACAGAAGAAATTATTCTTATTAATAATGTTCAATATCAAACTTACCTTCATTATCACCCATAAATATGAGTGTGTGCCTTATTAGAGGCAAATCTAGCAACGTTCTACAAACAGTAGATTCTTTTAACGTCCTCCTGTCCCTCCATATAATGATGACAATTAAAACGCAAAATAAGATAAACGCGCTAAGAGCAATCATGATTTAGATGTCCAATGGTCTAATAACTTAGTTATATATTCTAGCAGTTTTTGTTTTTATAAAATAATCACAACATTTTCAGTATAACAGAATGTGACAGTAAATACGTGCTAGGCTTAGTAGATACGATTTTCAATAAGAGACGTCTGAAATAATTTAATACATTATGAACATTTATAAACATTAATTATATTGAAAATCATTAATTAATTCGCTATTTCTAAAGCGACAATGAACTACCATTACGTCAAATTTTAAATTCAAAGTAAAGTTAAATGTTAAAAAAAACACTCGTAATAGTGTAACGGTATGTACATATTGAAATATAAACGAGTTTCAATATTTAAATCAAATATGCCTATTTAATGTACACATAACAATATAATAAACCGATAATAATAAAATTATTGTCTATGTCATATTGTATATAATGAATGATGTTCGTGTATAAAGAAAGTTGCATATGCAACATATGCAATATGTACGTATGTACATATTATATTAATTTTGTTTTTATTTGCTTCACGCTTATAGACAGAAAGTACCTAGTGTCAAGACACTCCGTACTTCACTTTCCACTGAATTAGAGACATTGTGTGTTGAGTGGTGGAACTTAACGCCGCACTTGGTCATTTTACTAGAGCGAGGAAATGATAATAATTTAAATATAATCACTCCCCTAAATGGGAATCGAACCCACAATCGACCGTGTTTACAGCCAGACGCTGTCCCATTGTACCATGACCAGCCTCAGACACCTCATGTACATATATAAAATATTAATATGATTTAATATATGAATCAGGTATGTCTATTAAAAGTACACATAACAATATAATATTATGACAGACAATATTAAAATTATAGAATATTTAAAATAGTATATAATGAACAGATTGTGTTCGTGTAGTAAAAGAAGTTGCAGTTGTGCGTGTAATAGGGCGGCCGAGCTCGCCGACGTCGGCGATGTCGTGCGTCGTCGGGCCGAGTCGTCTTAATAGAGATTTTGACTTAATGTTTAAAGAGATTTCAGGTCCGTCCGTCTTGAATGTCAGAACAGTTGCGTGGCATATTTATAGGGCGGTAGCATGCGGCGGTCGAGTCAACCTCCTTATATACTAAGGTACTAACATGATGAGCCGAAAGACTTGTACCGCATATAAAATAAATATAATATATGGCTTTATGGCGAATATTGGCACATGTTATACAAATGAAGTTCTAATAAGAATAAGCTCTAATAAATATATGTATTTAGGGCGATACATATAGTGGATCTATGTGATCACCCGCCAAAAGAGTAGCCACCGTCCATGACACCGTACGGTATCCCCGTATTGCCCTCACCACTATGACCCTTTGCGCTTTTCGCAATGTCCTGCGGGCCCTGTAACGAGCAGTGAGAGCATCCGACCACACGGGCACACCATATAGCTCCATGGATCTCAACACACTGACATAAAGCCGTCGGCATGGAGAATCCGGCCCTCTGACAATCGACAGTAACCTGCTGAGAATACCCGGCAGTGCTCACAAACCTTGGCACAAGCAGAGCGAAGTGTAACATGAATGACCATCGGCCATTCAGGATAAGACCCAAATATTTCATCTGAGTCTGCACCTCCACCTTCTCACCCCGGATGTGCAGAGCAGCTCCTTGGTGGGGGACCCTTGCGACGGCCATGGAAAAGGGCCCCAGTTTTGGGCATGGAGACCCTCAGACCTAGCACTTTAATGCGACGACAAGGTGGATGCCGGCCGCGGCCAAGCGTGCTATCTTCTGATAAGTGGATCCCCAGGCTGTGACAAGAGTTTCGTCCACATAGCAAATGGAACTAATCCCGGGCAGTAGAGGGCCTCGCAGAAGCCAATAATATCCAAGATTCCAGTTTCGGGCCCAATACTGACCCCTGTGGAACACCACAACCGACTCTTTGTCGGCCAATCTGACCATCCCCCCCCCATTCCACAGGATTACTCTGTACCGAAGGAAGTTATCTAACAACTACCGCAGATATAGAGGCACTCCTTTATACCGGGCAGGTTGTTAAAGGCGTTGACCAAGTCCAATGAAACGGCGAGGAGAACGCCTCTCTCTGCGATCACGGCCAGCGACCGAGCCTTTAAGGCGTCCAGGGCATCGATGGTTGACTGACCCGCCCTAAACCCAAACTGAGCCTTTGAAAGACCCGGACCTACCTCCTCGAAATGCTTACTGAGACACCCTGTTGCACGCGCTCTAAAATATGAGCATAGGATATTGCTTTTGCAGCGACCTATAGTGACCGTAACTGCTTTAATACGGGGCGATTTTGTCACTTTAAGCTTAGATTGAATCGTCTTAGAAGCTTGTGCTATTTAGATAAAACCACACTCATTGAGTCCCGGTAGTAGGACTGTTTCAGGCACTATTTTAGTAGCTGCTAAAAAAAAGTTTAAAACACAACGAAATTCGAACCCGCGCCTCTTGGAAACCGTTTAAGAGTTCTGACCGCTAATCCATTTCTTCTACATGCGGCTGCGTCAACTTAAATAAGTTGTAACAAAAAAAATACGTTTTTTGTTTTAAATTTGTTTTCTAACCTAATGTGTGGAAAAACACTTTAAAAAAGTTAAATTATAAACTCTAACATATTCGTTTCCTTAGCGAGACTTAGTTAGTCAATAAACAGAAAAACCTTGTATTAAGATATGCTAATCATTATAACCTTTGTTTTGTTTAACCTATTGTTAATAAATTAACCAAAATAATACCTAGCATATATTCTAAGTATTATTTTGAAAAAAATAAAATTAATTCTTTTATAAATTTATTTAAACTAATATTTTCTATTTCTATAAGGTGGAATAACACTTTAAAAATATTAAAATATCAAAATATTTTTTCTGTAATATAAGAGTTATGAAAAATGTTATAACTATTTGTTATTTAAGAAAACTTTATAAATATATATATTTGTGAATTAATTATTTTAATTAGTGATTTTCTACGTGGAGAAATAAAAATTATTTTTTAATATAATCTTTCCCCCAAGCGGAAATTGTACCACCAAACATTTACGTTTAAAATTAAAAGACGTTTCAACGCGCCACGATAGCTGTTTCCTGTGTGTTATTATATTAGTGCTACATAGAGGCTAAACTAACGTATCATTCCTCATACCTGTCATTTCCTTTTTTTAAATTTTTTTAGCATATCAGGGTAGTCAGAAAGTACCTAGTCTCAGGACACTCCGTACTTCGCTTTCCACCGAAGTCGAGACATTGCGTGTTGAGTGGTGGAACACAACGCCGCACTTTGTCTTCACCAGAGCAAGGAAGTGAAAATAATTTAATTATAATCACTCCTCCGAATGGGGATCAAACCCACAACCAGTCGCATTTACAGTCGGACGCTGTCACACTGCGCCACGACCGGCCTTAATCATTTCATTATATATTTAAATTTCCTACCGGAATTTAATAATTGAAATTTATTACTGTATTTGAATTCTAGGATTTTTTTACAATCATTAAATTAAAAGGCGATCGTAATATTCAGACCAAATTACACAATCACATTTAAAAATATTTTAAACCTTGGGTGTTAATTATAATTATGAATTTCTTAAACTACGTATTCGATATAAGGTTAATCATTTTAATAATATTATTACTAAGCAAATATAATTATAAATATCATAAAGTATTTAATATAAAATTCGTTTTTATATAACAATTTAAACGTAGCGTGGCTCAGGCCCGCATCTCTTGGAAATATTTCAAGCGCTCTGATCATTAAGTTATACGTCAAAATTCTAAAACGTTGATTGCATATAACATTACAACACTAAGAAAAAAAATTGAAACGTCTAAAACATGAACATCGTGATGCTAACGGACGCGGTTCAAAAAACCTTTTATTTATATTTCAGTCAAAACAGGAAAAGCCAATATAAAAACATTTCTCGAGCTAATGATAGAATCTTCCGAACTGACTGACAAAGGCTACACGCACGAGGAGCTGCGTGAAGAGGTACTTACACTTGCTCTCGCAGGCACTGATACATCTGCAGCTGGAGCATGTTACACTCTGGTAATGTTGTCCCAACACCGTGATATTCAAGAGAAGGTGTATCAAGTGTAAGTGAACCATGATTTTTCTTAATAAAAAACATCTTCCCTCGTCCCTCTCACGCTTCATTTTCAGTAATTTATCTCCTCATGAATTCTCTTTGTACCCCACATCCTACGTTTCGTTCATCGTATTTAACGTTTCGTTATCCTATACGTTTTACCTTCACAGTCATTGATGCAGCGTTTTCGAAGCTTAGCCGCGGTCTCCCCCAATTTCTCGTACCGCTCACCTTTTCTTCATAAATCTTTCTCACCATTATTTCATCACGAGCACGTTCTTCTTCATTCTCACTATAACATTCACGCATACGCCTGCCATTATACAAATCTCTTTACTGTATATACCATCAGCATTCATTTTTTACAATTTTCAACACATCCCAGATTCAGAACTGTAATATGAACGGCAATACGAGCAGCTATGCTAACGTGTTGTTGTCCCGTTAATGCAGAGACGGTACCGTTAATGGTACAAGGGAAATATCTATTTGATACTAGGTACTCAAATTAATGGGAATCGAACCCAAAACTCATTGCGTTTATAGTCCGATACTGATACCCACAGCGCCACGACCTCAGAATATTCATTTAGTGTTACATAGATTATAATTTATGTAACAGAAATATATTTAGACTTACGTGTTGCTATGTATATTATTCCAGAATCTGGATTAATTATACCACCGGGTGTAGAGCTCGTTATTAATATTTGGGCGATTCACCGCAATCCATTCTATTGGGGTGCCGATGCCCTAGAATTCAAGCCTGAACGGTTTGTTGTGGAACCTTTCCCAATAATACCTAGTGCTTACATGCCCTTTAGTAATGGGCCAAGAAATTGTGTCGGTAAGAACTTTTATTTTGAAATAACTATAATACAATAAAAATTAAAGAAAATATTTATATATTTAAAAAACGCTTTTTTGTAGGCATTAATTGCACATATTTTGGTATTCAGATAGAATGTACCTTGTGACCTTACTGTTAAGTATTTGTAATTCCGTATATTTTAAATTATGTATATTTTCGAGTACCAAAACATACGCAAGTAATTGATAAGTTTAATTAAAATATCAAAAAAATCGCTAAGGCCAAATATGTTATTAGGGACCATCCATATATTACGTCATATTAATTTACCCATCCTTGTCACATTAGGAGACGACCGTCAAGTTGTCAAGCAATGTCTCACCTTACTGACTCCCTATATCCTCCTTAACATGTGAGGTTAGTTATAAATGACCCTTTATGGTTAATTTTATTTTTAGGTTTTATGTGAATACAAATGATATAGAAAAATCATATAATAATTGGGTATTAATGAAAGACGTATTATAGTGTTGTATTTTACATTCACCAATATACATTTACCGATTCTTTACAAGTTACCAATACGCAATGCTGTCCTTGAGGACAAGTATAACCACATTACTAAGAAAATACCGCTTGATTCCTTCAACTAGCTTATGACATCATGTTGAAATTAAAAACTAGTTTTAACAAAATATGGGAAATGAGTGTAACCAATTATTTTAATTAATTGGTAAGTAATGAGTGAATTGGGAACTAATTTATTGAATTTTTAATAAGAAGTTTTATTTCTATGTTATGAATTCAATTTTCCTTCTTCAAGTGATTGTTGTGTGCAATGTTTTTGTGTTCATTTTAAATAAACTAATTCTGTTTGTTTAAAACTTCAAATACTATAATAACCAGAGGTTATTGGTAAACTACTTGTGTAGTTCAGTTTTCCGTACAATCGTATATTACAATTTGGAAAATAAATACTTTATACAAAACATTGTAATAAATCTAATTTTTTGTACAAATATCCTGTTTTTTTCATAACATAACATAAATAACATAACATATATATATATATATATATATATATATATATATATATATATATATATATATATATATATATATATATATATATATATATATATATATATATATATATATATATACTACAAAAACAATAAATCTAGTGGGCCTAGTAAACTATTGCATCTAAAGTTTATATAAATAAATGTACAAAGTACGAAGTATCTTTACACTGTGTACTTCCTGTCTATCTTAGTATTCAGTTTAAAAGAGTGAATTTAAAAAAAAACATACGGGTGAAATTTAGTGGATACGACGTAAATGACTGTTTGTTTTAGATATGATAGATTATTGTTTTATAATGGCAATCTCTCACCGGGATATAATTTAAGTAATGATGGTGTAGGCGTTGAGATTTAAGCATATTAAGTTCTTTTATTTTTTATACATTTTAGACAAATTAAACGTGTTTAATCATTTTGCTTGAAAATACATTTCTGAATATTCGACTGTCTACAGGGGTCAACGATGAAATATTTGCGCGTAATGACTCCCTACCAAACTTAAATAACTGCGACAGTTGTGTTAAGATGCAACAACACACCGCCTCGACCCAGCACGAAGGCGACAAAACGGAGAACGGAGCTACAAATAGCTACTTGAAATGTAAGAGGAGGGAAGCAATAGAAAATGAATGAATTAGATATGTTGCATAGAAGAGATTTGAATGTTGTTTGTGTGACTGCGACTAAAAAAGGGCAATAGCAACAGGTCAATATGTCAGGTGACAGAATCGCCATCTGGGCTGGCCATACATTTCAGGTGCTGCCGGTAACATGGTTTACGGTGCTCTTGCTACATTGATGCGATGGGAAAACTTCAGTGTACCTGCACGTCTTGCCGTTCACAATGCAGTATTGACACTGGCGGCAGTGAAATGTGGGTGTGTCAAAAGAATGAAAGAAATATGAATGAATGAGATGCACTCTCTTCGTTGGATATGTAGAGTCAGTTTAGCTGATTGTGGCTTAGCGGATCGAAGCAGCGAGGAGATACGCAGAATGGCAGGTGTAAGCGCGAATATCATATTAAGAATGAGGAAGGACGTGCTCAAGTGATATGGGCACATTGAAAGAATGAGTGATGAATGAATGGTAAGGAAGATTTATCAAGCAAAGGTGATTGGTACTAGAGGTTGGGGGAGACCTCGGTTGACCTTCTAGAACCCAGTATCGAAGATACTGGAGGCAGGTCGTACGTAAAAAGCATGAGGACCCACCGAAGGTCATGTATGAAGAGGCTAACGATTGTGGGCGAAGTGAATAAAATATGTAGCAACCGTAGCGTTAGGCACTTCTTCCTTTTCTTTCTTTAGCAGATGGCGAAATCAGTAAAAATGAAGTAGAGAACACTATACGAAGGTCTTCGAAAATGTATTTTCAAAATAAATGCGATGAATCCTTTTAAGCTACATAGTTTCGTATAAAACTTGAATCTGGCAACGATTCTCCATGGTTTCTAGTGAAACCGTAAAAAAAGAAATGAAAAATTACGAATAGTTTATGTAATGGACCTATTTGAGAATTTGTTTCAGTAAATGAGTAACAGAAAATTAACTTTGTTATACGAAACTTAACGTTAGATCAATGATAATAAAGAATAGGCCTCAAACTTAACTTTAGTGAATGCCATACCTCAAAGTGTCTTAATTATTTGGTGTTTAGTTTACCCATGTTAATTAACATAGACTCTGTGTTTACAAGGTTCCCTTGGACTTAGAAAATTTGTCTCCCAGGGATAGAGCGAATATAGGGATTGGATTTGTTAGACGATACGTTCAATTTTTTGCATACTAAATGTGTGAATAATGGACTTATTAAAAATTTTAAACTACATTTTCTCTTACAACGCTGATTTTTTTTGTAAATTGAAATAAAATACAAACTACAACTTTGTAGTTTGTAACTTTGTAATAAAAAATATATACAATTAATTGTATATATTTTTTTGTTTGGAACTGCAATCAGTCAATATTGACTATTATCAGTTTCACTGAGCTTACTTATCCTTTTGATTTATTTGATTTTTGGAGCCCATCACTTAAGCTTAACCGATCGGTAACTGTGTTTAAGCATGATCGTTTTTATCCAGAAAATATTCCTCTAATTAAATCTCTAGCAAAACCATAGGGATGACATATCCCTGCAATATTATCTCTATTAATAAAAAAAAACTATAGTTAATCCATCTTCTGCTACTCCGCATATCCAAAATAAGCATGTAAGTCCTTTGTTGTCTGATTGCGCAAAGTTTTTTTTCATTTTATATTTTTTTTTCATATTTACTCAACATTTTCCATAGACTTATCAACCTTCCCATCCCATGAAAAGTTTTCCTTGTAATCCACTTTATTGCTCCTTATCAGGCCTTAATTTATTCCCCAACTATTATCACAGATATTATCTTTTCCAAAGAAAATCCGGATGCCTACACAAAATTTAATTCGGTAATTCACCGAATTCGGTGAAAAGCGAAGTACCAAATGTCTTGACACTAGGTGCTATAAAAGTGTCAAGCTAAAAAAATTCACCAATTGGTTCAAGCACCTTCTCACCTTTACTGATACGTCCAAGCTTTCTATGGAAAGCTATATTGATGCGGCTTGCTAGGTACTTTCTGACTACCCTGCTATGCAGGATAATATATATATATATATATATATATATATATATATATATATATATAGTTATATATATATATATATATACGATTTCATTATTCATTTCAATAATGTCACTTCTTGAGTGGAGACTAAACGGAAGACGGAAGTTTAGCCTAGGAAAGAAAAGCGTTCTTTTAGATAAAGCGTGATATCAGGATGGAAGCGGATAGGATAAAGCAGTGTGAAGGTATGAAGTTTTCAACGGTCCTTTGTAGACAGCCAGTGCAGCCTAATACGATACTAACCTGAATAGAAAATTGATCACATCAGTATGTGGTCAATTTTCTTAAGTCCAAAAATGAATCTAACGACTGGGTTGAGTCCAGATAACAGGAGTTAGCATTGTCTAGTATAGGCAAGAATATGTGCCATAATTCAAAGAAAAATCTAATGTCATTGTTATTTTATTCATAATATTCTAATTATTTTATTTTATGAAATTTCTACTAATACTTGCTCACGTGACAAAGCTGTACTTAAAAGAAGCAATGAAATGTATACCAGAGTGATGTTTCACCTTATTCTCTCTCTCTCAGATTAAAATGTAGAGATTTACAAAGACAATTATTATTGAATAATTTTATAAAATATTCAATAGTAATTGTCTTTGTATATAGTTTATAAAATGATAAAAAGTTACAGACTTACAAATATTTTCCAGTTATACTGATCATCCTGATGGAGGGCGCAATTCAAGAGACGTGAAATCAATATGCACACCCATCACATTGAAACTGTAACTTACGTTGCTTAACCTATAATTATGCTCATGATAAAAAATAGAAGAGTACTGGCCTTATCTATATAAGTCTTAAACTTTTGAAAATTCCCAAAGTGTTTAAATATGTAAAAGTTTTATTACATACTTACGAAGGTATAAACGAATAAACTTAGTAACGTGTAATTAATATAAAAAGAGATGAAGGAGCAATCATGTAATTAATATTAAAATAATTAACGATATATTACGGCATTTATTTTCATTGACCCTTTGTATCAATGGCCTCGGAACGACCATCTATTGCTCAGCTGTTTAGTATCTTTCTTAACATTTTTTAGCTTCACGCTTCCCTTAGCAGGGTAGTCATAAACAACTTAGTGTCAAGACACTCTGTTGACTACTTAAATCCACATTTTTAAATTATGCTGGTTAATGCAGATAGAATCTATTGCCCCTCTCTTACCTTAAATCATATTTTCGTTTTTCACTGAGTTAATTATATTGTTATAAGGCTAGACTACCACAACGATCAGCAACCATCCCGATCCTGGGCAACTTGCATTCATGTAATTAATTTTAAAATAAATAAATACAATACGCTTGTCAAAACATGGTCTCGCCTGTAATAGCAGATATATACATGGAGGATTTCGAGGAGATGGCTCTTGGCTCTGCACCATGAATACCTAGAATATATAAGAGGTACGTAGATGATACTTTCACAATTTTACCTACGGATAGTATTTATATATTCCTAAAACATCTGAATTCTATTAATAACAACATAAAATTTACAATAGATTTACAGGCAAATATATCTTTAGCTTTTCTTGATGTAATTGTAATAAAGAATCCTAATGGTACATTAGGCCACACAGTGTATAGGAAACCTACCCATACCAACAGGTATCTCAATGGCGAATCCCACCATCACCCCACACAGTTATCTACCGTTGGCAAATCTTTGTTTCAGAGAGCTTACCATCTTAGCGACGCTGAACACCTAGGGGACGAGCTTCGACAGGTGAAGGATGCCCTTCATCAGAACAAGCTGCCAGTTCCCCGCCAGCGTTGTATGAAGACCAACAAGCCACCCACAGTGGAGAGAAAGCCAGCTCTTCTACCGTTTGTGAAAGAAGTTAAAGACAGAATTGGCAACATTTTAAGAAGAGCTTCTATTAAAACCATATTCAAGCCTAATAAAAAAGTGAGCCAATGCTTGAGACCCGTGAAATGTAATATTCCTTTGCAGTGTGCAGGCGTGTATAAGCTAGACTGTTACTGTGGCTTGTCATACATTGGGCAAACAAAGAGGAGTATCGGGGTTAGGGTGAAAGAACACATATCCGATGTCAAGAATGGGCGTGTATTGCAGTCAGCTGTGTGTGAACATACAATGAATAAGTCCAACCACTACATCAGGTTTGATAAGCCACATATCCTCGGAAAGTTCAGGATATGTTCCTAGAATGATCCGCGAGGCTATTGAAATTTAAAAACATCCAAATTTCAATAGAGAAGATGGTTGGAAACTATCGACCACCTGGGACCCACTTATTAAAAATTTAAAGTCTCAAATCCACCACACCAGAGACAAAGATACAGTGAGCTCATTCTGCAAGAATCCAGGGCAGTACGCGAGGCAATTAAGAAATCGATGGCGGTAGTTTGATATAATTAATTTTTTGTATCAACTGACAGACGGATGCCACCTCAGTCTACCTGTGACCACGGACTACTGTAAAGTGTTCGAAACGTCAGGTATCCAAAAATGTATTTTCGAATACCAAAATATACGCGATTAATTCGGTTACTAATTACATGTGACGAGTGTAGTAAATATAGTAATTTTAAATAGGTATATTGATATTATTCTTTCCTCGTTCTGGTTAGACACAAGGTAAAACACTTAAAAAGGAATAAAAAAATGTCATTAAGCTACAAAATTAAATATATTAATCTTTTTTAATTTTCTTTCGCAATAATAATCACAGAACAGATCCAATACAAGCTGTATTAAAGACCACACACGATAAAGACTTTATTCATAAAATGATGAAAAACTTGTTGGGCAACGGCACAGTATTCACTTCATGTAAGTTGTTTTACATTCTCAGTTACATGTTTCATGTGAAGTAGGTGGAGATATATAGATATAGATATATATATATATATATTTACATATATATATATATATATATATATATATATATATATATATATATATTTACATATATAGAGAGATATAGATATAGAGATATTTAATAATATACAGATATTTATTTTTCGATTGTGTTGAACGCTGTTGGCGCTGGTTTTTGGGAAGGCCGAGCTAGAAAACCTTGGCGTGACATGACATGACAGATGTTTACAAAAATATACCTATAGATAAACGGATATTTTTCTCTGATCATTACAGATACACGTATCTGTACATTTTGCTGGATTTCTATAATTATTTTTTCTTATGTCAAATAATTAGCCTTCGAAATAAAATAGTTTGGTAGTGCTACAACGCAGTAAACTATAATAAGTTGTGGATTAGATTCCTATTCCTGTCTCTAGTTAGGCAAAGCGCGACATTAAGTTCCTCCACTCAATACGCCACATCTTAAATTTGGCGGAAAAAGGTACAGAATGTCTTGATTTTAAATACTTCCTGTTTACCCTGCTATGTGGAATAAAGGCGTGAAGATTGAATCTAAAAGACTTTGATTTTGTTTTAAAATTAAATTGCACGCAATCACGCACGGAAGTACGCATGCACGCATACAGGCATGCAAGCACGCATGCAAGCACGCACTTATACACGGAAACATATTTATGATCCTATAAAAGAGAACGGAATTTTAAAAGGCTGTGTTTTATGTAATCAGGTATTATTTGAGACATGTCAAGTTGGGTATCAAACGCTGCATTTTGTCTTATTAGACTTATAATACTACTATAGAATTTCAAAGACGTACATAGTCTCTGTTATTATATTTTATAGTTTACTTATTAAGAGCATATTATGATTACCTATTGTCTCAGTACACTTATAACCACTTTTGTAAATTAAATTTATTATAAACGTTATCTATTATATAATTACATATTATATTCATTGCAGATGAATTCTAGCAACGACGACGTAAAATTCTGGCACCATCTTTTTCCATGAGATATCTCAGCAAACTCGTATGTATTTTTGAAGCAAACAGTAAAGTGACAGCTGATATTCTAGAATCTAAAGTAGGAAAGGAGAATTTTTCAATGTTCGATTATTTTTGTCCTTACGCTTTGGATTTGCTTCGCGGTAATATATTTAATTAAAAAAAAAAGAATTTTTTTTCTAGATGGGATAGTGATCAAATTATGGCATGTGAAAAATTATTCCCCCAGTGCGAATCGAATTTATAACTAATCTTTTTTACAGTAAGGCTGTTTTATTGCTAGGGGATGGCTAAACACTAAAATAATATTTACTATTTTTAAAGTTTTATTCCACACTTAGGATTAGAAAACATCTTTGAAAAAACGTATAAAAATTTTGAACGCAGCGAATTTTTTATACGTTTTTTCAAAGATGTTTTCTAATCCTGAGTGTGGAATAATACTTTAAAAATAGTAAATATTAAAATAAAAATAGCAATCTCTCTTGTTAAATGATTATTTCTTAATAATCTTTAAGTAGTAGAAATTTGTAAAAATCTCTCTACAGAGATGCTAACAACATAAATAAGTTGTAACAAAAACGTATAAGAATTTCGACGCAGCTGGTAGTAGAACGCATGGCTTAGGGGTCAGAGCGCTTGGATGGTTCCAAGAGGCGCGGGTTCGAATCCCGCTGCGTTCAAAATTTTTATACGTTTTTTCAAAGATGTTTTCTAAACTTTAAAATAACTTTTGAAAATGTCATATTGAATATGTATTTGGAATAAGAATTCAACTTGGTTGAAATGAAAAAAAATCATAGATATATTTAAATCCAGTTCCAATCATCAGTTTTCCTATGTAAATTTTCACTCTATCATTGCAGAAACAGTTCTCGGTGTCAATATTAATATATAAGACTAAAATACGTGAGGTGGAGTTACGTTCTCAGCGATTACATTAATGGGCAGATTCGTTGGGATTATTACCACTCCTGGCATTTAAAACCGGAAAGACATTTACCTCAGATAGGTACCAGCACCTCTGATGCTGGAACATCCCTCCCTGAATCTTTAAACTCAGTCCGCACGTCAAATTCTGGTGATCTACAGCACCACGCAGTAGACAAGGCAAACGAGGCGAACACTTCACGGCAGTCTACACTTAACGTAGATTTTTGTAACATGGGTCTACATTCCAACCTGAATGCCGTCCACCACTATATTGAGACGGCACAGCCGGTTTTGTTATTTCTGACGGAAACTCAAATCACCCAATCAAGCGACACAGCCTATCTTTAATACCGTGGTTAAAAAATAAAGTATAATTTTAAGCGTCACGTCGGGGTCGCTGTGTTCGTAAGGGAGGATTTGAGTTTTCGTGGCCTCGCCAATTTTGAAAGTCGGTACCTGTTTACCATCTGGCTTCGTATTGATTCGGGTGATCGCGTCCCAATCTATTCATGCTTGTACCGGTCCCACAGTGGTAACACAGAAAAGGTTCGATTTATGGAGCACATGCTATTGACGAATGCTGTCACAGTTACCCTCAGCCGAGGTCGTAATACCTGGCGATTTCAACGCAAACTATGCCGATTACCTTATATCACGCTCTCCCGACTACGCAGGGACTGAGTTATCAGGTTAATGTCATCGCCCCCTAGGTCTTCTTACCACTGCTTGGTATGGATTGTAGTGCCGCTGCTGTTGCCAACTTGGTTCTACAGGGTATGGAACTGTAACGCCAATCAGTGGCAAGTCATGGCTCTGGTATGGTATGTTTTGAAACGAGCTGCCATTGGCAAGCCCAAAGTATTCTAAATCTGGGCTGAGGCACTGGACACTTAGGGTCAAAAAATAAAAACCTTAAACAGAAAGTGCGGTTGTACCTAAAGGTACTTAAAAAGGCTAATTTCTAAAGCGAAGTCCAAGCATCGCTAAAATCGAGGCATCCCTTGAGACTGCCTCTTCCTGGGAACCCTTCCTGGGTTCAGTTCAACCCCCTGAAGATACAAGTTTGCACGTTAACCACTAAGAAAACCCCAATTTTCGAGAATATCTCCCTTAAAGCTGCGCCCAATATCAGTAAACTGGGCCTTAGCGTTTCGAGTGATTGCCAGTATCGTGATCATCTGGAAAGCAAGACCAAGTTGGCCTCGAAAAAACTTGGTGTCATTGGCAGAGCGAAAAGTAATTTACGCCCAAACACCATTTATCCCTTTATAGGGCCCGGAAACGTCCTCATACGGAGTAATGTTCTCATATCCGGGCAGGTGTATCCGAGTATCAGCTTAAACCATTTGATCGTATACAACGGAGAGCTGTTTGGATTGTTAGGGACACAATAATCTGTGAAAGACTTGATATTTTGGCGTTGCGTAGAGATGTTTCAACGTTATACGTTCTCTACCACATATACCACGGGGAGTATTCTGGAGAACTGATTGACCTGGTTCCGGCCGCAGAATTTCCCAACTGCACAGTACATAACAGACTAAAATATCACCCCTACTATCTGGATACGTGGTATTCTACTACTGTGCAATAGGTATTTTCTTCCACGTGCCACACAACTATAGAACGGCCTACCTGCTGTAGTTTTCCAGGTCGATATGGTATAAATACCTTTAAAAAGCGCGCTTATTCACATCATAAGGCCGGCAACGCACCTGTACATCCTCTGGTGTAATAATATTATTTGTCAATTTTTATTTATTAATCACTTCATAATCAACATTTAAATAATATAACAGAATTTAATATTTAAAATGTAATACTTTATTTGAATTTTAGGAAATTTTAACTGCAATCTTTATATTATAAAGGTAGTTGAGCGTTATCGTAATATTCAGGCCAAATTACAGAAAAATATTTAAAAAATGTCGTCTAAAAAGTTACATATCGATCTGTTTAGTAGTTTTTGTGTGAACCAATAAACCAAACCGTGTGAACAAATACATTTTTATAGGGCGTATAACAATTAGACAAACGGACAAACGGACCGGCAACACTCTGAACGTGTTAAGCTATACGTCGAAATCCTAAAACACTTATTACATATTATGTTACCATACTAAGAAAATAAAAGTTTTAAAACGTATGAACGTCGCGAGGCTGGAACACGTGTCTCTTGAAAATTACGGTATGGAAATATGACGAATGTTTAAAAATCTTTTATTTATATATCAATCAAAACAGGAAGAGCCAATACAAAAACATTTTTCGAGTTAATGATAGAATCTTCCGAACTGACTGACAAAGGCTACACGCACGAGGAGCTGCGTGAAGAGGTATTTACACTTGCTCTCGCAGGCACTGATACGTCTGCAGCTGGAGCATGTTTCACTCTGGTAATGTTGTCCCAACACTCTGATATTCAATAGAAGGTGTATCAAGAGTAAGTGAACCATATCTTCCATCTTTATTAGTGAACCATTTCTTCATTTTTCTTTTCTATCTTTCTTAATAAAAAAATATCACCATTTATGGCTTAGCAGGAAAGGCGTAACCTGATGTCAAGACACCCCGTTTGTTACTTTCTGCTCTAAATTAAAACAGTTTTGAAATTATTCGAAATTTATTAACATTTTATTTCAGTATTACTGAAAAACTAGTACGATATAATTAAATCTGAATCTATAGTTATTAACCTCTTCATGCATGCTCTTCCCATACTTTTTACCTGTCCATCCTTTAGCAACCTTGATACTGTTTCGACGGTTACCCAAGTTCTCCCCTGACCTGTCGTACTGCTTACCTTTGTTACATAAATATTTTTTCATCACTCATGCTTTCGGCGTGCCCAAACCACCTGAGCACATTCTTCTTCATTTTTGCTATTCTGGGAATCACTTCACTGCATATACAATCAGCTTAACTGATTCTGTATGCCGGTGAAAAGCCGGCGGCCGGTCGTAGCGCAGTGGAGGCCGGTCGTAGCGTAGTGTGGCAGCGTCTGAGTGTATACGCGATCGGTTATGGGTTCGATCTACCCCGCAAGCAGGATAAAAACTTGAAGCTAAAGAAAAAAAAAGTTCTTACAAGTACAAATTACGAAGTGTCTTTACACTAGGTACTTCCTGTCTATGCAGATTAAATTATCCTACTATGCAGATTAAAAGAGAGAAGCTAAAAAAACATATAAATGAAATTTAGTAGATACAACGAAAATGACATTTTGTTTGAAATATGATAGATTATTGTTTTAAAATGGCAATCTCTCACTAGAACATAATTTAAGTAATGATGGCGTAGGCGCTGAAATTTAAGGATAATAAGTTCCTTGATTTTTATACATTTAGAGTGGACCTATTTTAGATGAATTAATCGAGTTTAATTATTTTGCTTGAAAATACATTTCTAAATATCCGACTGTCTATAAGGGTCAACGATGCCAAACTTAAATAACTGCGACAGTGAAATGTAAGAGGAGGGATGCTACAGAAAATGAATGAATTAGATGTGATGGATAAAAGATTTGGATGTGGTTTGTGTAACTGAGATTAAAAAAGGTCCATAGCACAACCGTTTTGCCAGTTATTAGAATCGCCTTCTGGGCTGGAGTTCCAGAAAGCGAACGAGGGTGTCAAATGTTCTATTATCCTCTCGATTGGTTAGTGCAACGATGGAAAACAAGGCGATCAACTTGAGGCTGTTCTGGGTTCGCTCTTGTTAGTGGCGTTTGCGCCGGTATTATCCGTTCTATCAAGTGAACTGGAGTTGTGGGAGAGTATTAGAGAAATTCTATGTTGTGCAAGGGAAAATGAAAAACTAATAGAATGTGGTGATTTTAATGGATGGATTGGAACCATGGGAGAGGACTACGAAAGCGTTCTAGGGAAGTATGGTGATAAGAGAGTAAAAAAAAACCTCATTTAATCTCTTATCACCATACTAAGCTCATATTGGAATTATGTGACGAGAAGAATTCGTTTGTGGCAAACACGATATTTGACCACAAACAAATTCACAAATACACGTGGGAACGGAAAGAAGAGAAAAGCATAATTGATCTATTCCTAGTATTTCAGCGTATTCTTAACCAAGTTATTGATACGCGTGTGTTTAAAAGAAGTGCCATAGAGAGAATGAAGAAAGCATGTCACGACTATAAACCCTCGTGTAAGAATAAAAGTATGAGAGAGATTAAAAAGAAAGTGTATAAGTTGCAAAAGCACGTAAAGAAAGCACTGTTAAATATGAAGCATGAAAAACGTGGTTTGGACACGTAAAGAGAAAGAGTGATGTTAGAAAAGTAAGAAAGATTTATGAAGCAAAGGTGATTGGTACGAGAGGTCGGGGGAGACCTTGGTTGATCTTAGAAAACCTAGTATCGAAGATACTTTAGGAAAGTTACCTAAAAAGCAGGGACAGTAGCGTTAGCCAATCCGTCCTTCCTTTCTTTAGCAGATGGCGAAGTCAGTAAAAATTAAGTGAATGCTATACGAAAGTTTACGAAAAAGTATTTTCAAAATAAATGCGATAAATCCGTTTAAACTACATAGTTTCATTTAGAACTTCTAGTCTAGCTATAAATATTGTATTTTTTATAATAATCTAGTGTCATGTATTTGTCGATGACCCAAAACTTCATAATGTTCTATTGTTTATACTTAGGTTAACAGGTTACTACACACATGCCGAAATTTACTAAACACATATTTAGTAACTTTCAGCTTAAATAGAATAAGGAAGGTCTGAAGTTGAGCTCTGTGAATAACTGTAAAGTTTTTTGGTTTACATTGTAAGAAAACATGAATTTATTTTTTTAGCAGGGTAGACAGAAAGTACTTAGTGTTAAGACACTCGGTACTTTGCTTTCCATCGAATTCGAGATATTGCGTGTTGAGTGGTGGAACCAATACTGCACTTTGTCTTTTACCAGAGCGAGGAAGTGAAAATAATTAAAATATAATCACTCTACCAAATGGGGATTACACCCGCAACCGATCGCGTTTACATTTCGCCACGACCGGACCCAACATGGATTCAAAAATGCATAGTTAGAAAATTAACTCCAGAGTTTTTTTTATTCTACTGAACTCACTATCGCTTGCTGCGTGCTCTGGGACGTCACAATGATTCATGTTTTATGATGCATGCGGTCATTATTTAACGATTTATAAAACGTTTTTATGTCAAAAATAAAATGAAAAGTTACAGAAAATTGATGTAATGGACCTCTTTGAGAATGAGTAACAAGAAATTAAGTTTGTAATACGGAACCTAACGTTAGATATATGATACTACAGAATAGGCCTCAAAGTTAGTTGTAGTGTATGCCAAATCTTAAAGTATCTAAATTATTTGGTGTTTAGTTTATCCGTGCTAATTAACGTAAGCTCTGTCTAGGTTCTCTTGGTGTAAGATAGACGAGATTGTCTCCCAGAGATTAAAAATGACACATTTTCAAAGGTACTCTCATTGTATATATATATATATATATATATATATATATATTATAATTATACTCAATGAACATAGAGAAGCAAACCCTCCTTCGAGATTAAAACAGATTTTAAAAATGCTAGCTATTGAAAAAATACTTAAAGCAAAATTGCTTAGAGGAATGCGAAAAAGCATCTCTTGAGAATTTACAATTATTTGTTAGACGATACGTTCAATTTTTTGCATACTTAGTGCGAATAACGTACTTATAAAAAATATTAAATTACATATTCTTGTACAGTGCTGGTTTTTTTTGTTGTAAATTGAAAGAAATAACAAACTACAAATTTGCAGTTTGTAACAAAAAATACATAAAATTATCATATTGTAATTACAATATTTATTTATTTATTTAATATGGAACTCCAACAGAGATACATATGTAACACAAAAAATACTTTGACAAACTAATTTGACAAACTAATTTGCACAATCTGCATAAATGGTATAACATTTATTTTTGAAAGTGCTAAAAGTGTCGAAACCCATGTCGATAGTTGGTACTGCGTTATATAAGCGTGTCATTCGGGCTAATGGTGAGTTTTTCCCAAGATTGGTTCTATTCTTACTAATTTTAAACAATGGACATGGGTTCCGAGGTGGACTTCGTGGCACGTTTATATTAAGTTTTTCGAGCAGATATTTACTGTCCACTTTATTATGAAAAAGCTTATACAAAAAGGCTAAATCCAATAAGGACCTTAGCACACGAAGAGGTTGCATTTCGAAGTCTATCGCTATAGCTTTTTACGTGTACCCTCATTCTGTAACACAAGTGTCTCAAAAATCGTTTTTGCACCTTTTCAATACGATCATGATATACCTTATATAACGGTGACCATACTTGATACTCAAGTTTACTTCTAACATAACAATTATAAAGTCGAATCATGGTGGATGCCCTCCTAAAAGTGAAGTGATTGTCTTATAATAAAACCCAGCGATTTCAACGCAGAAGTGACGATAGCATCAACGTGAGCATCGAAGCGGAGACTACTGTCAAATAAAATGCCTAAATCACGAACGGTTTTTGACTCCTTTAGATTTTTTTCGGATTTTTTATATGAACTAATTATTGAATTTCTTTTTCTTGTAAATCTAATGAAACAGCACTTCAGGGGATTCAAATACATTTTATTTTTCTGACACCAGATTACTAGATTATTTAGGTCCTCTTGAAACTTCAAGACATCAGACTGTTGCATACACGTGAGTGCTTCATTACCGTTATGAGATCATTTATAAATAATATAAAAAAGAGTGGACCCAAATTTGAGCCTTGAGGGACCCCGGGACAATATGGTAATGGTATATTTTTTGTTTGGAAATGCAATCAGTCAATATCGACTATTATCAGTTTCACTGAGCTGACTTATCCTTTTGATTTTGATTAATTTATTTTATTTTTGGAGCCCATCACTTGAACGCAACCAACGGTGTTTAACCACGATCGTTTTTATCCAGCAAATATTCCAGTAATTATTTTATTACTTAGAACGAAATAAATATGGGTGATATGCTTTGAAAAATATTGACCGTGCCAGTGATGCAGACGTTGCGCTCCCTGTGATAGCTGAAAATAAATATTAATTTTAGAAGTGTAAGATCTGTATATTGATCTATTTTAATACGATGTTGGGTTTTTAATATATGTTTGTTCTCTGTCATCACATTAGGTAAATTAGTGTGTAATTTGATTCTTAGGTTATAAAAATGTAGAACAATCGCCCGCTGGATCTTCCGGATCGTGGCGATGATCCTTCCTCCAATTAAATCTCTCGAAACGCATAGGTATGATATCATCATCCTCCAATATTGTGCCTGTTAATAAAAAAAAACTATATAAATCTATCTTCTGCTACTACGTCTATCCAATGTGTGTGTACATCCTTTCTTGTCTGATTGTGCAAAGTCCTATATTATTTTATTTCTGCCTTTGAGTATATGCTGTTAACCCTGTTGAGCTTTAGTACTCAGCTTATGTAAATATGTTTGTATTATACTGACTTTTATTATTACAAGAATGGGTAAGAATGGGTATTTTAAAAGGAGTTCCCGTTGACTGGGGTATGGAAGAATATGTTCAATCTTTAAAGTGCTATTTGGATATGGTGAAGTAGCAAAAGCGCGAAGATTAAATAGAAGGAGTGTGAGTGTGGTCAGTTTTACATGAATTCCGACTCAGTCGGTTGTTGTAATATTCCGAGGGCAAATGCTACCTGAAAGGGTCTCTTTTTACTGATCCTCTCTCCGTGTAGAACCATTACTTTCCATCAATCTAATGCCTAAATTGTTGTTGTTTTGGTCATGTCAAGGTTACATGTGTTTGCAATCCCATATTGGAAACTTATGTAAGGTAGTTGAAGAGTATTTTACTTGCCTCTACTGCTCCTCTAAGCACTTTGCCACATACAAGGGCTATCCTAAGTTATCAAGACAATAGTCCATTGAATTTTTATGACTCAAGAGAATATGTCTTATATAGAAACATTCTCCTGACTTCCTTTTACTCAGCGTTCTTATGCTGATGTAGCTAAGCAAATGTTTTTCCCACTAATTCCTTCCTCACCAAAGGTTGGTCTGGCCAATCAATTTTATCCTTCTCTCACTATTTCCTACCACTGTTAACCTGTAGTCCGTTCTGTCCGTCCGCGAGCTCTCCCTGAAAAGGGAGGGAGGTATATAATAGATTTGCTCATCAAGCCATTGTTGGGGACTGTCGATTTTCCCTTTCTAATGATTGTGCAATTTCTGATTGATCCATAGAATCCAGAAAATACCTGTTGGTTACTTTGACTGAAACCCTTATTAGCACTTCTCTCAATAAGATTATATATCTCTACCATCCAATGTTGCCCAAAATCTTACAAAAAACTTTTATACTTTTGAATATGGCCCCACCGACCATCCTCCAGTGAAATAGTAAACTCTTACTATTCATATTAAAAAACACAAATTGCTTTCTATAATTTCACTGTATAACTCCGTCATTGTTGCCCTCTTGGAAATATGGTTGATGCCTGAATTCCGTTTTAGGGTGCCGGGTTACTCAAGTTTAAGAGTGGACAGGAGAGACGGGTATGGAGCCAGTGCTATCTTTGTCTTCTTCGTCTAGCATTCAACTTCATATTGCTTGATCCCGCTTTCTAGTTACAACCAGCATTTTAATGCTGTAGCTATAAGAGTCCTAATTATTTTCATTCTTTCGAATAACATACATCGTTCATTCTCTTTCATCCTTTTTGAGGCTATTATTTTTTTCTCCCAAGTCCTATTTTAGTCTTGAGAGATTTTAACACTCACCTCACTATGTGGGGATTCTATTACGGTGATGGATTTTCTTCGTTCGTTCGTTGGTGGAAATGATTGATGATAATGGTCTTTGCGTCCTCAATGGTGGCTCACCGACTCGTATGGTTAATCCTAATCAGAATCCTAAGACTGCTTTCAACCTATCCTCTTCTCTTTCTCTTGCTTCTCAATTATCATGGTCCTATTCTTTTCTCCCCATATGGTAGTGATCATTTTACCCATCCTTCTTTCCTTAGCTAACCGCCAAATACTATTAAAAAGCCTAATTGGTTAGAATATGCACCTTATGATGATAATATATTAGATACTCCTCTTGAATCTATTGATAATGGGAATATAATTGTTTTTATTGTCGGTTTGTTTATGCTATTTTATTATCTTGTGATCTTCATATCCCCAAAAAACACTCCACTCAGAAGCAGATGCCTTTCAATCCCTGGTGGGATCAGGAATGCTCTGGTTCAGTCAAACAGCGAACCTCTGTCCAGGCATCATATGGGGCCTGTATTACGGTGGAGAACTACATTGAGTATCAGCGCAGCGACGCATTGTTTAGAAAATTGATTTGGAAGAATAAAAGACTTGGATGGATAAATTTCTATGAATCCCTTTCTTCTCTACTCAATAGAGGAGCTATCGTCTGGACTAATGTTAAGAGATTTCGTTGATCTCTTAATGTTAGTTCCAGCCCTAGCTCTAATAATCCCGCTATATGGCTTGACGATTTCACTGACAAATTGGCTCCTATTAGAAAACATTTTTGAAAAAACGTATAAAAATTTTGAACGCAGCGGGATTCGAACCTGCGCCTCTTGGACGGTATCCAAGAGGTGCGGGTTCGAATCCCGCTGCGTTCGAAATACAAAGGTACAAGTTATTATAGGCTAACTAAATATGTGATTAAGTTTTCTATACTTCTAAGTTACAATTTGGAGGCAAACTTTAAATGAAACCTTGTAATAAATCACATTGTTTATACAAATATTCAGGTTTTTTTTTCACTTCATACCATAACCCTTGGTAACGTAATACAAATATTCTGTACTTAGGATTGGCAGAATTTACAAGTTTAGTAAAATATTTAATCTATAGTTTGTATTATAAAAATAAATTGATACAAGTGAATTGAATTAAATTTGGCAGATACGACGTAAATTATTTTTTGTTTGAGGTATAATCAAATATTGTTTTAAAATAACAATCTCTTAAGACAAATTAAGTAATCACAGTGAAACGCTGCGATTTATCGAAATTAAATTATATTAAAATCATTAATTTTTACATATTCCGAATGAAATTTAAAAACTAATTGAATGAAATTTAAATAGACATTTAAAAATAGTGCATATTTTTGCATTTGAAACGCACAGTTTTGAATATTCGACGTCTTTCTACCTATATGTCTAGACCCGTGACCCGTGAACATGAACTAAAGTATTGTTTAAAACGTCTAGGTTGCAAAAATATATTTTCGAATTTGTTTAAACTACGTAATTTCGTGTACAACTTTAAACTGTCAAAGATTCACCACGATCTCAAGTGTCTTCTAACTATGAATGAGGTATTTTTAATAATATCTGGGAAAAATATAACCTTTCGTACGATGTGTCAAAATTCTTCTTCTTTCTTTCTTTAGCTTCACGCTTTTATCCCGCATAGCAGGGTAGAAAGAAAGTATCTAGTGTCAAAACACTCCGTACTTTGCTTTCCACCGAAGTCGAGACATAGCGTGTTGAGTGGTGGAACTCAACGCCGCACTTTGTCATTACCAGAGCGAGGAAGTGAAAATAATTTAAATATAATCACTCTCCCCCGAGTGGGATCGAACCCACAACCGATCGCGTTTACAGTCAGACGCTGTCACACTGCGCCACGACCGGCCAAAACGAGAATGAGTATGGTGAGAGGATGTGTTTAATAATTTTCAAGTTTAATAAAATGAGGAAGGTCTTGGGTTGAGCTCTATGACTCTCTGTTAAGTTTAGGTTTACATTATAAGAAAACATGGACAAAAAATTGCATTGCTCGTAAAATTTATTGAATTGAATTATTTTAAATAATACAAAAGAGTGAACGTGATATTTACATTTTTTTTCCATAAATTAACATTTATTTGTACTTGTGATGTCCAATATCATTTAATCTAATTTATACAGCTGTGACAGATAATGACTTGTTATGGCTTTTTCCGTGCTCTGGAAAGTCACAATTGGTCAAGTGTTTTTTGTGCGTCCGGTCGGTATTCATCGATTTCTAAAACGTTATCACGTCCTATTCGAATTGTGATAACATAAGACAGTTGAAGGCGTAAACAGTTATATGATATGAAACTCCGAAGGAAACCAAAATAACTTGTTTACGCGGCCGTAATCTACTAATAAACCGCTGCCAAAATATTCAAAATATTGAATTTAAAATAATTAGGCGTGTTTGGTCGTTTAATGTTATTTATATCAGGAATGATATACTAATATTTAATTAGCAATAGTAAAAATATCCATCTTAGTATGATAATTAATCATTAACGAGTTAAGCAAGGATGTTCTAGAAAGGAGGACAAGTTAAGAAAAACTGCATTAGCTTCTAGAGAATTGATGTTATCATATTTACATAGTTTTTTATATGGAATAGAGATACACTTAACTACTTGTCCTTTAACAAAGGGAGTTCTGAGATTTACAAAAGTTTATTTTCTCTATACAACTTAAAACTGAAGACACTAACTATAATAAAGACACCAGCTGTAATATATTTGTAATGTATATATTACATATGTAACTTTACTATATGTGTTTTTTTTCCACGCTTTTTATCCCGCATAGCAGGGTAGACAGAAAGTACCTAGTGTTCGCTTTCCACTGAATCAATCAATAATTCTTTAACTATAAAGAGCTACAAGTATATATTAATCGTTTTCAGCGGTTGCTGTAATTAATTTTGTAAGAAAAATAAAATAGATTTTTTTTTCTATTTTTCTACAAACGATATAAACAATACAATACTCTACTAAAGTTATTCTATTAGGAACATCTAGATTATTTTTTTCTTTGAGGAATGCCATTTTTTTGGGGCCCATACTTTTTTTCTGACGCTACTACAAACTAAATCTGCATTACTGCAATCTGTAGTATCTAACTGATCGTAACCGAACTCTATCATATTACACAAAAAACAAAACATTGGTTTTAAGTCAGGTGTCAAGTTCACACAGCCACTATATTAAAATAGAAAAAACAGAATATTTGTATGTTGCAAAATATTAAAAACATCTTTGGAAATACTGAAAAGGTTTGAAAGAAACTTTTTTGCTATACAAGTTTTAAGTCGGAACGGGACACAGGGTATAATCGACTTTGAAGGCCGGTACTGTTTATTAGAATCATATTAGATCAGCTGAATTAAATGAAATATAGAAATGCCACCTTAAAAATATTGTTTTTCATTAAAGAAATTACCGTTGGTACAAAAATTTGTGACAAATTAGTGAGGCCGGTCGTGGCGCAGTGGCACAGCGTCTGGCTGTAATCGCGTTCGGTTGTGGGTTGGATCCCCACTCGGGGGAGTGATTATATTTAAATTATTTTCACTTCCTCGCTCTGGTAAAAGACAAAGTGCGGAGTTGAGTTCCACCACTCAACACGCAACGTCTCGAATTCTGTGGAAAGCGAAGTACGGAGTGTCTTGACACTACTTTGACTTTCTGTTTACCCTGCTATGCGGAATAAAAGCGTGAAGCTAAAAAAAGAAAACTTTCTGAAAGTCACGCGAACAAAGTAGCGGAGAGCAACCACAATCCTATAAATGACAAAAATATTGAAATCAAAGTAAAACATCTGAGAATAATAGAACAAATCATTTATTTCTATATAAATTTCATTGAATTACATCTACTGCATAGTTAATAAATTATAATTGGCACATGTATTTTGTTTATGCATTAAATGTTTAATTTACACTCCCGTAAATATGCCAGAAAAAAGTGGAGTGTTTTGATACATTATAAAATGTATATACGGATGGTTGGCCTCGAACACTACTGTATCTGGTGGCGGAAGAATGGCGGCCAGGCTGTTAATGACAATTGCTGAAAATGAAAACCTTTTTTTATATCTTTTTAATTATTATTTTGCAATTAAGATAAGAAAAAAATAAATAAACATTTATAAACTACTTGAATAATGAAAATTAGTTTTAATAAGGGTGAAAGAATGTCGACGCAGCTGTATGTACTGGACGCAGTTGGACGGTCTCCGAGATTTTTTACGTTTTTTTTTAAATAAAACGAAATGTTATTGTAATAGATATACATAATAATTGTCCTTTTGAAACCCTCGATTTATATAATATACATAACCTAGCAATAACTAAATAACACATAGCCTATCATAATAGAATAATTTTTAGTTATTTAATAGTAGAAGAATATTTTAGTTATTTAATAGCAGTAGAATAAATTTTAGTTTATTACTTCTGTATTCATATTGAATTTTTTAATTTAATTAACTTATAATAGATGACAAAGTAATAAATATACATTGTTTTTAATTGCTAGCTTTCTCAGCAAATTAAATTATTAGATTAAAATAATTAAACTTGAAAAATTATTTAAATTAATTAAAGTTGAAGGTCTATCCCGTAGTCGCAAATCCTTACATTTGGGATAGATCTTAAACCAAATTAAACCTTATACTGTATATATAGATTTAAGCAACTACTCTGATTTTGGTTGTCTGTGTCATTACAAGATAAACTCCTGATTATTGAAACTTCTGTTGAACCTAGAGATAAAGATAAAAGATAAAAGATTTAAAGAATTATACAAAGTTTGCGATTGTAGTTTCAAAATTTTAAAAAGATAAGTTGATAGATAAGGTTTTATTAAGTTTCTTGGATGTTTGAGATATATATAAAAATAATCTATATAATTTTATTAAAAGTAGTTTTTATTAAGCAAATATTCCACAGATCATTGGTGTTTTATTGTATAGAATAATATACGTAAGAAAGAAGAACTCAGGCCGAGTTTAAGATATTGGAGGTTCGGGTAAAGCAGAAATTACACTATCATTGTGTGCCTCTATACATGCGCCACGTTATCGGGCCTCTGGTGACATTGGGAGGCTTCGTGTAATATTTTACAAGGATCGGTTCTGGGTGCGATTCTGTGGAACATCGGGTACGACTGGGTTTTTACGGGACAGCACCCTTCAAGGATTCAGAGTTCTCTGCTACGCCAATCTGAGGTGCTGGTCCTTGCCACGCTAAGGATGGCCCACGTGACAACGCTACCCTGCAGCATCATACAGAGTGGTCGACACAGGGGTACCGGACCATCTCGGTAAGGTTGCGTTCGGGTTGGATGCTTGCCTTTGGATCTGGATACGTAAGCCCTGGTGACCTTTCTGTATCGTCGTGGTTGAATCCTTCTGCAAGGCAGTGGTCCTCAATAAGGAAGTGGCGATCCGCCGAAGATTGGATCGCTGGATGGCGTACAAGACCGCTGCCTTTCGCCTGAATTGGCCAGGGGATGGTCCGCTTAGGGAAGCCGACCACCTAATGACTTGGCCCGAGAAGGCGGGAGCGATTGCTCCCGCGTGCTACTTAGACCATGCCATCGAGGATGTCTTACTACCGATGACTAACTCCAGCAATGTGTCTGGCGGGCTCTTGCCGCCGAGTTAACGCAAGATTAAGGTCCCCAGACCTCGGCTAGTAGTGGTGGAGATTTAAGTGGGTACACGGCAGCCTATATGTGCCATTCCGGCGTTCACGTTTAAAAAGGTCCGCCTTGCCACCACTTTGTTGCCACCACCACTATTGGAGGATGCAACTTGGGAGTCTCAACACCGTGCCCTAGTTGAAGTCCATGACGGTCGTGGGACGCAGTTGAATACTTTTTCGAAATAGTGGTGCTCGCGAAGGAAGGAGTAGAATGGGTGACGGAAGCTTTTTCCAATCTCGCCATCCGCCATAAACAGCCGGGTCGCCTAAGGGCAGTTTACCACCATATAACTGATCAGAGGACGGTCAGCTTGGGGAAAATGACCGCTTCACTAGGCCGTTGGTGCTCGCGGTCACACTGCTGCTCTGAACAGGCGATCGTGGGTAGCCCACCACAACGTGCCTATTAGGCTCTCGCCACCTGTGGTCTGCAGGAGGTTCGGAGAGTATCCGAAGCCCCGGTTAGTGATGGTCAAAGATTAGCACCACGAGGTTTTAGTAGGTAAACGGGGAGGTATAAATCTGCCAAATCGTAATCTCCAATCGATAAGGTATCCATAATTAAAAAATAAAATAAAAGCAGATGTTACAATAAATACAATAGCTAAAAATAAATAATTAATGACCACTTTCTCATTTTTGCAAATTCCACTCAATTACTTCATCAAGCAAATTATTTGATTTCACGAAGCAATTAACAGTTTTTCCCACGGAGAATCCATGCAACATTATGAAAACGGATTTCTATCTTAAGTTTTTCGGTAAAATTTTTAGTATAATATATTTTTTCAAACCCATAGTTTGTAAATAATGCATTTGAAAATTATAAAAATATTATCTACCATTCCCAGCTGCAGCTTCTGTTCCCTTTTCGTTAACTGTTATATCAGCTTTTTGTATAGCGGCAGTCACTGACAACTCCTCTGGCACCTTGAATATGCCAGTAAAACCAGAAGTCCTTGGATCAAATATTGATGATACATTCAACTGGAAAGGTGTTAAGGAATGTTGTTATTTAATTTATATAAAAATAAAAGACATTTGTGGAATCGTATCACTTCTTTGTCTTATTTTATTTATTTAATCTATCTTTAATGCATTATTATGAAAAATATAAATTGCACTAATTCAACATTTAACTTTAACTACAGAAAATTTGATACTCCTTCCTTCATATAATTTTCCTAGAATGTGCTATAGTATTTTTCTTTACGCTAACAGACAATGTGTACTTACCTTGTCTAGAACGGTTTTTAAATTGGTTGATGTTGAAGTCTTTATGGACGGCAAAGAAAGATTTACACTGGTCGTTTTTAAATTGTCCACTACATTTTTTAATACCGAATTAGATGTATCTTTAATTTTTTCTAATAAGGCACTGAGCCCGCTTTTCGATTTTGGTAATAGTACCAAATATGAAAAGTTATCATTTTCATATTTCAACTGGACTGCCTGTAAAATTTGTAAAATTATAATTTAAACATTTAAAACGACAAATTGATAATAATTATGTTACTGTAGAGAAATGTATTAAAACATAATGTTGAGATTACAAGAAAACACAGTACTTAAAACTAACTTAAAACTATAAAAAAGTTAACAAGCAAAATGTCTTCTCTAGCTACAATAAACGACTCAAGTATATAGTCAAAGTACAAAGGCAAAGCAAAAGAACTAAAGACAGGACGAGGTTGCATAATTATATTGTACAATTATAAAAAAGGGTTTTAGTATTTTTTTATTTTTATTAAATCCATACAACTAAATAACAATAAATATAAGTGTTAATTACCTGAATGTCTAGATTAGGCATGTCTGCATATTTGAAGTATTTTACTTGATTCATCATTTTGACTGTTACATTTTTGTTTTCGTTAACATAAAATTGTGCTTCACGAGTATCACTTGCTTTAAAAGGTGATAGCCAGTTTGCCTGAAATAATGTAAATTTAAATTCCTTATGATTCCAATTGATTGATTTGATTCTTATTTTCGGAAATCTAGATTCTGCTTATTAAAATAAAGCGGGGCGTTAAATTTCATCTTAAATTATGTTAGTTTGTATCAACTTATATAGTAATAGGAACCTATATTAAAATTTATTATTTATGGATATTTAATACAGCTGTAAACCAACCTTAAAATAAATAGCATCTGCAAGTACTATACGAGTATTACTTGAAAGAGCGTCAGATGAAATCAAGTCTGGGATCAAACCATTCGTTTTATAGCTCACCTAAAAAAACACGGCACGATTGAAATAAATTAAATAAATCAGTTTATTTATTTTTAAATGTTATTCGTACATTTAAAATAGAAAATGATTATTCCAACTAGTAACACAAAAATTTGATAAAATTTTTGATTTTATCTGTGACCATGTCCTACTGTAAAGTGTTCGAAACGTCAGGTTTCCAAAAATGTATTTTCGAATACCAAATTAAACGCGATTAATCCGTTTAAAATACTTTCATTTAAAATTGTCAAAAATTTGTTGAATATTTATTGTCCATAAATGTTACAATTACGTTTAATATTTAACATAATCTTACCCAATCATTTATATATTTTGCTGCTTCATTAGGTTTACTGAAATCCACATTTTCAGCTTTTGAGAAAAATATGTCCTTAGTGTCTCTTAAGAAGTTATCACTTAACTCGTAATCCTTGTTAACATACACTTTCTCTGCGAGGCTGAAGTTCACTTTAGATTGTGAATTAAGATCTGTCAAGTAACCAGGCATTGTTGATCGTATCTGTAATATTTATACTTTTCTTTATATTCATCAGGATGAATGACCCAGGGGTCAGTTTGATATAAAGCGAAATTTAATTAAATTGATTTCTTTTCCTGCATTTATATTCCACTTAACACGGTTTGCGGTTAAAGCCTAATGTCAAGTCAATATCATACACTATTTCCATACTACATACGTACCGCAGATTGACTTAGATTTATCACCGATAACAGTTCCTTCAAAGATGTCCCAGATGTGTAAAGCGCTAATTGAGCAAGCAACACCGACAAGCTAAATGGTGAATAGATGACACTAGCACCTGGATTTAAACTGGAAGCAGCCTGAAAGTATTTACAATAAAATAACACATTTAATATTTTAAAAGTGAGTGCTCTTATATAATTAGAAAAAAAAATATATTTTAGAAAACATATAAAATTTTGAAAATTAAGGTTTTTACGATGCTTGGCCTCCAATTCGGCTACATTGTCATTTATACGTTAGTAGCCTTAAAATCTTTTAAACTTTGTCTATATAAATAATTTCTTTCAGATAATACATACATCTAGACAAACAAATAAAATCGTCTAATTGTAATATTAAAATAACCGAGCTTCATTGACAGAAGTGGCAGTAACCTAGGTATTTTTTTATTAAAACTATAATAAATAGTTCTAGATATGGAGCTCAGGTAATATTTTTGTAGGAGGAAAAAAAGAGTAAATAAATTCTATTCATAAATTATAAACTGGCTAAGTCTCTTCTTGCCAATGCTCGTTTAAAAAGTAAATTGCATATAAAGCAACAATAATGTACTGAATACTAACGTATAAGAAAGCCTGTGTGAAGTCGTCGTTGCCTTTAGATAATTGCTTCAAAGCGTTCTCTTTTCCTGCAATTTCGAAAATATACATTAAAATTCTATTTCCAATTTTATTTTAATTAAAGGTAAGGCTTGCATAATGACGCTAAATGATATCATATGCTTTGGATGGAACCATTTATATTATTAAAAATTAAATAATAATATTGATATCTATATAAATAAATAAAATTGGAAAGTTTGTTTGTAATATTAAAATAGGACAGACTGTTAGTCCAACGTTTTTTTGTATAGACAAAAAAAGACAAACGACCAGAATAGACATTTGCAGGTAAGTGGTTACCTTCGCCCTTGAATATCCACAACATTAGAGTTATGGATGCCTTGCCGTCCTTGAGATGGAAGTGACAAGAGAAAGTGTAGTGGCCTCGGCAGCTAGAACTGTTGGAAATTAACTAGGAACTGAGGGAAAGTTTGGGTGAGAATAGAGAAAGCTGGTTTACATGACATCGAACCGGAACCCACCATCAATATTTGGCTGACCGTTTTTGTCATGATAGTGGTTGCGATCTAGTCGGAGAATTAACCTACTGCCACAAGGATATCAGGATATCTGCTTCTTTTTTTTATCTTCACGCTTTTCATCCCACATAGCAGGGTAGTTAGAAAGTACCTAGTGTCATCACACTCCGTACTTCGGTTTCACCGAATTCGAAATATTGCGTGTTGAGTGGTGGAAGTCAACGCCGCACTTTTTCTTACCAGAGTGAGGTAGTGAAAATAATTTTAAATATAATCACTTCCCCGTGTGGGAGATTGAATCCACAACAGGTCGCGATTACAGTCAGACGCTGTCACACTGCCCCACGACCGGCGTAGTCATACGAAAACTATTCTTATGTAGAAGTTATTTATTATTTGTTTTTATAAAGTTAAAATCTTAATATAACTGACTATTACATGAAGTTTTAACTCAACCTTAACGTTAACTCGAAGCAGTGTTCCGAAATTGTTAGAGATAGAGATATATACAGATAGATAGATATATAGATAGATAGATATAAAAATTTTTTTTAAATCAAAATCATCGTCCTATCAATCAACAAATATATTTAAGTAACATTTAAATTGACACATCTTAAATAATATCCTTAACCGACCGTTAGAAAGCTACAAAAAAAATTAAAACGAAAAATGTTTCGTCCAATTAACACTTTACACCTGAAGACACAGGCTTTAGAAATGAATTTTGGAATACCAAAATATATGCGATCGATCTAGATAAAATAGATGAAGAAGGAGGATCATGAAGAAGAATTTTTTACATGGGACTTGAGAGCCAAGTGTGAGCTTAAAGTGTGACCTTAAATATATTCTTAATATTATACTTACGACATTCTGCTTTTGATACACATTCGAGGTTTTTATTTCTATAGTAATCAGGTTTGCATCGGCAAGCAGGTTTACATATGGCGGGCTGAGCTCTGCACCAGTATATCGTATCGACGCTGTCACAATTTTGTGGAGGACAAGAACTCTCACAGCCAGCAACTTCGTTTACACCGAGGCATTGCACTATAATTATTGTTAAAATTTGTTTATTTCACAATTTTTTTGTTGGAGAAAGTATTAAAAACAAATTTCTAGAATAGCATTTTATAAATTGTTAATTATTTTTTGTTTTGCTTTTCAGCTTAATACTTATCCCTTTCAGCAAGAAAAGTCAGAGAAAATTTAATGTCAAGACACTCTGTGTTCAACTTTCCGCCGGAAATCGAGAATGTGTGTTGAGAAGTGAAATGCAACCCAGCACTTTATTTTGCCAGAATGAAGAAATGCATGCAATGAAATATAATCAATAGGTTAATATGATTCGAACCCACAACGATACCATTAGACGCTGTCTCACCGCTCTATGATGATCTACATTTACTTTACAATACAATATATAATCTTACATGGACATTGGTCTTCTGGAATACAGATTCCGTTATCGTCTCTAGTATAATTTTCTTTACAGATACATCCACTGCGACAGGCTCCTTCAATTAGGTCAATACAAAGTATACCCTGTGTAGAACATTTAAAACGTCTGCATCCACCATTCGCACAAGATGAGCTTATTTCATTTTTCCCACATACTGGTGATTCCTCTGTAAAATAATGTAAGCTATAATAATCAAGGTTGAAAATTTTTTATATATTTACATAACTCTGAAGTTAAAATATAGTAATTTCTTGTATAATTTAAGGCTTAGAAGATTAGAATGAGTATATAAAATTTTGCTTGATTTCTCTTTATAAAATCATAATGTAAAATGTTTCTAAAAGAAAGACAATTAAGTGTGAACAAATGAAGATAAATTATTATCGTGGCCTTGAGGAGGTTTATGCCTTGCAGTAGACGGGATAAGTGTAGTAATATATTGAAAACCTACGAAAACCCAGCAATGATACAAGTAACTTGCTGTTAATAAAAAATATAAAATGGTGCTTGACAGCTATATTGATGGTAAACTATAACGACACCCACTGGTGCCAGAATTGGAAGGAATACTCAATATTCCTTTAGGAATTGAAGTAAAATTCTTCAATCTCCCAATAAAATCACAGAAAAGGGGTATATATATATATATATATATATATATATATATATATATATATATATATATATATATATATATATAATCCTTTTATATCTTCAAAGAAAAAAAATTACCTCCAAAGTCGCACTCACAGTCATCGTAATTGGAGGTTTCAGCACTGCTCTCGGCGTAAGCAGTACTAAATGAATCGTAGCTAGATAAGGAATCTGTAGTAATAGTACGAGAAAGGTTAACCAAGTTTGTCGATAGATTTTAAAATAAACAGATCATCCGTTTTAATATTGATTTGCAAATATGGTAATTTTAAATGTTTTAATAGGTAAAACATTATTTTTACAAGTTATAAGCTTAAACTACTAAATGACAACTGCTTTTGAATTTAATATAAAAAATATTTAAATATAACCACCTGTTGATACACATATTACACATATATTAAGAAATGTTAATAAATATATAAATTTTATCATTTTCAATAACGTTATCGACGTGAATAATTTTAAAAAACCTGTACAGCCTTTTATAAGGCACTTTATAACATTTGTTCAAACACGATATTTTATTTTATAGCTGCTGCTATGCTAATTATTTATTTATTGTATATAAATCATTCAAATATTAACAAATACATATTGCTTTACTTCTTAATATATATATATATATATATATATATATATATATATATATATATATATATATATATATATATATATATATATTTCACGTACAGAATTGACTTATCCACTGTTTTATTGTATGCATGTGAACGTGTGTGTGTGCGTGTTCGTGTGCGTGTGCATGATGTGTGCGCGTTTATGTGTATGCGTGTGTGTGTATGTGTGTGTGTGTGTGTGTGTGTATTTATGTATTTTTTTTATTTTCTTTTTTGTAGTTTTTTGTAGTGTTGTTTTAAGTACTATTGTCTTCTGTTATTTTTTACATCTTTTTTCCTGAAATATTTCCAAATTTTCATAATTATTTACTCGACTTGATCCCATTTGTGATATCAAAGATATATAGTTACAATGGGACTTTTAGTGGATATCAAGTGGGTAGTCGAGAAAAAAAAAAACAGAAGCCATAATATTTTTATTATCTTGAAAAGTAAGATCTTTAATTTCGCAATTTTCACACATTTTAAATGAAACTATTTTAAACGATTTTAAACCATCTTATTTTTGAATACCAAAATATACGCGATTAATCCATTTGTTTGAGTGTTTACTTACTCGCAGTGGTGTGGCCATCACTCTGGATCCTGCTGTACTGGATCTTGAAACACTAACAAGTACAACAGTGAAATAGATTAAATATAAAATAGTAATAAAAAAGTGCAGTGGGACAACGTCTGACTGTAAATGTGGTCGGTTGTGGGTTCGATTTCCGCTTGAGGGAGTAATTATATTTAAATTATATTCACTTCGTCGCTCTGGTAAAAGACATAGTGCGGCGTTGAGTTCCACCATTCAACACGCAATATCTCGAATTCGGTGGAAAGTGAAGTACGGAGTGTCTTTACACTAGGTACTTCCTGTCTACCCTGCTGTTCGGGATACAAGCGTGAAGCTATATTCATATCCATAACGAATCCATAAATATTCTATTTTATAAGTTGATATTTTATAAACTTTGCTTTTTTAATTTATTATTTAATATATTATATTTATTTTTAAAAACAATTAATGTTCCATAGCTAATTCTCACTAAGTTCCAAAATAAACTATGATATCGCTTTAGCGCTACATCATTTATTTCAGCAACAATTTATTATTTCAATTTAATTAAATTTTTTATTAAGTTAAGTAAGTTAAATATATTTCAAAAAGTTAATCATATAACTTTATGAAGAAAGTCAATGAATAAAATAAGTAAAAAATAATTCGATACGTTAATATATCGGTAACAGAAGCTAAAAATCAACTTAAAATTCCGGCAGAATGGTTCTAACACTATGTTTGTATGAGCGTTAATCTCGCAAAATCTACTAAATAGAAATTAATGGATTTTGGCAAGGTCATATCTTAGAGCCTAAAAGAAGATATTGCGCAATTTTATCCTAATATTCAAAGTAGTCTTCTTAAACAATAGAAAATACTGATATCGTATCGGTCGAGTGGGGATCGAACTCACAACCGATCGCGTTTACAGTCAGATGCTGTCATACTTCGGTTTTACGTCGATTACTCGCAAAATCTTTCCAATCTAAGTTATTGCAGGTATGTGTCAAATATTAAGCATTTTGAATTATTTTTTACAAAGCAAAAATTTTATTTGTAAATTGAAATAACAAAAAAATAGAAAAGTGTAGTATATATATTTTATTGTTTTTTTTATTCGGAACTGGTTTTTGGAGACTGCCACTTCAACTGAACCCACTGACTTTTGCGATGTACTTTAGACGTTGGGTTGCTTTAGACGTTGGGTTGGGGTTATTTTTCATATTCATATTTTCATATTTTTCCACATCGTTTCTATCCAGCAAATATTCCACAGAACATTGGTGTTTCATTGTATATAATGAAATATATAAAAGGGTGGTCTGCGTTGAAATATATTGACGGTTCGGGTAATATATATGTTGCTTCACCTATGATAGCTGAAAATAAAAAATAACTTTTGACGTTTTTATTTCACGTGCTCAAACTACCTGACACCTACGTCACGCTGCTGTATAGTGCTTTATTATACAGCAATATACGCAGCTATGCTGATTTTGCCTCCTTATCAAATCAATCAGAGTACCATTAACACTGTTACCAACGCCAATACGCCTTACATTTCCACTAATTATACTTTCCAGATATACTACCTCATTCATTTTTCTAATATCATTCTGTCTACCCTAATCTTGTATTCCGTTCGTTCTTCATCTCTTTCAAATACCAGAAGCAGGTGGAATACGCCATTCCACATTAATTTCATATCTTCCATCTCTACTAAACCTGATTCCTAGATATTCACTTGTTCTAATATCTCGTCCAGTTCTTCTAATATCTTTCTACCTCCTCTAATCTTGCATTCTGATCTTTCTTCATCACTTTCATATGAAAGACCGAATAGAATCTGGTATATACCAGAATGTCAATGTTACTCATATTTACGTTTAGATAATAACTTATATATTTATTTAAATTATACAAATAATATGTTAGAAAATTATAAAAATATTAGCTACCATTCCCAGCCGCAGCTTCCGATCCTGCTTCGTTAATTGTTATATCAGCTTTTTGTATAGCAGCTGTCACCGACGCCTCCTCTGGCACCTTGAATATGCCGTTCAATCCAGCAGTACTTGGTTCAAATATTGATGATATATTTAACTGGAAAGTTATATAAGAAGCAATAATTGATTTATATAATAGAAGATATTAATGGCTTCGTTGTCACGACTCGTATCATTTTATACAATAATATATATCAGAAAAGCCATAGTGTGTTTAATATTATTTTATAAACTTTTGCTATATTTATAATTATCTAAAAAATTAATTTTCTTACTTACTTTCCTATATTGCTTATCAACGCCAAATTTCATACCCCGCTGCCAAGAGAAAAAAAACAAAACTTTGTTTTTTTTATAGCTTCACGTTTTATCCCGCATAGCAGGTCAGCGTGCTCTCCACTTTCCGCCTGAATTTGAAAAGTTGCGTTATGAGTGGCGGAACCCAACGCCGTACTCTGTCTTACCAGAGCGGAGAAATGAAAACTATTTTTAATAAAATCACTCCCTCTAGTAGGAATCAAATCCACAACCGTCGCTTTTAAATTCGGGCGCTGTTCCATACTTTTTCCTTTCCATGCTATCATGAATAAAGCTCTTCAATTACCTTTTCGAGAACTTCTTTTAGATCTGTTGATGTCGTAGTTTTTATTGACGGCAATGAAATATTTATTCTAGTCATTTTTAAATTATACAAAACATCTCGTAATACTGAACTAGATGTACTCCTAATTTTTTCTAAGGAGTCAGCGAGCTTGCCTTTTGATTTAGGTAGCAGTGCCACAAATGAAAAATCACCATTCTCATATCGCAACTGTACTGCCTGTAAAGATACAAGTAGTAGAAATATAATTGTAAAATTTATAACGATATAATATATTCAGTGATGTTAAATATAAAAAAAAATGACAAGTTACAAAGAGACACATTAAAACAACTTAAAATAAAGTAAGTGTCAAAAATGCCCCACTTTTAAAGAAAATCAATAAATATAAATATAAAACCCTTTAACGTTAGGAATTTAATTTTTTATACGTTTTTTTTAATATCTAAAATATAGTACTACGTCAACTGTAGTTGAAATCGAAAAGAAAAAAAGAAAAATAAAAATTGAAGATGGGGGTAGAATTCTGTCATGTCGGAGTTATAAGAACAAATTAAAGTATTTTGGCTCTCATTTCACATGTATGTATTAATAGGATATCATTACTTTTTGTACAAAAAATATTAATAGATACTTTTTTGAAAAAACGTACAAAAATTTGAAAACAGTGGAATTCGAACCCACGCCTCTTGGAAACCGTCCAAGCGCTCTGACCGCTAAGCCGTGCGTTCTACTACCGGCTGCGTCGAAATTCTTATAGGTTTGTTACAACTTATTTATGTTGTTAGCATCTCTGTAGAGAGATTTTTACAAATTTCTAATACTTAAAGATTATTAAAAAATAATCGTTTAACAAGAGAGATTGCTATTATATTTTAATATTTACTATTTTTAAAATATTATTCCTCACTTAGAATTAGAAAACATTTTTGAAAAAACGTATAAAAATTTAAATAGTTCAATGTATCTTTTTGAATAATGCAATATAGACATTTTTTTGTATACTTTAAGTTAATTACCTCAATATCTAGGTTAGGTAAGTCAGCATATTCAAAATATCCCACTTGATTCATCATTTTCACCTTTACATTTTTTATTTCGTCTACAAAAAAGTCGGCTTCTTGAGTATTTCTTTCTTCGAAGGGTGATAGCCAGTTTGCCTGTAATAATATAAATATAAATTTTTAAATATTACCTTATTGAGATTATCGTGACACAACGTCCGATTGTAGCGTTGTGATTTTGATTTACTCTGAGTGGAATATGATTTTTTTATAATTATAACTATAAGGACACAGGTCCATTTCTTATATTAAATTGATTATTATTTTTTTATACAATTTAAAGTGCTTAAACTTATAGGACTCACAGACACGCTACTGTCTCTACGTGTTTTCTAAGAGAGTCCAGGATTTACAATCAGTTGAATAAGTTCATTTTTTTTTTTTTAGCTTCACGCTTTCTATCCCGTATAGCAGGGTAGACAGAAAGTACCTAGTATTAAGACGCTCCGTACTTCACTTTCAAATGAATTCGAAACATGAAGATTTTCCTTGTTAAGTGGTGGAACTCAACGCCGCACTATGTCTTATAAGATCGAAGAAGTGCCGATATTTTTAAATATAATCACTCCCTTGAGTAATGATCGAACCCCCAACCGATCCCGTTTTAAGCCAGACGTTATCACACTGCGCCATGACCGGCCTCGAATGTAATTACATTTCTTAATATTTAAGTTAATACCACAAAACTAGACACAATCTATCAAGATCACTTTGCAGATGTTCTCAGTTGGCTACGTCGTAAACAGCTTTAAAAAAAATTATTAGCAGAAGATTTTTTCGACTACCCTGCAGCGAGAAAAATAAATTGTACATATATATTGATAAAATATAATTTACTTACTTTATCAGTAATTTATATTAAATTTGCCTATAATGAATATAGTTGTAAACAAAAACACAAAACAAAATACTAACCTTGAAATAAATAGCATCTGCAAGTACTATTCGAATATCCTTTGACAGAGAGTCAGATGAAACCATGTCTGGGATCAAACCATTCGTTTTATTTTCCACCTAAAACAGTTATAATATTACGATTTAAAATATATATATATATATAAATATATATATATATATATATATATATATATATATATATATATACTTGGGGATAAAATTTGGGGATAAAAAAAAATTACCAACTGGGATTTCGGCTTTCTGAAATGTTTTTCTTTCACTAATGTAACAAGCATGTGTAATCTATACATATAATAAAAATGTTATTGATCCCTGTCTGTACGTAGAAGGTATTTGAGAAATGTTATGATTGGGGACATTTATTAATGTAACAGTGTTTGTGTATACTAATCTCTGAAAAGGCTTAACTGATTTCTATACTGTTTTCATTGTTAAATTTTGCTAACCATGCAAACAGTTGCTTGCGTTCACTAATTTATAATCTTACCCAATTATTTATAGATTTTGCTGCTTCATGAGGTTTACTGAAATCCAAATTTTCAGCTTCAGAAAAAAATATATTCTTGGTGTCTCTTATAAAGTTATCGCTTAATTCATAATCCTTGTTAACATACACTTTCTCTGCGAGGCTGAAGTTTACATTATATTGTGAATTGAGATCCGTCAAGTAATTGGGAATTGTAGATCTTATCTGTAAAAGAATGTGCAATTTTTTTAATTGACATCCTAGCTTAATTTCTATTAATAATTAATTATTTTTATTAATTAACTAATTATTTATGAATAATAATAAAATTAATTAATTATTAATTATTATTAATGGAGAAAATTTAGTCTGTTTTCTTGACTATATCTATTTTTCGCATAATAGAACATGTAGTTTTTTTCTTTATTATATCTAGAATAATCAGATTATACCAGGTGTCCAAACACTCGGTTTTCTATTTTCCAAATAGAATATAGACATTGTGGGACAAGTTCGAATCTCAACACCTCGTTTATTCTTACCAAACTGAAAAAGTGAAAGTAATTTATAAATATGATCAATATGTAAGGGATTGTCATCTGTACATGGAAAATATAATGGGGAAATTTTCTATTTGAACTCAAAAGAATAATTTTTTCGTTCATAATAACGGATTCTTCAATTTTCAGTATTTTTATTATGTTTTTTTTTCTGTCTAAATAGAAAGAAAAAAACGCATAGATATGCGTTTGTGTATGTTAAACTCTATTAACGATTCTAGTACTTGGTTATATTTTGGTAACCCTTGCTTAACATGTAGTGTTTAATTTATTACAATAGACTCATAAAGAAATTTATATAAATTTAAAATATTCTCTTACACAAATCGCACAATTTTGGATAGAAAGCGTAGAATGGAGTGTCTAGACATTAGGTTATCTCTGACTACCTGATTACCACTGATGACTGACTACTGATTTTAGACAAGATGCTTTTCTTTTTTTTATTAACGTACCGAAGATTGACTCAGCTTTATCACTGATAACAGTTCATCTAATGCTGTCCCAGATGCATAAAGCGCTAATTGAGCAAGCAAAAACGACAAGCTAAATGGTGAATAGACAACACTAGCGCCTGGATTCAAACTGGAAGCAGCCTGAAAGTACAATATAACAAAGTATTTAATATAGAATCGATTTCAAAAAAAAGATAATATAATTTAATTTATTTTTTCTATTTACTATTTTTAAAGTGTTATTCCACACTTAAGATTAGAAAACATCTTTGAAAAAATGTATAAAAATTTTTTTTTTGAACGCAGCGGGATTCGAACCCGCGCCTCTGGATACCGTCTAAACGCTCTGACCGCTAAGCCATCCGTTCTACTATTAGCTGCGTCGTAATTTTTATACGTTTTTTCAAAGATGTTTTCTAATCCTAAGTGTGGAATAACACTTTAAAAATAAAAAATGTAACATATATACATATCGAAATTCTCAAAAACTAAATATTATATCAAGATAATATTTTTTTTAAGATTTTAAGAAAATATCAACTTCTAACTAATTGAGTATTATTTAAGCGAGTGACTAACAAATACAAAACATTGAACATATATAAACAAAACAAACATAATACATATATAAAAAATTGAACCCAACCTCGAGGACTATAAGAGGCTTAATAAATTAGAATACGTATAAAGTAGCAATAGAATAATATATATTAACCAGTAGGAAAGCTTGCGTGAAGTACTCGTTTCCCAGAGAAAATTGCTTGACATCGTTCTCATATTCTGCAGGTAAGAAAATAAAAATATTTTTAATCAAATTGCTTTGCTTAAGCAAAGCTTGAATGATGAGAGGAAAGAGATAATTTTAAACAATTTTTTAAATATAATTTTATAACATAACAAACTGCAGCGTTGAGTTCGTCAGTAAACACGTAATATCCAGATTTTGAGAGGAAAGCAGTCAACGGAGTGTCTTAACACTAAGTTTTCTCTGATCATAAGTAAAATTAAATAACGTGTAAGGTAAGGTAAAACAAAATATTCTGAAAACGTTACTTTAATATAAAAAAAATAATAATTCGATTTTTCATATTCCTGATTTAACACATTTTAAAGGAAACTAACTATTTTAAACGGAATAATCGAAAATAAGTATTTGGAAGTCCATGGTTTCAAACAATTTACAGCAATCCAGGGCCACAGATAGACTCTCTATCTACGCAATTATCCGTTGAAAAAAGTTTTAATTCAAATGAGTGAAATCGTGAAAATCAAAGAATATTATAAAAGTAGAGCCGTTATTTACTCTGCATTTTTATGATTTTTAATGAATAAAATGATGTACAGTAACTTTTGGGACAGTAGTTTTGAGCTATCACAAAATTATGAATTATTTACTTACTTGTTACAATGGATTTTTAAATATTTATATAGATAGAGAGATATTCCACACATAGGATTAGAAAATATATACGAAAAAACGTATAAAAATTTGAACCTCGAACGCTTAGCCATGCGTTCTTCTCAACTAAGCGGTCAGAGCGCTTGAACGGTTACTGAGAGACGCGGGTTCATAACCCACTGAGTTCAATTTTTTATTCTGCTTTTCAAAAATGTTGATTTATTTCGGCCAATAACATCATTGATAAGAAAATGTACCTCTAAAGTGTTTTAGAAAAAATATTTCTTATATTTTGTAAATATTTTTATAAATTAATTATCTCAAATACCAATATCTGATTGAAAATCTATAGAGAAGGAACTCAAACAATCAAGTACTATCATAGACGAGAAACTACTGTATTGTAAAACGTACATCTTGGATGTAGAGGTTTGAAATATGGAGGTAAGGAAATATTTGAAATAGGATAAAATACGTATCATAGAAATACATAGTTTTTATCCCGTACAGTAGAGTAGTCAGAGACAACCTAATGTTAAGACACTCCATTGACAGCTAGCTTTCCACCCGAAATCGAGACATTGCATGTTGGATGGCGAATTCAACGCTGCGTTCTGTTGTATGATATATTGTAGTTAATTGTAAAATATTCAAGGCTGGTCATGGCACAATGGGTAAACGTCTGACTGTAAACGCGATCGGTTGTAGGTTCGATTCCCACTCGGGGGAATAAAATCATATTTAAATAATTTCCACTTCCTCGTTCTAATCAACACGCAATGTCTCGAATTCAGCGGAAAGCGAAGTATGGAGTGTCTTGACACTAGGCTTTCTGTGTACCTTGGTATGCGGGATAAAAGGGTGAAGCTAAAAAAACCAACTTACGACATTCTGCCTTTATTACACACGTGCCATATTTATTTCTGTAGTAGTTCTCTTTGCATCGACACACGGGTTTGCATATGGCGGGCTGCGTTTTACACCTGTATTCTCTATCGACAACTTCACAAGTATCCGGAGGACATGCGCCTTCACAGCCAGACACTTCAGTTTCGTTATTGCAATACACTGTAGTTAAAGTAAAATATTTTGTAGGTTTACTTTTTATATTATTTATTACTAGAAAATAAGAGCAACTTTGTTTTTTTGGACTTTACTTTACTTAAATTTAAATTTTTGACTATTTAAAGATGTCACTGAACTGAACAACTTATATTAAGTTGATACTTCCTTATAAGTTTAAATTGACTATTATGGTCGTGATAAGGTGTACCAGAATCATATTTTTTTGCTACACGCTTATTTTTTATAAGTAGAAAGTATTAGTTATTCATTGAATATTTTTTTTATACACTGATTTCCGCCAAGTGGGGATCGAACCCATAATTGATGGCGTTTACAGTCAGACGCTGTCCCACTGCACTACGATCGACGTTCATTATATATATATATATATATATAATATCAGATAAAATTCAACAAATCATTTTTTCAGCCTTCCGAGCGGGTTGTAGCTTTCTGTGTGACTTACAATACTGACATTTGAATAAAGAATATTTTGATTTGATTTAGTTTAGTTGGTTTATTATAGTTCTACATCAGGTGTGCCAACTTTTAAACTTATAACACCCAAGTCCTCTCCTAAATCTATAAGTGTACAGCAAACAAAATATATTTAAGTCCGTTCTTTATGTTCAATAATGTACGAGTACAAATATATTAATATTGTATAATATTATTTTTAGAAAAGACAAACAGAAAATGAAATACTTACAAGGACATTGGTCTTCTGGAATACAGATTCCGTTATCGTCTCTAGTATAATTTTCTTTACAGATACATCCACTGCGACAGGCTCCTTCAATTAAGTCAATACAAAGTATACCCTGTATAGAACATTTAAAACGTCTGCATCCACCATTCGCACAAGATGAGCTGACTTCATTTTCCCCACATCCTGGTATTTCTTCTGTAAAATAATACACGCCATGATTTTTAAAACACATATTAAAAAAATTAAACGCAGTAGGATTCGAATCTCAATCTTCCAGAAATAAACCAAGTATCGTGATAGCTCAGCTATATGTTTTACATCTAACTGCGTCGAAATTCTTATACGTTTGTTACAAATTATTTATGTTGTTAGCATCTCCGTAGAGAGATTTTTACAAATTTCTGAAACATTTTACATATTAGTATTTATTAGTAGGTTTTACATATTAGTAGAGAGATTTTTACAAATTTCTGAAACATTTTACATAGAAAACATTATGCAATAAATATAAAATAATAGAACTCAAAAATCATCTATTATGAAGACGACTTTACAAGTGACAAGGGTTACTTGTGGCCAACAAGTTCAACATCTTCCATACTCTATCAACATGCTTTGATAGAGTATGGAAGGTCAAGGGAAAATAAATAGTATTTCATCATTAGCGTGGGGAAATAAAAAAAATAATTGAACGAACCCACATTCGTGTTTACTTTTTAAATTTTTGCCAAAAATTATCTGGGCTGTATATTGTTCTGAGACATTATAAGTTTAATGTAAAAAAAAAAAATAAAAAATGGAATACTCACCTGTTGCAACACATATCACACATATAGTGGCTAATAAATAAATAAAATTCACCATTCTCAATATTTCTAGCGACCTGAATAGTTCTAAATAAACCTCTATCGTCATTTGTAAAACAACTTATGATAGATGTTCGAACACAATATAGCATTTGTTTACTGTACAAATGCTTATAAGCGTGATTTATATATAATATAACAAAACGGTAAAAAAGTGTGTTTGTTCATTATATATAATATATTTATGATAAAAAATAGGACAGAGTAATGAAAAACCTGTAATAAAATATGATTCCACTATGTATAAAACTTGTATCTGAATGTCTGTATGTTTGTTTGTTTGTACACTCATATCTTTAAAATTACCGAATATGTACTATGCTAGGGCAATAGTTAGGCTTATTACAGTTGAAGTATAATAGAGCAATTAAGTTTGAAGAGATAAGGAACAGCCTCCTTAGTAAAAAGTTGATTAAAGAGATGTGCATTTAATAACTGTAAATGTGTAGATACTAAAGAAGTCGAACATCTCCTTAACAATCCAACTCAAATAAAATATGTAGGGAAATATCATCTTAGGAAAAGTTACTCATCGTGATAGACGAAGTAGGCTATCATATAGGGATAATCAATGTCAAGGTCAAGGTCAAGGTCATGCGAAGGTCGTGGATTTGATTCCCATTAAAATAAATGAAAGGTGATGAAATAGACATAAACGAAGTTGCGAGCTTCAACTAGTTGTATATATCTAAGTTATTAGAATACTACAAGTACATATTGCTTTACTTGATCAAATTATATATATATATATATATATATATATATATATATATATATATATATATATATATATATATATATATATATATATATAATATGATTAATTTTAATAACTTCGTGGTAATATACAAAACCAGTGTAGTCGTGTCTGACTATAATTGGTTTTATCTTCACTATACTAATAATATATTATTAGTATCTATATTTGCACACAAATGTACAGTGTTCATTTTATTAGTATGTTGTAGTTAGGTTACTCAGAGATAAACTAGTGTTAACGTTTAGTCTTATAAAGAGTTCAGAAATAAGAATAAATTTTAACTACAACCCTTTCCTTCTAGTGAGAATCAAACCTATAACCAATAACGATTATTTATTATAACGATTATTAATAATTTATTTTTAACAATACCAAATTTAAGGCAAATAGTAGTTAATGAATATAATATCAAAATAGCGGTTGCTGGTGTCTGATAAGTACGAGACACGTGACACAGGCCACCAGGTCCACCTCATTAATAAATTATTTAGCGCCAAGTATCAGAAAACGTTATAACTAATTCATGATATCGTCGTATTATAGTATTTATATATATTTATTTCAACGTTATATCTCATCGTGTACTGTAATAATACAATAATAAGGATTTGGTTTACATTGAAGAAAATTATTAAAATATATTTTTTGGGTAGACGTGATTTGACATCTTTCATGATGTACAACGAAATTCATCACAGATTGTATTATTCAAGCGGTAATCATTTAGAAACAGGCATTGCACCGACTGAGTATCGAACTCAAGACCTATATCATTCTCTACTTCATCTTCCTTAACAAATTTTCCAGATCTTAGAGAGATTTAGAAAACAATGTTTGCTAAGATGGCTTTTTAAATTTTCTTATGTTTTAGCTGGTTTTTTATGGTTAATTTTTTTTTTCAAAATCAAATAAACCCTAGTCACTGCCCACTTATTGGCTCTCTTGCAAGACGTCTGGTAAAAAAGCTTCAAATCATCCAATAGTTGTTTTCAAGCAGACAAACACACAAAAATATTATTATATATTTATATATGCTTTGTTTTTTGCGAAAACTGTAAATATCCGGTACTCGGGAAATCCCCCCTATACGTACTCTATTATCTAATTATACACCACACACAATTGGTAAATTTTTTCCTTATTATTTTTTTGAATAGTTTTGATGTTTAATTTTAGATTAACATAATATAGACTGTGGCTTAGAGACTATAGGTGAGAATTAAGGCTATTTATTATAAGGCAGTACTTGATCGTAATTTTTGTGTTTTTCCTATTGTTATGATTATACTGTTTAGTACGGTATAGTTTCATGTCGGCATTCTTAACAAATGTATAATTCTTAGTAAATATAAAAAAACATTTGAGATTGAAATTTTATAGTTACTATTTAATAATTAGTCTATGGTGATCGTGGGAATTGGTTGGAATGATAAATCGATTGACTGTGGGTTCGATTCCTATTCGGGTGAATTATTAGGAAATAATTTTGCTCGCTGGTGAGACAAAGTGCGGCGTTTAGCTATAGTAGTCTCAATTTGCGGCAAGCTCCATCCTTCGGCTCCACAGACACTTTAAGCGAAGTTTCTCCAAGGAGTGCTGTCGTGACTATTTCCTCAGTAGGCCTACTTTAAACCACCAAGTATTGTCCACCCTGCAGCGTAAAGAAAGGAGGAAGAGAGTGTCCAACCAGACGTGCTGAATGAGGAGCTCGGTTAGGTTGTTAGGAGATTCAGGAGGGTATTTCCAGTAGCTATTGTCTGCTATTGTCTGTTACTCTCCTCACTCATTCACCGACCCAATATTTTGAAAAGATTTCTTTTACCCCATCTAAGTGTCCAGTGTTAGATCTGGCGACTCCATCTTTTGCTAGTACGGCAAAATAACCTATAAACTATGAACAGTTTAATATAGTTACTATTATATACAGTTTAATATAGTTACTATTATATAAAGTTTAATATAGTTCATCATAGCTAGACTAAGACTAGCGTCCCATTCGACGCGAAAACAACGCTTTGCCTTAGTAATACCTATGCCACTTCATACAAACATGTACCTCAAACATATAGTATGTGTTTCATAAAAAAAAGCATTCAACGTTGTAATAATTGTGCCAAATTTCATACTCCTTACGTATTTTAAGATATATAAATATGTGTAATAAAAACTTTATTGAGTAAATCCACATATACCTGATATTATCAAAATCTGTATCGTTTACAGTAAAAAATTGTATTTAATTTATAATTTGTTAGTCCTTCTATATATTTAAACCAGTTGTAATTCAATTTAAAGCTTATTTACATTTTATTGAGTAATAATTCTATAGGAATTTTCAAAGAACTATAATATTACTTTCACAGCTTCTCTCTTTATTATTAATGGCAGGGTGTTCAATGACAACCTGATATCAAGACTGTCTGATCACTGCTTTCTGTCTAAAGTCGAGACATTGTGTGATGATTGGCGGAACTTAACGCCGCACTGTGTGTTACCAAAACGGAGTAATAAGGTTAAATTTAATTTAATCATTAAAGAGACATCATTGAATAGATCAGGATTATTTAAATATATTATTATTTCATTACGTGGTAAGCGGACTTGAGTGTATATTGTTTTTGAATGATTAATGTTACACAGCTGTTTTATGTAAAATATAGAAAAACAAAGCAACTTTTAATAAAATGAAATAATGTTATTTAAGATGTTAAACATAAAAAAAAATATTTCGTAATTTTATAAGCATTTCGAATTTTCTAACGTTTGATGGCACTGGTAAAAAAAAATTAAATGAAATTTTTGAATTAAACGGAACAATCGCGTATATTTTGGTATTCTAGACGAAATCAGGTAGACTGAATCACGGAGTACTGTAAAGTGTTCCTTCGTTCTGTAAACGAAACATCGGGTTTTTAAAAATGTATTTTCAAGTATCAAAATGTACACAATTAAGAAGATGGAGTCGCAAAACTAAAAGATCTTCAATCTACCGCCATCTGTTGATTGAGATAATTATTTTTTGTATCAACTGACAGACAAATGCCATCTCAGTCTACCTGTGACCATGGACTACTGTAAAGTGTTCGAAATGTCAGATGTAAGTGGTTTCCCAATAAGAACAATATGTTTTAAAATTGAAATAAAACATGTAAAATATGTTCGAATTTCGTGCTCAATGACTTTATTTGATATGAAATTTTATGCTATTAATGATTTAAAATATTGTTCAAATGAAAGCCACAACTTTTTTTGCACTGGTGAATACGATCGGTCCAATTTTCGATGACTCGGTGCAGCATTTCGGCTGGTATGGCCGCTATAGTCGCTTGAATATTGCGTTCAAGGTCTTGAATCATTGAATTTAACATACCCCCACAAAAAATAGTATAAGGGTGTTAAATCGCATGATCTTGGTGGGCAATTGTGAGGACCGTTGTGAGAAATAACCGACTCACCAAACTTATCACGCAATAAATCCATTCTGACGGTCGCAGTGTGGCATGTTGCACCATCTTGTTGAAAATAAATGTTGTCCGCATCGATTTCATACACTTCAAGAAAAAAATAGTTCAACATGTCACGATAACGGTCGCCATTGACAGTAACAGTACGGCCTTCGTCGTTTCTGAAAAAGTACAGGCCAATGATTCCACCGTATCATAATCCGCACCAAACAGTCAATTTCTCAGAATGTAATTGTATTTCATGAACCAATCTTAGATTTGACTCACTCCAGTAACGACAATTCTGTTTGTTCACATAACCATTGAGCCTCATATGAAAAGATGATTTTCCTATGAATTTCTGTGTCCGTTTCCATTATTTCAAGCACCCAATCAGCAAATTCACGACGTAATCGATGGTCTGCTGGCTTGAGTTCTTGTGCCAACACAATCTTGTATGGATGTAGGCGAAGATCCATACGTAAAATTCGCCAGGTTCTGGATAAGCCCAATTGTTGTGCACGTCGTGGAACGGTGACATTTTGATTTTCTTTGACACTGGCTGATACGGCAGCAATTTTTTCTTCATTACGGCCTGTCCTTTGTTATGTTGGTGGTCTACTATCGTGCAAAGAATATTCACTTTCCAGTTTGTGGATTATGCGACGTATAGCGAGCTCCGACGGTGCACCATGACGACTATATTTAGCACAAAATGCTCTTTGAGTAGAGACACTACTTCTCTAATTTTGATTTTCAAACGTTGAGGTAACGTGAACTTATTCATGATTAAATGGCAAATATTATTGAATATAAAACAATACAAATGTCAAATGTTGAACAACCAAGATGGCGGCTGTGAGCTATCAAAATCCTATCATCCCTATTGGGAAACACTGTACGTGTACGTAAATGTATTTTCGAACACTAAAATATAAGCGATCAATCCGCTTATAATAATTTCATTTAAAGGGTGTAAAAATCCCACAAATCAAACATCTTATTGAACGTATAAGAATTTAAACGCGACCGAATGTAAAACGCATTGCCTAGCGGTTAGTATTTAGACGGTTACCAAGAGGAGTGGGTTCGAATTCCACTGCGTTCAAAATTAATACGTTCTTAAAAAATGTTTATCTTATCCTTAGTGTGAAATAACACTAAAAATAGTAAAATATGTAATAAATATTGACATTTTTGTTTAACGGCTCGTGACCGTTAATGTATAAATAAATTCGTATTAAACGTTAAAACTTTTTATCACGTGCAATTTTATTACTTTTCATTTACCAATGCAAAAATACTTAATTTATATTCTTACATTACATTTTAATAATTATAAAAATTAGATATGTTAAGTGAAAATATTTTTAAACTAATATAAAATCTATATATTTTTTTTTACGCTTTTATCCTGCAAAGCAGGATAGACAGAAAGTACCTAGTGTCAACACACTCCGTACTTCGCTTTCCCCGAATTCGAGACATTGCTTGTTGAGTGGTGAAACTCAACGCCGCTCTTTGTCTCTTTCAGAGCGAGGAAGTGAAAATAATTTAAATATCATCACTCCCCTGTGTGGGGCTCGAACTCACAACCGATCGCGTTTACAGTCAGACGTTATCACATTGCGCTTCGATCGGCCTCTCCCTATATAGTATATACATATAAAATTCTAACAACAAAGATATATCAGTCTTCCACATTCAATGTATTCTGTGTCCCACCCAGACATCTGTATCATGGAAAAGAAGCCATAATCTAAATAATTAAAAACTCATAGTTATATTACTTTTCCAATTTGTATAACTTTCACCCTTAAAAATATAATATTTTTCTATTATATATAAATTTGAATTTAATTAGATTTATTTAAATATTAACTTCATGCCTTATTCATCACATGTTTATTTAGTGTTTTATACCTAATGTGAAGACACTCTGTATTACGCACTCACTTTATCTTACCAGATCCACAACCAATCGCGTTTACCGGCCTTTAACTTGTTGACCTTCATAAGCAACATTCGTACGTAACATCAGCTCTCATATAATTGACTTCTCAATACATTCATCGAAACAAGTAAAGCAAAATGTAGTTGTTAGTATTTAAATGCTTTATATACAAATAATAAATCTAATTAGCATTTCTATAGCTATTAAATAAAATATCGTGTATGAACAAATGTTATAAAATGCCTTATAAAAGAGTGTATAGGTTTTTTTTTAACATATTCACGTCGATAACGTTATTGAAAATGGTGAAATTTATATATTTATTAACTTTTCTTAATATATGTGTGATATGTGTATCAACAGGTGGGTATATTTAATGTATTTTTATTTATAAGTATAAAATTGACAATACCGAATAGATGATCTAAAAATCTATAATTGTTATTCACTACATAAAACGTATGACTTTTGAAATAATATTTTTTTCCTTTAAAAAGATTTACAGTCTGAAATTTGCTTGTTGATTAGAATGAACCGTTTTTCAATATCTGCCTTACTAAATAAATTAAGTGACGCTGTCAAATAATTATTCAAATTTACCACTTCAAGTGTTACTTCTAAATAATTAATTTTGTCATGTTTTGACGTATAACACGTCAGAGTAGACCTGAACAAGACACTATGTTCACCGCTTTCTGTTTAAATTCGAGACATCGTATGTCAATTGGCGGCACTATAACGCCCTTTGTCTTACCAGCTAGAAAATAAAAATAACTTCAACACAAACATTGCCTTGAGCGGAATTAGAAGTGTCTTGACACTAGGTACTTTCAGTTTCCCCTACCATGCGAGATAAAAGCGTGAAGCTAGAAGAAAAAATTGGCCTGAGTGGGTACTGAACCCAGAACCAATTGTATTTACTGTCATATACTGTTTTACTGCGCCACGATGGCCTCTTTCGCCACTCAATGATCAATCTTTCTCGGCAGTTATAGCAGATTCCTCATCTAGGGCGTCTGCATCAGCGGAAGCATCGTCAAGTAGCGATGAATCCTTCAGTTCTGCTTACGCCGAGAGCAATGCTGAAAGTTCAAGTGATAATGATAATAATAGCAGTGGAGGTGGCAATGAAGGTGACAACTTATTTTGTTTTATTTAAACATATATTTAAAAATGTTAACATTTTTTTAAATGTTTTCTAATCCTAAGTGTGGAATAACACTTGTAAAAATAGTATATATTAAAATAAAATAGCAATCTGTCATGTGAAACGATTATTTCTTAATAATCTTTAAGTAGTAGAAAATTGTAAAAATAAATAACTTATAAGAATGTCGAACTCATGGCTTAGCAATCAGAACACTTGGACGGTATACGAGAGGCGTGGGTTCGAATCCCGCTGCGTTCAAAATTTTATACGTATACGTTTAATGTTTACATAATTTTATACGTATACGTTATACATTTTTTCTAAAATGTTTTCTATACCTGAGCGTACAATAACAGTTTAAAAAATAATAAATATTTAATAATATTTTCGATGATCAGAAAGAGTCTATAAAGTTGTTCTTTTTATTGGGATTCTTATCTACTACCAATTGTTATTCACAATTGTATGATTATTTTGGTAAGCACATGTGTCTACGTAAAATAGCCTGACAACGTACGTACGTGGGTATTATTATATTATTCATTTCAGAACTATCCTGATTTTAATAATTTCCTAACAATAGTTAAAAATTTTAATAATAATTAATATTAATAAATATAATATAATATTAATAAAATTATATAATATATCCGGTCTCAAGTGAATATATCATTTCACATTCCGTCTACTGCTAGACAGAGGCCTTCACGAGGGCACGCCATTGAGCTTAATCTTCTTTTGTTCATAATCAACTATCGTTATAATTATAATATTTTTATGAGTCTGGAAAGTGGATATAAAGACAAACAAACAGACTAACGTTAAAAAATATACACTAATATTGTATTACTTTCTTACCACTATAAAGTACCGTCATAGTGTGATAATTTTATCCAATTTTTATTTTAAAGACTTTAATACAATAATTACTATTATATAAAGCGAAAAAAAAGTAAATTTTTATACACAAACATAAATTTTTAAGGGTGAAAGTTATACATATTCTTAAATTTATTTCATTATTTTCTTAAATTTTGACGTAATTTAGACCACTTAAGAAAATACACAAAGTTTCACAAAAAAAAAATTATTATTTTATAATTTATTTATCGAACAATATTAGAATTTGAGAATGAAGAAGAACGTTCTCAGGTGCTTTGGGCACGTCGAGAATTTGAGTGGTGGAGAAGGTAAGAAATATGATCACGGAGGATCCTTGAAAACACAGTATCTATGATACTGGAGGAAGGTCTCGTATAAAGTATGAGGAAGGGCATGTATGAAGAGGTTAATGACTATGAATAAGGGGAAAGACGCTTACAAGGAAGTACAAAGCGTTAGCACTCCGTCCTATTTGACTACAAATACAAATTCAAAATATTTCAATATATCGAAGTATTACTTAAAATTTAGTAGAAACTTCTTAGCTTATAAGCTATATACTAATCATGTTATGTATATATATATATATATATATATATATATATATATATATATATATGTATATATATATATATATATATATATATATATATATATATATATATATATACAGCCTCTAAAATCATAGCTTCAATTCCAGAGAAACCATTAGTATGTGGAAAAAACGAAATGAGCTCTTCTTGTGCAAATGGTGGATGCCGACGTTTTAAATGTTCAATACCCCCGCTTTGCGTTGATTTGATTGAAGGAGGCTGTCGCAGTGGATGTATCTGTATAGAAAATTATACAAGAGATGACTATGGAACCTGTATTCCAGAAGATCAATGTCCTTGTGAGATTATATTTTGTATGATTTAAGAGTAGAAAATAATATGTCTTGGTCAAATTTTATAAGAAAATCCATCGTAGCCATCGTAGCATAGGGGGCCAGCATCTGTCGTAGACGTAATGGCACAACCATTAGGTTCGATTCTCACTCTTCAAATGAATATATTTGATTGCTTCCATTTCTTTATTCTGGCTAGACGAAACGCTTTGAGCTCCATTTCTCAACACGCAATGTCTCGATTAGTAATCGGGCCAATGTTGAACACGAAGTATCTTGATGTTAAGCTCTCTCTGATCTTCCTCACCAACTTATTCGAAGATAAGTATGAAGTTGAAAAAAGAACCTAAAATATTTTCTTTATCTAAAAAATTATAAAAATATTCATTTATGTATATTAAAATGTAGAATATTTTTGTATAAAAAACACATTTTTGCAATAACCACAGTGCAATGCCCCGGTGAAAACGAAATTGCTGGCTGTGAAACGCTATGTCCTCCTGAAACGTGTGATACCGTCGATAGAGTATACAAGTGCAAGCCTCAGCCCACCGTATGTAAACCTGCTTGCCGATGTAAAACTGATTACTATAGAAATAACAATCGAGAATGTGTATCAAAATCAGAATGTCGTAAGTATAATGTTAATATTATATTTAAGGGCCTCTTAACCCTGATACTTAAGTCGTAAGCAGTGCTCCTTTTTCTACAATATGTTTGGCACGATGAATATATACAATGCTAAAAATTTTCGCCTTTATGAAAATATTATAGCTTTTTTATTAAACTATAAAACCGGATGGTTCGCGTACAATTTGGTATTTAGAAATCCACTTTTAAAACATAACTACCTGGTGTAAGGTGTTAAGTGGTAAAAAGATTTTTTAGTTTTCAGTTTTCAATTTTCTAGTTAGTTGTTCCACAAGTAAAGAAATCGATAATTTTTATCTTTACGCTTTTATCCTCGCCCTATTTTTATTCGACGGGCTCGCAACTTCGTCCGCACTCACGCAAACACATAAACGCACGCACGCAAAACTCAACGCAAACACGCACTTGCACACGAACGCACGCACGCATGCACATACGCAAGCACGTACGCACGCATACACGCACACAGTTCTAAATAAAAGTCCGCGATAGCATATCTAAATTTTATATCTATATTATATATAGACGCCGCCATGAACAAAATAGTGAACCACAAACATAATTAAATTGAAGCCTTTTATAATGCATTTTTTTTTAAATACTAATCAAACCCTTATTGAAAACAATAAATTTCTGTTTATGTTTCTCTATATACATATTAATATTATTATTTATATTTTTAATAATGATAATAATTTTATTTAGAGTAAAAACAAAACCTTGTCTTTTCTTAAAATCTAACTGGAAATACCATTTTAATGCATATTTTGTAAATTGCAGGAAAAGAGAACAATTTGAAGGCATTGATTAAAGGCAACGACGACTTTACACAGGCTTTCTTATATGTTAGTATACAATATTTTATTGATACTTTATAAGCAATCTTTTGAACTTGCTTGCATTAGCAAGAAGGTACTTAAGATTATTATTTACTCTTAAATCTTATTTACTCTTTCATGCCTTCTTGTAAATATTTTCATCAAGTATATATAAATACACTATCACAGGGATTCCCTTGGATAGCAATGCCCACCAGATGCATTGACTTACACTCTGAAACATCCATCCAACTCTAGTAAAGCTTGAGGTTGATCACACGCTGAAAGCGCTTCATGATGAGCTCATAATCTTAATGCCTCTATTACTACCACAATCTTGAACACTGTCCCTATTTTGTAAATAGGGGCTATAAAGCTATATTGTTACTGACGTGACATCGTTCCGATATTCAAGATATGGTTAAAAATGTCAGCAAGCGTGAGCACACCAAGAGAACCCAATAAATTCTACTCTTCGATCGGAATTTCGTCAGGTCCCACCACTTTCTGATTCTTCATGTGTCTAAGATAATCACGAGCTTCATCTGGTTTTATTGGGAGAATTCTAAGAAGATAAACTCCAAGATTAGTAGGGAGATCGGTTGGAAGACTTCAAGGGTACTGAGTTTGTCAGTATGGATTTCAACCAGAATCGGGCACCTTGGACGCTATTTTTGCCCTCAGAATTTTCATAGAGGCATACAAAGAAAAAAGGAAGGCTCTTTATGTACCATTTTAAGAACTGAAGGAGGCCTTTGACTGTGTACCTCGTCAATGCATCTGGTGGGCATTGCGATCCAAGGGAATCCCTGATCCAAGGGAATCCCTATATTGACAATATCAGAGACATGAACCGTGATTCCTCTTCAATAATTAGGATTGCACATGGCGACATGAAATCCTTCCCGATTACGATTGGGGTTCACCAAGGCTCTGCTCTCAGCCCATTCTTGTTCAATATAGTGCTAGATACTGTATCGCCTTATATATAAGGCATACATCATCAGCCATGAAGCTAGCCTCCATGGCTGATGATGTACGCCAATGACATAGCGCTCAATGACGAGAGCCGGTTAGAGCTAGAACGAAGTTTGGACCTCTGGAGGGGTTCACTTGAGAACGGTGGTCTTAAAGCAAATGTAGCGAAGATCGAGTACATGGCTTGTGAGAGCTCGGACTACACCATCTATATAAGTCCTGAATCAGCCGTAAGGTCGGAGAATTTCAGGTAGATTGGATCCATTGTGCATGAGTGTGGTGGCTTGGAACACGATGTCCATGCCCACATTAGCGCTACTCGGGAAAAAAAGCGTGCGGTCACAGGTGTAGTCTTTAAACACAGAATACTACCCAAACTCAAGGGGCTGATAAACCAGAGCATAATCCGACTGGTTCTCTTATATGGTAGTGAATGTTGGCCAGCACTTTCTCAGCACATTCAGGAGCTTCACGTCACGGAACTGATATTTCTGATTCTGAGTGTGGCCTAACGCGAGCTAACCGCATACGTTACACATTTATTCGAGGTAGTCTTAGAGTCCGTGACGTAGTGAATAAGCTAAGCTGAAAATTATGTCAGAAGAATGTGCCTTGATATATCCGTCCCTGGAGCAAGTCCCCCGGGAAGCCCAAGAAAGCAATAGCCGGATGCTATGGAATAGGATAAGAGAGCCAGTGGACCTACGACGACCGAGTTAAAAACCTATTCAAAACTGGACAGATAAACAAAAACTTATTCAAAACTGGACAGATTTTTAGCTGGCTTCATTAAGTAAAAGTTATTGTAAAATTACAAACGGCAATAATTTACATGTATATTAAGAAAATTATTATATTATTATAAATTTCAGAGCTGAATAGAAATCAAGCCTCTTGGAAATGTCAAATTTCAAACTTTCATACGCTCTCTAAAAGTGTTTTTTTTAAGTGTATGAGATCATCAATCACTGTAAAAGTAATAAATATATTTTATTGTAATTTCAGGCTGCTTCCAGTTTGAATCCAGGCATTAGTGTTGTCTATTCACCATTTAGCTTGTCGGTGTTGCTTGCTCAATTAGCGCTTTACGCATCTGGGTCATCGTTAAAAGAACTGTTATCGGTGATAAATCTAAGTCAATCTGCGGTACGTACCTAAATAATATGGAAAACTTATATGAAAAGCACAAATGAGAATTACACTCATATCACATTATAAAAAGCGTATTAGAAAAAATTAAGTATTTTTTTTCCTATCGCAGCGTGGCGCACAGGTTTGGATTCAATCTCACTCGGAAGAATGATTTTTTTAGCTTTACTCTTTAATCCCTCATAGTACACAGGAAGTAACTGTAAAGTGCTCTGCACTTCGCTTTCTGCTGAATTTGAGGTACTGCGTGTCGAACCCACAACCAATAGTGTTTACAGTCAGACGCAGTCATATTGCGCCATGATCTACTTCATGGATTTGTTTAATAATTCATATTTCACTGCTCTGGTAAGCTAATACATAGCGTGGTGCTAATTTTCTCCTATTATCAAGCAATTACCTTTCAATTTAAGGCAGGAAATAAGAATCTGAGATTGGGATACTTCTCTAATCTTTTTATGTGAAATATAAATATAGGAGGAAAGAAATCAAATCAACTAAATATTTGATATCTAGCAAAATTTTACAGATAAGATCTACAATGCCTGATTATTTGACGGATCTTAATTCACAATCTAAAGTGAACTTCAGCCTTGCAGAGAAAGTGTATGTTAACAAGGATTATGAATTAAGTGATAGTTTTTTAAGAGACACCAAGGACATCTTTTTTTCAAAAGCCGAAAATGTGGATTTCAGTAAACCTAATGAAGCAGCAAAATTGATAAATAACTGGGTAAGATTAAATGTTTAAAAAAAACGTATAAAAAATTGTACGTAGTGGGATTCGAACCCGCGCCACTCGAAATTCGTGCAAGCGCTATGACCGCTAAGCTTGAAAAGTGGTCAAATAATAATTACAGTATATATACTTGAAAAATTATAAATGATAAATATTATAGAATTATTTGGAATGGTTTGAACGTAGCGAAACTTAAAAACGCCTAGTTTGAATAATATTTATAAAATAAGATAGTCAATTTAAAATATAAACTAATTTAATAAATTTATTTTAATGTTATACCTTTATTTTAGGTGAGCAATAAAACGAACGGCTTGATCCCAGATTTGGTATCCTCTGATGCTCTGTCAAGGAATACTCGTATAGTACTTGCAGATGCTATTTACTTCAAGGTATGTTTTTTTTAATTAGTATAGATTCCTATATTGATACAAATAAACAGAAGACGAAAAAATTTAACGAATCGTTTATTTTAATAAAGCAGAATTATCGTTCCCCAAAATGAGAATTAAACTAATTAACTCTAATGCTGACCCTCTGCGCCATAATGGGCACAATAAAACATTTAAATTTATATTATTTCAGGCAAACTGGCTATCACCCTTTAAAGAAAGGAATACACGTGAAGTTCAATTTTTTGTTAACGAAAACAAAAATGTTACCGTGAAAATGATGAATCAAGTTGGATTTTTCAGATATGCAGATATGTCTGATCTAAATATTCAGGTAATTAGCACTAACATTTATTTTTATTTATTTTCTGTATGCAGTAAAAAAAACCTTTTTAATAATATAATATATAATCAAGTACCATGCTTTTCCTTTGTATCTAGATTATAAGTCAAGCCATTAAGTCGCTCATTTCAGCTAGAGAACACATTTTAATCGTTAACTTTTTTTTATATTTTTTAGTTTTAACTGTATTTAACATATTTTAAGTCTAAATCATAACTATATTATATTTTTTATTTTTTATTTTAATATCATTATTTTACAAATTTTACAGGCAGTAGATTTGAAATATGAAAATGGTAACTTTTCATATTTGGTGTTGTTACCAAAATCGAAAAGCGGGCTCAGTGCGTTATTAGAAAAAATTAAAGATACATCTAATTCAATATTACAAGATGTAGAGAAAAAATTAAAAACGACCAGTGTAAATCTTTCTATACCTTCCATAAAGACTTCAACATCAACAGATCTAAAAGATGTTCTTGAAAAGGTAAAACAAATAAAAAAATTAACTTCATATTTACCATCGTAAGGAAAAAAATATCTAATTTTAATACAAAAGGAGTATAAAATTAAGCATGGCCAAGTAAATGGAAAAGAAATGCATAAAACCAATATTTTTCATAATAATAATGGTGATGTTGTAAGATTAACAAAGTAAATATTACGTTAACTATAACCTTTTTGATATACTTTTTTCCATGATACACGTGTCGGATATACACTCATATATTTTATTTTTTGAATAAATAAAATTGATATATTTTTTATACCATTCCAGGTGAACGTAAAATCAATATTTATTTCAAGCACTGATCTGAATGGCATATTCAAGGTACCAGAGCAGTTGTCAGTGACTGCTGCTATACAAAAAGCTTTTATATCTGTTAACGAAGCGGGATCGGAAGCTGCGGCTGCAAACGGTAGATGATATTTTATAATTTTCTTATGTTTTTTCTAACATATTTTGGGTTCGAAGAAGTACTAGAATTAAATTTAACAAACAAGTTCCTTTTAAACAAATCTCTCTGCTATCTTCTAGGAAAAGTGTGAATTGTGAATCGTAAAATTGAATATTTTTTAGATCAAGTAATTAAGACTTGAAGGTGAAAAAATGAGAAAGTGAATATTTATTGTTTATTTTCAGCTGTCATAGTTGGTGTAACATCTGCATTACCCGCTCCATCTATAGTTTTCAACGCAGACCATCCTTACGTTTATTTCCTTCTATACAATAAAACACCAATGTTCTGTGGAATATTTGCTGGATAAAAACTGCATGCAACCAATTGTTTTATAATTATTTTCTATAGCTCTATAATAATATCAACCTTCGATTAAATATGTAGGTCAAAATCTGACGTTAAACTTAAATTATAAAAAAATTAAATAACGTGATTTAATGAACTCAAAAATATACATAATACTATAATATTTTACAGCGTTATGACTTATAATTACTTTTTCCTAAAATTTCCAAGACACTTTACATATTTATGTATTTATTACATAAATATCTACAATATAACGATCGCTAAAAATGTATTTTTTTAATTTGTTATGCCCATTTTCTGTAAAAGTTATATCTCTAGATTAAAAACAACCGAAACCAAAATCTTCATTGTGAATCGAGCAATATCAAAAGAAAATACCTTAAAGTCCACCTTAGTCTTAGACATCGAGTTAACATTAGGTTTCTTATAATAAATTTAATTTCATATATATATATATATATATATATATATATATATATATATATATATATATATATATATATATATATTATATTTCATTTTCAGCAATCATTATCACTAGAACAGCAGCCATACTTCCGCCACCTGATACAGTGCTGTTCGAGGCTAACCATCCATATGTGCATTTTATAATGTATCAAGATACTCCACTTTTTTGTGGTATATTTACGGGAGTGCTTAAAGTAATAAAAAATTGCCACTTTGTATTTATTAATTATGCTGCAGATGTAAGATGGTCTATTAAATGTATATAGAAATAAATTTTATTACTATGATCATCAGATGTTTTTCTATGGTTCTTTTTTTTAATTATTAGCTTCACGGTTTATTCCTGGTGAGGCAGAGAAAATGGATGGCCAAAGACTACAGTACCTACGTACTTACGATGATGGATACTGAGGTTCTCGAAGATCAACCGACATCTTGACTGACCTTTCGTTCTACTCATCTTTACTCCATCTTACTCTCTTAACATTCTTACATCATTAAACATCACGACGTGCCCAAATCCACGGAGCACGTTCTTTTTCATTATTACTATAACATTCTCGTTTAAGCTCGCTATTCTGTATGTTTTTTTCTTATCTTACATTGTTATTTAGGATAAGAATAACCTTGCTCGACATTTGCGAATATTACGCACACTGACTTTTTGATTTTTTTTAAAACGATATGTTACTGTGTATTGTTTCTTTCAATGTTTTTTTTTAATATAAGTACAAAGTATTGTAAGCGTTCAGTTGGCGAATTATCATTATTTTTGTATCTTCATAGATTTAATTGCTAGGTGTTAAACGCGGACAATTGTATGTCTTTTTAATTACATTATTTTGCGCTATCTGTAAATCTGACAATTTCGTCTTGGTGGCACTACCCCAGACCTAAAGCAAATATGATAAATGAGGTTTGACTTTATTGAGGTATAATATATGATGTGGTGTAGTTTTAGGAGAGATACATCTCACTATTTTTTTCAGTGACCCTAAAAGTGACAAAACTTTAATATTTACTATTTTTAAAGTGTTATTCCACACTTAGGATTAGAAAACATTTATGTAAAAACGTATAAACATTTGAACGCAGCGGGATTCGGACCCGCGCCTCTTGGATACCGTCAAAGCTGAACGCATGGCTTAGCGGTTAGAGCGCTTGGACGGTATCCAAGAGGCGTGGGTTCGAATCCCGCTGCGTTCAAAATTTTAAAAAAATTTTTATACGTTTTTTCATAAATGTTGACAAAACTTTGCTTGCTAAACAATTTAAATGTGCGTTCTAAGACAATGTATTGTCATTGGTAAGACCTAGGTATTTCTCGCTGTTTTTTTTCCTTGATTGGGAAATTATTGAATTTGTGTGGAATGTGTGGTGGGATAAATTTAATTTTAGTCTACCTTCTCAATTAACCTACTCCACTTTACACGGTCTTTTGCATAGTGGTAAATCCACTGGCTCTCATATCCTGTTTCACAACATACAGCTATCGCTTCTTTGCGTCCGGGAGGTCTTACTCCAGAAATTTGTATATCAAGGCATATTCTTACGACATAGTCCATACGACCTCAAGCGATGCTCTTGGAGTTTATTATATAAAGGTATTACGTATGCAGTCTGCTCGCGTTACGCCACACATCCATCTTATTATCTACATTTTCGTGACGTGAAGCTCCTGAGTATGCTAAGAAAGGTCTGGCAAATATTTATTGCCATATAAAATAACCGGTCGGATTATATTCTTGTACAGTGTTTCCCAATAGGGCTGATAGGATTTTGATAGCTTGGTTGTTAAACATTTGACATTTATGTTGTTTTGTGTTCAGTAATGTTTGCCATTTAATCATTAACAAGCACACGTTACCTCAATGTTTGAAAATTGTCCAAATTTTCTATCAAAATTCGAGAAGTATTGTCTCTATTCAAAGAGCATTTCGTGCTAAATATGCTCGTCATGGTGCACTGTCTGAGCTCGCATACGTCGCATAATCCAAAAACTGGATATTCTTTGTACGATAGTAGACCACACACGTCAACGGACAGGCCGTAGTGAAGAAAATATTGCCGCCGTATCAGCCAGTGTCGAAGAAAATCAAAATTTTTGATATGGCGCTTGAAATGATGGAAACGGACACCAAATTTCATAGGAAAATCATGTTTTCAGATGAGGCTCACTTTTGGCTCAATGGTTATGTGAACAAACAGAATTGTTGTTACTGGAGTGAGTCAAATCCAAGAGTGGTTCATGAAACACCATTACATCCTGAAAATTGCAATGCTCACCAGATGCACTGACGAGACACCCAGCCAAAGGCCTTCTGCAGATCTAAAAATACCACATGCAGAGCATTTGAACTTTCCCTTTTTCCGTATATATCACAAATTTGAGGGCAAAAATAGCGTCTACGGTGACCCATCCTGGCTGAAATCCATACTCTGAGACAGCACACTCTCAGCGAAGCCTGAGTTCGATCAAATGATGCTTCATGGTGTGACTCATAATCTTCGTGCCCCTTTAACTATCAAAACCTAGAACACTGTCCCTTATACCTTTGGTATCATTCCAGTCTTCAATATGTGGTTAAAAAGGTCAGTAAGCATGAGCACACCAAAATATTTGAATATCTTTCTTTGTACTCTAATGTTGCATTCTATTCTTTTTTTATTTCTTTCTAATCTAATAATTATATAATATAATTTTATTCACATTGGTTTAGATCATTACTTTCACACCCGTCTTTCAGAGTAATGACCAATGATCATAACTCGCATTCAGATGCACTATATCAACTATTACTCGTATGTCACTTTATTTCAAACCTTCAAATACAAATTAAACACCAAAATTGATATCGTACAACACTGTTTGTTACCCGATTGAGTGTCAATCTGAAGCCGACACGCCAGGTCTTACTCGTATACAGGTTGATTGGTTCATGCATCCATTTATCTATACTATAGTAAAATTGAAATAAATTCGCATTTTAGGAAAATGTAAAAACAGTAATAAGTATGAATATAAAATGTTTTAAATTAGCAACTAGTTTAAAATAATAATGATTTAATTTAAAATAAATATTTTGTTATAAAATTTAAAATTTCTAGTATATTAAAATATAAATAGTGAATATGTTAATTATATTACAATACAACACAAAAGCCTTTATTACTGAATATTTAACCAGGTTTGGTTCAGTGTGTCTTGTGACACATAGGATCATCAGCCCATTTCTTGAGCTGCCTTCCTCGTTTTCACTTGGTTGTACAGCGTGATATCTATTCCATGACAACTCTTCCATCTATCAACAGATTGCCTCGACATGTAACCCGTCCACCTCCATTTTAGTGACATTAGGATATTTTTTTTGTATTCAAGAATCCTTCTTTCCATGATTTTCTGAGACTTATTCTTCATTATATTTTAAGAGCCCAGTATTTCTTCCACGTTTTTCTTACTCGCCTGTCAATTAACTTTAGCATTTGATTTTGGAATGAGATTATCTGTCCCAATTAGATATAAAAATCCCCATATTATCTTTGTTCTCTATCTACTTATATCATTGTTTCAATAGTATTTGCCATACTATTGCTGATTTCCCCATTTTTGCTAGATCTTGAAGAATTAATTGAAATGTCTGGGTTGTCTGTGATGAACACCACATCGTCCACAAATTTAAGGTGGTTGAGTTTACGTGCTAATGTTATTTACTTATTTACGAAAATAATTTAAATGATAATGATCCCCCTATCGTATTCCTCTTCTTCCAACGTCTTCCAAATGTCTCGAGCTTGACAGCTGTTGGAGTAGACGTTTTTTATTACACTTATGTATTTAAGTTTAGTACCTTGGTTTTGTAAGACTTCCTCTATATGATGATGTTCTATGCAGTCAAAAGCCTTGTTGTAATCAACGAATATTAGGTATAATATTAAATCTAAACTCTTGGCTTTTCTCAATAATTTGTTTTAGGGTATGCATGTGATCCGTAGCCGTACTCTACTCGAAATCCTGCCTATGTGCTCGAAACCCTCGGAGGGTTGGAGGTATTCTAAAGTTTTGCCAATTTGATATAGGACAATTTTTGAGAAAACTTTGTAAATGTTCGACATAACTAATAGGACGTTACTTACATCGTCTCTATCTACGTTTTTGTATATCAGGATAATTGTGCTTCTTGTCCATTGTACAGAGATACTTTCGGTTTCTAAAATAAGATTGCAAAGGTTGGTTAGTTTGCGTAAGTTCCCTGGTATGGTTGATTTTATCATCCCATTTTTACAATTAAACTGATATACGTGAGTATAGCGAAAAAGCTCTCTCTATTGTAATAAATGGGTTGTTCTGTAACATGTTGACCTTAAATGAGAGTAAAACTCAATACATAACCTTCACAAACGTTCTTTGCCATCTGAATCTTTTTCATTAATTGCTCGTAGATACCGTTTTAAACTACGCAACATTTGTATTTGAATTGGTACACGGGCATGCACTATTAAATATCTCGATATTCTTATCGATGAAAACCTTACCTGGAAAAATCTCATTCTGGCAATGGCTTCCCGTATACATAAGCTTGCTTATATCTTTAAGCAAATGAGAACTGGCGCTAAGGTTCAGGCTTTGAAGATGGTTTATTACGCCCTTGTGCAATTGAAACTATCTTATTGCATCTCAGCTAGGGGTGGTGTAACAAAAACTGGTTTAATGCAACTAGAAAGAGTGCAAAAGTGTATTCTGAAGGTTGCCACATTTATACCCGTTCTTTTCTCCACAGAGGACTTATATTATTTGTGTAAAATGTTAATAGTATGAAAACGGTTTGTTCTCCGTTCTGTCTTACGTCAGCATTATTCATTTAAGACTCATTACCTTCGATAGTCAAGTGAAGGTCAGAAACGAAAATTTGATAAAATTTGTAATATGGAAATGCGTCGTACCACTTCCTCCAACCGGCAATTCCATTACTTAAGTCCTTCCTATACAACAATATTAACAAGAAATTGAGCAAACCACTAACATTATTGCAAAAGGAAAACACACACACGAGTTTCGTAGTATTAATCATATCATATTTTATGTATTATGAATCTTTTTCTAGTATTTTATTATAATTATTTAATTTATAGCTTTTTCAAATTTATTTTGATAATTTTTTCATGTTTAATGTTTGTTAAACTTACGGTAAGACACTTGTGAGGCGTGCGTTAATAACTGCGCCTCAGTTACTAACTAATACAGTTATTATCGTTATAAAATGTTATATTTGTGTACAAAAGTTTATGACAAATAAATTCTATTAGTGTTAATATATGTAACACTATCTTCTCCAGGTGATTTATCACTTTTTTGTGACCTTATATCATGCGCTACTTACATTTCTAATATAAGGGGAATACTTTCTTCATTCTTCCTCTTTAGATTTATTTCTGATATTTGTGGGCTTTCATTACAGTAAAGTTTCCCGTAGAAAGCTATTTAGCTATTTCTAGTATCTTTTCTCTTTTAGTTACCGGGTTTTGTTTCAAGTTTTCAGCTTTGGAATCCTCACCTTTAAGCTTCTGAGTTCTTTGAGAGCTTTCTTTATAATACCTGACTTGGTTATGTGACAGTCAACAAAAGACATTTTCCTATTAATTGCATCTTTTTTTTATAGTTTGCTTATTTTGATGATCACTTTTAAAATTGTTTTGTTTCTTTTGTTTTTGAACAAAACTTTCCTTTTTCTAAAATCTTGTTTATTTTTTACTATTTTTAAAGTGTTATTCCACACTTAGGATTAGGAAACACTTTTGTAAATACGTATAAAAATTGAACGCAGCGGGATTCGCGCTCTGACCGCTAAGCCATGCATTCTACTACCAGCTGCGTCGAAATTCTTATAAGTTTATTGCAACTTATTTATATTTTTAGCATCTCTGTAGAGAGATCTTTACAAATTTCTACTACATAAAGATTATTAAGAGATAATCGTTTAACAAGAGAGATTGCTATTATATTTTAATAGTCGCTATTGTTGTTTTATTTTAATGTTTACTAATGTAATCTGGCTTATTTTTTTGTCTTTTTCCGGTAATACTTCTTCTTCCAATTCCATATGTGCCTATTACAGCCTCATCACGTTGATTTTGTTTTCCAAGTTTTCCATCGAAATCTCCCATAATAATTATATGTTTTTAAGAAAATTCTAGGGCCCCGTTAAATTTCGCATAAAACTCTCTCTTCCCCTTTTCGTCTGCAACTTCTGTTGATGCGTACTCCTGTATTATTGACAAATTTCTTTTGAACGTGGGTTTGAACTTTATGTTTGACTAATTGTTACTTTATGGGAAAACCTATGAATTCTAGTATATTACTCTTGAGCTCTTGTTTAACCACAAATCCTACTCCATACGGACCCTTGGTCTCTCTTTTGTAGTATATAATATAGTTGTTGTGTTTCTCAATAGCATCGCCCAGCCTTCTTATTTCAGAGAGTCCAATGATGTCCCATTAAGTGTTTTCTAGTGCATTTTCCAGTTCTAACGAATGTTAGACAGAATTGTCTTGAGTTTTTGAGATAAGTGTGTTTATTGTAGCTATATAGATGTTTTTGACTACCTATAATTCTATTTCGATATTTGTTAGAGGGCTGCTGGCAGTTTCCCCACGGAGACCGCCGTTCGGCTTCTGGGAGTTTGTAGTTTGGTTTAAGGAGTTGATATTTTTTTCAGTTAATGTCTTCCGGTTTCTGATGTGCTAGAATTAACATTGTTTTTCATATTAGTGATTGATATTGAAGTGTTAGTTCCTTCCTTTTTACCAGGATATTCTTTTGGTAGCCTTGTGTAGAGTAGATACCTGTATCCAAGTTCTTGTTATTTTTAAGTATCTCTATTTTATGCTACACGAATGTTAGTGTAACAAGGATCGGTCTTGTTTTTTATATCTTCTTTCAGTCTTGTTTTGTTAATATCTCATTTTGGACTTGTTTTTTTAATATCTATTTTTCCTAATCTTCGGAGATCACTTAGCTCCCATTCATCTCACTCTCGCATATTTGAGCGTTTTCTCAGGTTATTCAAAACATTAACAAATTTTCCTCTCAGATCGGTAGGACTTATTTAATTTTATTCTATTCCATGTAATAATATATAGTTTTTCCGTATCTCTATTTCTAGAGATTTAACTCTTAACTACAATATTTCCACTTCTTTTTTAAGTCTGGTATTTTGCTCGTCGATAGATTTTAGCTTTTTGTTTAAACTATTAAGTTTTGGAAAAAATTCTGTTAATATTGCTGCTAGTTCCTCGTCATGTTGTTTAAATTCCAGTCACATATCATTCATTTTTTCAAGTTTTAATTTTGTCTGACTATCCATCCTCTTTTATATTTCTGCTATAAGATGAACAGTCCTATTCTGGGAACACTAGGTTGGTAGCACTTTGTATTTATGGTATACTATCAAACAGCGGAAATTGTTGCGCTAGGGACAGTAGTAAGCTTTTTGTTGTCTACCCCATATGTCAAAATCAGCTGATTTTGATTATTAGGTTATAGAGCTTGATTATTAGGTTATAGTTATGCATAGATGATTTCGCATTCAAATCTATTTGTTTATTTACACCAGTTACAGTTTTCGTTTTTCACGGACACAATAAGTGAACCCGGGACGTTTACTTTTTGTGTTAAGGCACTTTTTGTAATAATTTGTGTTGATTTTGTGAAAAATTTCAATAACAATATATCAATACATATTCAAGAGGTAGACTTACCTGTGATTTCTAGCTGTTACAAAATGTTCTAAACGTGGGACTTTCTAAAGTGTCTAAAACAGTGCAAATTGTAATAACTAATATAGATTGATTTCTATTAAGTTGGAAAGGAAATAATATATATTAGGAGTATTTTAAAAATTGTATACGAAACTTCAGAGCGAAGCTTTACTAAACACCCTTTTGTGGAGTAAAACACAACTTTTGTAGAGCAAAATTACTTGTTGGCAGATTTTGTGAATTTCAGTGAATTTAGATTATAATAAACTATGATTTTAATCAAAAAAAAGACGTATGAACGTGCTCAGGTGGTTTCGGTATGAAGAAAGGATGAGTCATAAAATAATGTTATATGAAGCAAAGGTGAGCGATACACGATGTCGAGGGAGACTTCGGTTGACCTACGAAAACACAGTATTCCTGATATTAGATGAAGGTCATGCAAAAAGCATGAAAACCTCCCGAAAGACATCTATATAATTAACATCTGTGGATGAGGAAGAGGTACGCAGGAACTGACTATCCCGCTAGGTATAAAAGGTGAAATTAAATTAAATTATTAATAAAATCTTTGAGTATATATAATATTTATTTAAGTGTTTCTTTTTTTCCAAATTAATTCATATCACTATTTCGAAATTCAACTTGCACGTCGAACTTGTCTACATGTTTCATCATTACATCGAAAGACACTCTGAGAGGGTCCATTTTTCCAAACTTAAAACTAGTTGCTGGTTGAAACCGGAAACGTCGTAGAAGAGTGACTAATGTGGACTTCATAGAAAGCATAGCGTATTGGTAACCTATAAAAATGTATTTTTAACAGATATTTCCATATATACTTAATGTAATAACGTTATTAGAAAAAAATATAAAAATTTGAAGCTCGATCCAGCGTCTCTTGGCAGTCGTACAAGCGCCCTAGATGATTAGTATTTTTTACAGGTAAATTAAAAAAAAGGAAATACCCGTCACAAAACATGCTGAAGCATTTTTTTTAGATTATATGGAAAAGCAGCTTTCTTCTATGTATCTACGAATGCAGAGAGTATTGAGTACCACGACCCTGTTCTTCGCCTACCACTCACGCTTTTTGAGTAGCAGAATTCAACGTTGCATTTTGTTTACTAAAACTGATACATGGAAATAATATTTTTTTAATCATTTTACCGAGTAGGAATCGAACCCACAACCATTTGTGTTTATAACCAGATGATATCCCACACTAGTATTCTTCTCTCTCAACCTGTTGTGGAGGGAGAAAGGAGTGATATCCCATTGCACCAGGACGACCTATTAACTGAAAATCTTAAAAATAAATAACATATCTTACCAACACAATTTCTCGGACCATTACTAAAAGGTAAGTAAGCACTTGGTATTGGAAGTGTGTCAGAAAGAAATCGTTCAGGTCTAAATTCTTGGGCATCTGCGCCCCAATGGAAGGGGTTCCTGTGAATCCCCCAAATATTAATAACTATATCACAACCAGAAGGTAGAATTAATCCTGTATCTGAAATGTATTTTTAAATGATATAAAAGTTTGCAATAGAGATATTTAATAAAAAAATATTAAAAGATAAAATATATATAAAAAGGTGGTTTCTTATCATAAGATATGCGAATACCTCAAACATATTAAATATTAATCGTTCGATCAATGTTATGAAATAATCTTTGGGTGGCGGAAATTTGTAAAAATCTATTATAGGGAAAGCTTTTAACTAAAATGATTTTTAACAGGCGTACTTTCAACGTAGCTTCAACACAAAACGATTCCCAAGACAGACTTCGAATCTTTGTATGTAAATAAATAGAATAAATTTTAATATCTTTTGTTACCTCAAATAAAAATATATATTCTACAACTTTATTCTTACAATATTTATTTATATATTATATTCTACAACTTTATTATACAATAATTATATTCTACAACTTTATTCTTACAATATTTATTGTGAATATTTATCAAAGGTCTTTGTATATTGATACATTACGTATTTTCACTCACATATGCTTCGTTTCTTTCTAGTCAGGCTTGCAAATGTGTAGAGTGATTTAAATGTAACGGGCATCGGAATCGAACCCACAACTGTCGCGTTTACAATCAGATGCTATTTCATTGCGTCATGATGGCCTCAAATTATGGCCCTATGCGTACTTTTTTACATTAAATACAATATAAAATAACAAGATCTTTGAATCTCGCAATTTTTAGATATTTTGAACAGGTCATCTTCCTGTGTCCACAGACTACTGTAAAGTGTTCGAGAAATGTGAAGTTTTCAAAAATGTATGTCCATATACCAAAACATCCGTAATTAATGAATTATTACATAACTCTTAAAAATAAAAGCCTCACGTAATTCTAAATCCTTTGTACAGTGTCTCGTTATGATAGGTATTGGTGGATAAAGGCGTAGCGTCTCTTTTATAACAGCGTCCATATACTTTAGTTTTAGTAAATCACCCATCTCTATAGGCTTGTCGGAGTTTCCGAATACGTCCAGAATTCTTTTGATAAAAATGATAATAAATAATTATTCTTATAAATAATTATTAAAAGAAGCTTTACGCTTTATCTCGCTTAGTACGGTAGTCAAAGAAGATTTAGTGGAACTCAACGCCTCATTTTATTTTACTCTCTAGTAAATACTCTGAATATAATCTATGTATTGAGTAAGAATTGAATCCACAACTACTCGCGTAGGCTGTCAGGCTGTCGCACTGCGCCACAATGGCTACAAAATATATTTTAGCTTCACTCTAGGTTACCTATATCTAGTATCAAAATATTTTGCTTTCCGCCGAATTCGTGATATTGCGTGTTGAGTGGCAAAACTCAACGCCACGTTTTGTGCTAACAGAGCGAGGAAATGCAAATAATTTAAAATATAATCATTCCCCCAAGTGGGAATCGAATCCACAACCGATCGCGTTTACAATTAGACGCTGTTCCACTGTTAAAATATTTATTCTGATTTCATATATTAGCAGACTATTGACTATTCTTATAAAAGTATTTTTTATTAAAGTACGAAAGGGGTATTCATATGGCCATGATTTAAGCTAATGTGGGTATCAAACTATTAAATTCTAAGCGTTTCTACTTTTGCCAAATAGAGAACAATTTTTGGACATTTGATTACTTACTCCTTATAAACTTTTTCCTGTATATCAGCATATTGTGACAACATTACGAGAGTATAGCAAGTTCCTGCAGCGGACGTGTCGGTGCCAGCAAGTGCTAGTACTAGGATCTCTTCACGCAATTCTTCATGTGTATAGCCTTTGTCAGTCACTTTAGATGTTTCTATCATCGACTCGAGGAAAGTTTTTATGTTAGCTCTGCCTGTTTTGACTTTAATGCCAAAAAGCTTTATATTAATAGAGTGAAAATAAATGAAATATAATTAAATAAATATTTTGTTTTTGTTCGCTGTCGCCCGTAACTACGATTGTATTACTTTACAGCTTTACCGCGAGCTATTAGGTAGCGAGAGCGAAATTACTGTCAAGTTTTTCTGTCTTTTTGCAAGAAACTATAACTCTTTGTCTTACTAGGTGAAACAAAAATAATTGAAAATAATATATTTCTCATAAGGGAATCGAATCCATAACCATAAATATATTCGTGTGTATAAAGTTAGATGTTCTTCTATAATCTACATAATAATATCTTAAACAATTATATTACCATTTTCAATTTCTTCTGATCTTTGATCACCGTATAATAATGCCTTTTTTTTATATATCAGCTGAAAAGTGCAGTACAATTAAAAATATTACACATATTGACTTGCAAAATAGATAATATTGTTACTAAATTAGAATAAATCATTTCAATATTTAACATTTGTCAGCTTAACTAAAGTACTTAATCTAAATTTTTACGCTTTGTCCTGTATAAAAAAGTAATTAGATTGTGTCAAGATTTTCAGTTAGCTGATTTCCGTCCGAAATCGAGAAATAATAAAAGCAGCGCTTTGACTATTTCTCGATATCGATCTCGATACTGTAACTGGGAATCAAATTCACAACCACTTGTGCTTACAATCTACTCTCTTAGTGTATTAAGATCAGAATCACTAATGACTACTTCAAACACATCCAAATATCAGGTGGTGACTTATTCGGTGGCCAAGGGAGCAATAGCAACCTTTTTAAACATGAAGAGACACTTTTAGAAATTAGGTATATGGCCACTACCCGGGGGTGATCGCCGGGACATGTCTGGAGCTGGCGCTGGCTATAATAGCATGCGGACCACCAGTGGATCTTCGCTGAACAGGCGGGCGGGAGTCAGTGCAACTAAAAATGCAACAGCCGATTCTGACGGGGGTAGAGTAGGAACGAGTGAGACTTTGCCGAGAAGGGAATATCCTTTTGAGCTCTTGGCCGGTCCATTCATGGGGACCACGATAAATTCAACAACGACAGGAATACAAAAGTGGTCACTAGCTGAGTTATAGAAATTAATGTATTGTTATTATAAGGCTAGAAGGGAAGGAGGTGGATATATTAGAAAACTTGAAATTGTTTTAATCAACGGAATCCAACAACCTCAAAATGAACGGAAATCTTTTATTTAACCAAGCACGCAGAATCATTAAGCAAAACATTCTATCCAAAAATACACTTGTCACAATACAGCAAACAGTAGAAAATGAATCACAGCAAGTATCCACTTTAACCACATCGAACACTCATATCTCTCAATCAATAATAACATCTTGTGCATCATCATCAACTACATCATCACCCACAAATCAATCAGAACTAATCAGTAACAATAAAGAAAGATAAGATTTATTAAACGATAACACATATCAAGGTGATATGAGGAAAAAAATGGATTCGAAAAGAAGAAGACGAGCTTACGTTTTGTTATTTCATGGCAAAATACAACCGATGGAACACATTAGAAAATTGGAAAAGCTATTTAAAGAACGGATCCTGAAAATCCAAAAACACATAGATTCCACGGAAACACACTTTCAAACCAAGCTCGGAGAATTTTAAAACAAAACCTACTATCGCAAGAACTACTGAACCGAATAAAGCAAGCTGTAGAAAGCGTGATACAACAGACATAACGCAAAAACACTCAAACCACCACAACAACAAATACTCAGACAGGCTCAACCACAATCGTAGATAGGGTAATAGGAGATATATTAGAAGAGCACATACCACTTAAAGAAAGTAATCCATCAGAAGAACAAATTCCCCAAACAGATCATCATAACAAAACCCGATTATTTATCAATTTCTCAAAATTTTTGCCAAAACTAGGGAAATAGTTGTTGAAAAGCGTGATTGCCTGCCAAAGGCTAAAATCAATAAGCAATTTATATAAAATCTAGCAATTATCAACAACTTTTTGCCAAACATTTTGGCAAGTAATCAATCTCTCCGAGATACTAACGATATAATTTATTCAGCTGCCAAGATTTCGATAGTTAACAATAAGCAAATTCCTTACACACCTCATAGCACAATAAAACAAAACACGGAGCCACCATGGAAAAAAGAATAAGAATAAAAATGGAACATTTGAGGAAAGAGTTGGGACAGAAGTTAGAAATTTCAAAAGGAGTTAATTCAAGAAAAATGATAAAAATTAAAGACAGATTGTATTTGAAATATGACATAAAGACGAAGTAGAGCATAAAAATATTTAAGCTCAGTGTTGATGGCAATATGCCGCTTGTGTGCGAGGATGAAACAATTCAATATCTTTTAGCAGGTTGTGGGTGCTGGTATGTATTTTGTAAAGAGACAAAATTACCTAGTACAATATTTATTCTGGTGCCTGGCTAGGAAAAGTAAGATTGAATCCAACAAGCTGTGGTGGAAGGAGGAACTCAAACAACCAACTGTAAAAGAAAATAGTACTGCGAAATTAATGTGGGAACTACCCGTACAAACCGATGTTGTAATAATACACAACAGACCTGATCTAATATACATCGATAAAACAATCATACATACCTTATTGACATCTCTGTGCTATCTGACTATAATATTAGAGCTTAGGAAAATAAAAAAATTAGTAAATACCATCCGCTAAAAGTCGAACTCTCCAGATTATGGACCACTACCGTCACCACTGTCCCGGTTGTAGTATTAGCCACGGGAGTTATTAGAGTCTTAAGCGATATTGCGATAAGTTAGATGCACACATCAACATTCACATTCTTCAAAAGCAAGCAAGCATTACACTCTTCCACAATAACCAGTAAAGTCTTCGGAGACACCGTTTTTGTAACTCAATCATCTAAACATCACGTACCCGTACTTTAGTCACCTTTAATTATAAACATAGTAATTTAGAAATCAAAATTTAATTGAGATAAATAACGCACACTACCTAGATACCTTTTTTCCTAAGGATCTCAGGACGGGGTACTTATTTAAGCCGAGGTCGTTGTGTAAAAGTTGAGAATAATAATAATAGTAATATAATGTAATATAATATAAGATATAATATAAGATATAAAATCAATACAAATATGTTGTACTGAAAATTTTAATAACATTTCTACATATATTCGAAAATGTAAAAATACCTACTTTTAACCAGTGCTTAATAATTCCAACGTAGCTGGACAAGAACGTACGGCCTAGTGGCCGTGATGGTTTCCAAGAGATGTGGGTTCGATTACGTTTAAATTATTACTTTTATAAAAAATTATACTTACATTGTCTATAAAATTATACATAATCTCTTTATGTTTATTTTGGTGTCTGGAAATTGGTAGCAACTTGTACAGAGCTTCAAATTGTAACCACGGCTGGCATAAACGAGATACGACGTTCCTAAAATATTCTTGGAACGATTTAAGGAATGGATGGTTTGGTTGATTCAATATGTCGATGTTGACGCCCAGCGCTGTTTCTGTATAAAGATATCTATCTGTACTTTTTTTGGTTTCACGCTTTTATCCCGCATGGCAGGGTAGACAGAAAGTACCTAGTGTCAAAACACTCCGTACTTCGCTTTCCGCCGAATTCGAGACATTGCGTGTTGAATGGCGAGATAGTGAAAATAATTTAAATATTCCTCCGAGTGGGGATCGAACTCACAATCGATTGCGTTTACAGTCAGACGCTATCCCACTGCGCCACAACCGGCCTCATATCTATATTGATAATTATATTATTTAAATAATTAATTTAGATCATCGCGGTTAGGTGAGCATTTAATTGTAAACGCGATTGGTTCTAAGTTCGATTGTCATTCGAGGGGAATAATTTTATTTAAATTATTTTCCGCTACCCGCTCTAGTAAAACAAAACACGGCGTTGAGTTCCACCATTCATCACGCAATATTTGAGTGGAAAGTACAACAGAGAGTAAAGCAAAACAGTGTGTGTGTGGCATTAGGAGAGACAGAGACCTCTCACTAACATCTGCTAGATCCCGTAGAGCCTTAATACATACAAAAAAAATACATTTTTCAATCTATTTTAAAAATAAAACTTATTTATTGTTAATTTTTAAAGACTTACCACATAGTGAGTCCAATGCGTAAGGGCAAAGATATTTCCAGCAAGAAAAATTTCCGTTTCCTACTTCAGATTCCATTTTCTCAGCAACTACTTTACCATTTGCTTCAAAAACGTACACAAATTTGCTTAGATACCTCGAAGAAAATGATGGCACTAATATTTTACGTCGCCGTTGCCATATATGGGCTGTAATTATAAGAACCAAGAATCAAATATGTTATTGTATAAGAAAAAAATATTTTTACTCACTTTTATTTAATAAGATCTTTGATTTTCGCAATTTTTACATATTTTAAATGAAAGTATTTTAAACGGATGAATCGCGTTCATTTTGGTACTCGAACATTCATTTAGAAACCCGACGTGTCGAACACTTTACAGTAACCTGTGGTCAAATGTAGAGACAATATTTTTTTACTTGCCTGATATAGGCAATTATCGCGATTAATCCATTAAAAATAGTTTCATTTAAAAATTATTTAACTTACCGTATTAGCATGTTAGTTAATATAGATTTAAATTTACAAGCTAAATTACATCCGCTTATTAGTATTTAAGAAGTCGAGACTTGTGTGTTGAGTGGTGGATCTCAACACCGCACCTTGTCTTACAAGAGCGATTACCCACAACCGGTCGCATTTACAGCCAGACACTGTCACACTGCACGACCAGCCTTATTTTGGTATTCGAAAATATATTTTTGGATACCTGACGTTTCGAACACTTTACAGTAGTCCGTGGTCACAGGTAGACTGAGGTGGCCATCAAACCGTCAGATGTCCAAAAATGTATTTTCGAATACCAAAATAGACGCGCTAAATCCGTTTAAAAAAGTTTCATATAAAATGTGTAAACATTGCGAAAATCAAAGATCTTATTATATGTTGGTATACTAAGCGTATATTCTAAACTTACGTGAAGTAAACACAGTTCCATTACCAAGTAAATGTTTCATCATTCTGTGAATATATTCTTTGTCATGCATTGTTTTTAATATCGCAGCAGCAACTTCTGGGTCAGTCACTTCTGCGGAAGACAGGTTAAAAATATTTGATTATTTTTACTAATAAAAAAGATTCTTCGACTCCGAATGTAATTGAGATTTGTATATTTAAATGTTTATTTTAATTATTTTTTTTAAGGTAAATATTCAGAAGGAATGAATTACATTATAAAGTTTATTATCAATGTTTCAGGAAATCTATTTGTTGGTATTAAGTATTAGCAAAATATTATATTATGAATTAATAATAAATTCGTCAACTAAAACCTTAAAGAAAATATAAAAAATTTAAGATGTTTTGTCGACAACATCTATGTTATGTGCAAAATTCGAATTGTCGAGTATTTTAAATTCTAATTTCGCAGACAAATCGTATTCGCCATATTTTCTTTAATGCCATCTTGTGATCGTTAATGTCGAATCACTCTACCATTGAAGTCACAGTATCGGCACAGCGATAATTGTATTTTTTATACATTATCTATGATCCCATCCCTGTCGATGTCAGTGACTAACTAACTGAAACAGATCAAGGTGACCGAAATCTTGAAACACACACACACACACACACACACACACATATATATATATATATATATATATATATATATGTGTGTGTATATATATATATATATATATATATATATATATATATATATATATATATATGTATATATATATGTGTATGTGTGTGTGTGTGTTTTTCAAGATTTCGGCCAACATAGTCCAACTTTCCTTGTTATTCTTCGTATAACGTAATATCGAATTCGAATAACCCTATTAATATTTTTATATATCCCATACTTACGTATCAATAATTTATTTCCCATCCACATACTTGCGGCGCCATGCTTTCTTCCGAACGCCTGCCAAGCAGATCTCATCAATGTGCTCATACGGTCTAAAATAGGTACACTAATGAGTAATCTATACATAAAAATAGGTAGAATTGGGATGTCTGCTGCTGTAATATGATATTGAATAATTCTCTTTGCTTTTGTCCTAAAAGTAGCAGTTCTGTTCAGAATTAGTGATTTTTAAATTTTACCTGCTTTGATTTACATCAAATTTTAAATAATTTATTATCTCTTTCTATCTCAGAGACCATACTAATCCATTTATTTCCAGCTTCGCGCTTAATCCCGCAAAGCCGAGTAAAAGACAACCTAGTGTCTCGACACAATAAAGACTTTCTATATGAAATGTAGACATTGCCTACTGAGGAGTGGTGAACTTAACATATTGCCTTACCGGAGCGGAGAAACGAAAATAAACTTTTGATCGAACCCATAACCAATTGCGTTTACAGACAGACTCTGTTTCACTGCGCCACGACGGCCTCATTTACCAAGCCTCAATTCAATTGAACAGCACTTATTATCATAATATTGAGCGACTTCCAGACATTTGTTTTTACTAAAAACATTTAATAAGATCAAGATTTTCTTGATTATTACATATTTTTAATGAAACCATTTTGTGTGTTTATATTTCAAATTTCCTATATTGTTAATTGGTGTAAAAAGCTTTATCCATGCAAAAAATGAAAGGTTTACTAATTTATTTTCAGGTGGCGCATCGAAAAAAAATTTTTAAAAATTCATATTTTTACTTATAAGACTGTCCTCAAAAAACGTTATTTGGACATACTTTGCTTACCTTTTTTAACTCCTAAATGTTATCTAGTGCGCAACTATAGTATTTTTTTTATAAAATTTTAATCTAAATTTTGAAATAGTGCCAAATTTATTTTTAACTAAATAATGCCTAAAATGCGTATAGATTTGCGGTGTCCCTTATCTGGTGATCTAATCAAATTTCCTATTAATATGTTATTTACATATTGTGATGCGTTTATCACCACTTATAAAAAAGAGACGAAATCATGAAAAGGACTCTTTAGTCAAAGATTTACATATATCTCCAGTCTTGATGGAACTAATACAGGCCCCAATATTTTTTTCTGGCAGGTTAGGAAAACAGAATTGACTTAAAAATAGAAGCCTATCTTCACCGAATTGCAAAATTCAAATATTCATTTGTTGAGCACCGTAAAAAAATTTTTTAGCAGATATGTTCTGCTATTGTTTCTGGTACAGTTGAGAACCAACACCAATCTTAACTGATATAAACTCAAAAAACTAGCTCTCTGATGGTTAACTTGCGCTAACAGGATTCTTCACTTGTACATTGATATAGCTAAATTGACAAATAATTTTAAAGAACTGGCCAATATCATCATGAAGATTTACGCATCTAATTGGTTTAATATCAAGGGGAAATCCTCTTACGAGCTTGGTCTGATTCCCATCCTTAATATAATCAAAAGAAGTATGTATTTGCTAAATGATGAAAAGTATTGACAGAAAGTATTCAATACAAACTTTATTGACAGAAAGTATTCAATACAAGCTTTCTCATTATATATAACAAGTACGAGAGCTGGGCCTTCGGAAAGTTTTAAATGCTAGAAAAAGTCTAATGGCTAGAAAGTTCGTGAATTGCAGTTACCAGAACTAAAAATATAAGTTGAAATAATTTTATAATTTGAAAGAATAGACGAAAGTGAAGATAACTAAGCAATGAAATACAACGACTAGAAAATCACTACAAAAATTGCATCTAGAGGTAAATTGTTTGAAATTGAAAAGTACCCTTGTCACACTCAAGCAATTGAAATGCCTGTCAAATTTGTAACTGAAGCTTCGGCATATTTTTGGGGTTCCAAAGCTAGATATAGCTTAATTCGCATTAGATTAAAATCCCGGCCAGAAATACTTATTTTTGACACCAAATCTCAAAATTTCTATTAAAAAGAATACACTAGGTATCACGTTACTGAGCATTCAAAATTTAATATTATGATATTTTAATATAGTAATTCATTGTACTAGTAATTTGAGTATAAAATTCAGTAAAATATTGTCAGAAATAAATGCTTAGGAAACATATTTGAAAAAAAAATTATAAAAATTTGAACGCAGTGGGATTCGAACCCGTGCCTCTTGGATACTACCAGCTGCGTCGAAATTCTTATACGTTTTGTTACAACTTATTTATGTTGTTAGCATCTCTGTAGAGAAATTTTTACAAATTTCTACTACTTAAAGATTATTAAGAAATAATCGTTTAACAAGAGTGATATTTTTAATTCTTTTTTTCTTTAGCTTCACGCTTTATACCTTGCGGGGTAGTCAGAGAGTACGGAGCGCCAAACGCTATGGTCCCTGCACACCTTTTTCACCTCGTTCACTGTCATTATAGTTTTCATACATGCCCTTCGCGGGGTCCTCATGATTTTTACGTGACCTTCCTTCAGTATCTTCGATACTGTTTTCGAAGGTCAACCGAGGTCTCCCCCGACTTTTTGTACCACTCACCTTGGTTTCATAAATCTTTCTTACCATTCTTTCATCGCTCATTCTCTCAACGTGCTCAAATTACCTGAGCATATATATTCTGCGTATCTCCTCGTTGCATATACGGACAGCTAAACTGAATCCGCATATCCGACGAAGAGATGTCATCTCTACTGCATTCATGTTTCTTTCATTCTTCTTTCGACACACCCACGCTTCGCTGCCGTATAACAACGTCGGTATCAGTACTGCATTGTAAACGACAACGTGCAGATACGCTGATGTTTTGCCGTCGCATTAATGCAGCAAAAGCACCGTGAACCTTGTCACCGGCAGCAATACTCCTTTCCACATCCATTTCATATCTTCCATCTTTACTAAACATACTACCCAGATATACCACCTCATTCACTTGTTCTAATATCTTTCTATTTTCCCAAGAGTGATTGCAATTTTGTTTTAATACTTACTATTTTTAAAGTGTTATTCCACACTTAAGATTACAAAATATTTGTGTAAAAACGTATAAAATTTTGATGCATGGTAGTAGAACGCATGGCTTAACGGTCAAATCGCTTGGACGGTATCCAAAAAGCGCGGTTTTAAAAAATGTTTTCTAATCTTAAATGTGGAATAACACTTTAAAAATAGTAAACATTAAAATAAATGTTTGTTTGTAACTCTTTATTTCTTATTTACTTACCTCTATACTAAATGCTCAAGATAATAAGTTTGAAATATGTAATTTTGTGTGAACATTTTAAATACTATAGATCGTTATTTGAAAAAAAAACAGTAATTTTAAAATTAAGAAAAATAAATTCACTCCACCCTAATATTTATAGTCTACCAATGACTTAACCTGCTGTAGTGTTTAAAAGTCAGGTTAATTAGCTTAAAATAGTTTCATTGATATACGCACTTACCTTCGTTATTTCCAATAAAATTGTATGCATGTCCTATAACTGGGAAGTATGGCGAATCATTACCCAAATGGGAGTGTACCTCTTTTAATTTGTCGGATTTCCAACGATCTATGATTATTAAAATAATTATTATTATACACGCACTTATTGCAAACATCGTTTTTACTCTGGAACTAGTCACAAATGTATGAAACTCACATAAAAATAATTTATAGAAAGCAGTAATTATTTATTAGTTAGATATTAACGACTTGGTCACGTTTTAACATATTTTATAAAGAATAACTGAATTAAGTTGAAGACACACCAATGTGTTACTTTAATTTATATATAAATGCTTTTAAATATAAAATTAAATTAAATTAATAAATTAATTAAATAAATTAAATTAAATTCATAGGGAGTAATTATATTTTACAGGAAGACACTAATAATAAAATTATTACAAAACACCTACCCTCCTTTTTATCTATGGTTTGCCTTCCTTTGTTCGATGCTTATATAAGTCGGCAATTAAAGCCGCAGAGGGCTCTTTTACTCGTTAACTTATGAATAGCAGGTTATGTTCGGTGCATTCTATTTTGCTAATTCTGAGGTTATTTTAACAATTTACAGTTTTGTATTCTAACAAATGTGTTTTGAATTGTTTATGGTCCCAAACAAATTAAAAAAAAAACCTTTAATTTTCGCGATTATTACACATTTTAAATGAAATTCTTTTTTTTTGATATTAGAATTATATATTATTGATATTCGAATAATATTTTGTTGGAAAAATTATTAAAATAAAATAGCTATCTCTCTTGTTAAACGATTGATTCTTAATAATCTTTAAGTAGTAGAAATTTGTAAAAATCTTTCTACAGGGATGCTAACAACATAAATAAATTTTAACAAATGTGTAAGAATTTCGACGCAGCTGGTAGTAGAACCCATGGTTTCGCGGACGATTGAGAGGTATCCGTTAGACGGTATATATAAAGACGTTTTTTAAAAATGGTTTCTAATCCTATGCATGGAATAAATAACACTTAAAATATTAAAAAAGGACATCTGTTATGTATATATTAGAGGTTGATAATAATAAAATTGATTTAATTTTTGGTTGAATCGTTCTACCAGATGTATGTTCAAATCAGCAAGAAATAGTTTAAAATAGTATAAACATGTATGTAAATAAATAATTTCTGGCCAAGCTAATGTATATATATATATATATATATATATATATATATATATATATATATATATGTATATATATATATATATATATATATATATATATATATATATATATATATATATATATATGTGTATATATACACATATATGGTAATAAACAACAATAATATAAAAAATTAACTAGCAAACATGAATTTTAGTCACGAACTATGTTAGTAGGATAATATATCAATCAATAAATCATTCGAAATAGGCCGGTCGTGGCGCAGTGTGACAGTGTCTGACTGTAAACGCGATCGGTTGTGGGTTCTATTCTCATTCGGAGGAGTGATTATATTTTAATTATTTTCACTTCCTCGTTTTGGTAAGACAAAGTGCGGGATTGAGTTCCAACACTTAACACGTAAAGTTTCGAATTCGGTGGAAAGCGAAGTACGCAGTGTCTTGACACTAGGTACTTTCTGCCTACCCTGCTATGCGGGATAAAAACATGAAGCTAAGATATATATATATATATATATATATATATATATATATATATATATATGTGCGTGTGTATAACACAACCCTCCTTTTGAGGCATTGAGGTAGAAACTTTCTAAGTAATTTGGGCTTGGTAGCAAAGTATTAAGACACTCTAGTTGCAAAAAAGAAACTATACATTAGGCTTTGATGTTTTCAAGAAAGAAATAATTATATTTGTAAGGATTTCTTTAAATCATTTAATAATAAAATGTACACAAAGAACATATTTTAAATCATTTATTACTATCAAAATAATAACTACTTATAATTCTGTTTACATATAAACATTTAAATTGTAGGAGCAAAGGATACTTATTAGAGATACACAGTTCGTTAAGTTAACATACTTTCCATATTGAAAATTGACTAAATTAAATTTTAAAGCGTCACTTTATTTATAGTTCGTCTGTAGGATATGGTTTAAACCATAATATACTTTAAATATAATACATTTAGGTATTTCAAATAGTATTAGAGGCAAAAAGACTTTTTAGTAATATAATTACAAATGCTTAAAAATCAAATTATATATATATATATATATATATATATATATATATATATATATATATATATATATATAATGTAATGTATTCTTGAATGTGATAGTATACTAGCTAACTAAAACAACTGATTATAACAAACTTCAAAGTGCTTTTTAAGAAATTAAAATTACATTTTCTCACTTAAAATATAAAAATTATTCCTTTTTTAATAAAAAGTGTTTTTTTTTTTGTAAAAAAAAGGATAAAATAATTAATCATTATTTTTTTTAAATAAAATATTTTGAACGGATTAATCGCACATATACGCGCATATACAAAGATCTTGGCAATCAAAAAACCTCATAATTAATATCCATTTCTGCGTTTCACAATATTATTGCATATTAAAATTAACCAAAATTTTATATTCATTAATTTGAACTCAATCAATTAATATAACCAGAATAACTTTAAAATAGCCCTATCCCGGTTTAACATTAAATAACAAAAACTTAATATATTAGAACACATTGACGCAAGCAAGTGATTTTATCTGTATCTCAAAAACAAGATTTTGTTAATTATTTATTAGAATCAAGAAAAATGCGTTAAAATCGCGTTTCCTGGTTTATATACCGTATTTGAGATAAACAAACCACTTTTGGGCTTTAACGGAGAAAAAATTGTTTTCATATAAGAAAATAAATCATTCTTTAGTCGATATATTATAATGTTGGTTGATATTTTTTAACTATTTTATACACTTATTTAAAAACATAGAAACGAATACAACTAAAATAATAAAACCAGTTGTAAATCATGCATACATTATTAAGGAAATAATATTAAAGATAATTTTTATTGAATTAGAAAATTCCCTTAAAGATATGTTTAAGTTGTCGATGATGATTAAAACCAAATGATTTTTATTCAATTCTGTATTACACATAGGATAGGCGAGCCAGTCTAAAATAAAAAGTATCTGTTAAAAAAAAGAAAAAACAAATGCTACATATCTCTTTCTCTTTTTTTCATGTGTAATTAGACAATGATAGGCCTAGTTACACATGATATACATTACATGATATACATATAACGTTAGACATTTAGAGAGTTAAAAAAATAATCTCTTTCTAATAAAATTCTCGTAGTTTCCAGGAGATATGGGTCCAAAAACACATGAGCACATTCACAAAAAAAATATTAGAATTTTTATTAATGAATATGCCAACATAATGCATATAGAGTATATGGATCACGTTATATAGCTTGTAGTACTTAGACTGTAAATTATACGATACTAGAGATATGAGGCATTTGTAATGTGATTAAGTTTAAATATATATATAAAGGTAGAGATATTGTGTAAACTGTACTTTATTTAATTTCCTTCTGTACGAGTCGCTCAACTTCGACCAGCTTGGCAACTGGCTTCCCTCAAATTGGCAGATTCCAATCTTCATCTTCATTATTTTAAAATATGTTTAGTTTTATATGTTCAATAAGAAAAAAAAAATTATATAAATATGTCAAGAATTCGCTTAAATTTAAATATAGATCTTTAGTTCTAAGTAGCTGATTATAATTATATTTAAATAAAAAATAAATAATATTAAGGAAAAAAATAGGTAAGAACGTAATCTGTAGTGCATTAAATTTTATATTTACAAAAACCAAAATATTTTAATTCAATTTCCAGTAAGTCAAGTTAGCAAAGATTTTAAAGTGGATGATATATCAGATTAGACTGATGTTTTGCGTCTTATTGTTATTTTTTAACTACTTGGTATTTAATTTTAGATTTTTTGGTAGTTTATTCATTTAGTATTTCATAAGTGTTTACAAAAGTTTATTTGCATTTGAATTTTCCTAAACACTTTGCATTCCTAATTGGCTTGGGACTTGCTGGACAAGATGTAGACTTGCTGAAGATATTAAATTTCATCAGATTTTTACATCACTAAAAGTGGGATTTGATTCTAAGAATAATAAAAAAATTATAAATACAAAATATTGTATTAGAACATTGAACAAGTCATGAAATGAAAGCGCCAATCGATAGTTGTTGTTTACAAATTTTTAAAATGTTGCAATTTTTTAATAACACATTTTTTATCTGTCGATATGTTAGGCTCACTCTATAAATTTGATGAGTTACAACCACGTAACTAACTAAAGAGAATAACATCTGATATATATATATATATATATATATATATATATATATATATATATATATATATATTGTCAAACTATGTAATCATAGACAGCTAATACTTTCATAATAATATATTCTAATTCTAATTTACAATCAAAATTAAAGAGCAAACCTGGCACACTGTTGTAAAGGCAATAAGGACGTTCGTTAGTAACATATAGGTACAAATGTTCACATTATAATTAAATAATTCTTTTACAATATAATTGTGCGATTTGCTTTATATTATTTAAAAATTCGATAAACTAATTTTGGTAAAGCGTATCCTTTCACTGATATTAAAAACTTAGCTCTAAGATATGCCATAAGTCATAAGAACAAGCGATATTTTTGGACAGAAATTGAATTAATTTAACTAATTTCACTATTCATTAAATCGAGTAAAAGGATAAATTTCAAGCTTGTTTGAAATAATTTGTATGTAAATAACCTTAATCTGACCTTTGTATATGTAAAAACCTATATATTTAAATCATTTATTACTAATTTTTTTTCTACATCTATGTATATATGTACATTTTACGTGTAAGTACGATTTCAGATAGAAAATACAATGGAAACGGTAGTTTGGAGTGAATATTGATCGTTAAAACGACAGAAACTACTCAAATATGACAAAATTTAACCACATCTGTTGGTGTATTAGATAAACACTACGCGATATATTTTAAAATTTATGTACCCTGCGTTTGCTTAGTGGAAAAAAAATAAGGAAGCTTAAATTCTTTATACATTTAAAAGGCACGGGTGATCACATCAAAATCACCGAAGCAGTGTAGCCCTTAACTAACCCCTTAAAGCTATTTATCTATAATCCATCTTCATCACATACATCAGTCTCAATTGAACAATATATTGCATTTTCAAAGGAGAATCATTTCTTTATGCTGTTGAAATCATAATCCGGACCGTAGGCGGCTTTGGCTGTGCGCCTTGTCAGGAACACTTTACCACCTTTTATATAATCTCCGCATGCGTTGTTTACTTCGAACGGTAGTTCTTCTAAGTCACCATTAACTTTGTCATCTCTACACGTACCGTTTTCCGTTTTATCACATTTGTCAGTTACACCATTTTTGTTGGGATTTTTAAACCCATTAGTGATAACTCCATTTTCCTTCTTGGCTTCCATGTTCTTTTTATTTTTGTAGCTCTTGGTATAGAAATTTAAAAACAATACAAGGAAAATAGTGACATTAGCTGATATGAAGTAGGTAAAGCCAACGGCGTATTGGCAGCGCGGTGAGTTGTAGGTCCATGCACAATAGAAAAGCATCAGCAGGAACTGAATCTGAAATTTATATAAGTTTTTTTTTTAATTTAAAATATTTTAAAATTATTTACCAGCTTTTTTGAGCTTTATGCTTTTATCTCGCATCGTAGGGAAGGCAGAATGTACATAGCGACACTCCATACTCAGCTTTCCACCAAATTCGAGACATTGCGTGAGTGGCGAAATTCAACACTGCTCATCTTACCAGAGCGAGGAAATGGAAGTAATTTAAATATAATCCCTCCATCAAGTGGAAATTGAACCCACTAAACTACGGTCAGACGCTATCCCACTACGCCACGAACTACCTTTAGTTTATTGGTTTATGCAATTTGTCAAAAACGAAACAGGACCAGTCTGAACGGCATCTAGGAAGCACTAGTTAAAGGGATATATAAACATAAGAATACAACTTACCAATTGCATTTTAGTCACATATTTCTTCCACCATAAATACTTTTGGAACCTTGGTCCTAATCCTGATAGAAGATAGTATGTATACATAACCACATGTACTATCGAATTTAAAAGAGCCAGTATTGCCCCTTCACCGCCAGCTGCAAACTTCAGGTAGCTCCAAGAGTACAACGCCATTATGACGTGGTGATATACGTGAAGAAAAGTAAGCTGAAAGATGAAATCGCAATTACATAATATTATATTTTAACTAAGTATTTGAGGCCGGCCGTGGCATAGTGGGACAGCATGTGACTGTAAACGTGATTGGTTGTGGTTTCGATCCCCACTGGAAGGAGTGGTTATATTTAAACTTTTTTCACTTTCTCTCTCTGGTGAGAAGCGAAAAGAAAGTGCAGCGTTGAGTTCCACCATTCAACACGCAATGTCTCGGTGGAAAGCGAAGTACGGAGTGTCTTGACACTAGGTCCTTTCTGTCTACCCTGCTATGCGGGATAAAAGCGTGAAGCTAAAAAAAGTATTACTTATATTATTAAGTTTTTTTAGCTTCACGCTGTTTTGTATTTCATAGTATAATTAAATATGTATATAATTAAATAAAGTCTCAAATCGACCACTCCAGACAAACAGATACACTCAGTTCGTAAAATTACAAGAATCCAGGGCAATACGCGAGGCAATTAAGAAACGGATGGCGGTAGACTGATATAATTAATTTTTGTATTTAATTTTGTAACAGACAAATGCCACCTCAGTCTGCCTGTGACCACGAACTACTGTAAAGTGTTCAAAACGTCATTTTTTCAAAATGTATTTATTTTCAAATACCAAAATGTACGCGATTAATCCGTTTAAAATACTTTTATTTAAAATGAGTAAAAATATTGAACATCAAAGATGTCATTACCTGCTTGTCTTTTTTTCTTAACACGAAGAAGACTGTATCTAGCAACTCAGTGAATTTTGCAAAGAAGTACCACCAGCCTAAATCTAGTAACTGTAAATGTAAAAATAGTTCTATTATAACATTATATTATAAATTTGTCTAAGAAATTTTGTATCTTCACATCTTTTCCCGCTTATCTGGGTAGCCAGAGAGAACCTAGGGTTAAGTCAAGTCGGTCAAATTGAATAATGTAAGTCAAATAAAGCCATGTTAACATATACGTAGGATATATATATATATATATATATATATATATATATATATATATATATATATATATATATAACTTAAACAGTCTTGTAAATATTTAAGTCTTCTTTATATTTTAAAAATATTGGTTGGTTAGTTTTGATTCTAAAATGATTCTTTTTTTTTAACTCACCATTGGATTTTGTGTATTGGACGAATATCGGCACCCTGCATACATAATGCCATCTCTGAAGAGATTCAGCTTGAACACCTAAAAATATGTATATATATATATTAAAATACGTGTTGCTATAGTAACGACGAGTGTGTCACTTTGAAATTAGCATGTGTAGTGTTTATTTTATTATTTAAAAGTTCATTTGTGTGTATTTCTCACGCAAAATATTGGCTTCCTCTACTTCTCCTTATAAACTTTAAACTCGCTAAATATTTTGCTTCTCCCAATAATTATTTTTTAAAAAGGTCATTAAATATTATAAATAATTAATATTTATCACAATCTTAGGATTAATGTACGACCAATAGCGGGATCCTAATGAATAAATCAATCTCTAAGCCAAAGCGAACTAGGGCAACTAAATTGAATTTTCTTAGCTATCGCTTTATTGTATCAAATATGTATGAGGGTTTACTCATATTTGAATATAATGCATATTTGCTAGCTTTACGTCTTTACTATTCAAATATTAATATATTTGAATTGCCTTCAATTCAATTCAAATATTAATATATTAGATTCCTTCTGACTACCCATTAAGGCAGTCAGAAGGAATCTAGGGCCAAGGCTTCTTGTCTTCAAAATCGATATATTGTGTGACAAATGGAATGAAATTAACACCAAGCTTCGACTAACCAGAGAGGGCAAATCAAAATAATTACTATTAACATTTTCATGACTGGAAACGTATGTATATTGAATTGCGTTTATAGCCAGACACTATTCCAATGTACTTTGATCGCCTTAATAATCTATATTTAGAGCAAAATTTTTATATCAATAATATAGAAAGGAAGTTCTTACCTTCATACAAATCATAGAAGCAAGCACAACTTGTGACGCATTGTAATAGCTTATAAGTTTGTTCATCCGTAACGGAGGTCGATTTTTCATAATGTTTGGACCAATCCTTATGAAAAGCAAGTATAATATGACAACCGTCAGTATAGGTATGGGACTGGACATCATAAACCAAGAATCTACCATGGCACCTGAAAACAATAGGAAGAAATGTAGGAATGCAAGTAATGGGATAATGTACTGTTAATTTGCTAGATTTGAAGAGCTATTAACAAAAATCCTTACCACCATCAGCCTTATTAAGCCATACCTTGTATATGATATAGATATTTAAAATGACGAATTTAAATAATAATTTTGAAATTTCTTTCGGATTATTTAATGTGTGAAATTCTTGAAAATCAAGCCTTAAACTCTACATTATATAACTATTTATTGATTATTTTGAATTATAGAATATTTTAACTTTTATTTCAATGTAAAAGAGAAAATGTTTTATTCAGTATATTGTACACTTGTATCTGTTCAGGTCAATCATTTACCTAATAACTTTCCAGAGTGCCAGTTAAGCACAAATCACTTAACGCAAATCCCTTATATTTTGTTACATTTGATTGACATTTACTTTGACATTGCAGTTTGTCAATTACATTGTCGACCATTATCCAATGAAATTGATATCTGGTAGAAATCAATTAGGTATTCGCAATATATTCAAGATAAATAATAAAAAACTTACTTTTGCCCACTTTTAATGAGTCCAAGTACAGATCCATCTTTTCCAAATAACTCATTATTGGTCCGCAATCTGTAAAGAAGTTATATTTAACTGTCATTCGTATATTTTTCATAATATAATGTCAATTGAGTCACCCAGCAATTTATGTATTACAAACTTTTTTTCACATATATGTATATATATATATATATATATATATATATATATATATATATATATAGACATGCTTCACGCAGCAGACCTAGTTCTAAGCTATAATTCTCCACTCTCCGCTTGAATTTGAGACATCGCCTGTTAAAATGCTCTTTGCTAAGCACTCTAAAGAATGGAATATGTTGTCACTAGATTCAATTTACTTTTTGGATATATTATATGAGATTAAAGTTAAATAAAACTATACGGTCGATAGTCTACAAATATATATTATCACCTAGAATAAATTTATTTGCATTTCTCCGCTGTGGTAAGACAAATCACGGCGTTGAGTTCATCGGTAAGCACAATCCCGACATATCTCGATTTCTAATGCAAAGCAGATTACGAGGAGAAAACGGAGAATCTTGACACTAGACTGTCTCTAACAACTATCTTCTTAAATTCTATTCATAAAACCAGCAGCATCAAATCCTTTACGAGCTCAACTAACCTATATTTAATCTCATCGCATACGATTTACACTGAGGCCTGATTCTTTTGGATTCGTAGAAAAATTCACATTATTTGTATGGCTTCAGTCTTTGTAAAGGAAATGCGTTAACTAGATTGGACTAGACGTTCAGTAGTTTACACCTACTAACTATTAAGTGACTGAGTCAGTGTGTCATTGAAAAATTACTATAAATTGGTCTGTTTGCTTGAACCGTATCGTGTGTCTCGACTTCCTCTTGGAGATAATGAATTCGATTTGTGGATAGAATAGCAAATATATGGAGATTGTTAGGGAATATATAAACTTCATTTAATTTTATAATTAGCAATGTTAAAAATGATTGAGGCCATAGAAGATAGCAATGTTGAAAATGGGTTGTGGGTTCGATCCCCACTCGAGGGAGTGATTATATTTAGATTATTTTCACTTCCTCGCTCTGGTATCAAAATGACAAAGTGCGTCATTGAATTCCACCACTCAACACGCAATATCTCGAATTCAGTGGAAAGCGAAGTACGGAGTGTCTTGACACTAGGTGCTTTCTGTCTTCCCTGTTATGCGGGATAAAAAGCGTGAAGTTAAAATTGATGCCGACCGTGGCGTTGAACAGTGTCTGACTGTAAACGTGATCGATTGTGGGTTCGATTTCCACTCGGGCGAATGATTGTACTTAAAAATATTTAAGGTACTTAAAATTATTTTACTGGTAATACAAAGCGCGTTGAGTTTAGCTACTCAACACGCAATGTCTAGAATTTGGTGGAAAACAGAGTACGGAGTGTCTTGACACTAGGTACATCCTGTTTAGCCTGCTATGCAGGATGAAGTGAAACTAAAAAAATGGTGATATAACTATTTTTTCAGTGTTTGTGATTTTCTCACTATTAATATATACTGTAGACGACTACTGTTATCTAGAATATATTTTCGAATATCAAAACATACAAATTAAGTCAAAATGTTTCGTTTAAAATGTGTGAAAAACGCCTTAGCATCTATACATTATACTATAAATATAAAGATAAAATTTTTTTTAATATAAATTGGCACTCATAATTAACGATTAAGTTCATACACTATAGAAATTTATGTAAGAAATGTCGATTAGGCGTCAGCACGCGATGTTGTAGAACACTATTTACCAAATTATTTATTATTGTTACAAAATTATTTTGAGGCTGGTCACGACGCAGTGGGTCAGCGTCGGACTGTAAACGCGATCGGTTGTGAGTTCGATTCCCACTCGCAGGAGCGATTTTATTTAAATAATTTTCATTTTCTCGCTCTGGTTAGATAAAGTGGAGCGTTGAGTTTCGCCACTCAACTTCTCTAATTTCGAATTCGGCGGAGAAGCGAAAAGTTAAGTTAATATCTTGAAACTAGGCATTTCCTGTCTACCCTGCTATGCGGAATAAAAGTGTGAGTTAAAAAATATTGTAATAAATTATTTTATTGAATTAGTTTATTTTTTTCTTTTATGCCTTGAAAAAAACATGACTAATAAATAAAATACAAGTGGCTTTTGTTGGTAAATTTCCTTAAAAACTATATTTCAATAATTATTAAATACTCTCAAGCTTATGATATACCTCTTTTAAGAGTTTACTTTGTTTTTCTGGATTATATATTTAAAAATTGTGTCTGATGCAAACCAGTGCTTTTTTAGAAAACAAGTGGTTTATCGAATTAAATGATACGTTCTTAATAACCTTTTCTGATATTCGTATACTCTTGTTGCAATTTATTATTGTTGTTAGCATCTCTGTTTAAAGGGATTTTTACAAATTCTCTCTATATAGACGCTAGCTCTAATGTCAACAAAATATTGTAATACCTTCAATTATATTTTATTCAAGTACTTAGTATAAGAAAATTATTTAAAATAACTATCTAAACCAACAAGCGAAAAACAATAAAAAAATAATCATATAGAAAGGCTAACAAGAAATGTTTTGAGAACTGCTTAGAAATTTCAGTATATGAAAGTATAGCTATAATACAAAGCTAATAAATTTAGGTTGAATCTTTTTTAAGCTTCTGTTATCCTGTATAGGGCAAAGAAGAGAGAACCTAATAAGATATTTGATTTTCGCGATTTTTACACATTTTAAATAAAACTATTTTAACCGGATTAATCACGTATATTTTGGTATTCGAAAATACATTTTTGGACACCAGACACTATGACCTGTGTCAGTCTACCTGTGACCACGGACTACTATAAAGTTTTCGAAACGTCAGCTGTCCAAAAATGTATTTTAGTATATCAAAATATACGTGATTAATCCTGATTAAAATAGTTTCATTTAAAAAGTGAGAATACCTAGTGTCAATACCGAGTGTCTTGACTCTAGCGTGTTGAGTGACGCAACTCGTCATCACATTTTATCCTACCAGAGCAAAAAATGTGACAATAATTTTAATTTAACCATTTCTCGAGTAATTTTCTCGTATCACTACAGTGTTTTCATTAAAATTTTTAACATTTTCTTTGACGAAGCCATCTATTGAAATCTACTAGCGTCTTTTGAGATATTGATTTTACTGATATTTTCTGTTTCCTGTTGATGAAATATGTCCGTAAAGACGCCTTTAGAAATTAATTCGGTTATTGATCTTTAGAAATATGTTGCTGATATAGTGTACTGTCTTTATCTTTTGTAAAATTCAGAATGCCATAAGCGTGGAAGTTATATAGTGAGAATGAAGTAGAACGTATTCAGATGGTTTGGACACGTCGAGGGGATGATGTAAGGATGGTAAGAAAGATTTATAAAACAAAACTGAGCGATAGGAGAGGTCGGAGAAGACTTCGGTTGATCTTCAAAAACGCTATCTATGAGACAGGAGGAAGGTCATGTCAAAAACATGAGGACTCCAAGGGCGTATAAGAGGTTGATAACTGTGGACGACGCGAAAGAGGCATGTAGGAACCATACCGTTTGGCGCTCCGCTCTTTCTTAATACTCCACAAGATATAATGTGTGAAGCAAAAAAAAATTCCGAGTACTGTACAACTATTTACTTTATTTTTTTTTTATATTATTTTGTTAAAATTATCAAGATGATACATTCGCATGAACTACAAAACCTATTCAATATGAAAAAAAAAATCTTTACAGTTCACACAACTGTACACACGCGGAACATCCAACAATAAGTAATAGAAAAAGGCTGTATCGAGATTGAATAGAATTAGATCGCATCCATATTAGGCCTAAAGCTCAAGTATTTGGGACAATTGAGTTATACAATTGTTAAAAGATAAATGACTCGCCAAATTAGAAAAGAAAAACGGTTGTTTTTCTCTGAACGTTCAAAACCTATTGTATGGTCAAAAGGCTTCTAAGTTTAATGTTACAAATGAAATTGACCACATTCCTCACCAGTATTTCGATGTCATTGTAGTGCAGGGCAGTGATGGTAAAAGTTGGTTGGTTGGTTGTGGGTTCGATTTTGATCTGGATTTTTTCCATCTGGTTGCTAACTATTGCGTAATAATATGAGACGTACTAGATATTGATTATTTCTATTATAATTTATTAATATTTTTGAGCATTATCCAATTTTTAGAGATATACTGGGCGAGCATAGATAATCAATCGAAGGTACAGAAAGAAAATATTTAGTAAACCGTTCTGCACAAAGATATTGGATTCCAGCAATTTATGCTGCAAATGTATAGATAAATCGGGGAAAGCCCTGAATACCTACATAATATAGTGGAGGCCATCGTGACTCAGTGTAACAGCGTCAGACTGTGAAATGTTCGTTTTTAAATTATTTTCATTTAACCATTCCGATGAAAGCGTAGTCCAGATGTGCAAGTTCCGGCAACACGCTATATCATGAATTTGGGTGGAAAATGAAAAGCGTGAAGCTGAAAAAAAACTACAAAAACATACATTTTAGTTGTTATTCTAAACGATGACTTCTTATCCTCTCTAATAATATCCATAGACAGACAGAATTCATACATCTTATATATTTATTTGCACATCACGAAGATTATATCCCGCCAACATTTCTATGTAGACGCTCGTTATGGAACTATCAGAACAAACTTGTTCTACACCACTGTCACTGTCATTTGCAGTGATTTATACTCGCCTCAATACATCACGTTCTGTCCGTGACAAATGCTTTAGATCAAACGCAAGTTACAAAATTACACCCTATTTGTTTTGCAATAAGATTGATATTACACTAACAAAAGATGCAAATAAGTATAGTTTTAGGTCACCAAAGGTTTCTCGGTCAATACTATCTTTTGTAGTTTTGTTTTCGATTACGAAAATCTTTTTATATGTCACTTAATACTTATATATAGTGACACATTAGTGTAAGAAAGTGTAATCTAATTAATACATTGTATTCATTACATACCAGATCGCATTTGGTTTGTTTGGCCTCTTTTGTGGTATGCTAATGAGTTTAATTTATTTTTTTAGCTTCACGCTTTTATCCCGCATAGCAGGGTAGACAGAAAGTACCTAAATGTCAAGACACTCCGTACTTTGCTTTCCGCTGAATTCGAGACATTGCGTGTTGAATGGTGAAACTCAACGCCGCGCTTTATCTTACCCTGCTATGCGGGGTAAAAGTGTGAAGCTAAAAAAAATCGATTGGAAGAGATAACGCTAACAAAAAGCAAATAAGCTTTTTCGTTCCCCTACATATTATTATATGGTTAGAATCAAACAGCTAAGACACTCCGGTCTTTCTATTTATGACGGTACGTGTTTTGCAGAATTCAACGCTCCATTGTGTTACTAGAGCGCCGGTTCAATGAAAACAATTTAAATGTAAGCATTTCCTTAAGTGGAAATCGAACCCACAACCAGATTGATTTTTTACGCTTTTATCCGGCTTAGCAAAAAAGACAAGAATGTCAAGACACCCCGTCCTCTGCTTTCCGCCGAATACAAGATATTGCGGGTTGAGTGGTGGACATTAACTACGCATTTTATCTCACCAGAGCAAGGAAATGAGAATAATTTAAATGTAATCATTCCCCCGAGTGGTAATCGAAACCACAACCGATCGCTTACAGTCGGACGCTGTCACACTGCTCCATGACCGGCCTCTAACAAACAAGTCATATCATTTATTAATAAACTAAATCGCGTATCACTAACTATTAGATTCCCTTTTTAGATCTTCTTTAAGGAACTTAAGCCGGTCGTGGCGCAATATGACAGTGTCTGACTGTAAACGCGATCGGTTGTGAGTTCGATCCCCACTCGGGGGAGTGATTATGTTTAAATTATTTTCACTTCCTCGCTCTTGTATAGACAAAGAGCGGCGTTGAGTTCCACTACTCAACACGCATTGTCTCGAATTCGGTGGAAAGCGAAGTGCGGAGTGTATTGACACTAGCTACGTTCTGTCTATTCTGCTATGCAGGATAAAAGCGTGAAGCTAAAAAAAAAGGAACTCGTACACAAAGTAAGACAATTACTAAAACATTAATTACCAAAATAAACCCATGTGGAAATGTTTAATAGTTTTAAGTGAACATAACATTCGACCTAAACCTTAAAAGGTTGAATACCATCGGCAAATAAAATATTAACGTCCGCCGGTTGCACGATTGATACTAAAATAGATGTTTCATATATCAAAACTTTTATTTTATATTGGAGTAATTATAAACAGAATAATTACTCGGAAGAATTACGTTATTTTCGTTTTCAGGCTATGGAACACAAAGAGCGGCGTTGAGTTACGTCTCAACACGCAAGGTCTCGGATTCGGCAGTAAGCAGAGTGAAGTGTGTTGACACTAGGTATTTCTTGTTTACCCTGCTATGCGGGATAAAAGCGTGAAGCTAAAAAAAATTGTAATTATGTCATCGTTAGGTTCTTTGGCGACTTTCTTGTTATATACGGGAGTATTAGGTTCGATTTTAGCTTAGGAAAGTAATAATATATTTTTTTTGTATGACTTTTTTTGATATGAATCAGTTTATGATTCGAGTATATTTCTTTTGCCCGCTTAGCAGTTAGAGAAAACCTGGTGTCAAGATAATTTATTTTCAATTTCTCGTCCGTATTTGATATTTACATAATCGAGTGGAGCTCAACGCCGCGATTTGTTTTATCATAGTAAAGAAAATAATTTAAATGTAATATATCTACTATATAAAGAAATGAATAAAATTTTACTGACTGTTTGTAAAATTAAAATAATCGTTTTTAACAAATTGAATATATTGCAAATGGCTGATATAATAAGGAGTGACTTAGGTTACTATTTTTTCAAATTATAACTAAAATATATAATTCGATGCGGACATAGTCGCGGGCACGGCTCGTTATAAATATAAAAAATCCAAAAATTCCAACCTACAACCAATGTTTAGGTTTATTTATTTAATATTCATAATAATTTACATAAATGTACCACGTATAATTAAGATATATTTTTTAAAGATCTTAGTTCTAAGTAGCCGAAAATGAGAGATAAATAACAATAAGGAGAAACAGGTCTGGGGAAAAAGAAACCAGTCTGTTTTTTTAGCTTCACCCTTAAGACACTCCGTACTTCGCTTTCCACCGAATTCGCAACATTGCGTATTGAGTGGTGGAACTCAACGCCGCACTTTGTCTTTACCAGAGCGAGGAAGCGATAGTCATTTAAATATAAATAATAACTATCAAATTTCTCGACTTATTCATAATTGTAGAAAATCTTTTTTAATGCATACTTTTAAATATTTAACGTAGCACTTTACTTTGACCTTTTAGATGTTATCATAAAATATGATTGATGGTAGAAAAAAATCATATATTGTAGGTATTTTAATATTAATTTTAAGGGTACTGTAGCACAATGATACTATTGACTGTATACGCAATGGTTATAGGTTTTTTTTTTAATTAATATAAATTTTATTGAAGTACAGACTGCATAGAGGCCGGTCGTGGCGCAGTGAGACAGTGTCTCACTGTAAATGCGATCGGTTGTGGGACTGATCCCTACTCGGGGGAGTGATTATAGTTATATTATATTCACTTCCTCGCTCTTGTAAAAGACAAAGTGTGGCGTTAAGTTCCACCACTCAACACGCAATATCTCGAATTCGGTGGAAAGCGAAGTATACCCTGCTATACGGGATAAAAGCGTAAATTAAATATTGTTTTAATTAGTATGGAAAAAAAAAACATATATTTATGTTAAATAAATAAGAAAAAAAAACAGATATTAAAAGACATACATATAAATTAATAATAATATAAAATATTTGTGCATTATTTGTGTTCTTTGACTAGAAATAACCATGTCACATTTTTTTACATAAAAAAATGCAACAATTAAAAATGTTTTTTTTTTATTTTGTCTCTCTTCAATGAAATATATGTTTACATAATGATGACTAAATAAATAAAAGATACCGATTGCTGCGCAATGGGACAGCGGCTGACTGTAGTCACGGTCGGTTGTGCGTTCGGTACCCAGTTGGGTTAGTGATTATATTTTAATTATTTTTACTTCCTCGCCCTGGTAAGGTTCGGAGTGTCTCGACACTAGTTGCTTTCTGTCTACCCTGCTATCCGGAGCAGAAAGGCATGAAGCTAACTATATATATATATATATATATATATATATATATATATATATATATATATATATATATATATACATATATATATATATACATATATATATATATATATATATATATATATATATATATATATTTACTAGGAATAAATGCCTGCAAAACTGATGATGATTGTACGTTTTTCAAATTTTAGTTTTAGCGCAATGCAGTGCTTCCTCGAATTCAATTTCAATTTGACCTCGACCTCCCACAAAACATCGAACAGATTCTGTCTCTATATTGATATCGCTATGTAGAGTCAAATTTAAGATAATACAGCATAAAGAAATGTAGTGTCGGAATTGTCTGCCTCAGAAGGCAGAGAGAATCTCGCATTAAGGAGACATTACACGCTAAACTGAACTTAACGCCGCACTTTATACTCGATTTAAATATAATAATTCCCCAGTATCGGAACATCGCTACTTCACAACGATGACATTGACTGATTAAAAGACAGATTTAAACCGGTTAATCGATTTTTTTAATCGATTACCCGAAGTTAGGTCGGATTACAAAAGAAACAATTTTCGTCACAATAGATATTGTAAAAAAACAAAATTATAATATCCAAGGTTTTTTTTTGCCCGCCTAACACTAATTAGACAATCAGGGAGAAAATGAATATAATTATCCCCGAATTCGGATTGAACTTATGACCCATCGCGTTCACACTGTAGAGTCAAAGTGATCACAAGAATTAATATTTCTGTCACCAAATCTCTTTCTGTATAAAAAATAATTGGATAAGTTTGTGAATTATATTAATATTGGCATACAAAACACCTACATCATTAAATAGTATATCTTAAACCACTTGTGCACGTGAAATCACAAGTGGACACATTATATCACGTGTGAACACATGAAATCACATCTGCACACCTGACATTAACAAACTCACATTTGTAATCAATTAATAATCAAATAATAATGAAATTTAAAAAAAAACAGATAATAAAATAAACCATTGGTGATTATATAATATCATCGATTTAAACTTGATTTTTTTAGCTTCATGCTTTTATCCCGCATAGCAGGGTAGACAGGAAATACCTAGTGTTAAGACACTTCGTACTTTACTTTCCACCGAATTCGTAACATTTCGTGTTAAGTGGCGAAATATAAAGCGGTATTTTATCTTACCAGAGCGAAGGAGTAAATATAATTTAAGTTAAGCACTCCCTCGAGTGGAAATCGAACCCACAATCGGATCGGGTTTAAAGCCAGACGGTGTCCCACAACTGGCCTCTATATGTTTATACGTTTATTTATATGTTTATCTAAAATGGAAAATTAAAGACAGCAATATCTTTATCGCTTGTTAAAAACTGTTATTTTCGAATATCAAAATATACGCGAATAATCCGTTCTTCCTTCTACCAATACCCACGGAATTTCTTAAACTTACTTTAGGATGACCTTAACTTATTGAATCTGGGAAGCGGAGTGTTTTGACATTACATTTTCTCTACCTACCTTGCTAGGCGGAAATATTTTAATTGGTTTACAAATTTCCATTATTTCACTCTGAGAGTTACAAAAACGCCGTGTAACTTAATTACGATATTCAGCATATTAAATGAGGGTAAATTAAGAAATGGTGCTTATTTTTCTCTTGCATATTTAACTTATTTTGCTACAGCAAAATAAAGCTTTATTTTATTTGAATTCTTTACGCATAACAGGGTAGACAGAGAGAACCTGGTGTCAAGATATGATAAGACTGCAAATGCGATCGGTAGTGGGTTCGATTCCCATATAGAGAGATGATTATAACCAGTCTCAATTATCCCGCAGAATAGGATAGTCAGAGACAACCTAGTGTCAAGACACTCTGTAGACTCTTTTCCGCCCGAAAACGAACCATTGCGAGTCAAAGTGGTTAACTCGACGCTGTGCTCTCTTACCAGAGCGGAGAAATCACTATAACATTAATCATTATACCATCATCATGATTATAATTGAATTATTTATAATTTCTCGCTCCTATAAGACAAAAACGCGGCGTTGAGTTCCGTCCAATGTTTCAAATTAAGACGTAAAGCGGAGAATACCACCACTTAACACCAAGTATTATCAGTTTACAAAGGAAAATGTATATTATATATTCTATAGAGAATCGAGATACCGTTTAAGCGATAATATCGTCTGAGTTTGTCAATGCCAGGATTACCACCAGTCATCTAGGTTAATAGAAACTAATGTGTTTCTCTTTCAAAGTCATGACTCACGAATCACTATGACCGTAAAGGAAAATTATATTTGAGATATTATGTGTACAAATAAAGTAATGTATGATTATGAATTCCATTTGGTTACCTTAGTAAAGTTTTTATATAGTAAATTATATAGCGGGGTAAAAAGGAAGTATTTATTATGAAGACAGAATTCATGATATTTTGAGTTGGGTGTCGGAACTCAACGCCGCGTTTTGTCTTACCAGAGCGAGGAAATGAGATGAAATTTAAATATCGTCATTCCCCCGAATAGAATCGAACTCACAGCTGGTCCTGTTAGTCTGACGTTGTCGTACTGTACCACGACCGCGACCGGGTTCTATTATAATTAGTTTATAAAATTAAATAAATATTATTATTATTATTATTCCACATAATAAAAAATCATACTATCCTTTTTGGAATTGATTAAATAATATTTAGAACCTATATTTCTTTAACAGTAACGTTATGGACAGTAAAAAAACATTTATTTTAGAATAATTCTTATAAATATTTATGTTTGAAAGGAGATATTTATACATATTTTTTGAATTCACTATTTATTTTGTACTCAAGTATCTATGTATTTGAAAACATTAAACAAAACTTTAGTCGTAAACTACTATATTTTTATTAATAAAGATTCCTATATTAAATAAGAAACTATTAGAACGCATAAAGATCGATTTTATACTTAACAGAATCACTACTTATTCATAAACACAGTATAATAATAAAACACGATCAAGAAAACAACGATATATATTTACGTATGTATATATGTATCGTTGTTTTATCTAATATTATCTAACATGCCACGGAGTTAAACTCCGCTTCTTAACAAATACTTGATTAAAATTGGGCTCTCACAACCTACCTTGATCATTTATTGTACATTACAGACAAGCAAAACATTTAAAAAAATCAAATAACATCTTAGCCTTAGTTTATTTTGAAGCGTTTAGTTACGAAAGATTTTATTATGATTTATAACGCTTATAGATATATTTTATAATAATAAAAATTATACTTAAACAAATTCAGTTCTTTTAAACTATTAAATTATATCTAAATAGATATTAATGAAATATAAATAAAAAAAAATTATATATTTATATAATTTTATTTTTTATTTATATACACACATAAATAACTAATATAAAATATATACATATGTATGCAAAAATAATTACCTAATTTCAGTTGACCTCAATTAGGTTTAACAAAACGGTCAGCTGTTTAAAAACAAACGTTCACGCTAACAATACTTTTTTTTACATAAAAAGCTTTATTTATTAAATACAGTACTAATATACATAAATATATTTAATATTATTTCTTCATATATAGATATATCGTGAAACTTTTAAAATTATGTAATAGAGCATTGATGTTGTAAACAAAAGTATTTTCTTGTATGAATTTCTGCTTTTTATTCACAAAAATATATTTCCAGGATTTTCATATGCAATATTAATAATATCTGACTATTTAAAATAAACACAACGTTCTATCTCGAATCTAAATCGATCAATTTGTCTAAAATTTTCTATAATAAAATTTTTGGCAAAATAAATTATATCTGTATAATCTGGTAAAATAATAGATCGTGTGGTAAAACCTATAAACACTTACCTCACAGGTACCGTTCGCTAGGAGGGTTAACTGAGCACTGCGGTATATCGACCAGCCGGCACACGCAACGGCGTCTGTCCTACTTGTTCTAATACAATTAATTTTGTCATGTCGGTTCGAATGTTAAACTTGAATTTTATATGTTTTTTCATAATTCTCCAGAATCTTGTTTTGTCTGGTAAATATATTGGTTTATATTAAATTAAAGGATAATCTGCTTTGGTAAAAAAGTCTCAAATTATATATAAATTACATATTTTCTTTTGTTTCTCAATCAAGCAACACATATCGTTAAAATTACTATATAACGCTTATATTTTAAATAAAATTATTTTAAACGGATTAATCGCGTATATTTTGGTTTTGGATAATATATTTTTGAAAATTTAATACTTCGAACACTTTACAATACAGTAGTCTTTGGTTTTAGGTAGACTGTAGAAATCGCCAAAATCAAAGATCTTATAACGCCTATATTATATTTATTTGTATATGTTTTTTTTATAGAACAGGCAAGGCAAACGAGCGTGCGGGTCACGTGATAGTAAGTGAATACTGCCGCCCACGGCTCCGTGTAACACCAGAGGAGCTTGCCGGCCTTTAAGGTGGGAATTAGTGCGCTTTTTGAAGGTGTTTAGGTCGTAACGACCTGGAAACACTGCCGCAGGTAGGTCATTCCACAGCTGTGTGGCACGCGGAAGAAAATTCACATCCATATCCACACTGTAGTAGAACGCCACGTATCCAGATGGTAGGGATAGTATTTTAGTCTGTTACGTACAGTGCGGTTGGAAAATTCAGAGACAGGAACCAGGACAAATAGTTCTCCAGAACACTCCCCGTGATATATGCGATAGTGAACGCATAACGATGAAACGTCTCTACGCAGCGCCAAAGTATCACAGATAATTGGGTCCCCGACGATCCGAATGGCTCTCCGTTGTATGCGATCAAATGGTTTAAGCTGATACTCAGGTGTACCAGCCCAGAGATGAGAACAGTACTCTATATGAGGAGGGTGTTCTCGAAAACTGGTGATACGACAAATGGGGTTTTTTTAGTGGTTAACGCGCAAACTTGTGTCTTCAGGGGGTTGAACTGAACCAGGTTCCTTTCACCCCAGGAAGAGGCATTCTCAAGGGATGCCTCGACGGAAGACACAAGTTTTTTTCTGCACTTGTCGACGTTTTCCGAGAAAGACCTGCACGGCCAGTGTAGACGGCGTCCATCGTGCTGTCGTCTGCATAACAATGAATGCTAAGATCCTCTAACAAATCATTGATATGCAGAAGGAACAGTGTTGGGGACAGCACACAGCCCTGGGGGACGCGTTCACGGGCCTATATGTATATATGTCGTGTCATTAAATGTATTTATGTTTACATATATTTATTAATGTCTATATACTTTAAATGTATAGTATTTTTGTATTCTTTTTAATATATTATTTGCACCGGTTTGTCACTCTATTATATCATCACCCATTTCCACAGGTTAGCCGGAAGAAATCTCTTCTACAGATAAGTATATCTTTGCGAATTTAATTTCTTTAATGTTTTTTTTATTTTATATATGTTTTATTAAGTACTATAAAGAATATACACATACATCTTAGTAACCATGAAAATATATAATAATAAATTAGATCCTTTGCTTTGGATATCAAATAATAAAAAAAACGTACATTATAAGCTTTTATTCGACTCAGTTCAGTTTTAATTGATCGTTACATAGTTTCTTTTAGTATTAACTTAATTTCATTTCCTTTTTTTTAAATTTGCTAAGATAATTTTTTTCCTTTCACACCGGTGGAGTGTATCAAAGTGTGTATCAATGTTTAAAGGTACATTCCCACTAGAAGGAATACTTATTTAAATTGTTTTTTTTTATTTCAGTTATTTATTTATATTTATCATTGATTTATTGTTTGATTTTAAATAATTGAAAACAATAAATCGATGAATTATAATATAATGTATTATTTATTCGAATTATTTTGATAATCTTCCTTTAGTATTTTTGATATAAGTAGTAACAGCCTAAGTAATATATAATATAGATACGTAGTAGAGTGATTGTTTTCATCCAAAAGAATAAGATAAACAGTTAGATAAAATTCTTTGTTACAGATACCATAATAAATTATTAAGAATAACAGAAACATATATAACTAAAGTATGCAAAGCATATCATACAGGTAACGCTAGGAGAATAACAAGAATATCCGGCGTTAAAAAAAAAGGTAATAATAAAGAAAACTCATAAATAAGGAACACTCTGCGCAGTGGAACAGCGTCTGACTGTAAACGTGATCAGTTATGGGTTCGACTTTCTCTCGTGGTAATGTTTATATTTAAATTATTTCCGCATCAAATCATTTACGGATAGTAAGGCACAGCGCGGCTTTGAGGTCCGCCTCACAACAGGCAATGTCTAGCATTCGGCGGAGAGCGGAATACAGAACATCTTGACACTTGGTGCTTTCTGGCTACCCAGCAAGCCGGGATAAAAGCGTAAAGTAAAATATATATAAAGAAAAGTTAGTGCTGTACATGGAAAATTTATCGAAAATTGAATTTGTATGCGTATAATATACAAGTAATAGAAGCTAATCAGACATAAAGTACTGAACAGAATTATACAAATTTTAGCATAGTAATAGTTTATAGTCCAGAGGTACATACAGAATAGTTTTATCTTAATATTTGTAGTATTTTTTTTAGCTTCACGCTTTTATCCCGCATAACAGGGTAGACGAAAGTACCTAGTGTCAACACACTCCGTACTTCGCTTTCCACCGAAGTCGAGACATTGCGTGTTGAGTGGTGGAACTCAACGCTGCCCTTTGTCTTTACCAGAGCGAGGAAGTGAAAATAATTTAAATATAATCACTCCCCCATGTGGGGATCAAACCCATAACCGGTCGCGTTTACAGTCGGACGCTGTCACACTGCGCCACGACCGGCCTATATAAAAATAAAAATCTGAAATTTACACATTTATTTTTACTAATAACCAAAGGATAGTTAGGATTGATTTTTTTTATATTTATTAACTTAAATCATGTCGCATCATATTGGATAATTTCATCCCGATATTCAATATAATTCCTGTAGGAAAGAAATTACGCCGATAAATAATTACGCTTGCAAAATCTTTCTAATCTCTCATAGTAATGTTACTAGAAAAAAAACAATATAAGTAAAGATATCTGTACATCGACACTTTGTTGTCAAATTTATTGAATTTTTTTTAATGTACCCATTTCTAAAAATTATACAACATCTTAAGCAAGTACGAAAGAATATACTACGTACGAAATAATAATATGTACGAAAGAATATATACGAAAGAATATATTCATAAAGTGGGGCACAATACGATATTTGGTATAGAAAAGTAATATTTATTTAAAATCAATAAAAATAATCATCGTACAAATATAATCAGTCATTAACGTTTAATGCGCCGGTCGTGGCGCAGTGGGACAGCGTCTCACTGTAAATACGATCGGTTGTGGATTCGATCTCCAGTCGGGGGAGAGATTATATTTAAATTATTTTCACTTTCTCACTCTGGTAAAGAAAGTGTGGCGTTGAGTTCCACCACTCAACATGTAATGTCTCGAATTCGGTGAAAAGCGAAGTACGGAATGTCTTGACACTAAGTACTTTAGTTAAGAATATGCAGTTATAACGTGAAGTATGTAATAATCAAGCCAAAGCTTGCCAGACAGCAAGCAGGATAAGAATCTTTATTTCATCTGAAATAAAGATACACTGAATACAGCTTAATAAAGCTACACTTAATTTTGTGTCCCCCGACAAAGTGACTCATGACGATTACAATCCTTAACCAAAAAAATATTTTCTCGATACAAATTAAAGATATCTTTATAACTATATAATTTTTTTTCACAATTTTTGTAATATTATAAGTGATAAAAACTGAGGAGGATAATGATCCGAGGGTAATTTTTTATGGCATTTTCTCAAATAACACATATTGAAAAATATAGTATTTTTGTTCAGTAGTTATATATTACATTTAAGAGTTACAAAGACAGAAGAAGATGGCGTTGGCCTTCGCGGCTTTTGCCCTTAGATTAGAATAGATCAAGCTTCTCGAGCCGAGGGCTATACACCGGAGTGGACCCTGTATAGGCGGGTGCCAAGAATCAGCACAAAGTCATCCTGCTGTGACGTCCGCAGCCGGTAAGCTAAGGCTTCTAAGAGCTGTGGAGTGAGGGTCACCCATCACCATTGACTCCAATGACGTGCATAGCTGGCTCCCATCGCCGAGATAACGCAAGGTTGGGGTACCTGGACCTCGGCTAGTGGTGGTTAAGATAAAGCACCGTGAGGTTTCAGTGGAAATACAGGGCGGCGTATATCCGCCAACCCGGAGTCCTACATAACCTGTCCCGAGTCCCCAGTAGCGATAAGGAAGGTATCCGTAATACGATTTCTTCTGGTTAAAAAAAAGTTCATCTAGAAAGACCATGATGTCATATGTACACCATAATATCATATGTGGATGAATAAAGTCACGTATGAACCATGGTATTATATGAGGTTGAGTTTCTTAAAATCACATATGGACCATGATGGCATGTGCAGGAGGATTAAATGACATGTGAACCATGTGGAATGGCCAAGATGTCATGTATGGATGAGTAAAACCATATCAGAACCATGGTGATATGTGTGGATGAATGAAATCACATGTGGATCATAGTGTCATATATGGATAAGCAAATTCACTTGTGGTCTATGGTGTCATATGTGGACGACAAAAAATCACATATGTATCAGAATGTCATATGTGGACGAGGAAAATCACATGAGGGCCAAAATGTCTTATGTGTATGAATAAAATCACATGTAGTATATCATCATAGTGGCAAGTGTGGAACCGTGAAATCGCATGTGGACCACGATGTCATATGTGGAAATGTGAAACATTAATAATTAATGCATATACCGAATAGCTTGCGTAGATGATATGGTGTTTCTTAAGCCTGGTATAAGAGCGTTAAGCAAGTTACTATAGGTATATGAGACGTACGCATTATCACACAATATGCAATATAATGATAAAAAGACCAAACTGCTAGTCTTCCGCTCGAATAATAATGCTGATAATATTCCACCTGTGAAACTTAACAAGAATTTCATAAAAATAGTCAACAAAACGAAGTATCTGGGGCACTTCAAACGTTATGATTTATCAGATGTGGATGATATAGATAGGCAGAGGAGAGCGATAGCAGTGCGTGCCAATTTGCTTACTAGACGCTATAATGATGATGTCAAGAGGTTGCTATTTCAGACATAGTGCACGTGCCTCTATATATCCGAGTTGTGGCTAAAATAGACAAGAGCAGCTATAAATGCAATGCGCGTCCAGTACAATAACGCTCTGCGTACTCTTTTTGGATTACCGAAAAGGTGTAACGCTTTCCTAATGTTCCCTGAAAGAGGCATCACTGGCTTCTGGGTTTTGATCAGAAAAAAACAGCGGGCACCTGGAAGCGCTATTGTGTAGCAAAAACGTAATCATTAAGTCTATGATTGACACAAATGTAGGAGTTACCCTACCCTGCTCCTATATTGGTCGAAACTAAACGTGAATTCCCAGAGGCTTTGTTTGAATGTGATGTGAAATGTCATTATATATATTAGGAATTATTATATATATATCGGTTGTAGGTTCGATCCCCACTCGAGGGAGTCATTATATTAAAATTATTTTCACTTCCTTGCTCTGGTAAAAACGATAAAGTGCGGCGTTGAGTTCCACCTCTCAACACGCGATGTCTCGGATTCGGTGGAAAGCGAGGTACTGCCCTGCTATGCGGTATAATAGCGTGAAGCTAAAAAACATAAATATAAATATAAAATTAAAATATTTGTTGGCGTTACATTTAATTTGAATATAATATTAGTTCCATTACTATAATTGAGTTATATATTAAAAAAAATCTATTAATTTGTGATCATTTTTTTAAAATAATGTAACGTTTTCAATCTATTTAATCATTTTATCATTTACGATAATATTATTATAATTTATTGCAATACGTGCAATGTTATTATTACTTCTATATTATTAATAAATTATGTATATTATTTTTTTTATTCTGGCAATATAATGCAAGCAGGGTAGACAGAATGTACTCAGTGTCAAGACCCTCCGTACTTTGCTTTCCACCGAATTCGAGACATTGTGTGTTGAGTGATGGAATTTATGTTCAGGTTATATTATCTACTGCGAATAGTACAAATAGAAGGAAAAGGCTTGTCAATGGCTTAGAAACTGGAGCATAGAATTGGATAATTTTATCCTGATAGTTTAAGTAGCTGTAGTGAATAGTAGTAGTTCCTGTAGGAAAATGAAAAAAACCGACACCTAAATTCAAATTGTTAAATTCAATTCAATCTCCCTTAGTATTTGTTATGTAGTTTATATAGAGGAAAGCAGAATGCTCGTTCTTTTTAAAAAAATATAAACATATACATGTAAACATACATTGAATTAATAAAATATAATACACACTACCGTGTATTAACATACACGTTTATATAAAGCTACATACGCGTTGCCAAGGCAACGCGTCATCAACGCTTCAACGGATCATCAAGTAATTATGAATGTGTCTCACAAAATAAAAAATCTTTATTTTTCTCATTTTTTTTATTTTGTTTTTTTTTTCAATTTTATAATTAACTAGTTTTAACTAAGTGACTGGCTTATATATTGTATATTTTAATATTTTTAAAGTGCTATTCAACATGTAAGAAATATGTATATAAATATATAAGAATATGTATATATATATATATATATATATATATATATATATATATATATATATATATAGAAAAAAATTGAATGCAGGGCTAAGTATTCAACGCATTTGGGCAGCTTCGGATATTGCAGTTCGAATTTCTTTTTATATATTTAATATTCATGTCAAACGACCTTTCATAATGCTAGTCAAGCAATTTTCATATATATACATATACATCTTGATTTATAATGATAAATCTTATATTACGCACTTGTTTTTTTTTAATTATATTTTAAACAGATTATTTATGGCGTATAATTTGATATTCAAAAATATTTTTCATATATATGTAGATAACTTGTCTACAATGTTATCGTGAAATGTTCATAACATTAGAGTTTCTAAAATATATTTTCGAATACCAAAATATACACCATTAGTCCGATATTTTAACTTTCATTTCAAATGAGTAAAACACGCCGAAATCAAAACATAAATGTTATTTGCAATTTTAACTTCGTTTAACTCTTCTTAAAGTTGTGGAATCATCGCCTTGACCAATGAAATTTTGGATGACACCCTTCCTGTTACTATTATCAGCAATTTTATTATTCTCTATATTATTTTTCGTAATTACAACATTTTCGGGTTTTTTTATATAAGCTTTTATGTAGAAATCTATAAACAATATAAGCATGAAAAGATTTTGCGGTAGAAAAACAGCCACGGTCCATCGAGGATATGCGCAGTCTGGCATAAACGTAATTGATCCAATGTGTACCACACACAAGAAAAATTGAGCCTGAAATGAAAGAAAATGGAATATATTAAGTAAGGAAGTTATATTGGTCTGCGTTATTGAATTGCTTTTTGCTAGATTTACGTTTTTATTCTACATAACAGGCATGAGGTCTAGCTTCAAGACAATCGATACGCTACATTCCGCCAAATTTGAGACACTATCTGCTTACTAGACAAAGTCTATTTGAGATCGTGAATCAACGTATTGTGAAAGTACCGAATTGTATTGTTGAAGATAAGGTGTGCAGTTTTTTATAAAATATGGCGGTGAGTTTTTTGCTACAAAACGATAACTGCTATGTCCAGTTTATGTATTCCTTGTGGCTGTATGAATTAGACTAACTGGTTAAAGAAAGTATTAAAACTAGATAATTCGCATACATTTTGGTAGATAAGTATACCTGTGACAATAATTTTAATGACCACATCACAATGCATTTGTAAGAGAGGACTTAATTTGTACACCAAATAATTATATATAGATCTGGATCTTTATTTTATCATTTTAATTAAAAAACATGGCCTAAGTCACTTCTTATTACATCGGCTATATACCAGTGAAAGTCCTGTCAAGATAGGGCCAGTCGTAGAGAATTACCAAACAGACAGACAAACATATATATATATATATATATATATATATATATATATATATATATATATATATATTAAAAAGCGGAAAAAACATCTGAATATCACAAACCAACACTCCAATTTAAATTCAATTAGAAATAAAAGTATATACATTACAAACAATGTCCGTGACTTCATTAGCTATGAAACGACTTGTCTGCAACTATTTCTTTGTTTTAATTTAAATGTATTTAAACTGAGTGCTCTTAATACGCACAGGTACTCTATTATATATGGGCCCTCCATAAACAACGTCTCCTCTGTCATTTTCTAAGCTGGTCACGCTACACTTTTACCATAGCATAGCAGGGTAGCTAGTGTTAAGACACTCCGTACTCCGCGTTCCACGGAATTCGATACATTGTGTGTTGAGTGGTGGAACTCAACGCCGCGCTTTGTCTTACCAGAGCGAGGAAATGAGCATACTTTAAATATAATCATTCCCCTGGGTGGGAATCGAACCCAGAACTCCCACTGCGCAAAGACCAGCATACTCATCGCCCATTAATCCAAAGATCATATTAAGTTATCAAGCTTACTTACAATTTGAATTTGAGTAATATATTTCTTAAACCACAAATATCCTTTCACGTGTGGAAAGGCAACAGTCACTAAATAATATGAATACATAATAACGTGCACGAATGAGTTTATCAGCCCAACCGAAGTGCCATGTCCGCCTGAAACAAGTAGTGTTGAGAAAATTATGTATGGCATTAGAAAAATAAACAATAACTTATTTATTTTAACTAGCCTTGTGATATATAATAGTGGAATTAAAATAATTTAATTTTGTCAAAAATTCACTTAGATTTAAATATAGGTCATTTTTTAAAAAATAACGTATAAAAATTTGAACGAAACGGGCTTCGAACACGCGCTTCTTGTACACGTTCTACTACCAGCTGCGTTGAAATTCTTATACGTTTTGTTACAACTTATTTATGTTGTTAGCATCTCTGTAGAGAGATTTTTACAAATTTCTAATACTTAAAGATTATTAAGAAATAATCGTTTAACAAGAGAGATTGCTATTTTATTTTAATATTTACTACTTTTAGTGTTATACGTACTTCAATTTGCACAAACATGTATTTATAATATTATCAGGATAAAATTACGATGTAGCAAAGCGTTTTCGATTTTCATAATATTAAAATGTCAGTATTGACATTCCTAAAACAAGCTTTAATCGATTGGAAGGAAGTTCTGTTAAGAAACATCGTCTAAAAACTACTGTTATTAGTAATTTTACATTAAGTTCATTACTATAACTGATAACAGCTTTTTCTTCCATAACTATTATTATATATAGAATCGGATAGAATAATATATATGGGGTTTTCCAATAAGAACGATATATTTTGAAATAGAAATAAAATATGTTATATATGTTTTAATTTCGTATTAAATGGCTTTATTTGATAGAAAATTTTATGCTATTTATTATTTAAATAAAATATCGTTTAAATAACCGCCACGACTTTTTTTGCACTGGTGAATACGATCGGTCTAATTTTCAATGACTCGGTGCAGCATTTCGGCTGGTATGACCGCTATAGTCGCTCGAATGTTGTGTTCAAGGTCTTCAATCGTAGCTGGTTTATTGGCATATACTTGAAATTTAACATACCCCCACAAAAAATAGTCCAAGGATGATAAATCGCATAATCTTAGTGGCCAATTGTGAGGACCGTTGCAAGAAATAACCGACTCACCAAACTTATCACGCAATAAATCCATTGTGACGGTCACAGGGTGGCATGTTGCACTATCTTGTTGAAAATAAATGTCGTCTGCATCGATTTCATATACTTCAGGAAAAAAAATCGTTCCACATGTCACGATAACGGTCGCCATTGACAGTAACAGTACGGCCTTCGTCCAAGATTCCACCGTACCATAATCCGCACCAAACAGTCAATTTTTCAGGATGTTTCAAGAACCACTCTTAGATTTGACTCACTCCAGTAACCATAATTCTCTTTGTTCACATAACCATTGAGCCAAAAGTGAGCCTCATCTGAAAAGATGATTTTCCTATGAAATTCGGTGTCCGTTTCCATCATTTCAAGCGCCCAATTAGCAAATTCACGACGTAATCGATGGTCTGTGGAGTTCTTGTGCCAACATAATCTTGTATGGATGTAGGCCAAGATCCATCCGTAAAATTCGCCAGGTTGTCATTCTGGATAAGCCCAATTCTTGTGCACGTCGTGGAACGGAAACAGTTTGATTTTCTTCGACACTGGCTGATACGGCGATAATATTTTCTTCACTACGGCCTGTCCGTTGTCGTGTTGGTGGTATACTATCGTGCAAAGAATATTCCAGTTTTTGGATTATGCGATGTATAGCGAGCTCATACGGTGCACCATGACTACCATATTTAGCACGAAATGCTCTTTGAGTAGAGACAATACTTCTCGAATTTTTATAAAAAATTTGGACAATTTCCAAACATTGAGGTAACGTAAACTTATTTATGATTAAATGGCAAACATTATTGAACACAAAACAACACAAATGTCAAATGTTTAAGAACTAAGATTGTAGCTGTGAGCAATCAAAATCCTATAATTCCTATTGGGAAACACTGTATTACTTAGAAATACAACTTTACATAGCAGAGTACCAGATAGTATCAGATAGATAGCTTCGTAGAAATGAAAATATTTTTTAAATATAACTATTTTCCCTAAATGGGAATCGAAACCACAACCAGTAGCGATTACAGTCCAAGACGGTCCTACTGATTATTATATTCCATAAGTGTATGAATAAAGTCGATTCACGTTTTTCCCGTAAAGCAGGGTAGACTGACTGCTAGCAGTATTGTTAATACAACAAAAAGTATATATCACTTGTACAATGCACTTGTTTAATGCCTTTTACCGATGCCAATAGGCCACATTCGAAAAATAAATAATAGAAATTTAAGGTTACTTTTATATTATTTTAAGGTTATTTTTATATGTCTTTTATATTTCTGAAGTCCAATTATGGTACCATCCCTGGAGGACGACTTTCTAACAAATAAATAATTATTAAAATCGGTTCAAAAACGAAAAATACATACATATGATCGAATTAAGTAACCTTAAAAGACTTGGGCCTTTTTTTCGAATGTGTGTAGTGACCTGTTGGCCCTACCAGCCTTGACAGCGTCACCGGGCTTTGGGGGAGGCCGAGCTAGAAGAGCTTTGACGTTGGCGTGGAGACGTCGAGAGGAAACCATCTACTTAGAACACAGTGTCACAAGGGCGCCTCCTGTGAGGCACGAGCCTCGCTTGTATACACTGTTTGCATGGTCATGGGGACTTGCCTGTCCGGAACCTATTGGCATCGGACAGTAAAGAGCATTACAGTGCATTGTACAAGTGATATATACTTTTTGTCGTATTGTACAAGAGATATATACTTTTTGTCGTATTGTTCAAGTGATATATACTTTTTGTTGTATTGTACAAGTGATATATACTTTTTGTTGTATTTTACAAGTGATATATACTTTTTGTTGTATTGTACAAGTGATATATACTTTTTGTTGTATTGTACAAGTGATATATACTTTTTGTTGTATTGTACAAGTGACATATACTTTTTGTTGTATTGTACAAGTGACATATACTTTTTGTTGTATTGTACACGTGTCTTATACTTTTTCTTGTATTGTACAAGAGATATATACTTTTTCTTGTATTGTACAAGAGATATATACTTTTTGTTGTATTGTACAAGTAATATATACTTTTTGTTGTATTGTACAAGTGATATATACTTTTTGTCGTATTGTACAAGAGATATATACTTTTTGTCGTATTGTTCAAGTGATATATACTTTTTGTTGTATTGTACAAGTGATATATACTTTTTGTTGTATTGTACAAGTGATATATACTTTTTGTTGTATTGTACAAGTGATATATACTTTTTGTTATATTGTACAAGTGATATATACTTTTTGTTGTATTGTACAAGTGATATATACTTTTTGTTGTATTGTACAAGTGACATATACTTTTTGTTTTATTGTTAAGTGATATATACTTTTTGTTGTATTAACAATACTGCTAGCAGTTAGTCTACCCTGTATTACGGGAAAAACGTGAATCGACTTTATTCATACACTTATGGAATATAATAATCAGTAGGGCCATGTTGGGCTGTAATCACTATTAATTGTGGTGTCGTTTCCCATTCAGGGAAAATAATTATATTTAAAAAATATTTTTATTTCTACATAGCTATCTATTTGATACTATCTGGTACTTTTTTTTAGCTTCACGCTTCATCCCTGGCGGTGTAGTCAGAGAGTACGGAGCGCCAAATACTACGGTCCCTGCATACCTCTTTCGCCTCGTCCACAGTCATTATCCTCTTCATGCATGCCCTTTGGGTGGTCCTCATACTTTTTACGTGACCCTCCTCCAGTATCTTCGATACTGTGTTTTCGAAGCTCAACCGAGGTCTCCTCCGACCTCTCGTACCTCTCACCTTGGCTTCATAAATCTTTCTTACCATTCTTTCATCGCTCATTCTTTCCACGTGCCCAAACCACCTGAGCACGTTCTTCTTCATTCTTACAATTTATTTTACTGTATTTCTCAGTAATATATATTATTCTATCCAATTCTATATATAATAATAGTTATGGAAGCTTAGAAGAAAAAAGCTGTTATCAGTTATAGCAATGAACTTAATGTATTTAATTTATTTATTGTATTTACTTAATTTATTTATTACTAATAACAGTAGTTTTTAGATAATATTTTTTAACAGAACTTCCTTCCGAGCAGATAAAAGCTTGCTTTAGGACTGACAATACTGACATTTTAATATTACGAAAATCGAAAACGTTTGCTATAGCTCAATTTTATCCTAATAATATTTTAAATACATGTATGTGCGGATTGATGTACGTATATATTTTAGTTGCTCTTCTACGCAAAACTACTGAACTGAGTTCAATGAAGCTTTACAGCAGGATTGTTTATAAATTAGAATATCATATAAGTTAAAATTTATAATTAATTCACGTAATTTCCTAAATAAAGCTTTGCGAGCAAAGCCACGAGCTGAATATAGTAATAATACATAGAAATTGATTATAATTCAATTACAAGTGTCATGTGTCAGAGGCCGGTCGTAGAGCAGTGGGACAGCGTCTGACTGTAAACGCGATCGGTTGTGGGTTTGATCCCCACTCGGGGGAGTGATTATATTTAAATTATTTTTCACTTCCTCGCTCTGGTAAAGACAAAGTGCAGCGTTGTGTTCCATCGCTCACGCAATATCTTGAATTCAGTGGAAAGCGAAATACGGAGTCTCTTAACACTAGGTACTTTCTGTCTACACTGCGATGCGGGATAAAAAGCGTGAAGTTAATAAAAAACAAAAAATTACAAAAATATTAAAATAAAATATTACCAGGTAAATAAGTAACTGCTCCCCAAACTAGCAACACCATTCCAGTGTGATGGTAAACGTGAAGGAACGTTACTTGTTCAAACTTTTTTCTCAAAACAAAAAAGATCTGAAATAGTAAAATAGAATTGTATTTATATTTACATAAAAATATACATGTTTTAAAGGAAACTATATTAAACGGATTAAGAGCGTATATTTTTGTATTTGAAAATCGATTTGAAAACCCGACCTTTCAATGTCTTTCATGAATTAATTTTACATTGATCAAACGAAGAGGAGCATCGGGGTTAGGGTGACGGAACACATCTCCGATGTCAAGAATGGCGGTGTATTGCAGTCACCTACGTGTAAAGAAAATATGAATAAGGCCCTTTGATAAAATAGATAGCTAAGCTAGCTAGTTAGGGAAAATAAATATATTCCTAGAATGATCCGTGAAACTATTGTAATTCAAAAACGTCCTAATTTCAATAGAGAATATAGTTGAAAACTTTCGACCACCTGGGACCCACTTTTAAAAATAATTGTCTTAAACACGCCACACTACAAACATATAGACAGCTCTTTCTGCAATAATCCAGGGTAAGCGGGGCATTTAAGAAACAGATAGATGGTGGTAGATTGATATAATTAATTTTTATATCAAACCAACAGACAAACGCCAACTCAGTCTACCTGTGACTACGGACTACTGTAAAGTGATTGAAATGCCGGATTTTCAAAACAGTATTATTATATTATTTTGATTTTGATATTTTGTTTTTTTTTAGGCACAAAGTGTCTCAAGACAAGTGAAGTACGGAGTGTACTTCACTTTGCACTGAATTCGAGACATTGCGTATTGGGTGGTGGAACTCAACGCCGCTCTTTGTCTTTACCAGAACGAGGAAGTGAAGTGAAAATAATTTAAATATAATCACTCCCCCGAGTGAGGATCGAACCCACAACCGATCACGCTTACAGTCAGATATTCCTATATACATTTATATAATTGAATGCAACAAAAAGTATTAATTGATTTCTCATTTCTAACTTAGGTTTATAGATATTTATTTCTCAAAAAAACACACAATGCAGTTACTTGTATGAGAAAAAATATTTAAAGTTAACTAATTTGAGGAGTCAGGATTAGTGGGTACTAAACACTAGCAAGAATAAGAAATTGTTAATAGTATGTGAGTATGTTATTTTTAAATATAAAGATCAAGTTACAAATGAAAGAAAGACGAATGCGGTAGAGATGAGATCTCTTCGTCGGATATGCGGAGTCAGCTTAGCTGACCGTATATGCAGCGAGAAGATACGCAGAATGGCAGGTGTAAGCGCGAATGTCACAATAAGAATGAAGAAGAACGTGCTCAAGTGGTTTGGGCACGTTGAAAGAATGAGCGATGAAAGAATGGTAAGAAAGGTTTATGAAAACACAGTATCGAAGATACTGGAGGAAGGTCACGTAAAAAGTATAAGGACCACCCGAAGGGCATGCATGAAGAGGATAATGACTGTGGACGAGGCGAAACAGGTATGCAGGGACCGTAGCGTTTGGCGCTCCGGACTCTCTGACTACCCCGCCAGGGATGAAGCGTAAAGCTAAAAAAAATAAGTTACAATGACAGATTAAACAATATTTTATAATAACCTTTTAAAAGACGTATTTCGAATAATTTTAAATAAAGTAGTTTTATAATTAGTTAGTAACTTATATAATTCTAAAACATATAATGGTTGAATGCAACTCTATATATTCTACTACTAGGATTATAACCGTGTATTCTAGTACTAGGGCTATGACGGTTAGAAGTCTTAACCAGCTTAATAGCTAATTCTCAATTCAACATAAGCTAATACATGTCTGGGAGTTCGTCACGCTTTACGTGACCTTCCTTTGACACAAATGACCCCGCGTCTTAACCGTATGCATATTGGAAATAATTTAATAGTCACCGTTCGAATATTTTGGATTTATTCGATTGTGTAATTGTATAATTTTATAATTATCTGATTTACTAATAAATTTGCGTTAAGTCCACAAAAATTGCAACTTCATTACATCTTGCAACTTTAAAGAAAACATTAAATTAATCTCTACTAATGCTCTATAAAAGTCTATAACGTGAGATTTAAGCAGTCGTATTTACTTTATTACTATTATTACTGTATACAAAGTTAGAATCATGAGATCAACAGATGAGATACTTTAAATTTTCTATCTCTTAGATATTAATGTTATAATTTAATAGTAAAATATGAAATGAAAAGTTAATTTTATCATTTTTAGAGGATGTCAATAAAAGATTTTTGAAATTATTAAAAAAAAATCTAAACGATTCTATTATTAATATTACAAACAGACACTTTTAAAATTATGTTATATATTATTCAAAAGAAATACTCTATATCTTTTCTAGCTCTAAGAATACGTGTACAAATTTTCAAGACTTCAAGAATTTTACAATACAAATAAAACAAATAAACTTACATTCAAATTTATAACATTACTGTTAAATATTTAACTGTTAAATGGAAATTGTAATTTTTAATAAAAATATATGCGACCTTTTAATTTCAAACAAAGTGGTTAATATTTATATATATATTTTAATATTGATGTTTGTACGACGTATAAACGAAGAACAAAGGGTGTTCTTTTTCGGCGTACAACTTCACTTGACCTTAGACCGTTGCATTCGTATGTGGCATAGAAAAACGTCAACTGATTATAATGATTTACGTGCACATGAATCAACATAAAATATTGAGTTAAAATGAATTATAATGTAATATTAAAATCATTTTCATATCGTACCTAATTCGGTTACTGGAACGCTTTTGAATGTTACATTTTTAACTTTCAGTCTGTAGGCACTTGTAGTTCATTTGATTATTGTATCTGTATATTATTAGCTTCACGCTCTATCCCTAGCGGGTATTCAGAGAGAACGGAGAGCTAAACATTATGGTGCCTGCCTTCTTTCGTCCACTGACATCGACCACTTCATATATGCCTCATACTTTACGTGATCTTTTAATAACACAAATGACACCGCGTCTTAACGATACACATATTGAAAATTACTTAATAGTCAATATTTAAATATTTTTGGATTTTATTTTAGAAAGAACGCCATTTGAACGCAGGTGTATTCGAACTGGCGCCTTTCGTAAACCGTCCAAGCGTTCTGACCGGTAAACCGTGCGTTCTACACCCGACTGCGTTGAGATTCTTATACGTTTCTTACAACTTATTTACGTTGTTAGCATCTCTGTAGAGAGATTTTTACAAAATTTCTGCTACTTAAAGGTTTATTAAGAAATAAAGTATTTTGCTATTTAAAAAAAAAGTTTTCTAATCCTAAGTGTGGAATAACAATTTAAAAATAGTAAAAAATGAAATTAATTATTCATTTTTATATTTTCCACAAAAATGCTGTTTGTATTTTCTTATGTTAAGTTAGAAATTACGATACATACGAAAAGGCAAGAAGACACTTTTTAGTATTCCATGGCTCTACTGTGTGAATGAACATAATGTCGCAGAGAGGAGAACACATGCGCCCAAGTATAGAAGGCCTGGTACAGACACCTTAACTTCTCTTTCTCAGCCCAAATTTTTGAAAAAAACAAAAAACATTTTGCAAAGATCCTACTGAATGAGTAGAAATGCTGTAGAGATAAACTATTGATAGTTCTAATACTAATAGAGATTCATTTGTAAATTGCGGAGATGTTTCGTAGATATACCCCTTGCGTTTACTCCTACTTCATATAAATTCACTCTAGATCTTTTTGGTAAGAGAACGTTAGGAATATTGGATTCACATATCCCGATCATATACCGGGATTCTACTTTCTTCTATCAATATTATATGTTTTTGAGTTGCTGTAGGTGTTTGAGTTTGTGTAGGAAGATGTCTCACGGGTTTGGGATGATAAAATAATTAAATAATTTAGGAATTTTGTTCATTTACTCATATAATGACAATTTCTAATCAGACAGTGATTTTAAAATTAAGTTGGCTTTTATACTACAGATAAGGTAGACGAGCGTTCGGATTACTTAATGGGACGTAACTTGACCATTGCCTAGAAATTGCCTAGACTTTGAAGTGGATATAAACTTGCTTAAGTTTCAAGGTCACCTATGTCGGATCAACTCGGAAACGGCTGGTAGGAAGTTCTGCATTTGTGTGGCGCGTAGGACGAGGTTCCTATGAGACTGCGTTGGGTTGCTATAAAAAGTTGAGCGTCACGCATCTAAATGGTGGGGATAGTATAAGAAATTATTACTGTATGCGTGTGGAAAATTCGTCGGTGAGATTCAGTTTAGACATTTCTCTAAAATACTCCCCAAGCCATATAAAACAATGCGATATAAAACAATCAGCAAGGAAACATCTCTAAACAATGCCAAAGTGTCAAGTCCAAGTTCAAAGAATATTAGATCCTCAAATATTTAAACGGGCCTATGTTGCAAGCTGATACTGGGGTCCACCAATTAAGAAATGAGAGCAGTATACCTTAACGAGATCGAACCTGGGCCCTACACAGGACTGAAAAGTGTTTGAGCGTGAAGTACTGTTTCAGTCCTCCTTTATCAATACTAGGCTCGGCAATGGGAGAAGTGTTCTCGAAAACTTTTCCTACGACAACGTTAATTTAATAGAAACATTTTGTACCAACCAACACATTTTGAAAATTTATTCAACAAAATGATTTTTTTCTCGTTTTTTTTGGCCTTTGTTAGCTATCCAATAATAAAATGGTAGGTATCCACTTACTACTAATAGATAGATAATAGATTATATTAATAGGTAGATAGCGTATTCTTATGGAACAGTTGGTCTAGCATTCTTTAGAATTGTGATGATGATGATTTTTGGATATAGTAATATTCCCTACCACAATTCAAGATACACTAATTTAATATAAACTTATTATTTAAAATTTTCCTAACTTACCGTGTCCACAAGGTCCAAAAATTTTAAAAAATAATATAAATATATCAAATTGCACATATTTAATGCATCTTCGTTGTATGAAAAGTCGACAGGCTCACAAAACAATCTATATTTCCATAACCAGGCGAGTTTTAAGCCCTGAAATAAATAAATATAATTAAAATAACTACAAAAGATTTCGTTAATAAAGGAATACCTAAAAGTAAACAATTTTCAATACATTTTTAGCTCAGACGGTAGACAGAGAGTACCTAGTGTTAAGACACTACTTCGCTGTCCACCGAATTCGAGACATTGCGTGTTGAGTGGAACTCAACACCGCACTTTATGTTTTACCAGAGCGAGGAAGTGAAAATAATTTCAAATATAATCACTCCCCTGAGTAGGGATCGAATCCACAACCGGTTACATTTACAGTCAGACACTGTTACACTGCGCCATAACCGTCTCCTCAAGTCTCGCCTCCGCCTCCTAGTTTAATTTCCGTTATGTTAAAATTTTAGTACATTTTCTTCAAAAAGTAATAGGAATTTCTGAAAAATTACATACCCAGAAAAAAACATATGCGCATACAATGATTTGTATTGCATTGTACGTTATCATTAGTCTGTCTATATTAAAAGGCGCTTTATTTTTCATCCACATGGGTCCCCATTTAAGCACAAACATAAGGTAGAGAACAATTATGACAGACACTTCATATGGTTTGGCGACGAGGAGCCAAGATTTTGTTCTCGGATCTGAAAATATTTGTAACTGTAATATGTAAGTGTCCAAAAATCCTAAATGTTTAAATAATTGACATTTATGATACGATAAGCTTAAATGTTTAAATAATAGATATTTTGGATAAAATGAACGTAATGTCTAAATAATTGACATTTAAGATAAGAAGATACTAAAGAACAAAAGTAGGTCAAGGGAAGATACTAACAACATATGGCTTAACAAGAACGTATGGCTTAGTTGATTATATGGCTTGGACAGTTCAAGAGGCGCCGGGTTGAGTCCCGGTAATTTAAAATTTTTATATATATAATTTTTTCTTCGTGATTCTGTCTCGTATAGCAGGATAGACAAGTATGTAGTATCAAAACACTCAGTACTCCGCTATCCGCCGAATTCGAGACTTTATTTTTAAGTGGCGTAACTCAACACCACGCTATGTCTTACCAGGGCAAGAAAAATGGAAATAACTTAAATATAGTAACTACCTCGAATGGGAATGGAGGAATGAAATCTCCACAGGTTCAATTTCAAAGTACATTACACCGTTATACTGCGTCATGATGTACTGATTTCTTTATAGGTCGACCTTTACATAAATATGTAGGATAAATTAACTTACTGCATTCTTACATATATTTTATATGTAAAAACGCAAAAAAATATGTATTGGATATATTTTAATAAATAATTCAACACAAACACACACACAAAATGTGAAATGCTATTTTAAGCTTATTTAAGAAGTTTGAATTAATAACAATTTGATTGTTCGATACTCATTAAAAACGTTTATTTTAATTGCAATTTAATTTGAATACTAAACGCAATTAACCTGACAAAGACATCGTTTTTTTAGTTAAAATAAATATTATTTCAGTGTTCTAAAAGAAAACATATATTTTTAAAATAGACTATAAGTATAACAAGACTTACCTTTGTATATAATAATTTATTAAGCATAGTAGGTTAGTGAGAAATAACCTAGTGTCAAGACACTCTGTAGACTGCTTATCACTCAAAATCAACACATTGCTTGTTGAGTGGTGAATTTAATGCAACAAGTCAAATCAAGACTTGCCAGAGCGGAGAAATGAAAAGAAATTTGATATAGAATCATTTTTACAAGAGAGAATCAAACCCATATTTAAAAACCCTTACATTCAAATGCTTTTCCACCGCGGTACAAGGATTTATTATATGAAGTTATATTACAGAGAGACCAAACCTAATGTCAAAACATTCCCTTCTTAAATTTCCTATATATATGACATTGCACGTTGAGTGACGGAGTTCTACACAACGCTTTCTCTTACCAGAGCATAGAAATTTAAAACATTTTACTTATAATCCTTAATGGGTATGGAACTCACAATACCATAGTGAACAGTCTGACGTTGTCGCAATTTGTCGTAATACGATAGTAATTCATACATACATATATGTTTATATTAAAATAATGCATTTTCATCCATTTCTTAAAAAATGTACTCGTCACTCTGTTTCCCCAGTCGCATTCCCTCTCTTGTACGATAAAATGCGGCGTTGAGTTTCGTTAATCAATTCAAAACGTCTCGAATTCGAGTGAAAAGTGTAAGATAGAATGTCTTGACACCAAGTTCTCTCTGCTCACCCTCTTTTACGGAATAAAGCGTCAAAATAAAAAAACAAGTAAAAACTCACCTGCCAATTCATTAAAAACGAAATTATATCCATGTACCGCCTTTCTTAAAATTTCAGCCATTTTTCGTAACACCTTTACAACATTTATATTTTAAACATATATATTTATTGTATATTAAAATATTATTATTGTCTATATTAATGTTTTTTTTAATTTTATATTTAATAAAACTTTTTTCCTTCCTCAATGAAACCTTTTGACCGGGCCTTCCGACTACACTTAGCTAGTTACCGATGTTGGTACTAAACGAATGCCATATATTAAAATTTAATGAACTTTTATTGTTTCTATATAGGCTACATACACATATATATATATATGTTATTATAATACGCAAGTTATAAGTGATTTTTATATTTTCTCACACTAAGTGTTACTTGTGACTTTGCTTGTTGCTTTTAATTATTATTTTAAATATGAAACGAAATAATATATATATATATATATATATATATATATATATATATATATATATATATATATATATATATAAGATTTCATTTATTTTCGGTCTCAAGTTATTTAAAAAAAAAATTTTACTAAGTTTTTATGATTTAAAGAATAGAATTACTTTTTTACAAAGATAATGTTTTTTTAGCTTCATGCTTTTATTCCGCATAGCAGGGTAGGAAGTACCAAGTGTCAAGACACTAAGTACTCCGCTTTCCACCAAATGTAAGACATTGCGTGATGGAACTTAACGCCACACTTTATCTTAATAGAGCAAGGAAGTGGATATAATTTAAATATACTCCCCCGAGTGGGGATCGAACCCACAACCAATCACAGTTGCAGTCAGATGCAGAAACAGTGAAAAAGCAAATAACTTGAAGTGTAGAAATAAGTCCAAATTTTAATACAGCAAGTAAAATAAAACTATGAAAATAATTTTGAATTGCAAGTCATTGTCGGTCGAACTAATGTTCAAACAAAATGCATTTCATAATTCTTTTTTCAAATTCTTAATCTGTTTTCGTCTTTTCCAAAATTACTTCTTTTAATTTTTCTTGTTTTATTTAAATTCTTATTAATATACTATTAAACAAAAAAGAATCAACCAAGAACCAGGGTGAGAAATAAATTTTATATAATGTTATGTTTTGCTTGTTTTCTGGTAATGAAAATATGCTACAATAAATTTAGAATTAGAGGTTTAGAACCAGAAGACTTCGGTTCCAGATGTCTCCAAGTCTATTTTTTTTCAACAAGGGATGGACCCTTGTCAGAAAATCTATGATTGGCACAAAAATTACAAGGAAGTGATATAAATTAATTGATTAAATTAAATGAGAGTTTCGTATTTAATTGAAAAAAAACAGCTTCATTATTAACAGAGTATTGAGAGACAATTTGAGAGTGTCAAGACACTACGTGGACTGCTTTCCGTCCATAATCGCGACATTGCCTGTTAAATGGTAAAAGCTTGGTCTTACTAAAGCAGAGAAAAATATATTAATGAATTTGAAATATAATGTTTCTCCAATCCAACTAATCTTGCTAACAATCAGACGCTGTTTCATTGCACTACCAAACATATTAAATTTAGATTGCAATTGTTTGTATGAATTTACTTAAAAACACTTATAATGGAGATCAACTCTATTATATCATTATTTTAACTCTCTATACATGTGTTCATTACTTTTGTTACATTTGATATCTTCTTTTAATATTGTCATTTATATTATATAGTCATTTCAATAAGCGTTCATATATATATATATATATATATATATATATATATATATATATATATATATATATATATATCTCAAGTGATTACATCAAATGAATTTGCTCACGAATGCTCAGACAGGTGAAATTTAAATAAAAAAATAACTACAAACATTATGTAAGTACCTATATTTAAATAGTTACTTTTTTTTGAAAAAACGTTGACCCTCGAAAACTTGTAAATTAATAAAGTGTTAATGTTTTCAATATGACACATGAAAATTGTCTACAATTAACTCCACAAAAGTGGAGTTGAGATTAAAATTAAATAATCTGTAGTATTATTTAAGGCGTTTTTATATCGAACATATAAATCTCCTAGAAATTTTAGAACCATATACTATACCAATAATATAAAAAAAAAATGATAGGATTTTGATAGCTCACAGCCGCTATTTTGGTTGACATTTGTATTGTTTTGTGTTTAATAATATTTACCATTTAATCATGAACAAGTTCACATTACCACAACGTTTGGAAATTGACCAAATTTTCTATCAAACTTCGAGAAGTATTGTCTCTACTCAAAGAGCATTTCATGCTAAATATGGTCGTCATGGTGCACCGTCTGAGCTCGCTATACGTCGCATAATCCAAAAACTGGAAAGTGAATATTCTTTGCATGATAGTAGACCACCAACACGACAACGGACAGGCCGTAGTGAAGAAAATATTGCCGCCATATCAGCCAGTGTCGAAGAAAATCAAAATGTTCCCGTTCCACGATGACGTGCACAAGAATTGGGCTTATCCAGAATGACAACCTGGCGAATTTACGTATGGATCTTGGCCTACATCCATACAAGATTGTGTTGGCACAAGAACACAAGCCAGCAGACCATCGATTACGTCGTGAATTTGCTGATTGGGTGCTTGAAATAATGGAAACGGACACAGAAATTCATAGGAAAATCATCTTTTCATATGAGGCTCACTTTTGGCTCAATGGTTATGTAAACAAACAGAATTGTCGTTACTGGAGTGAGTCAAATCCAAAAGTGGTTCATGAAACACCATAACATCCTGAAAAATTGACTGTTTGGTGTGGATTATGGTATGGTAGAATCATTGGCCCGTACTTTTCCAAAAACGGCCGTACTGTTACTGTCAATGGCGACCGTTATCGTGACATGTTGAACGATATTTTTTTCCTGAAGTGTATGAAATCGATGCGGACAACATTTATTTTCAACAAGATGGTGCAATATGCCACACTGCGACCGTCACAAGGGATTTATTGATAAGTTTGGTGAGTCGGTTATTTCTCGCAACGGTCCTCACAATTGGCCACCAAGATCATGCGATTTAACACCCTTGGACTATTTTTTGTGGGGGTATGTTAAATCTTAAGTATATGCCAATAAACCAGCTACGATTCAAGACCTTGAACGCACCATTCAAGCGACTATAGCGGCCATACCAGCCGAAATGCTGCACCGAGTCATCGAAAATTGGTCCGATCGTATTCACCAGTGCAAAAAAGTCGTGGCGGTCATTTGAACAATATTTTGTTTTGATATATTAATACACGAAATTCGAACATATTTTACATGTTTTATTTCAATTTCAAAACATATTGTTCTTATTGGGAAACCCCATATATAGATATTTTTAGAGCAATACTTAAAGCTACTAGAATCTTTAGAGCGTTAGGAATTCTACTCAACAGAGATAGGTTATCATTATGTTGACCTTAAGTTTAGACTCTTGTATTCAAAAACAGATATTCCATAATAGACATTCTCTAACTTCGGACACAAAAAGATATAAAGATGTTACCATATTTACTAAATACCATTTTAAATATCTTTTTTCAATGTTGGATTGGCGAGCTCCTTCCAATTTATGCTGAGCATTCGCACCACTGACGCTTGCCTACTGCTTGCTGGCATACCGTACGTAGATATTCCCTGAATATATATATATAAAAGCAGGAGCTTAATATAGTAATGATTATTTTTTTTGCGTTTAAAATAATAGTTCAATTAAATATTTTAACAAGTTTTTTTGCTATTTATATCATATATGTAATAAAATTGTAGAAGGGTTTAATTCTGTACAGAGGTTATAATCTAAAAAAATACTATCACAAATCCGTACATAAATAACTTTACATAAGTTTGTCTGTGTGTGTGTTGTTTGCCTTTAACGTAAAAAGTACTAGACAGATTTTAATGAAACTTTTTGTTATTATATAGTTATAGGTTTTCGGTAACTATATATATATATATATATATATATATATATATATATATATATATATATATATATATATATAAATATATAAATACAAACAAAAATATCAGATGTTATTCTCTTTAGTTAGTCACGTGGTTGTAACTCATCAAATTTATAGAGTGAGCCTAACATATCGACAGATAAAAAATGTGTTATTAAAAAATTGCAACATTTTAAAATTTTGTCATTATTATATTTAGCTTTCTGCATTTATTCCGCACTGTAAGGTAGAAAGGAAGTACTCAGGACACTCCATACTCCGCTTTCCTCCGAATTCGAGTTACATAGTGTGTTGAGTGGCGAAACTCTTCGCCGTGCTTTATCTTAACAAAGGAAAAAAAATATAAAATCATTTAAAATATAATTATTCCCTCGAATGAGAATCAAACAGGTTGTGTTATGTTTACAGTCGGACGATGTCGTACTGAACTGCGACAGTCCTCCTTATTTCATATACATAATTACGTTAATTATGATTGCGTTAAGATTGCGCGGTCGGGGCTGTCATCAAGTTGTAAATCAAAATGGAATCTGTATAATTGAATTTTTATATACTATTTTATTTATATATATATATATATTTATATATATATATATATATATATATATATATATATATATATATATATACATATTTTTATATATATATTTTATTCCGTTTTCAAGAGAAATATTATAATTCTTTAGACATAAATTACATAAGAAAGTATATTTATAATATTTTATTAATTATATATTATATGGAGGTAAATTCTAAATAGGAAAGAAATATAAAATCTCCTCATTAAGTACTACCGGAATTGCTTGTTGGCGCTGAATATTGGTTTACGATATTTTACTTGCACACTGACCTTTACATTTTCCATTCTCTTTTGGACCCCAAATATATGATGTCCCTATTGTCTCCCTTTAATTTAAATAGTAAAATAGATAGTAAACAAAAATAACATAATTTTTAATTATTTTTATTCTAATATTTTAACTTCATTTGTTAATTATCTGTGGTTCTGAGAATATATGAATTACAGTACTTTGTTGTAGTTGTTGAACGCAGGCACGCACACACTCACAGTATTGTTACGTGACGTTTTCCATTACGCACTGTCCAAAGGCCGCGTTAGGGAACTTCCTATCTGTATTTAATTAATCATTAAATTCAGACGCGATGTATGATAGATAGATGGGCCCGTCGTTTGAAACCTGTCGTGGCGTAGTGGGACAGCATCTGACTGTAAACGAGATCGGTTGTAGGTTCGATTCTTACTCAGGGGAGTGATTATATGTGATTATATTGTATTTAAACTGTTTTCATTTCTCGCTCTGGTCAAACAAAATGCGGCGTTGAGTTCCTCCATTCAACACACAATGTCTCGAAGTTCACTTTCTGTCTACCCAGATATGCGGGATAAAAGCGTGGAGTTACAAGTATAATAATTTACGAAGATGTTTTCTCTAGTGGTTCTAATTACGACTTAGGCACATTACTCCAATTTGGTTTTATTACTTATAAGTCCACTAGAGACTTATGTAAATTTATTTAGATACATTTTCTCTTTAAGTTAGAAAGATGGTTAGATTTCTTTAGTACACACAATCAACTACAAACAAATAAAAGTAACACTAACATACATTATTATTATTTCTGATATGATATATTTCATTGGTCTACTTCACTGCTCTATTTCAGCTAACCTTAGGTCTATAAATTTAAATACAAAGGATATTTTTTTCTTGGAGTACAAAAACCAGGAAGTAGACAGGTCTATATATAATAACAAATAAAATTAAGTGTTACTTAGAAAAATAATATGAAACTATGAAAAAAAGGTAAAACATAAAATCATTCAATCAGTTAGATCAATAATTTTGTATCAATAGTAAGACAAAACGTGAAGTTGAGTTCCGCAACTAAACACGCAATGTCTCGAATTCGGTGGGAAGCGGAGTACGGAATGTCTTGACACTAGATACTTCCTCTCTACTCTGCTATGAGGGATTAAAGTAAAGAAAAGGAAAAAGGATAAGGAAACACTCATTACCGAGTGGCCATAATTCAGCATCTGAACAGGTAAGCAGCACGGGAAAGCTAAGTTTTCCGGGTAGCCATTTATTGGTTTCAATTTTAATTGTAAAATATGTTGTAAGTACAGGAATGAGGCCGGTCGTGGCGCAGCGTGACAGCGACTGAATATAAACCGGATCGGTTGTGGGTTCGATTCCCACTTAGAGGAATCTGGTAACACAAAGCACGGCGTCAAGCTCCGCCATTCAATACACAATGTCTCAATTATGCGGAAGCCGGAAAAAAGTCAATGGAGTTACCAGACAAGAGAAATGAAAATAATTATTCCCGAGTGAAATTAGGTTCAAAACCAAGAGCGTAAGGCGCCGTCCCAATTTAAGTGTTATGGAAGTTAAAATTAACAATATTTTTACTATTTATCCCTTATATGATTAAAAGCGTATTTTTTTTAATATTCACTATTTTTAAAGTGTTATTCCACACTCAGGATTAGAAAATATTTTTGAAAATCAGTGGCGTCGAAATTCTTATACGTTTTTGTTGCAACTTATTTATGTTGTTAGCAAGTCTTTTTATTTTTCTCAAGATTTTTACAAATTTTTGATACTTAAAAATTATTAAGAAATAATCGTTTAACAGGAGAGATTGCTATTTTATTTTAATATTTACTAATTTTAAAGTGTTATTCTACACTAAGGATTAGAATTTCGACGCAGCTGGTAGTACAATGCATGGCTTAGCGGTCAGACCTCGTGGTCGGTATCCAAGAGGCGCGGGTTCGAGTTCCACTGCGTTCAAATTTTTATACGTTTTTCCAAAAAACCATATTTTTTACTTATCACGCCACCTCTTTTAACTACATGACTATATTCTATTTAGTTTTTACTACCGGCTTACATTAGAAACATCGTTAAACATTAAAATTTTATCCTGTATTTTGATGGAAACCGCTTTAAAACCTGTTTCGTTGTTTGATACATCCAAACGTACAGATTCATTTTATACTATAAAAAGACATGGCAATATTCCAGATATTGGGTATTTAGTGGTCAATCTCAACCTTTCTTTTGTTTTACCATAGTGAGAGAGAAAGTGAGAAATGAAAATTATTTAAATATAATCATTCTCCCGAGTGGGAATCGAATCCATAACAAGTTACGTTTACACGCCACGATGATCTGGCCCTTATATTATCGAAAGAGCTACAGTTTAAATTGGAGTTACAGATTCATAACTTTCCCTTTCCAGTTTAATATTGGCGAAGGGACTCGTGCTGACACCTGACGCTTCTATATAAACGAATAGAGGTGTGTATTTTGTAAACTAGATATATCTATTCCAAGATTAACGATACTTCGTATTTTACTTTGCAATAATGCCAAGTGACGACGTTGCTTGGCAAACAAAACACTATAAAAGGGGAATCGACGATGCTATTAGGGATTTGCTGGAGATTGACACCTGCATGGACATACATTTTTTAATAAGGCACCTCCGTAAAACTTGAATTTTATACTGATATATAATGTTGATATTTGGTGGAGATAGTCTCTAGGTAGACTAGTTACAAGATATACCGCCGGATGTTAAACTAAGGTAATTAAGTAAATCCCGCAATTTGATGAAATTAGTCAATTTAACAACTATACGGTATATATGTAATATAGTACTTTTTGCAAAGGTGTGTCATGTTGTATTGTCGTGTTCTACTCCATATAAATTGTATCGTGCCCAGCTCTACTCACCCCTTCGTCCGCAATCCGCCTTATTTTAAAGAAGGGGTCGAAATATTTCCTTGACGTTTTATTATATGAATTAGCGTGGGACGAGCAAAGCAAACTTTCACTTTCAAAAATAAAAAAAAGAACAGACATCAGAAGACAATGTCTTAAGAAAAGATTAAGAAACATATGTATTAATAATAACAATCTCAAAAAAGACACGGATATAAAATAAGATATAAGGAAATAAAAGAGAGATGTGTGAATTAGTTTATTTTTCTATTTTTGTGGTTTAAATAAAATTATTTAATCCATTAAATATTTATTTAAACACTACACACTAAATACAACATACTACGATGCTTTTTCATTTTTGACCTTGGGTGATCCGTTTTGGTTGTTAACAGGTTCTTTCTTCTTTATGTAGGTATTATAATAAAAGTTTGCAAACATATTGAAAAATGTTACGCTATACAGTAATATTACTAACCTCAAGACATACGGATAATTACAATCGTAGAACAAACTGACGAAAGACTGCGTGCAAACTATTATGAATTGTATCTGAAAAAAGAATTAATAATAAAAGAATTAATAATTTTATAAACGTATCATATAAAATCTTATAATAAGTCAGTAAAAGGGATTGACTGTAATTTTTATTTTTTATTTTTTTTTTTGACTTCACGCTTTTATCCCGCATAGCAAGATAGACAGAAAGCCGCCGGGACTTACGGAAGGATCGGGGTGTGCCCGAGGTACCGGCAAGTGCCCGAGGTACCGGCAAGTGGCGGTCGAGGAGGAGCACCGTGAGGTTTTAGTGGGTAAACGGGGCGGCCTACATCTGCCAATCCGGAGTCCCACATAACCTGTCCCGAGTCCCCAATCGTGAAAGTATCCGTAACGCAATTTCCTCACGTAAAAAAAAAAAAAAAAGGATAGACAGAAAGTACCTAGTGTCAAGACACTCCGTATTTCACTTTCTACCGAATTTGAGACATTGCGTGTTGGGTGATGGAACTCTACGCCGTATTTTGTCTTTTACCAGAACGAGGAAGTGAAAATAATTTAAATATAATCACTCCCCAGAGTGGGAATCAAACTCACAACCTGTCGCGTTTACAGTCCGCCACTGCGTTACGACCGGCCTCGACTGTAAATACTTCGTTGTGAATTGAATTTACTTTTTAAGAAACGATTGTATTTAAATTATTATCACATAATGGCTCTAGGTAGGTAGAGCAAAGTGCGGACTTGATTTGTGTCACGCAACATCTAATTTCTTAAATTCAGACGGAAAGTGGAAACCAAAAGATTTTCAGGAGAAAAACCTAGATAATCTTACCAATTGTAACATTGTAATATATTTCTTCCACCACAACGATTTTTTATACTTGTCGCCGAGACCAGCCAAGAAGTAGTAAAAGTACATGATGGCGTGAACGAAAGAATTCACAAAGCCCATCAGGAGACCCTGGCCACCTAAAAAATAAAAAAAACATACATTACACACACACACACACACACACACACAAACATTTGTATGTAAGTTTACTAGAACCTTTCAATATTTTTATAATCCTAATATCAATAATATATAATCCCTAAACCAATTGGACATTGTTTTTATTTGTAATAATTTTAAATGAAGCAGGTTATCCGCGTAAATTTTGGTATTCGATTATATGATTTTCTTAATTGCCTCGCGTATCACCCTGTATTCTTACACATAGAGCGCGCTGTAACTTTCTCTATGGTGTGGCGAACAAAATTACCAACTATTTTCTCTATTGCTTTTTTTTTGCATTTCGTTAGCCTCGAAGATAATTCTAGGAATATATTTGTTTGTTCAATTAAGGATATAAGGCTAATTATTACAAGGCTTATTATTATTATCAACGTTCACACAGTTAAACTAAGCACTCGCCCATTTTTGACGTCAACGTGTTCCTTCGTCCTAAAACGGATGTTTCTCTTAGCTTGACCAATGTTAAAATTACAATCTATTAAAAAAAAACTTTTCAGATATTTCAATCAATGGCTCCCTTATAGGCTAAAATATAATTTTTATTAAAGCTCCTCTAAACATAATGCCAATGTTGCTTATCACCATTCCCATATGTTACAAGTGCTAGCTGTCTCACCACTGTAAGTGGCTTGTTGGTCTATTCACGACTTAGTTAGGGGGTAGGCGCTCAAGGTCTTTACTATAAGGACGAAGGACTTTACTTTGACTTTTACAAACTACAACTGGCAGCGTGTTCTGATGAAGGACACTTTTTACTTCCTCACGTAACAATTCATGTCGGGGATTCTTACCATTTTATTGGTTAAAAGTCATCAGGTAACAATAAAATCATGGTCAATTTTGATCATTACGCGAAATTATTATTACTATATACATATATATGTATATATGTATATAGTAATAATAATTGAGAAACAGATGGCAGTATAATCATATTAATATAAAGTGATAGTCGAATACCACCTCAGTCTACATGTGACCACGGACTACTGTAAATGGTTCAAGACGTCGGATTTTTAAAAATGTATTTTCGAATACCAAAGTATACGCGAATTAATCTCTTTAAAATTGTTTCAATTAAAATGTGTCAAAATTGCGAATATCAAATGTTTAATTAATTTGATTTTTTTTAAATAATTAGATAAATGTTTAAATTACCTAGATCTTTTTTTAAATGAATTGGCTATATCATATATAAAATTATAACAAATTCATTTCAAACATTTTAAAATAAATTCGGATATTTTTTTTAGCTTCACGCTTAATATATTGCATAGCAGGGTAGACAGAAAGTACCTAGTGTCAAGACACTCCTTGCTCCGCTTTCCACCGAATTCGACACATGCGTGTTGAGTGGTGGAATCCAACGCCACACTTTGTCTTTACCAGAACGAGGAAGTGATAATAATTTAAATACAATCACTGCTCGGAGTGGGGATCGAATCCACAACCGATCGCGATTACAGTCAGACGCTGTCCCACTGCGTCACGACCGGCCTCTATCTTATAAATATAACAAATAAACTTGATATATATTTTTAAATGGTGGGATAATTTGTATATAGCTTTAAAGAAATTGAATTTAATCTGAAAATAATTGATTTAAATACTTGAAATTGAATTAACAGTTGGCTAAAATATTGTGAACATAATTTCAAATATAAGTATTACCTGGATAATATGTAATGCCTATCCAAGCAACCATTGGCATCAATGTATGATGATGCATATGCAGAGATGTAATCTGTCTGTTAGACTTTCTAAGAACGAAAAATACAGTGTCCATTAAGTCTACTATTTTAATAATAAAAAATAAGTGAACACCTGGCAATACCTGCAATATAAGTTTTAAATATATAGTTGAAAGTTGTAACCATCGTAGCGTATTGGGACAGCGGTTATGTGGTAATCAAGATTGGTTAATCACGCGATGTCTTAATCTCAATGTCAATTTGAACGGAAACTGGAGAGCAGAGTATCTGGCACCAGGTTGTCAATGACCATCAGTCAGCTAAGCGAGAAATGGCATGAATTGAAGTAAACAGCAACCAAGAGAGAATGTGTTTTTGAACTCTTCGAGGTATATATTTCCAAATACAGTTTAAAGGTTGGTCACGCTGTTTCCCATTTAGCAGGGTAGGAAAAGCCTGGTGTCAGTATACTCTGTATTCTCTCTGCCGTTTGTCTTCAAGAATGGATAAATATAAGTAATTATACTTAAATAAGCATCTAATTCCATCTAATCCAATAATTAGTTAGGTGCTGTCCCATTGCGCAATGATGGCTAGTTTAAAAATAATCGTACTTATTTTATTAAAAAAAAATCTATTATCATGCAAAAAATAATTAAATCACCAAATAATATTATTAATAATAAAGTAACTAAATCATGAAATAAGTTATTGTATAAAGTTCTAACGTTAGCTTCTTTTTCTGAAGTGGGGTCGTCTATAGATAGACAGCGAAAATCAGAATCTCCTCTAAAAAGGTAGTTTACACCCTGTAAATAAAAACAAAAAAAATATTATTAATATTAACCACCAACATTAATATATGGGTACACTATATGAAATGAACGCTTTATACCTATTGTTAAATTTATATGTTTAAATTACTTTATGAATGAATATTAAAAGCTAAAATATATAACATTTTCCTTAAAGAGTGTAGAAATATCGCGATTTTGTGTGTTATAGTCTACGCGAACATAGTTGCGGGCCATGACAGACACTTTATATTCTCATGCATAGAGACGTATGGTCAGGGTCATGGACCTTATGTAAACGTATTGAGTTGGAAAGTAGAGGATGAAGTGTCTAAGTTTGGCTCTCTATGTCTACCCGCAAAAAAAAAACGTTATGAAATGATGAAACAAACATGTTTCATTCTTAAGTGGTGGAACCCAACGCTGCGTTATGACTAACCAGTCCGACAAAAATTGAAATATTTTTAAATCAATATTTTTTTATGTTTAGTATTAGTTAAAACTTTCTTACATAAATAAATAGACGAATGCTAATAAAAATTTGAAATATATTGTATATTTTGATAACATTTCTTAATTCAAATGGTTTTCTATTTTTCATTAACTGTGGGCCCAATTTTAAACAAAAGTAGTTGTAGGCAATTAGTATTATGATAACTTTCCATGGATGGCCAACAAGGAACCAGTTCCTGCTAATTGGATCTGAAAAAGAAAAAATAATTATTATAAGTAAGAATATATTGCTTTTTGAGGCTTCTGACTGGTTGTGGGTTCGATCCCCACTCGAGGGAGTGATTATATTTAAAATTAATTTCACTTCCTCCCTCTGGCAAGACAAAGTGCGGCGTTGAGTTCCACCACTCAACACGCAACGTCTCGAATTCGGTGGAAAGCGAAGTACGGAGTGTCTTGACACTAGGTCTAGACTTTCTATCTACACTGCTATGTGGGATAAAAAGCGTGAAGCTAAAAAAAAATTTTTTTTTATAACTCAACGTATAGTAGCGGGAAGTGGAATCCAGATTATTTTAAATGCTAAAACTATATTCTACGTAGCACTCGCAGTACCGGAAAAAGCGTGTAGTTTGATAAATCAAAATGCGGCATTCAGATCTACCACTCAACACATATTGTTTTGATTTCGAACAGAAAAGATTCAACGGAGTGTCTCTGACTATCTTGCTATACGTAATAATTAAAATATATTTATATTTTTTATTACTTTAAACTACCTCCAACTACCTACCATAATATTGTAGGTATATAGAAAATAATACATATTATTTTACATACAAAAATTTAGAAATTTACAAAAACATGAAATATGAAGTTTAGTAATTGATATTTTTTGAGCTGAACCCCAAAGGAACTTATGATCTTCTTTACTTATATCATAGTCATTATTATTATTATATTTCAAAACTGATACTGTAGGTCAATTTTTTACCCACATAGCAAAGAAGAGACGTTTTTGGAACTCGACTAGCGGTAGAGATAAAGCGTCTTGCGGTTTTGAGGTGTTAGTTGGTCCCAAGTCCCCAATTGGTAAGATATTTGTACACTGTAGTGTCAATACAATCAGTTCACTGATTTACACGAAAACATTATCGAGATATTTTCTCTTGAGTGACAAATCAGAACGCCAGCTTTTGTCGTTTGTTAGTGTGTAGTAACTATTTTAAAAAACAAACAACGCTGATGTTAATTTATTTAAATATACTAAAATTGAATTATAATATCTGTTAATATTTCAATGAATATTCTTATCATCTGCGAAATCAAAATAATTAATTTTCATCCTAATTTCAACTGGAAGTCAAATTTTCATACTCGAACTCAAGACATTGCCGTTCTTTGAGATTTATAAAGAAATAATCATTTTAAAAGATTGTATTACATAAAATTATATTGTAATTTTCTATTCTATAAAAATATTGCAATATTCTTTTTTATAATTTTTAATTTTAACTTTAAAGTTTTTATATGACATAAAATATTATAGGTATGTATTGGTATGTATTATATAGGTATGTACTTTCTTAGAGAAAATTCTTTAATATTATGTAACATACTATAGCTGTATATTTATATACAGTACTGTATATTTATAATAAAATAGTAAAACCATTACGTTTGTACATTAAATATTTTTATGAAAAAATCATTTGAGGGATGTAAAGGCGGCAATAATGCGATCTTGATAACAATCAAATTACGCTACCTGTTGGTAGATCTAAGGAAGGCATTCGATACTATTTATCACTAAGAACTGTCAAAAATAGCTTAAACGTTTTGGAATCCAAGATAAAGTTATTGGTCACTTAACATCTTACTTAAATAAGAAGTCTCAGTCAGGTGAAATAGATCAAGCCCTAAAAAATGTTACCTATGACTTGTGGCGTCTCACAGGGATGCATACTAGGTCCGTTGTTATTCTTACTTTACGTGAATGACATAAAGCTTTTAGATATTTTTACATTATATACAAATGATTCATGTATTTTTTTTTAATTTTGGAACCTATATTAAGGATATTGTAACACTAGATCCAAAAGACTTGGACATCCTAACAGAGTGGTTCAAATTTAGCTTACTGGCAATTAACGCCACAAAAACGTGTTATGTAATATTTTCACAAAACTAAAATAATTGTAGCATCTCACAGTCCACTAATTTTCAATAACGTCACTGTTGAACAAAAATAATTAATAGAAGAAGTAAAGTAGGGGTCGTGAAGTCAAGTGCGCTGTCATCATATATAGGATGTTCAGGAAGTAGGATCCAACTTACTAAAAACAGATTTATTAAAATTTTTATTAGTTTATTCTCAAAACCACCATTTTCGTGGTAACTGGCAAACGAAAACTAGATAACGCTGGACTTCATATAGATACACATTTAGATATAATTTAATATTTTTACAAAAAAATAACACTTTCAAAAAAATCTATAAGCTTTAGAGAACTTTAAAAGACGCTTCATCCCTTTAGGTAGTCAGAGAGGACTTAGTGTCAAAACGCTTCGTTATCTACTTTCCACTAGAATTCGATTAGTGGCGGAACTCGATATTTTGTGTTCTGGTAAGTAAATAAATAAAAATTATTTAAACACTATCATTCCTTGATCGGATCCTAACTAATTACGCTTAATTTTATTTATTGTCCCACCGCATTACTATGTAGTTATACCTAAATATTCTACCTTGCTTTCTGGACACTCTATAGAAACAATATAAAACACTTATTGCCTTTGTATGTAAATTGTATCAATATTTTTTTATTTTGTTTGATGACTAGTATTTTTACACATTACTTGTAAATACGCAAATTAACCCTCATGAATAAATTTTAAATGGTAATCGTTTGAAATTGTTGAAAGTACACATTTTAAAATTATTTACACAAACATTTTGAAATGTTAAAATACAAGTATAAAGTAATTAATATAAGCTAAATTAGGGTTACAAATGAAAATATTTAAAACGGATTCAACTGCTTATCTGAGATCATTAACATGTGTAAAGTGGACAAATTTCAGTATTTAAAAAAAAACGTTAAATAGTGTCATTTAAAGATAAAAGTCAATTTTTACATTCATGTTCTTATATGTTAGGGCATGAGTTGTTTTTAAAAGAAATAAATGGAGTAGAACACGAAAAATTTAACATGTATATATATGCACTCTGCAATGTCGCTAGAACCAAATTTATAATTACTATTACTGTAGTTTTATTTGTACTTAGTCTACGCATCGTCATACGTCATAGAGTCGGTACGCATGCCCATATGACAGGGACTCGGAGCAGTATCTGCGATTGGCGAATCAAGAGTAGGCTTGAGAGCCCCTCTGAAATACACAATAGCTCTCTCTATTACATTTGTAAATATCTCACAAACGAATTACGAGTTATTGGATTAATAAATCGCTTTATTTGCAACATATTTTATCTTAACATTTTCAATAGTGTATAATACGGTCTGCCTTTACTAATAATTAATTTTTAGCAATCAATATTTCAAGAGATAAAACAAAATCAAATATATATATATCTTCTACCCTACCCTAATCTATTGGAATGAGTGTTTGTAATGTTATAGTTTACCACTTTTTATTAAATCCATATGGTACATCCATATGGATTTAATTACATCCAATAGTACAAATTGGTAAATCCATATGATACATCCATATGGATTTAATTACATTTACACGGTATTTATACCAAAATATTTTATTTTATTTTTCTGCAGTCTGTCTGTTTGTTCCGACTAATTTCTGGAACGAAAGGAGTGATTGATGATTTGTCGAGGCTTTTAATGGGGGAAAGCTGATATAAGGAGTAATTGCCACGTATTATTTTATAAATATAAAATAAAAATTCAGAGATGTTAAATTCCATGTGGATAGAGTCCCGCTACTAATTAATAAGTAAATTTATAAGAAAATCAATATGCGACATAAATATATTCAATTGTTTTTTTAATTTATTTAAATAAGAGATAGTGGAGGCGACCAACATTATATTTTTAAGGGGCCCCTATAAATAAATACGCAAAAGTTTTAAAACTGAGCCGGCGTCTAATTGTAAGTGCGATTGGTATTGGATTCGATTTCCACATGTAAAATATCAATAAAATCTTTGACAACATCAACAACACTAGGTTATATCCTCCTCCAATTAATAAAAGAAATTACGAATACAAATCGCAATAATTGAAAATATTATCAAAAAGTAACAAATTATCTGTTATTCATATAAATTATTTGATGTCTCTTTTTTTTGTCGTTTGAAGATATTAGGTTCCATTTATTTAGAAGATATTTTTTGAGGGAAATTTTTTAAAAATATTTTTTTAAAGTTTTTTATTAGCTTTATTGTTTTAATTTTTTTTTCTTACATAGTATACAAGTCAAGGTTAGGTTGAAAAATGTCGTTTAATGGGCGTATAAAATTTGTGAAACATATTTTGAAATACAATTAGAATTCGACGATTCAGTTCATAGGAAATTTCGTAGATCCATTGTTTAGTTTACATTTTGAAATACAATCCAAGCGTTTCGTAATACTCTCATATAAGTTTATCGACAACCGAAACATTAAAGTATTGAAAATATTTTTTTTAATTTGTAGTTAATTAATGATATTTTAGGTAAATTGTCAAATATTACTGTAGGCGATTCTGATTTAGAGGTAATATTTATATATAAAATTTATTTTCATTTCGCCACACTGATAACAAAATTAGTAAAAATACGACTGTGACGATATATATAGAAATACTTGTTAACATGACTGCAGTTATAATGTATATTTAAATCTCATTTTATTGCAAGTAACATTAAAAGAAGTATAGTACTTACAAAAAATAAACTTATTAAAAGATTTTTATATAATAATATCCCATTAAAAATATAAATGTAAAATGAGAACCATTATGTTTATAAAAAAACTAGAAGTAGGAAGGTAGTTTAAAAAAAATCATACCAAATTGTTAATTTATGGTATAAATAAGTACCTAACATAATCAATAAGAAGACTAGTTTCAGATGTTTACATCTTGATGCCAAATTTTTACTTCCCAGACTATATGGAACAAGAATCTTTTTATTTTATATGTAATTTGGAACAAATACTTAAATCTTGCAAGTCTTAATATATGTATAAGCAAAGGATATGTTTAACGCAAATTGTTTCCTAGTCACGAACGTAGTACAAAGTGGCTTTAAATGATTCGCGTAATATTACAAACGGCCAGTTCTGTGTTCAGGTCATGTCTAAATTTGCTTTTTTTATTTGTTTTTCTTCACAAATTTTTAAGATATATCGACATTAATATGAATAATCGACAAAACCAACCGTATTTGACACTTGGACCATATCACTTTTCCTTATTATTTATTATTATTATTTCTGTAATACAGGTTTTTTCATGGTAATGAAAATGATTTAGATTTTTTTCTACCATTTATAATATCTATCTAATATATCGAAAACAGATTAAAATCTATATTATATATATATGTATATATATATTCATATATATATATATATATATATATATATATATATATATATATATATATGTGTATATATATATATATATATATATATATATATATATATATATAATTTATCACAAGTTATCTAATGACTTCTTTCTTCACACTCCCTTATTTATATTCTTATATCATATTCTATATGAAGGCGTATTTATAAAAATATAACTATATTATTCACTGGGTTCTTTGAGTTTTAAAATTTTAACAATAATATAATACTTACGAACTGAGTCCACAAATATATGAGTGTAGAAATCAGACAAATATTGCACAAGGCCCGCCATTTTGATTTATTAAAAAAAAACTATTTTTTTTTATAATTAAGACAATTTAAAACGTTTACGTTGCTTTAATCCATGCTTACTTAAATCCTATTCACGTATGGCTAATATGTTGGTTATTTCGCTAATATATTTTTTACATTTTAGAGTTCTGTATGATCGTAAGAAAACCTTAGGAAAAAATGATTACGTTTTTATCATTTTCACGTAGACAACAGTATCGTACGTAGTGGTACGATACTCTATTCGCTTTGTTTGGGTAAGGTCAGTTTCAGAGAAGGAATTAGCGTATATAATGCAAGTTGTAGGTTCGATTCCCAATTCATAATACATATTTATGAAGTATAAGTCATATCAATTATTTTTAAATATATAATTTATATATGCTAATATTAAAATACTACTTGTAACAACAATCTAGATATACAAGTTTTAAGCTAAGTTTTAGCTTAATTTATTACGGGTTAGACTGTCAATTGTTTTAATTAAAAAAAAACTTCAACCTTTCAATCCTATTTCCCGCATAGCAAAGTTATCAGAAAGAACTTAGTGTCAAGACACTTCGCTTTTGACTTTTCAATACAATCATATATTATTACAAAATATTTTGAACGTGTCCGTGTGTTAGCTCGTAACTATGTTTACGGAATACGGAACTTTGTTTTATAGAAGACAATACTCATATTTAAATTTTAAACATTAAAAAAACTAGTGGTAATTAATTCTAAATTTGGCAATAGCCTAAAGTGTTGAAATTCATATTATTTTAATATATAATATTTTAATATATTATGATCCTAGTACAGTTTTTCAGGAAATCACTATTTATTACAGTGAAAATTGAGAAATTTGATAAGAAGTATCACTAACTTGTTATGTTTAGGGGAGACCTAGGAGGGTTGTCACAATATTTAATTCAGTGACCATGTCTTGATCAAGAAAAATTATACAATTAAAATTCATGTGAATTAATTTAGCACCATTCATTCATTTCTGTTTTAACAACACTATCAAGGTAATTAAAGTATTATGTTTTGTAAAATAATCGAGTAAATGAAAGAAAAAATAAGAGAACAACATACATATACTATGGCATGATATAATTTCAAATAAAATTTTAATTTTTTTTTCTTTTTAAAGCAATTTTGTATATAAAATTTAATTTTGTATATAAAATTTATATTTAAGCAACCGCGCCTTATGTACTAGATGAACTCGTCGCTCTCGACTTCAACAAAAAAGCACTGTCACTGTCACTTGTTAAAATAAAAAAAAACGGTCGTATTGCATTTTTTAGCTTCACGTTTTTATCCCGCATAGTAGGATAGACAGAAAGTACCAAGTGTCAAAACACACCGTATTTCGCGTTCCACCGAATTCGAGACATTGCAAATTGAGTGGTTGAATTCAAAGCCGCATTTTGTCCATACCAGAGCGAGGAAGGGAAAATGATTTATTTGTCGTTCGTCTTATTTTACTTATTTTTTGACAAAAAAGACAAAGTCCTTTCTCTTGATTCATTCATACTTGCAAATTGACCTAGCAAACACCTGCAACTATCTTCACTTTTCATTACTTGCTGTATATTTTTATCCTGCGTACCAACAACACAATCTACTAACTAATGAACATATTGAAATGTAAATTAAATAGAGATCTTGTTGTTTCCAATATGGTATAGAATCCTCGCAGACAGAAACACCAAGAAAGAAAATAAGACAAAATTATTTTGTCTAACTGATAGAAACACAAACACAGAATAATTCTACAATAACGTATTCGTACGACATATTATGTTAACATATTAAATCAATAGTACACACGCACACATTGATTCCACAAGAGCTTGTCATATTTTAACTGGTATAGTCGACCACTTTTCAAAAAAAACATACATTTTATGGAAATAGGTTCTTAGAGTCGAATTCATCCAAATGTTCATGCAAATGTTCAATGGTATTAAGATCGGGTGACATTGGGACCATACTAGTAAATCCATTTCGATATCTTCAAAATATATTTTTAGTTATGCTTGCTGTATACTTTGGATCGCTGTTATGTTGAATTTGAAAATCAGCAGATTGTTTTAAAATATCTTTAATGTTTTAATATACTCCGAGTATATTGCCAAGAAAAATACCCCCAAAAATATGACTCTTCCACTGTCATGCCTTACCTTTTACTAATGCCAATTGTTAAATAGTTCAAAATTCGATTTATCGCTAAACGTCACTTTCTTCCAAAAGTCTATTGGCTTATTTGAATAGTTGCACGGAAACTCTAGCCTTCCTTTTTCATGTATCGATGACAAATGAGATTTATTTCTAGCAGCGTGTTTCCTGATAGTATGAAGACCTAGGGTATCAAAGGACTCAAGAATCCAGTCCTTCGCCACTTGCCCTTCCGGACTATCGCCGTGGTGACCAGACTCTTAAATACCATCTTACACATAGGATACTTTCCCCAGGCCTGGAAGGTTATTCTTGTTATCACCATCACAAAACAACGGAAAAACGTCAGAAGACCAGAGGGCAACTGGCCCATTACACTCCTTAGCGCGTTATCCAACCTTCAGGCAGCGAGGGTGGTCCACTACACCGCAACGGCAACGAACAGGAAGGAAAGTGCAACTGCAGCCTTCCAGGATGTTGCTAGGAAGTTTGATTGCGTGTGGCATGATGGCCTACTCTACCAGGTGATCCAGAATGGCACCCCATACCATTTGGTAAGGGTCCTCACCAGCTACCTCCATAATCGGACCTTTTAGGTTCGTGTAGACGTCATTGTGCCTTGCCACCCGACAACGTGCATCCTGGCACCAGCCCTGTAACGCCTACACCGATGACATATTGGTAGAAGATCGAGAAGCAACAACCACCGATGACATCCCGGCAGAACATAAAGAAGCAATCCTGGCTCTCTACGCAGATGATGTGACCTTACTGATGATGTCGCTGAACCCCAAACAAGCTGCAGTTAACACCATTAATTAACAACAACAGTAACAAAACCATTAAATAATCCGATAAGAAAGAATTTTTGTACTTTCATATCCCTGGACACTCCTATGACATGTGTTTCAGACACATTTTTCAGCGTATATTCTGTACGCAGCATACATTCTGTAATTAAAAATGGAACTCTGAAAGGAAAGTAAATATATGACAAAAGGATAAATAAGATTATAAAATTGCTGTATTGATTAATAAGAATTCGTTTATATATATATATATATATATATATATATATATATATATATATATATATATATGTTCTTTACTTAGAAAGTCTATTAGCCTCGTCTCTTGGAGTTAGATCAACTAAGACTACTCATCTAAAAGGAATTGGCCCTGTACCTGCAGTATAATTAAATAAAATAACAACAATATTTGAAATTTATGACGTCAACAAATACATATAAAAATCAAATTCAACACTTGATTTGTATATTGCTTTGAATCACTGACATTGTTATTGATTTGAGCATTCCAGGTGTTAAACTTAGTTATATCAATTATCTTCGACTACAATTGAAAGTAGGGTAACCTCAAAGAAGAATTGAAAAACCAATACTATTCAGTTGAAAAATCAAGACAAAGTAGTCAATCATCTACCTCACAGGCTTACCTGAGTTGATCGTGAAAAAGTTCAAAATATGGTTCACTGACACTGGCACTGACACTGGCACTTACACTGACACTGACACTGACACTGACACTGACACTGACACTGACACTGACACTGATGTAAAGCGGAGGTGTATGTTTGTTTGTTTGAACGCGCTAATCTCAGGATCTACTAATTAAATTTGAAAATTTCTTTCTGTGTTGAATAGTCCTTTCATTGAAAAATGCTTTGTAACATAACTTTACGACTAATGAGATAATAATTAAGAATAAAATAAATAATAACGAATAAGAAATGTAGAAATGGGAAAATATGTATATTATAAGGCCTGCGACAGCATATGTCTAATTTCTATTAAAAAAATTATATGCATATACGTTTTGTTCTAAAATAAGACATTAATTGCGCAGGCAGGTCAACTATGACATAATTACTGAATTGTATGAAAATAAATATAGTATAATTAGTTAATGTAAAATAAATAGAAAATTACAATAAAAATAAAAAACGCATCAAATTATAATTTGCTGAAACAACGATAAAAATCAAATTAATAATTTTATTTCTTTTGTGTTTAGAATAATTAACTTCCTCAGTTATAGCTATTATTAAATATATATATATATATATATATATATATATATATATATATATATATATATATATATATATAATATAATAATGAATATATTTTTTCGTACTTATACCCTACTCTTTTGCTACTTATACCCTATATGTAATATAAATATATAATATTATAACCTAAAAAAATACTATCACGAATACGTATATATATATATATATATATATATATATATATATATATATATATATATATATGTATATATATATATATATATATATATATATATATATAAACTAAGTAATTCACGTTATGTATAATATTACAAATAAAATTTTTATTTCCTGGGTAATCCGGATCATGTATTTGATTTCTCTCTATTACAGATCGATTTACGAGTTTATTAAGTAACAAAATGTTGATGCTGACACGTGTGAACTGTTATTGACGGGAGACAAAAAATTAAATGGGGCCGGTCGGTTTTTCTTTGGATCATAAACATCAAGAAATTTATAATTTTTTTATCCTTTACTAAACCATTATTGAAAACCACCTTGAAACTGCCAAAGCGACTCCACTCTTGAAATGTGATTCTATATATGATACCATCTGTCCACAACTGATATCACGTATGTCATACCCTATCTGCCTGTGTTTTCATGTATCCACATATGATATCACTTATATGCATGCGATTTCTTGTGAAAACTGTGTTTCAATGGCTGATAATTGTTTTTGTGAAAATTATATCAGTAAGAAATTTATTTTTAACTACTAATTAAATGTTCACTTATGGTTAAACTCCATGCAGCGTTGTCTCTCTTAATTAATTAACCCTTCTATAACACTTTATAATTAACAAAATTTATAGATGAAGATCATTATCTTCTTCTATAAATTTTGTAAAATGTCAGGGGACGCGGTTGTATTCTGCTACGAGGTTGCGGTGCTCGTTAAAGTGGGGAAACCAACCTTTCCATCCACCCTAGTGTCCGAGTCGCCGAATGGTAGCATACGACCACCACCTCCCGACCTAATATGACTTTTTCCTGGCCCAGTTATGTGTGTGCAAATAACTACCGCGTGGTAGTCTGAGCAGTCTATCAAAGGTGATCTACCACTCTTGAATCCGTGACGTGCTCTGCTCATGCCCATGGTAAACTGGGGTGTCCGTGCACTGGTTAGTGGCGTTAAAGAATGAGCATCGTAAGGTTAATATACGGCCTATGCTAGTCTAGAGCCCCACATAACTCGATCCGAGTCGTCATTCAGACAGGTATCAGTTAAGAATTAATACAAATTTCGTTTAGCGTTATAACTGCATGTTCTTTATCTTTAATGATACGCTATCTATGTAAGATGATTATTATTACTAATTTAATATTACTCTGGCATACTTAATGTCATGTCGTGTCTCACTTTATGAATATATATATATTTTTCTGTCAACATTTGGTAAAGAAATTTCATTAAAAATTATATTAAAACACAGCAAGTTAGTGCAGTTCAGTTAAGTCCTTTATATATGACGCTCCGAGCGTGCCAGTAGAATACAAATCATTTGTTGCAATGCAAGGGAGAAGACATAGAGGAGATAGATCCAAAGCATGTTTAAATAAATGTATTGTTTTCAGAAGTGGGTAAGATTGCTAATTTTCCAACAAAAATTGGCAACAAAGTATCAAACTAAAACATTATTATATTGATTATAATTCATAGTCTCTTATACAGTGCCGTCCACAATCAGTTTAAATGAATAAACACTACTTAAATCGAGTGCGTCAAAAAGCAGTTGATGAAGCAAACTCTTTTATTAATATTGTTGGGGTAGTTTTAATTAAATTATAGGATATGGTTAGGCTATTTAGCTATTTTTCAAATTTATAATGGCTCCAAGGTCTAAATTAATTGTAGAAGAATTTCAGTGCTAATTACATCATCAGAATGCGAGTTACAGATTCTAATATTTTAAAGGGACGAAGAAAGAACGGCATGTATGAAGAGGATAATGACTGTGGACGAAGTGAAAGAGATATGCAGGGACCATACCATACTCTCCGCGAGGGATAAAGCGTACTCTCCGCAAGGGATAAAGCGTGAAGCTAAAAAAGGAAGAAAGAATAAATATTGTTTGTCAATATATTAAAAGTTGTTGGATCAGGCAGAAATAGGTAAGTCGGGACTGAAAATAAGAGGAGTGGTACTATTCATGGATGATAGTACTGAAAGATTAGACATAAGCTTCTGTATGTCTAGAAATAATAAAATTGTCACAGTTTCATCTGGCCTTGTCGGTCTGCTGAACGGGAGCACCAAGAAAACAGCAATATGACGTAAATTATATTAGAAAAGTCTGTTCGGAAAGGGAGAAACTTCGTTTCGAAACAGGCAGGCTCTGGATCTCACGTACTGGGAAGTTGGTGAAAAGCAAGGTATCCACTATAGCGTCAATGTTGATTAACGGATTAAGGAAATCTGTAACGTGCTAACGTCTGACTGTGGATGAAGCCCTAATGAATCACTCTGGAGCGATAGTCTCGGCAGCTAGAATATCCAGAGCCGAAGAGTTACCATTAATCGGAGATGTGAACCAACTTACCTATATTGACCGGGACAAACTTTTCAAAATGATCTACCATAGCCCATCCCATGTAGCAAACATCAACCATTACCTATTATATGTACCCACAGAAACCCCATGGACGTTGCTTACGCCTTACAAGAAATATACTTTGGTATATAGTCCTACAGGGAAGTAATTCATTCCCATAGGAACAAAGCGGTAATTTCTTCTACCATAGCGATCACCTCCTTTGCGAGCATCACTGCCTGGCAGAAGACTCCGACCACGTCCCACGACCTCTCCACCATTGCACACAACGACATTTCACCCCTCGGAAATGTCGTTTGGCGCCGGTGGAAGGGGACGAGGCTGTGCAGGCATTGTAGAGGCACTTTTGGCCTTTCCCTTGCCCTTTCCTTTCTGTGATTTTGTTTGGTGGTTTCTGTGTCGGGTTAGCGATACAAGCAAGATGGATACGGTGGGCACCACCTCTGTACGCTTCATCGTGTCTTCCCGTTGTTTATCGGCCGCCGGAAAGACGCAATGAATCTACTGCAATACACGTGTTTAGTAACATGCCGACCTGCACCATTACTGCGCGCGCCATTTCATCCTATGTCCTTTCCTTTACGTCACCAGGTGACTGACGCACCACCCTGAATTGCTCCAAATCAGCTCTTATTTGCGCCATTTCTTTCCGTAACTTGGTTAACTCAGAGTGTGGAAGTACATTTGCCACCCGCAACTGATTCACTTCTTTATTGGCCGTCCTATTCACCAAGATTTCCACAGCTGCGTTGATGGCACCTGCAGCCTCCTTAAGGGCTTTAGTAAACGTGCCCTTAAGGTTGCCAGACTTGCTTGCCAATTTATTAATAAAGGCTAGACTATCCGTTATCTGGTTCTGAAGGTCTAAAACCAGGGGGCCATCAACTTTCTGCCTGGTCAACTCCCGTGAAATGTCCGAGAGCCCGGAATTTGCTCTGGACTGTTCTGTCCGGGTTATGCCAGCTAACTCCTCGCCCACTCGGAGTCGAAGCTCCTCGCGTCTGGCCTCTTTAACCTGCTCTGCTACCGCGGCAGGTCTAACTGCTTCTCCGCTATTGGGTGAGGGTTTTCCTCCACGCTTCACCCAAACAATTCTGACTTTCATCCTTTCAAATTCACCTTAACCTTCGGAGCCAGAATTGCTTTTTGCCGACCTTGATCTTTTACGGTTCTTTGTGAATTGTGCCTTTGTCAAAGTAGCTGAGCCGTTAGACGCCACGAACATGAAGCTCTCAGTCTCTGACTCGGAAGCTGCCCAGAATGGGCCCCATGACGACGTCAACAACAACACAGATCTCGATCTTCCACTTGTGCATTTTAAAATATCGAGCCTTTCCAACAAGATATGCGATTTCTGTAACATCGGATCTCCTACTCGTAGACACCACTACGTTCTCATAATTGTCTATTACAGACACCTCCACAACACCGTCTATCTCAGGCACTGCTCCAACACTGCCCATCTCAGTTCTCTCTTCCCCGCCTTTCTCGGGCCCCTTACCGTCAACATAACAGAACTTTTTGCGCCCAACATATCGAAGGGGCAACGTGCCGTAACACAGAGGGATTCTGCGTTCTGCTGGATCTCATTATACCCTCCTGGTACACCCTCAAGGTGGGTAACTTGTAATATTATCCTGGGGTAATTGTTTTGTATTCTGTACTGCCATGTTGTTATTTTGTTTTGCTTCTCTGTCTGGGTGTGCTCCACTAGGCCCTTTGGTTAACAAGCCACTGAAGGTGAGCCCACATCTACTGTTTTGGTCCGTGCCGGAAGTTCTCGGTCTACTCCCCCGCATGGGCGAGTGGTTATCGCCTATCCGCCAAACGTGACGCGCCCGGTAAGAGACTCGCCACTTCTCGGGGACTCTAATACAATATCTAACCTAACCTTAACCTAATAAAATCGTTTTAATAAAAAAAAGATGATATGCCTCTTACAAAACATATATTATATTATTTATTTTATCATAGTTATACTATTTTTATAGAGTAGCTTACACAAAAAATAGCGGAGAGAGAAAAAAAGGAACTAATTGAGACACAAGCCAGTTATAAAGTTCGATTAACTAATTTTACTATAATAAATATATAAATGATTATGCAGTTACGGATAGGTTAGATAGAATGTTTAATTGATCAATATGACAAAGCACAATTAAAATTGGAATTTTTAATCGATACAAATAATTTTAAATCTTCATATTATCAAACACTTTCAAAAAGGTCTAGATTTAATTTCTTCTAATTCTAAATTACTTTATTATGATAATGCGGACAGTTATGGAATAAGAAATAATAATCAAATTAATTTTCCTACTATAGATTTTTCTAAAATCAACAGTAACATTGTTAATGACAGTTGACTTGTTTTTAAAGACATGTTTACCAGATTTATAAATGTAGCAATTGATATATCGTATCGTCAGCCAATTGCAGTCCACTGCTGGACATAGGCCTCCCCAAGTTTGCGCCAAACATCCCGGTCCTCCGCAACCCTCATCCAGCCCGCTCCGGCAACCTTGCGTATGTCGTCAGTCCAGCGGGCCAGAGGGCGTCCTACACTACGTTTGCCAAGACGCGGTCTCCACTCCAGGACTCGTCTGCTCCAACGGCCATCGGTCCTGCGACAGACGTGACCGGCCCATTGCCACTTCAGCTTACTGATTTTGCGAGCTACGTCGGTTACTTTAGTTCTCTCACGGATAACCTCATTCCTGATTTTATCCTTGAGAGAGACCCCGAGCATAGCTCGCTCCATAGCTCGCTGAGCGACTTTAAATCTGTGGACCAGCCCTACTGTCAGTGTCCACGTCTCGGCAGCGTATGTCATTACAGGTAGCAATTGATAAAATGAACAAATTTCATGATCTTAGGTCCTTTTTGGAAGGTGCTGCTGTAATCATTCCATATGTTGATTATTCTGGTATTTTACTGTTCCATGGAAATTATTATGTGAAAAATTTAACACCCTGGGCAGCACACTGTGTGCAAATGTAAATATATTAAAAATGAAACTTAATTTGAAGTTTCTCCCTAGACAAGACAAATACTAAGTCTAATGTTACGTCACTCGCAGTGGAATTTACTAACGTTACTTTGTGAATGTAGGGTCAAATGTGGAATCTATTATATATATATATATATATATATATATATATATATATATATATATATATATATATATATATATATATGTATATACATATATAAAAATTTTTCATTTTAATTTCAAACTAGTTTAATTGGTGGGTTATTTGTAAGAATTACTTTTATAATTCGGTAAAATCATAAATTTTGGCATCCTGTGAATTGAGCGAAAACTCAGGCAGATCAAGGAATGAAATATAACTTATTGTTAATTTCAAGCGGGCGAAGTCGCGGGCAGGCCTCTAGTACGAAATATGTTAATGACCGCGTAACAACGTATACGGATGTCATTTTCAACAAAGTAAATTTAAATAGTGAGAATATTCAATTAGAGACCCGTTTATCATTGATTACCAAAAATTATGAGACTTCAAATATATATTTTATGAATAAATTTTTTTTTCTGCACTTCTTCTTCTTCCTTAAAATTATAATAATCATAATCATATTCATATTTATTATTCATTAATTTATTATAATTATTTCATAGTACAATACATTAAATTATGTTATATTACAATTTACATGAGGCCGGTCGTGCCAGTGGGACAGCGTTTAACTGTAAACGCGATCGGTTGTGGGTTCGATCCCACTCGGGGGAGTGATTATATTTAAATTATTTTCACTTCCTCGCTCTCGTAAAAGACAAAGACCGGCGTTGAGTTTCACCACCCAACACGCAATGTCTCGAATTCGGTGGAAAGCGAAGTACGGAGTGTCTTGACACTAGGTACTTTCTGCCTACCCTGCTATGCGGAATAAAAAGCGTGAAGCTAAAAAAAAAACAATTTACATGAGGCCGGCAGTAGCGGTGGGACAGCGTCTGACTGTAACCGCGAACGGTAGCAACTACCGTTCGAATCCTTCGAATCCCACTTTGGGTAGTGATGATATTTAAATTATTTTTACTTTCACGCTCTGGTATGTCAAAATGCGGCGTTGAGTTCCGCCACTCAACACGCAATGTCTTGAAAAACTGACGTTTTTATACATTAACTTTATTATATCATCTTAATACTTATATAATTATTTAATAGTACAGTTCATTGAATTATGTCATATTACAATTTAAATGAGGCCGGTAGTGGCGGTGGGACAACGTCGGACTGTAAACGCGATCGGTAGTTGCTTCCAATCCCACTCGGGGGATTCATTATATTGTAATTATTTTCACTTACACGCTCTGGTGAGACAAAGCGTGGCGTCGAGTTCCACCGATCAACACGTAATGTCTTGAATTCGGCGGAAAACGGAGTACGGAGTGTTTTGATACTAAGTACTTTCTGTCTTCCCTGCTATGTTGGATTAAAACGTGAAGCTAAACGTTAAAAAAGTTATTTATTTAATTTTACATAACAATACATCGTATTCAACAGTCACATTAAAGTCCATCTTAACCATATATAGCCGTAAAACCTTATAGCCATAAAACGATTTCTCGAAAATGCCAAATTTCATGTTCCTCTCTCCACATAATTTTCATTAACAAAAACCTAAAGCTTTTCTTAACGTATTAAAATACGGATTTCAATGATGCATTTTTTTTATTTATATATTTACGATTTCATTATTGACGATTTAAATTAATTTTAGATCTTTTTCATTACAAAATGAATTTAATTTTGAAAAATAACGAGCAAGGTTCGATCATTAGACGTCTTGTCATATGTAACAAACAGAGATTTTACAAAAGATATATATATATACATACATACATATATATATATATATATATATATATATATATATATATATATATATATATATATATATATATATATTTGTTATTTTCATACACATACCAAAATAATATTTTTTGCTTAACTCTCTGTCTGTTAAGCTGAACCGATTTTGATTCACTGATACAGATTGCTAATATACATATAGTACCTTATGTTACTTTTATGTTACCTTTATAAAATAAAAGATCAGGATCTTTATAAAATAAGGCGAGGTCGCGGGGAGAGCTTGTATAATAATTAAAAATTCTTACAATAACAAAACTTTAAACGAACTAAGATAAAATAAGAAAACTACAATACATAAATTACTTTCTGCCTCTAAGAACCATAGTAGAAATTACTATTATATTATATTGCTCCACATATGCGGGAAGCATAGCAAGTTCAGAAAAAAACTAGTGGCAAAACACTCCACCCTCCACTTTACGCCCGAAATCGACACATTAAGTGCAGATAACACTTAATGTGTCGATTTCCGGCGTAATTCAACGCTGCGGTGCTCTTTGTCTAATATAAACTAATTAAACAGTTTGCAGTCAGATGGTACCCCACAGCTCACTGATCACTTCTACAAATATATGTAATAAAAAAAGATTAAATATTTTATATATATATATATATATATATATATATATATATATATATATATATATATATATCGTTGCTAGTATAGAATTGGTCATGAATTACTAACTAAAGCGTATTGAAATAAATCCTTGAAGATCAAAAAAAGAGAAATTTTGAATATTTGCATTTGAAATATTATAAGTATTATCAGGAAATTGTATAAAAAATATCTAATTAGGTTCTAATTTTAAATGTTCAGATATTAATTTAATTTAATTTTGATCATTTATATTACAGATGGTCCATTTAAGGGTCAAGAAAGGCAGATCCAATGTTGACTTCCTCCCGAAAGCGAGACATATATGTATACATATTACGTGTATAAAAATAAGTGTTTAAAACTGTTTCTACTTTTTATCCTCAAGTTTAAGAGGTTGATTGGCCTTTATTGTCTAGACTAAGCACAGCGTTCTGTTCCGCATCTGTTGTTAATAAGTTGTTAAACTCAACAAGTGTGATATAAAACATAGAATAAAATCTTAAACATTACATTAGGAATAAATACAGGAATAAGTAGTAAGAATCAATCAATCATACTTGTAATGAAATAATAATTATCTATTATATAATTATTTGCAAACACGCAAGATTTATGTGTTGAGAAATTATACAACTAGCATTATCCTTGGAATTGTTCGCTTATCATTTTATATAGATATATATATATATATATATATATATATATATATATATATATATATATATATATATATATATATATATATATATATATTACTTCGTTCTCCACTTATCACACGAATTCAAGACATTGCGTATTCAAAAGTGTCATTGACTGACCAATTTTATCTTATAAAAATGAGAATAAAAAATAATTTATATATTTGAATCTCGAAATATAATATTTAAAATTTGTATAACATATACATATATAACATAGATAACAATCTATGAAGAATGCCAAATAAAGATAGCATTAAACGGGAATTGTTTCCAAACATCAATGTGAGCCGAAGAAGAACTTGTCCGATAATAGATTATAAAACTTATATTGCCCTGTTACCGCACCTGACAGTGGCTTTTTATATATATCATTTCTAAATTCTTAAAATATTTTTAATGTTCATTATAACCTGATATATTCAAATTTATCTATGATAATCAACAGGTAGTCCAATTATACGTTCTTCATAATGAAAACAAATCTGAACAGAACATTTAAATTCAAATTATCGAAGGTAGTGTTCTAAGGCAAGGTTAGTGTTTTAATAGTTTACTAATTTTAAATATAAATATATATATATATATATATATATATATATATATATATATATATATCAAACTCGAAATTTTACACATGGTATAGAAATCGATACTACTTTTTGTGTATTACTAGATAGGTGAAATAAAAATCATTTAATTTTTGCCTTTCACCCCAGTAGACATCGCAGCAACGCCTAAACCAATATCTAAATCACTTCTACCACGATTAAAGCCAATACAACAAACAAACCGACAATTTCAAACTTAGAAATTTCAATATATATATAAATAAATCTTAGAAATCATTTCATTATTTATAATTAATAGAACGCGGACATGTTCATAGCTGTCATTGTAAAAATTATTTAACTGTATAACTCGATTGAGATAACCTATCTAATCATTATAGTTTCAAACACTGGAAGCTAAACATGTGGAAATTTGAATTTGAAGTGTAAAATAATATAATTTCAGAGAAATGACGATACATGTGATGATTCTCATATATGTTATTACGATAGTTTTAAATTATGGCAATTGTGTTATATATAAACTTAATGGTGAATATAGTTTTCATTTTCTAACCAATTAGATAATAAATGGAGTTTGTATTATAAAGTAGCTTTACATTGTTTTATTTGAATTAGAAATTAATATAGAAAAAAATGTATACTCGCGTGATTCTAAAAGTACAGCGTCTGGAATTCTGGTAAAAAATGAAGAACGCAGTACTTATACCGTAAATTTTGATTAAAAAAATCTTTAATTACAACTTGAAGCTTAATTACACATAACAGAATCAGAGGCAGCCTAGTGTCAAGACACTGTTGAATGTTATCTGTTCAAAATCAAAATTACGAGTTACGTGCCGAAATTAACGCCGCTTTTTGTCGGATCTGAGCGAAAAATTAATATAAATATGATTATTTTCTGACTGTGCTCATGTGCGGAAATAGCCTACTCCAGATTTATACTATGAAAATATATATTAGTATTAATATAAACACTAATAGCATCATCCCTCCAGCAGCTTAGTAAGTGGGAGAATACGCTGTGAATATTTTTTTTATTATAGTAAAAATTCTTATTCTTAAAATTAGAGAAAATAAACCAAGGTCCAACGAAAGAATTCTATCAGGTTATTTCTTAGAAAAAATAACTATTAGACTTTGTTTTGCTTTCCAGATTCTGAATACTCGCAAATGCCGCCAGTGTTTCATCTGGATGATTACGACCAATGCCTTATCAATCCAAAGGGAATTTATTGTACAGTTGATATCGACATTGTATCTGACATTCCTAGTGACCTCTTGACTATGATGAAAGTAAGTAAATTATATTGGTGATTGTATTATAACATGTTAAATTTATTATTATTGCTTTATTAAGATTATTATTTAAAAAATATTTTGTTTGCTCTGGTAAGACAGATCACGGCGGTAAATCCGCCGGTAAATCTGCAATATCTTGATTTTGTTACAACCCGCACGGTCGTTTGCCTTGCCTGTCCTATAAAAAAAATGCTTCATTTTTTCTATTATACCATTTCCATACATCTTATAGTTTAGCTTTGCTCTGTCTAAAATATCAGGTGTGGAGCACACCTGATATTTTAGACACTTTAATACCATTTTAACAGAAATGCTTATCAATTAGATGTTTTACTAGAACACTACATACCTATGTCTTATTGGTTCTTATTGTTTTAGAATTTTTTACCTCAACACAAAATGGTCATCAATATTAACATGTTTTTGTAAGGCGCCATGTACATGTCTTTTACCGTATTATCGGGCTTATAAATTTGCACATGATAGATTCCAGCCACTTTAATAGCATGAATGGCTACTTATATGGTACCTAAGGTTAATAACTTCAAAAAATCATTAGACATTTACAGAATGACAAAAAAAATTGAAAACATATTTTCACAGTCTATTACTATTTTTAAATCGCCCAAAAATTTTTAAATACCATCATTGTACGGACACACTTTTTTACCGTTTTATTAAAGTATAGATATGTATCATGTTTCTTTAGTCTACTTACAAAAATATCTCGTTGAGTTTTGTGAACAAGTAGCACAGCAATGCACACATAGACACACACAAACACACACACTTACAAACACATAGACACAGATATATATATAACGGAGTGTTATTCTATAAATTAACATGTAAATGGAAAACTGTTATTGGCTTTGTTTTTCGTAAATTGTTGTTTTTTATTTGATTTAGTTTGAATATCTTTTGTTTTCGCGATAAATAATTTCATCGAAAATAGCCGACAATCCAACTAGGGTCTTACATTCACACCACTTCGCTTTCAACTACCTTGCGTACACGGTAACGACATTAATAATACCATGCCTTCTTTCAAACTTGCCTTCTTTCAAACTTGCCTTTTTTCAGAACTATACAGCATACACAAGGAAACATTTTAATCATACTCAACTTCATCATGGTATATGCTTAACATATACATGTAAAGAATTCTATAGAGAGAATACAACACAGGACCTAAAATTAGTCCTTGAGGGATGCCTTAATGAAAGTCTTTGGAAAAATTATCACTTGAAATGCAAATTATCTAAAAGCATATATTGTAATAATGAAGAAATTTATGCAATAGATGTCAGTGATATATCTATGGGTATTTTTATAATTATTATATTAACACTTAATATTATAGGAAGCCTCTATGATATCATTTTAGTACAAGGAAATATTGACAAAGGCAGGTATCGAGCATAATTTTAATTAATATTTTATTTATTTACGAATTTATAAAGTAGTTTTGAATTCTATTACTAAATACATAATCTCCTAAAATGAGTTTCATTTAAATTCTTAGCTTCACGCTTTACGCCACTTATCAGTCTAGCCAGAGACTACGTACTAACAAAACCCTCTATTGGTTGGTCTTTGTCTTACCAGAGTGCAGAAATGAGAATAAAGGCTATATATAATTATTTCTCTATGCAAGAATCGAACCCATAACCAACGCCGTCCTACTATACTACGATGGCCTCTTCATGAGTTCTATTCAATAATACTAGTTTTTTCTACTTACCTGCATAAATAAATACTATAATAGAAAAAACAGTACAAAGGTAAAAATAATACAAAATGTAGTGGAGATAATAAATATTGTGTCAATTGACACAAAAATGAGTGATTCTGTTATTTATAATTTAATAAATTTATTTTGCTCCAGGCAACAAAATTTTATTATGTTTTTCAATTTCACATAACTACAAGAAACTAAATTCTTGTTATCAATTTGTGGAAAACAAAGAAAAACGTTTAAAAGGATTTCACGGTTTACGGTAAGCTTTATTTGGATCATTATTTTTTTATATATACTACTTACTTATATATTATAATACTACTTGAACCAGCGAAATTCACATTACTTTAGTAATAAATAACAAATAATCTACTGGAACCAACTTCATCTTTTCTTGTCAGTAATTTGCCTAAATCTCTGTAAGTACTGCACTGATTTTAATGAACTAACTTAAAATAACAAGAATTATCTTGATTTAAGTTTTAGTTTTTGAAAAAAACCGTGGAAAATACAAATATACACCTAACAAATTAAGCACATATGCTTGGAAGCCTAAATAGATCATCATACTATAATGACTTTTTTTTTTTTAGCTTCACGCTTTTATCCCGCATAGCAGGGTAGACAGAAAGTACCTAGCGTCAATACACTCCGTACTCGCTTTTCACCGAATTCGAGACATTGCGTTTTGAGTGGTGGAACTCAACACCGCACTTTATCTTTGACCAGAGCGAGTAGGTGAAATTAATTTGAATATAATCAATCCCCGAGTGAGGATCGAACCCACAACCGATCGCGTTTACTGTCAGACGCTGACCAACTGCGCCACGACCGACCTCAACAATATTACATATATACTAATCCAACTGATAACCTCCTTTTTTAAAATCTAAACAATGCTAACATTTATAATTACATCATAAATCTTTATTTACTTATCCTGTTCTTTACTGAGAATATATATATATATATATATATATATATATATATATATATATATATATATATATTCATCCAACTTTTACTCGTTCATGTGTATCACATGGCTAATTATATAATTACAATTACATAGAAATCTGTAAATGGCGGATATGACTGATGATTCTTTTAAAGGATTCTTTCTGCTTGCACGCAATGTCTCAAAATTACGTCACAGTTACTTCTTTCTTAGTTTACAGTAAATTTAATAAACATATTACATAAATATTTATTATTCACATAACTGGATTATAAATAACTCAGTGTAAAGGGACTCCGTTCTCCATATACCGCTTCAATTAGAGGAATTACGTGTTAATTTGCGGAACTGAACGCCACGGTAATTCTTGTTTACGCCTCCAAGTGGGAATCGAACCCAAACGATCGAATCAACAATATAAATAAGATATATTTGTGTGTACGTTAATGTATATATATTAATTCAAATGTTTTATTTCAGTACAATGACAATAATGTGCGTTATATATTGTCATTCAATGTTGCTTTTTGCTCTTTCTCCGGAAAATCCAAACCACGTTGAAATGGTTTGTATACAAATAAGTTACTTAAAAATAATATAAAAAAATATAATAATATTTTTTACGTTAATATAATATATTAATATATTTTTTTATATTTGTTGTGAATAATATATAAATACTGAATAAATATAAATAATAAATATAAAATATATATTATATTTTATAATTTAGTAAACTATTTAGTTCTTGTCACACCTTGTACTGAGACTGAATTGCAACTTCAATACATTTTTCTTTACAACTTAATGATTATATAAATTAAAAATTATTTTTTTAAACAGGCTTATTTCAGTACGGTAAAAATAATAAAATATACATTTTATTCAAATATCTTTATATAATACAAATATATACGACTGTATTTAGTGTGTTACTTAAATTAAGTCTTACAGCCTGTCTAATAAATATGATGAGGCTTTCGTGGTGTGGTAGGTCGGCGTCTTGTGAAAATATACTCGATCGCCGATTGGAAAAGTCATCGACTTTGATTATATTTCTCTGCTCGGGTAAGACAAAACGCGGTGTTATGTTTCGCCACTTACCACTTTATGTATCGACATCAGACAGAGAATGTTCTAACACAAGTTTATCTCTGATTACACCCTATGCTATGTAAGATAAAGCGTGAAGCCGAAATATAAATATTATTTAAAATCCTATAATGTACTAACAATATAAACATCAAAATAGTTCATTCTTTAATATGTTCTTTTAGGTTCACACTTTTATCCCGCATAGCAGGGTAGATAGAAAGTACTAGGTACTTTACTCCGTACTTCACTTTTCACCGAATTCGAGACATTGCGTATTGTGTGGTGGAATTTAACGCATTTTGTCTTACTAGAGCGGGAAAGTGAAAATAATTTTAAATATAATCACTTCCTCCCACAACCCATCGCGTTTACAGTCAGACGCTGTTCCACTGCGCCACGGCCGATTATAAATAAATTATTATTAAATAAATTATTTTCAGTTATACGACAATATTTTACATTTCATATTTCTGAACGGAACGATTGTTGTTCAAACATTCTTCATAATATCTGGATGTTTAATGGCATATAAGTTAAAAAGGTACGGTGAGACACATGAAATAAAATGGACTTTGATACCTAAAGCAATTGTCATGACATGGATAAAGTAAGTGAATATATATTAATGTAATAAATAAATAAACACAAAAGGCACTAAATCAATTTTGCCCTAAGAAAACCTGGGTAAAATACAATTCCCCTCCGCTACTGAGTACCAACCTGTAAGGGGCGGGTGTCCCAGTATTTTTATGGTAGGAGGTCATTCTACTTGCTAACATGTCAAAAACGTTCCGCCACATATCTGATGTTGTGTGTGATAGTGGTTATAACAGTTCTTGTTTTCGAAGCAACTATAATATATCCTCTCACTTCTATTCCAAGGCTGGCAACGCATACGTAAGGCCAATGTCGTGGATGTCCATGGGTGAAGGTGACCACTTACCAGGTGGCTCTTCTGCTCATATGCTCTAGATATTTTTTTTATTTAAAAAAACCCAATAAAGATTATTTTGCATTTAATATTTTAAATTTGTATCTCTAGTCAAATGTTTGTTTATTATAAAAAGTTTTCTTTTAGTTAGCAGAAGTTTGTAAAAATGTCTCTTACTATTAATAAACAATAAAAGTTATAACAAGCGTATAATGCAGCTTTATAAGACTGTCACGCATTGTTTAGTGATCAGAACGACTGTTTGCATTCATCATTCGTTCATCATCATCACCTTTACCACGACCAGCACCACCATGACCACCACTACCATGACCACTATCATTATCATCAGACGGAAGTGGTCCACTCCTGGACATAGGCCTTCCTTTAGCATGCCAGTGAAAACGGCTGCCGTCCCTTACTTTTATGAGTTTAAATGAAAATATTTTAAATGGAGTCTGTCTGTGACCACGGACTATTGTAAAATTTTTGATAGGTTACGTTTTTCATATATTTTCAAATACCAATATATATGCCTTTAAAATAGTTTTATTGAAATCATTTATATTTATTTATTATTATTCTGTTTATTTCTTTACTTGCTTAAATAATTTATTTAAGTATATTTAAACATTTTCAGATTGACACCGTCATACGCATTTGTATTAGCTTTAACGTGCACGTGGCTTCGACATGCCGGTTCCGGGCCATTTTGGCAGGTAATATAATTATATATTTCTTTAAATATAAGTTTATTTGGTACAATTTTTGCATTCGGTAAAAAAAATTCCAATGCTCCAAAAATGCTCCAATTTCTCCCTGATAACTTAACGCCGCACTTTGTCTTACTGTTCCAAGAATTATCGTAATGTTAATCGCTAATAAACGAAAATAGTAAATATAATAATCATTCCACTGAGAATCGAATCCTGAACTAAACAAACTCTGTATAGATAAAGAGCCTTTTGGAAGTCTCATTTCATTTCAGTCTTTTTATCCATTTTTTTTGTTTTTTTTTTGTTTATTTATTTATTTTTAACCTCACGCTTTTATCCCGAATAGCAGGGTAGGAAGACAGAAAGTACCTAGTGTCAATACTTCACTTTCCACCTTATTCGAGACATTACGTGTTGAGTAGTGGAGCACAACGCCGCACTTTGTTTTGTTTAGAGGATGTAAAATAATTTAAATATAATCACTCCCCTGAGTGGGAATGGAACCCACAACCGATCGTGTTTACAGTCAGACGCTATCACACTGCGCTAAGACCGGCTCTCTTGAAATAGTATTTAAAATAGTGCTTATCGATTTTTTGTATGGCTTATTTCAGGTTGCTGTTACTAAGGAAGTAGAAGATTGCCGTGTCAACGGTTGGGCTAATATGTTATACATTAATAATTATTTGGATAACACTCAATGTATGGTGCAAACTTGGTAATTTTATTTCGACAATGTATTTGTAAGCTTTGTGAAGAATACGGAGTGTCTAGATACTAGGTATTTCTTGTCTCTCCTGCTATCCGGGATAAAAGCGCAAAAGAGTTACAAAAAACGTCCTTAGCGTTCCATAGATTCACCATGAAAATACGTATCGCATCGCAGAGAGAAGAGGTGGAATGTTAGATCATATGGAACCTAAGTTTAGGCTTGAGAGACCCTTTAAAATGGATATTAGCACTTAGCTCCACTCTTTAAGCCCCTCTCTCCTAACCCATTTGATCTGAAATAACCGTTGACACTTAATCATTTTCTAAGGTGGGAATCTAATGCCATCTCGTTTAAGGCCAGACGCTGTCCTGCGTCACGTTGATTCGAAATTATTATTATTCGATGGTTTTAATATTTGTTATTATTTATTTTTCTCTTTTTTTTATTTTATTTCCTTAACAATTTATTCACTTTAAATTCTCTATGAGGCCGCTCATGGCGCAGCGGGACAGCATCTGCCTGAAAACGCGATCGGTTGTGGATTCTATCTCCACTCGGAGTAATGATTATGTTTAAATTATTCTTAATTCCATACTTTGGTACAAAATGCGGCGTTAGGTTCCGCCACTAAAACGCAACGTCTCGGAATTGGTGGAAAGCGGAGTACGAAGTGTTTTGATACTTATTACATTATGTTTACCCTGCTATGCGAGATAAAAGCGTGAATCTAAAAAAAAACTTTATTAATCATTTTAGGTATCTGGGAGCTATAATGCAGTTATATATTATTGGCTATACTGCGTGTATTTTAGCAAAAGGAAGAATAAGACAAATGGTACTTGCTATTTTGTTCCTCTTTGGGATTTTAGCACCGGCTGTTCACACGTACTTACAAAACTTAGATGCTGTATTAATGGTTACTCCCGAGTAAGTTTATATAAGTAAATAAAAATAACGTAATATCTTTTACTATAAATGTATATATGTTTTGCAAATACACTAGTGGAGCTATATAGCGTTTGATTGTCAATTCATTTGTTATGTTGATTTTCATCCGAGAAAATGGTGCATACTTATATATAAAACTCTCTTCTTTTCTTTCTATAAATCTCTCTTCGTTTCTCCAGTTTTCCTGATAAAGAGCGGTGTTAAAATAGGGGTCAATCATAAATTGCGTCACACATTAATGGAAAGGGAGGGGGTCGGTAAAGTGTGACATTACTTGACAGAGGTGGTCTCACAAAAAGGACCAACTGTGACAAGGACTGGAGTTAGAGCAAGATATGAAGAAGTTTATATGACGTAATTTACATTGACCCCCGATGTCATTGACTGATAATCCAAGAATCGTGAATTACAATAATTCTATTTTGTCTATCCCATATAGTCCAGACAGGAAATTCCTCCACTACAAACAGTGTACACAAGCCGAGGTACGAGCCTCTCAGGAGGCACCCATGTGACACTGTGATTCTAAAATGACGATTTCCTCTCGAGGTCTCCAAGGTCAGAGCTCGTCTAGCTCGGCCTCCTCGAAGACCCGATGAGGCTATCAAGGCCAGTAGGGCCAATAGCATACTACACAATCGGAATAAAAATCTCTCCCACAAAATGCACATGTGTAAAATTTTCCGATTACGTTTTCGTAAATCGTTTGTTTATTTTACTTTCTTTTAGAACGGCAAGAACGTTTGAAACTAATCCTACGTTCAATAACGTATATAAAAGAGGTCATACAAATTTAGTTAATTTCGTTATGGGCTTGGCGCTTGGTTTCTTTATTTATGACGCTCAGAAACAAGAAATAGACATCGAAAAGTATAAGGTACCTATTGTAAACTACTTTTATATATATATATATATATATATATATATATATATATATATTGTAGATATTATGTCAACTATAGCTTTCTGTACTTGAGTACAATTGTACTCAATTTAAACTCAAAACTGAAAAAAAAATACCAGCGAAAGATTATTATTTTATTTTGATGTTAATGTGTGACATTGATTAGAGGCCTGTCGTGGCGCAGTGGGCAATCGTCTGACTGTAACGCGATCGGTTGTGAGTTCGATCCCCACTTGGGGGAGTGATTATGTTTAAAAATTATTTTCCTCGTTATGGCAAGACAAAGTGCGGCGTTGAATTTCACCACTCAATACTTCTTGACACTAGATACTTCCTATCTACGCTGCCATATGCGGGATAAAAGCGTGAAGCTAAAATAATAATAACAATTCAATATTTTCCAGAAATACCGTTACCTCTTCCTGTTAACCTTTCCAGCGATCATAGGCTCTATGTTCATAGGCAGTGTTTTCTACTTGGATGGTACAAACGCACCGATTTTGATAAAATCACTTTACGTCGCTTTGATTAAACCAATGTTTGGCGTCATAATTGTACTACTTATAGTTTCGATGGTTTTTAAAATTGATAGTAAGTATTTTACAACTGCTTTTTGGAATACTTCACGCTTGTTTGGAATACTTCACTAGATTATCTCTGACTACCCTGCTGTGCTTGATGCACAGCAGGGTAGTCAGAGATAATCTAGTGTCAAGACACTCCGCTAACTGCTTTCCACACAAAATCAAGACGCTGCGTGTTGAGTGGCGAACTTATTGCCACACTTTGTCTTACCAGAACGGAGAAAAGAAAACATTTTAAAATATTATTTATTTATTTATTTATTTATTTATTTTTAAACGAAATTCGGGAAAACATGCAAAAAAATAAAAAGAAAATTTGACACACGAAAAGGGTCTTTTAGTTAGTTAACCATTTATTATCTATTTAACATTCCCCCAGGTGGGAATCGAACTCACTACTAACAGCGTTTACAGTCGGCCACTTACACTTAGTATAATATTATTATTATGTTTTAAATTAATCTATTTTAACCGGATTAATCGCGTATATATTGGTCTACCTGTGACCACGGACTACTGTAAAATGTTCGAAACATCAGGTGTCCAAAATGTATTTTCGAATACCAAAATATACGCGATTAATCCGGTTAAAATTGTTTTATTTAAAATGTATAAAAATCAAAGATCTTATAATTATTATGTTTTATTTACTTATTTCAGATATTTACAGAAGCATCTTAGAATGGAATGGATGGAAAGTTCTATCGAAATTGAGTTATTGTGCATATTTAATACATATCTTTTTAGTCCGAGCAGCCGCTGGAAATAGCACTACCTTGATCCCAGTAAATAATTTTCGGATGGTGAGTTCATTTTTTTTAGGAGTTTCTATTGTTTTATTAAATATGGTTATAATTTGTTCATTTTTTTAAACTATCTAGTTTAATTATTTTAATTTATTATAAAGAGGAAACATTGCCAAGAAGCTAATTATTTATTTTATTTTCCCGACCTGCTATAGTATAGGTTAAATCTATAATTTACATATGTATGTAGTTACCCTTTGGGGCCAAAATTGACGCATTAAATACACGTTGCCTTAGTAACGTGTATTTATTACTGATTTTTTTAGTGTTACACTCATATCCCGTATAGCAGGGTAGACAGAAAGTGCGTAGTGTCAAGACACTCCGTACTTCGCTCGGCTTTCCACCGAATTCGAGACATTGCGTTTTGAGTGGTGGAACTCAACGCGGCACTTTGTCTTACCAGAGTGAGGAATTAGCAATATTTTTTAAGTATAATCACTCCCCCGAGAGGATCGAACCCACGACCGATCGCGTTTACAGCCAGACGCTGTCATACTGCGGACACGTCCGGCCTATTTGGTTTTCTACCCAATTTTATAAATATAAATATTTTTCAGATTGAACTGGCCGTAACATTCATAGTGCTATCGTTTGTCTCAGCGGTACCCATTTGGCTGTTTATAGACGCACCTCTGACCGAGTTCCTGAAAATGTTTTTTTTTTTTAAGAAAGAAAAAGATACTAGAGAAAATACAACTATATAAACAGCTTCACTTTTTATCTCCCATATCACATTAGTCAGAAAAAACCTAGTGTCAAAACACTCCGTTTACTGTTTTCTTCCCGTAATCGGGACATTGCGTTGCGTATTGAATGGCGGGCACAAGGCTACGCTCTGTTTTGCTTTGTAGAACAAAGAAATGAAAAGAAATTTAAAATATAATCATTACTCAGAGTAGGAATCCAACCTACACACAATCGCATACACAGTCCCCCACCGTGCCACGATAGTCTTTGTATAATATTAGAACTTTCAATATATATATATATATATATATATATATATATATATATATATATATATATATATATATATATATATATATATATATATATATATATATATATAATTAAGCTAAAATAATAAAATACTTTAAATTTTATTTTATACTTTTATTTTTTTAAAAAAAACAAGTCTTTCTTGGTATATCTATAGTTCATACATTTTTACCCTTAAACATACTTAAACTACTGTTTTTATACAGAATGTTAATTTATATGAAAGCGACCAAAAATATTTAATATTATTGCACAATTGTCAATAAAATTGCACAAAAATATTGAGCGTATCAATTCATTCCAGATGACAAAATATGACTTTCATAAAAACACTTTTTTATACATTTGTTAAATTTAAATTTTTATTTTCGTATTGTTAGATATTGTATAAAAATTTGAACTAACCTTTGGAAAGCGTTTTAGGCTTACATGTTTATAATTTTTTAATATTTTAAGCATTTCGAAAATTTTCAATACAATACTAGGCACAATAAAATTACGCGCTCGATAACGAGTATCGAATTCTATACAAAAGTCATATTTCGCGTATACATATAAACCTTAACGAATTTTTGTACAAATGAGGCTCTCTGCACAGTACAGGTAAAAAAAAATATATAGATTTCCTAAGCAAAATACATTACAATGGAATTTGTTTTAATAAAACTATTTTAACTCAAATTGTCTCTACCATTTACATCTTTTCTATACATCAAGTTTTCTAAAATGCATTTTCGAATATCAAAGTACACGAGGTGGAAATAATTCCAATTAAAACGTAATATAACAATATATAAGCAGTTTTTAATCGAAAAATTAAGTTTATATAAAAAAAAATTCTGACTCCATTTTTAATTTTGGTTTTATATTTAGTTCCAGTACCCATAATCTATGCAACACAGATAATGAAAATGACCAGATTGTAAAAAGATCATAGCCAGCAGTTATACTAAAGATATTTCACAAGTGGTATATTTCAATGATATTATGAGAATAATATATTGACAGCCTCATACATTTAGTGACAACCTCACCTTTACCTAAAACGCCAATCTAGATCCCACTAAGGTACTTATATTAGAAAATCACATTATTCATTTAATATCGCACATCTATATAGGGTGTTCATATTTGTTCAAATAATATATAAGGTATATCGATAATGTTGAGGATGTGGTAAAACATATATAAAAGTAAACATATATAGAGTGTTCACATTTGTTCAAATAATATATAACGTATATCGATAATGTTCAGGATGTGGTAAAATATTATATATAAAAGTAAATTAATTTGTAGTGAAAACTTGGTAATATATAATTATTGTATCTTTTTATCAAGTGTTGAGTTAATGTACGTACATACATAATGTTTTATTGACTTTACATACAACAACAAAAGTTATCTCGAAAAATGTTTAGTAAAAAAGCTAAAAAACTATAAGTAAGGTAAGGTATATGTATATGAATAATGAAGCTTTAATTAAGAAAAGCGGTCAGAATTTATTAGTTCTTCCAATTAATAAATCTCAGATTGGACAAAAAATACTTATAAAGGTGTATTATAATATTTAGAATTAAAATTTCTGAATATATTACAAATAACTATGAACTATAAAGAAATATATAAAATAAACTAGACAATAAACAGAAAGTACCCAGTGTCAAGACAACCCGTACTTCGATTTCCACCGAGTTCGCGACATTACGTGTTGGGTGGTGGAACTCAACGCCGCACTTTGTCTGACCAGAGAGAGGAAGTGAAAATAATTTTAAAATATAATCACTCCCCCGCGTGGGGGTCGAACCCACAACCGATCGCGTTAACAGTCAGACGCTGTCCCACTGTGCCACGCCCTAATAAATAAACATATTATTGTAATTTAGTCTGTCTTTAATGGGAAACGAAATATAAAGCTTTATATTGAATTATAAAGTTTTCACTACTGCTTTATATTGTTGATATAATATACTAAACTACGTGTTTTTCATAACTATATTTAGATTTTATATATAATATTAGATTTTAAATATGAATTTTCCATAAGTAAATTTAGATTCTACATTATTATATTTTGTGCGATATACTGTAAATTGTACCGTAATCTATTAAAAAAATTATATTTAAATAAATAACAGTAAAATATTCGCTAACAATCTTTCTTCGCTTCCGCCACTATTGTAGTTGCGTTTTGTTTTGTTTCGTGTCTACTGCTTTCAGTTTTAATGTAATTTCTTATGTAAAAATTACCAAACATGTAAAGGAATAGACCTGCATTGAGCGATAATAGGAAGTTAATGAACTTAGGATAATTACAATCACCGAACATAACACTAAAGTTGTGATAGAATATGATGCAGAATTGTATCTGTAAAGAAAACAAAAATAATTAAAAAAGAAACACTTAAAGAAAATTATATTAAATTAAATTTAATTAGATTGTGTTAATATTGAAAAAACCGTATAAAACTTTAAACGCAGCGCGGGATTCAAACTCGCGCCTATCGTAAAATGTCCAAACGCGTTGTTTGCTAAGCCATGCGTTCTACATTCGGCTTTGACAAGAATCCACTCCTAAATGTGGAATAGCTAAGTCATATATAGTAAAACAGATTGTCAATTTAACTTCTTATCACACGCCTTTTCCTGTATACTAGGTTAATCAGAGATCTTAGTGTCTAGACACTCAGTATTTTTGCATGTTGAAAGGTGGAATTCAACGCTTCACGTTTTTATCCCGCATAGCATTGTCGACAAAAAGTACCTAGTGTCAAGACACTCCGTAATTCGCTTGCCACCGGATTCGAGACATTGCGTGTTGATTGGTGGAACTCAACGCCGCACTTTGTCTATTACCAGAGCGAGGAAGTGAAAGTAATTTAATTATAATCACTCCCCCGAGTGGGGATTGAACCCACAACCGACCGCTTTTACTGTCAGACACTGTCCCACTGACTGGCGCTACAACTGGCCTCAATTTTTTTGTAAATATTTAAAATAACTTACCAATTGCATGGAAGTAAGGTGCTTCTTCCACCAAATGTATTTCTGATATTGAGGACCCAAGCCGGATATTAAGTAGTACGTGTACATTATTATGTGAATGAACGAGTTTATCACGCCCAGAAGAGTTCCATGTCCGCCTGGAAGTTGATATATTAATATAATAAAAAGATACTTTATTAATATACCTGGCTATTTAGATTATTAAAAAAATTGTAAATTTCTGATAATTTTGAGCCTGGACTTCAACTTATCTATCCTTAGTAAGTTAGAGGAAAAATATATGGTAACAAATTACTCTGTTCTATATTTTTCAGCAATTTTAACGACATTGTTTGGTATAAAACTTTTGTCTTTTATAAGAAGGGAAATAACTTAGTATGAGTATTAGTCAGTATATTAAGGGCGCCATGTGACCAATACCAAGTGGCTGCTTCCAGCTGACAACAAGGTAGTAAGATGAGAACCAAGTGTAATGACGCTTTGCTCGCGTATAGAATGGCAGAAATTAACGTTACGTTTGAGCATAGCAGTCTATAATCTCAGGGTCAGCCCCTATGAAAATCCCCCATGAAAATCTAATCCATAAACAGTTACAGTAAGACTCTGACATTATATATTTATATTAATATTAAGTTAATAATAATAATAAATACCCGGTAAGAATTTAGTGCCGATCCACGCGCAAATTGGCATCATAGTGTGATGGTATAAATGCAAGAACGTTATCTGTCTGTTCTTCTTGCGAAGAACGAAGAAGACCGTGTCGAGGAGTTCCACTATTTTAGCAAAGAAGTACCACCAGACTGCTGCCGCCATCTACATATAGAGAAGAATTAGGAAACTAGATTTCTTTGTCTTTATTTTTACCCTACTTGAAAGAAAGGAATTTATCATATTGTGTATAATTCATTTAGGATTCCGAGCACGTGTGCTTAATAATTATAATATTTATATGTTTGTTTGTACGTTTAACCACTAATTTATCTAAAACTAAATGTTATATCGAGATGATTCTTATGAATTAGATTTAAATATATTTCAACTCAGGCAACAAAAAGTACAAGCTTCATTAAAATATACCCAATTTCTTTAATTTTTTATAAATTAAATTATTATATTTTATTTTGGTATCCAAAAATTTAAAAAAAAATGGTGTTATTTTACATATATAGGACCTAATAGACATGGAAACTGTAGAAAATTACGTGTACAGTGTATGTCAAACTCGTAGCAGTTTGTGTAGCATTTGTTTTTAATTTAATGTATTTCTAACAGATTATTATAAAAAATATATTAATTATTATTTGCACTTCCTCTCCATATAGATTTTGTCAAATTTTTCGTAAAAAGTTATCGAAAGATTTTTTCAACGTATTATTTTATTTTATATATACATATGTGAAAAAAACCTTACCCGATGTGCCTTAGGGTCATTTGAGTAGTCCACTGGTTGGCATGAGAAGTTATAGTCATTCCACCAGCCCGCTACCAAACCCTGAAAAAATAAAGAGAAATTATATACCATATAGCAGGGTAGATAGAGACAACATAACGTCAAGACAACCCATTGATTGATTTACGTCCGAAAGCGACGAACTCAACGCCGTGTTTTGGCTTACCAGCGGGAAATGAGGAGATAAATTTTAGTGGAAATCGAACCCTTGAAACACGTTTTACAATCAGACGTTATACCACTGTGCCAAGTTGACCAGATATAAATAAATTAAAGTAGCCATGACGATTTACGAATTTCCAGCCATGGTAAAATATTTACTTTATTAGCTTCACACTATATCGCTTGCGTGGTAGCCAGAAAGTAAGGAGCACGAAACGCTATGGTCCCTCCATACATCTTTCGCCTCGTCCATAGTTTCTACATGCCCTTCAAGGGATCCTCATTTGTTTTACGTGACCTTACTCCGGTACCAACAATACTGTGATTTCTAAGTCAACCTCACATATAATTTAATACATAAAAAATAATTTTAGAAAACTCTTTACTCTCCATCCAATGTAATAATTAGAATATTAAAATTTATTAAAACAATTTGACAAATCCAAAGTTCATATTAAATATAAACATTCAATCTAAATACATAGAAAACGCAATCCCTACCTCGTATACCAGAAATATGCTCATCAGAATCTGCGATATGTTATATGCAATAATTGTGTTTTTCAACGAGTATGGTTTCCTATCCCTCATGTAGCGTGGGCCTACGGAGTTGCAGAAGTAGAGGTAGGTGGCCAGCAACGTGATAAGAGGCCCAGGACCTGACATCAACCACCAGTTCTCGGTCCGAGGATCTGAAGAGAAAAGTTTTTTTTTTAATTAATATATTTAATAACGTTACTAGAATAAATTAATTGTATATTAATTAAAAATATTACCAAATATTTTAAAACCGAACAGATATACAGTCCCCTGCTCTAGGATGGCCTAGAGTACAGTGTATACGTAATATATTAAAGAAACCGACATATTCATATATTCATGGTGTGTAGTATCGTAAAGTTAACAGACCAGGTATAAATAACATATGTATATATATATATATATATATATATATACATATGTTATTTTTATATATATATATATATATATATATATATGTGTGTGTGTGTGTGTGTGTGTGTTTACGGCAAATAATTGTAAGCCTACGTCTTAGTTGTCACACAGTCAAGCCTTTATATTTAATTCTACATATTAATAAATTAAATTAGTATGTTTTTCTTCTACGTATGACTTAGTTTTTATTTTCAAAACAAAAAAAATTAGACAATCGCCTGATATTTTAATTTGAGCAATTTCACATATATTGATATTGTTGACATTTAATATATAAAAAAATAGTTTACTAGTTTCTTTGATATGCGCTTAAAAAAAACAAAAATAGAAGCAGACTTCTATCTATTCTATCTATCTATAGATGGTAATATAAGCCAAATTTTTATTTATATGAAAATTAACATTTTCGTTAAAAACATAAGCCTACCATTAATATAAAGATTATTATAATTAAATATTAATAATAAAATATATTATATTACTAAAATATATTATTATTAATAAAATATACGTTTAGTATAACGATTAAAATGATTATGTCTGTGGATATTTATTTATATATATTATTTAAAATAATATGGACTAATTTACATCAGCTTTCTGCCAATAGAAATATCGTCAATATATATATATATATATATATATATATATATATATATATATATATATATGTGTGTAATTTATTTTGTTAGTGAAAAATTTAAATTTCGGATATATAAGGCATAGAACATAAAAATTAAACCTAATTAACTAAATAAATTATACAGATTTTTCAATATTTTTTTAAATATTATTCATATATTAAGTAAAGGATTCGTGTTTATTGAGCACCGAGATACATCGAAATATTATTATATTAAAATTATAAAATATATTTTTTTTTAAAAGATCGATCGAAAGATTATAATGGGTCGGGTTCGAATCCCGCTGCGTTCAAATTTTTATAGGTTTTTCAAAAATGTTTTCTAATTCTTAATGTGGAATAACACTTTAAAAATAGTAAATATTTAATTATATAAATATAACCTACAAGAAATAAAAATAAATATATATTTTTTTTGCTTTATAATAATTTATTCAACGCTTGTATGGCTTATATATAATCACACAGTTTATATGCGTCGCTGAGTTATTGAACGATAATATTATTTGTTAGAAACGTGATAATTGTATGAGCGTAGTACAACTTTTGTCATGGTCTGTATTGAGAATACGTTGATGTTTTGATATGTTTTTGTAAGTAAACTAAAAAAACTATATTTCCGCTTTGATACGACAAAGCGCAGCGTTAAGGTCCGCCAAGTAACGCAAGTCTCGAATTCTTGACATCATGTAATCCCTAACTAACAAGCCTTGTGGGATAAAACTGCTTTTTTGAATGAATTTAATATATATAAGGCATATTTTGTCATATTATAATTTTTGTCATATTTAAATTATAATATATAGGTTTGATTACTAAGGACATCCAAGCACAGTGAAATAGCGTCCGACTATAAAAGCAATTGGTTGCAGGTTCAATTCCCACTAGGTGGATCGATTATATTTAAATTTATTTCAATTTCTACGTTCGGTTAAGGACAAAGCGTGGCGTTGAGTACACCGCTCAACAGTCAATGAAGTGTTTTGACACTAAGCTGTCTCCGACTACCCTACTATGGTTACTCAACACGTAATGTAACACGTAATGAATTCGGTGGAAAGCGAAGTACGGAGTGTCTTGACACTAGGTGCTTTCTGTCTACTAATACAAAACGCGGTCAGACAATGTTTTGATACAACATTTCCACTAAATCCTCGATATTATAAAAATATCTAAATCTATTAATATGAGGAAAAAAAAGCAAAGAAAACAGTTGCAATACTAAATGGTTAATATGAATCAGTCACAGCTATGGCCGCGCCTCTCTCTATACGAAATAATTGAAAAGAAGAATGATTCAGGTCGTACAATAGTCGTGTTAAGAAACTTTATGATGTTTGGTGTGAAGCAAGCTTTTGTGGTGGACTAAAGAAATAAAAAATAATTACCACTCAAGTTAAATTGAGTTTTCGTGACGTTAAAAAAATGGTAAACTTAATAATCGTTTTAAACAACAAACTATTTAGTAATAATTTTTAAGAGTATACAGTACGGGTTATAGAGGAGTTCAGTGCAGTTAAAAGGGGCCTTTTAAACTACGCATTAACCCTCGCCTCCCAAGAAAACAACTCTGATTCATATAACAAAATAGAAATAAACAAAATAAATTTTTAACTATCTTTCTGTCGCGCCTCTAAAATCGGGAGAGCGATGGAAGTGAAGTGGTAGAGAAATAGAACACTAGCCTCCACTGTCCGAGCCAAAGAATAAGGTTGAGACGGAGGACTCTATATATATATACATATATATATATATATATATATATATATATATATATATATATATATATATATACATAAGTTGATTCAATTCCCGCATAGCAGGGTGGTGGTTAGAGACAACCTAGTGTCAAGATATTCCGTTGACTGCTTTCCGCCCGTTGACTCAACGCCGCGCTATGTCGCAATGAAAATTACTTTAAAATATAATCGTTTCTCCGAGTGGGAATTGAACCCACAAACAACCGCACTTACTGTTCCACTGCTTTATTGTGTGTATGTTAGTTTTACGCTTTTACGGTTGTTGGTTCGATTTCTACTTAGGGGAATGATTATATTTAAATTATTTTTACTTCCTCTTACTGGTAAGCCAAAGTGCGGCGATGAGTCCCACCACCCAATATGTAATGTCTCGAATTCAATAGAAAGCTAAATACGGAGTGTCTTGACACTAAGTACCTTCTGTCTAGACTGTTATACGGAATGTAGGTATACTTATATCAATATGTATATGTTGAATATTTTTTTAAACTTACCGCTATTCCTCTCCATAAATCTTTTGTATGAGTCTACGATCGACATATTGTAGCTAGACACTGCACCTAGAAACAAAAGAAAGTTTATTAAATATATTTCATATTAACTCAACACTACTGCGTTAACACAATAGCTAAAGGTAAGAATCCCATTGAAAATTATTTTGATTTCTTGGCTCTTGTTAGACAAAGCACGGCGTTGAGTTCCACACACAACGCGCAATGTATATAAAAATTAGATTCCAATAAAGAATAATTTTTATTTCTTTGCTTGGGTAAAACAAAGCGCGATGTTGAGTTTGCCATACAATACGAAATATCTCGATTTCGGGTGAAAAGCTCTCAACGGAGTGTCTTGCTACACTAGGTTGTCTCTAACTACCCTGCCAAGTGAAAAAAAGCACAAAGTCGCTTTATTATTTAAATATATATTTACATTAGTAATTACGTCAAAAATGTTGTAATGACTTAAATACTTTTTGCAATTATAATATTTACTTTTAATTTATATAACGTCTATAATTTAGTTACATTGCAATTCTATCGCTAATGTTCACATAATGTCTAATTTCGAAACATGATGCGTAATATCTTATACAACACAAACTAAAACACTGGTCGATATTGGTTTTTTTAGGTTCACGCTTTATCCCTTGCGGGGTAGGTAGAGAGTACGGAGCGCCAAACGCTACGGTCCCTGCTTACCTCTTTCGCCTCGATATTGAATCACTTAAACAAATATAAATAAAGAAAGACAGTTCGTGAATTATGAATAATAAATACAACATTTTAAATTATAATTTTGTATACTAAAACAGATTCAAACTCACGACCAATATCGATTAAAAAAACAATTGACAACAGAACCGGGAGGGTGCGTTTTTCCGTTAAACAATAAAAATTTTTTTATAAAGAAAAAAATAATGCAGCTGGACGCTTTTTCCCGTATAGGTGTTTAATCAGACAGAACCTAGCGTTAAGCTACTCCGTTCTCTGTATATTGTCCGAAATCAAAATTGAGTGGCGATATTTAACGCCGCGCCTTATCTTACCAAAGCAGAGAACGCCGTTCTATTATAAGTTGTATATAATAATAATAACGATATACTTAACAAAAAAATCGTTTAAAAATCATTTGAATATTAAAAAACATTTTTTTACTCACTTCGAGGGTCTATCTAGGCTACCGAGTCAAGGACGACGCGCGGCCGTGAAAGCGGGTTCAAGGTACAACTGGCACAAAAGGCGAACAGACACTGTGCTGTTGCGAACTTAATTAATATTTAAGTATTTTTTTTTATATTGCGTAAAAGTAATTATCCTTCAGATGAGTAAACTTTCTATTTTACCCAATAACGTATTAATATAAATAATAAATAATTAATATACATTTATTTAACGATTGTCGCCGTTAAATATGATGTTGTGATTCATATTGTGAGAACGTTTGCAATGATTTTACATACTAATGTAATGGCTTTGTTTAATAAATTTAATTCTTAAAATTATCAATTAGTATATAAGTAATTAAATAATTTCGCGTAACGCGTAACTTTCTAGTTTAGGAGGGCGAAGATTTTCGGTGCTAAGTCGCGGGTTTAAGTTCCGCAAATTAATACACAATGTCTCAAATTCGGGTGAAATGCAGTGAACGCAGTGTCTTGACACTACGTTTTCCTATGACTACCCTACTGTGAGAGAAATATAAATAGATTTCAATAAGAAATATTATTAATTACATCGGTATAACAAACAGCTACACGCTTTATCCCGCATAAAAAAGTTAGAGAGAGATAACGTAGTGTCAAGAATCTCCGCTGACTCCTCCGAACTTAACGCCGCACTTTGTCTTACCAGAGCGGTGCATTTTTGCTTCATTTACATTTTAGCTTCTCACTTTCATTTGGTAGACAAAAAGCACCTAGTGTCAAGACACTCCGTACTAGGCTTTCCGCCGGATTCCATACATTGCGTATTGAGTAGTGGAACTTAACGCCTCTCTTTATCTTACCAGACTGAGAAAATGAAGATAAATTTTAAATTTCCAATTTCCTTGAGTGGGAATAAAATCCACAAGTAATCGCGTGTCCGTCAGATGCTGTCCCACAGCGCAACGATAGCCTGCTATAAGGGACTTTATATATTATTCAAACAGTAACACTCGAATCTAGAAAAATATATTTAAATAACAACCTGCTACCCAAAAATTCAATGTTTACTAAAATGGGAAGTAAAAAAAACACAATATTAACTTAGCATATGTATGGAAAATCCGATTTCGCAACTCAAAATCAATATATAAAGATGTGTTAAAAGAATTAGCAGCTTTGCTATATACATCTACGTCGTAAATTTTGTCATTGTCCCTGTATTATAGTAAACACGTTAATCGTTGGTTCGATTCCTTGTTAGGGTAAAATAATAATTGTATAGATATTTTCATTTACCCACTATGATTAGACACAGCGCGGCGTTTAGTTCCGACAGTTCAATAATGTTTTAAAATAGAGCGAAAAGCGAAAGAACAGGAGTCTAAAAAGATTCTCTTTGTCTAGCTTATTACAAAAGGAAACGGAAGTAATGAAAATAAATAATGTCTTGATCTAGACTAAAACTAATAATTATTTTACAGCATTTGGGTAAATATTATTTATTAACAGTTTATCCCGCATAGCAGCGTAGTCAGAGACAACCCAGTGTCAAGACACTTCGTTGACTGCTTACCGGCAGAAATCAAGATATTGAGTGGTGAAAGAAACGCCGCGCTTTATCTACCAGGGCCGAGAAATTAAAATATTTTTAAATATAATAATTTCTCCGAGTGGGAATCGAATTCATAACCAATCGCGTTTACCGTCAAGACGCTACCCCACTGCGCCAGGGTGACTTTATTATTTTCCGTATCAAATGTGCAATAGATAATAATATTAGAATAATTTAACAATTTACATACTCAGCTGATGAATAAAAAATCACTTGGGCATTATTTAGACTTGAATCAGAGACAATCTAGTGTCAAAAACAACTGAATAGTCAAAACACTTTGTTACGCCTAAAATCCGAAAATATTGCGTGTTGAGTGGCGTAACTCAGCGCCGCACGTTGTCATCGTAATCGTTCTTTGAGTGGGAATCCAATCCAAGGATTGCACCTTTGCCTATCAACACCGCAAAATGTTCAAATTAACGGTATGTTAATATTATAATATAATTATAAAAAACAAAGTTTACTCAAACTTTTAAATAAACGAAAATATGAAAAAAAGATCTAAAATTCTTTTACTATTATAACTACACAATAGTAAACACTAGTTAACCAGTAGCCTTGAAGTGAACTTGAATAGCAATATGCAAATATACGATGTTTTACTTATTGTATGTATGTACTTTATGATTATATATCTAATATTCTAATGGATTACATGGTTATAATTTATGTTAAAAAATTTTTTTTCTTATATGTTGTTTTCCTCTAAATAAAATAGATAGAAAGAAATATGAGATGTCGTTAAAATCAATTGGATAATCCGTTTGGCGAAACTTAACGCTGTGCTTTGTCTTAGGAAAAAATATAACAAGCATTCGCCCGAGCGATGATCGATCGCATAATTTTCGCGTGTACTTAGAATTAAAATGAAACTTCTATAAAAAAGTAGTTTCAAGGCTTAAGTCCTGTTTATGGTTAACGGTAAGGCCAATGCTACTGGAGATATTTTTTTTATTGAAATAGGAAGGAAGCGAACAGGACGGCTACATGATAGTAGGTCACCTTCGCCTATGGACATCTACAGCAGTTGAATTGTGAATGTTTGGGAGATGGAAGTGAGAGGAGATGGTGTAGGCCTCGGCAACCATAACTGTTGGAACACTGTGAGGCAAAGGTTGAATGAGATTATAGAAAGCTGGCTTACATGAACACAATATCAGATATTTGACAGATCGTTTTAGTCATGATAGTGGATGACTAGCCAAAATACTAGAATACCCCAAAAACAGGAGATAATAATTGTATTTACATTATTTTTAATTTCTCTCTCTGGAAAGGGAAAGGGCGCCGTTGAGCTCCGCCATTCAGCATTTTCTTACTGGCTAAAACTTTATTGCTTTATTACATTCTTTTAAGGTGTATATTTAAAAAGTTAACAAAATATTTTATCAAACTATTCAAATAGGAATAATACTACCAAGTCCTGACTTTCAGGCTACAAGGCAATTCTGATGAGAAGGTGCATCTTCGTCCATCACCTATATTCATGTGTAACACTTAGTACTTTGAACATCCGCTTATAAGTTTGTTCCGCTTCTGAGTAGCTGATTATCAATTATATATAAATTAAAAATAAATAATAATAATAAGGAAAAAAAGGTACAGACTTAGTCTGCAGTAGTGCATTGTGGTGCATTAAATTTTATATAAATAAAATAAAATAAAAAGAAAACATCGGTTTATAAAAGAATCATGTAAAATCCTAACCATTTCTGCTTAATCACATCATAGCAATGTCACGACAATATCAAAATTGTAAGATATTAATACAATCTTATGGAGCCACAAACAAAAAACAATAAACAATCAATAGCGTGGTCTATTGAACTGAATAGAGAACACGCAATGACATTCGTCTCACGCTAAGTGTTCTGTGTCATCCTCTTTTCATTGTAGGGGAATGTGGAATTGATAATAATTGAAACCGTACAGCAGGATAGTCAGGGAGAACCTAGTGTCTAATACGTGTTACGTGGCAGAGCTTAACCCAGCGTTTTATTTTATCTGAATGGAGAAGTGAAATTCGTTTATATTCAGACATTGTTCCACCAGCAAAAATATATCGGAAAATAAATTTATTATATAAAACTGGCAACCTCGAGTAAAGTGTGTGACGCTTTCCCTATTCCTGAATCCTGAAAATAAATTAACACAAGATATACAATTTAAGAAAAATGTGGTTATCCTGGACATGGTAAAGACCTGGTATGACCTGGACATGGTAAAGACCTGGTATGACCTGGTTATGATGAAGCTGCATTTTTTATGAATATCGTATTGACCTTGGATTTGGACACGTGTCAATCAAATCAGAGGGTAAGAAGAGATCAAAATAGCGTTGAACTTTTTCTTGTATAATATAGTATTACAAACAAAATTATATATTATTAAAAAAATGATATAGATTGGAACCTATGCAAATAATTTATTCAATTAACATAAATAACATCTGTTCTTGGTCATGTGAGGTGTAAAAGACAGCAAATGTAAAAATCTTCCTACAGAGATGCTAATAACAATATTCAACAATCTTATAAAATAATATGTCATGGCTGCCATACCATCTTAGGATATGGATACACACGAGGTTATGCTCTTGTTTGGAATAAAAAAACAATGAATATAAATATAGTTATTTGACGAATAGGTCGGAGTCCTTAGAATCCGGATGACATGCACGGTTTTGATATATGTATAACAGTAAATGCCCGAATTATAATAAATCCTAAGTAGCTCAATAATTTTTAAAATTCCACAGTCATTTTAAAACTCCGAACCATATATCATAAATTAATTACTTCACGCTTTTAATAACATTCGATACGATTTAACATCTCTGGATCTATTTTTTAATTTTAAAATAAGTCACCTAAGTTATTTCTTATTATACAAGCTATCAACCAATTAAAGTTCCCTTAAAATCTACTGCGTCACAATGGCCTCGAAATAGTCATTTCAATATATTTGTTTGCATAACATCGGTTTCGCCAACATACAATTATATACAAAATCTTAAATATCATATCAAATCTTGAGAATGCTAGCTTTTCTAAAGAATCTAATAGGTTCTTTTTAATTGCAAGATCATGTTCAAAGTAAATTGCATTATTTAAATTCTCACGGCAATAATATAAAAAGTGTAGATTAAAAAAAACCTTTTAAAAAAATATGTTTCATGTGAATTATAGTACAAATTTCTGTACACGGTTTTGAACGGACTTATGGGGTAATGTTAACAATGATGGAAACGCCTATTGTTATATGCAGTGATAAATACGTATTATTATCAATTACGTTATTAAGGCAATATGTTACAATATTGACATTTCCATTGGAATATTAACTTTGAATTATTACGTATTTTTAAACGATATTTTAAGAAAAGGTGGTATTTAGCTTGATATGTATGGATATAATATTGTTGGAATTGAATAATATTTGATCCCAGTTAGTGTATGTTTGTGAGTATGTGTATTTGTCCATTTCTCTTAAACTAAAAGTCATATCGAGTTGATTTAAGTTACGTATACTTCAACTTAGAGTATTTCAACAAGTTTCATTAAAATCGGTCCAGTAGTAGCAGAGATATAGGTAAATTAGTTGTACAGTTATTGTAAAGTCAGTTTAATTTCTTATAAATTTAATTATCAACTTTTTCACGTATTTTTATATAAGAAGTAAATTATAACAACGTTATTTCTAAGAAATTTAAATATTTAGAAAAAAAAACACGCAATGTCTCGAATTCGGAGGATGCGGAGAACAGAGTGTCAAGGCACTCCGACACTAAGTACTTCCTCTCTACTCTGCTATGAGGGATATAAGCGGGAAACTAAAAAAAAGTTTATTATTCACGTTCTAATTATATAATATTGGATTAGAATATTAAAAATATGGACACCGCGAAACTTGTGTCAAAGAATTTTACAGTCTTTACTTCCCAAGATAATTTGTTCTCACCTCATACTATACATTGTTTATATACATTAATAATATTGAATTTTACAAAATGTAAGCTTATTTTATTTAATATTCTTTGAATAAAATAAAAAAAAAAGAAATAAATTTATTTCTTTTTTCAAATTCGAGACATTGCATATTGACTGATAGAATTCAACGCCGTGCTTTGTCTTACCAGAGCGAAGAAGTGAAAATAATTTAAATATAATCACTTCCCCGAGTAAGAATTGAACCCACAACCGATCGCGATCGATCAGACGCTGTCCAACCGCGCCACGACCGGTCCCATAAATATTATTAGATTTAAAATTTTCCTTTTATATATAAACTGAAATTGAAAAAAATGTATGTATTTTTAAGAGTATTCGTTTAAACGTAATTTCGTAAACATTCCAACGATCAAAAACAAATTCAACATATGGTCTTGTTATCGAGTAAAGAATGATCGTGACCTATACTTGGTTTCACAATTATCTGGTATATGATTCAACTGACTGCACTTTTAACTGAGATTTTGGGTTCTACTTTTACTTGTTATATTTGAGAGAAATGATTATATTTAAATAAATGTTTGTAAAATTAAATATAAAATCAAAAGGCAGCGTTAAGCTCCACCACTTAGCATGTATGACTCTGATGTATGTTAGCTGTATACGCGAAGATAATTTTTTGTTTGAAAGACAAAGTACAGCGTTAAGATCAGCAATTTATGTTAAATCAGCGGAACATCAAGAAGAAAGTATGTTAGCTATAAAAAAGGTTCTTAGTTTGGTTTTTACTGGTTTGTCTATATTAAAGAAGGTTTTTACCCAACTGCGTAACTCAAAGGTGGGTAAAGTTTAGTTCATTATTTTTTATGAACATCCATTGTGTTACAGGTTTTTTTTTTAGCTTCACGCTTTTATCCCGCATAGCAGGATAGGCAGAAAGTACCTTGTGTCAAGACACTCCGCACTTCGCTTTCCACCGAATTGGAGATATTGCGTATTGGGTGGTGGAACTCAACGCCGCTCTTTGTCTTTACCAGAGCGAGGAAGTGAAAATAATTTAAATATAATCACTCCCCCGAGTGGGGATCGAACCCACAACCGATCGCGTTTACAGTCAGACGCTGTCACACTACGCTACGACCGGCCTCAATACTATATTTATTATAAAATATTTTTAATAATATTTGTTCAAAAGAGAAAAGAGAATTAGATAAATTCAGTTTTATACCTAAGATCTAAATCTATATATAAATACATAATGCAAAATTTCTTTACCCTTTTACTAAAAAAAACGCGAATTGAGGTGTATGAAATTTGGCACAGTTATAACGTATATAGAAAAGGAGAGCATGTTCTTTAAACATTAGTTGTCACATACACCGTCACTGTTCACGTTAGGGTATTAAAAGAATTTGTAAACATAACAACTTTGAATTAATATTTACTTTTGTCGTACATTGAATGAAAAAATATATTCGTTTTAGCGAATATTTCCTCCGAAAGACGTAACACCGCCAGCCAGCTAATTTTCTTTAGATTTACGCTTTATCCTAAGTTTTATTTACGTATCTACTATCAAGACACCTCATACTCCGCTTTCCGTCGTATTGGAGATATTGTGTGTTGAGTTGCAGAACTCAATGCCGCGCCTTGCCTTACTAGAGCCAGATAATGAAAATAATCTAAATATAATCATCCCCTCGAATGGTATCGAACCCACAACCGTCTGACGTTATCCTACTGTGTCGCGACCGACCTTTTTTATTATATTAATTAATTATAATATATTATCATAATATACATATATATGTATGTACTACATGATTAAATTCTATTCTATGAAAATCATAATCAGTGTGTCTTAGCTGTAGATTCTCTTTGCACTCCCCATATAAGAAGTGAAGAAGAGTGGAATAAAAAAAATAATGTACCCATATATAGACTAATTGACGCGTAAAACAAGCGTTGCCTTGACAACGTGTATATCACTTTCTACAAAAGCAGAAGTCAAACACAGGGTAGTATATTGTGTAATATTTTATAAAACTATGTATTTTTTGTTTATTAAAAATGGGTTTAAATATTTTTTTTCACGTCCTCTATATAAATAAATAAAATTAGACTGTCTATTTGTAATGTTAAAGCATTTGCTTTTAACCTATGTATGCCATCACATGCCATGCTTGAAAAGGCATTTTTTTACCATACTTGTCTGTACGTCTGATTGTTCCGGCTAATCTCTGGAACCGCTAGACCTATTTTGACGGAACTTTCACTGGCAGACAGATGATTTCATAAGAAGTAACTGAGGCTACGTTTAAATAAGACTTATTAAATAAACATCCAGATATATTAAAACACACGCAAACAAAGTCGCAGGCTCATCTAGTATAATACAAAATATCTATCATGAACTAGCTTCTGTCCTTGCTACTACTGTAGTATTATATCATCGTTTTCTCTATTTAAACGTGTCAAAGACATACATATAATTAATTTCGCCAAAACGGTTTCAAATGAGTTGTATATTTAGACAGTGTCCTTTACACAGCCTTAATATATCCATGTAAGTAATCGTGAGCATATGGATCAGTTGTTAATGGTGGATATGAACTATGAGTGTGAGTTCAAATACCGTTTCTTTTAGTAAGTTAAAATATTGCAACACTATGACGCTTCCAGTCGTGGCGTAGTGGGACAGCGCCTGACTGTAAACGCGATCGGTTGTGGGTTCGATCCCCACTTGGAGAAATGATTATAATTAAATATTTTTTCTATTTTTTTAAAGTGTTATTCCACACTTAGGATTAGAAAACATTTTTGAAAAAACGTATAAAAATGTTTTCTAATTAAATAATTTTCATTTTCTCGCCCTGGTAAGTCAAAGCGCGGCGATGAGATCCACCACTCAACACGAAATGTCACGAATTCGGCGGAAAGCGGAGTACGGAATGTCTTGACACTAGGTTACTTCTTCTTAAAATTCTGATATTTTTGTAATTATAATACCATGCATAGAGAGTTTAGGGTCTCTATTTGTTCCGAACATTAATCTATAAATTGTTAAAATTTCGTAATGAATGATATTGAGATAAAAAATAACCAAAAATTTATATTGTATTTGATTAACTTCAGATGTATTCTGTTTTATTTGCACTATTATCAACTGTTCCAGCGACTTCATCCGCGTGGAATTTAACATCTCTGGATTTATCATTCTTAACTGAAAAAACCTAAATACACCTTATTACTTCCACCCATCATGTTAGCCCGTTAGCTTATCTTGTATAGCAGAGTAGACAGGAAGTACCTAGTGTCAAGACATTGTGTAATCCGCTTTCCACCGATTTCATCTACATTGTATATTGAATGGCTGAGTTCAACGCTGTGCTTTGTCTTACTAGAGTTAGGAAATGAAAATAACTTGAAATATAATCATTCACACGAGTTGGAACCCACAACCAATCGCGTTTACATCAGACACTGTCCCATTGAGTAATGACCCGCCTTATTACATCAGATATCTGCGAGTGAAATTCTCATCAAAATCAGTCCAACCATTCCAAAGTTACTCGGAACAAACAGACAAACAGATAAAATAATAAAAAAATATTATTTCGGTATATGTACCGTATATACATATATATGTATGTACTTATATATGCTTTTAGTAAATTTATATATTTTTATAAAAAATATTATTAACATTCATTGCACTTGGATTTGAATTGACGAATATTCACGAATTTAATTTCACGATTCCTTCGCCTTTACAACACTTAATTGCACCTATTAAAGTGAATTTAAAAGAATTGTATACAGATCGTGTTATTTACAAGGTCGTATTGGGAAAGTGGTTTGTGTAAAGATACAATTAATGTTACGCTCTTGGGCTGCTTGGTTAAAAGTGAACCTGTGTTGAACCAAATTTTTGTGGTTATTGTATAATTTATTCTATTACACGAACTCTATATAAATTGTTGCTAATGAGTTAATCTTCTGTATAATTTATATTACCTTAAAGTTTTATCTATATTCGTTCAGTAGTTTTTACCGACTTTCTTATAAGTATATTCATATGTATAGGCTTTTCTAATATTGTTGTTTTTGTAAGCAAAATGCGGCGACTTTTTTGAGTTGATTAAAATTCCCACAATAACATTGGTTTAGATAACATGTCGAGTTTTGTTTGTTGGATTTCGTATTTAGAAGCAAAAAACCGGATTCAACGTCTGTTATAATAATTATTTTTTTTATTAAAGACTATGATTATGTATTTCAACATTGTTCTAAGATTAAGGGCGGCGTTTATACCGCGTTAATACTAGACTGTGCTAACCTCACTTATAAGTAAACAATAATTTATTTTTATATAATAAGGCCTTCGTAGCACAGTGGAACAGCGTCTGATTGTAAACTCGAAACGAAAATCAAGGGTTCGATTCTCATTCGAAGAAATAATCATACTTAAAATTTATTTCCATTTCCAATGCTTTCTAACGGATAGATTCATTCAACATTGTGTTTTAACACTACGTCGTCTCTGACTACTCTGCTCTACGGAATAAAATTTAAAGCTATCAAAAAAAGTATTATGAACGTGTGCTTTATATTATTTTCTGAGACTTTAGGTCAAGGACAAGTGCTTATTACCACTATAATATTACGCCCGAGGCGTGCTTCAACTTGTAATTATTCTCACATTTGATTGTTTTGCGTACACCCAATAAATATAAATTCCTTCAATCATGCAAATTGTATTGATATATCACGATTCATGGTAATTTAAAAGATTTTGCAAGGACGATGTAGCAATGTTTGGCTTATGTGGGAGTATACAAGTATTATATACAAAAAGTAGTGTGTGAGACCGGTCGTGGTCAAGGGGGGAACGTGTGTAAACGCGATTGGTTTTGAGTTCGATCCTCACACGGGGATAAAACGCAGCGTTGAGCTCCACCACTCAATACGCAATGTTTTGAATTCGGTAGGAAGCAGTGTGTACAGAGTGCCTTGACACTGGGTATTTCCTGTTTACCCTGCTATGCGGGATAAAAGCGTGAAACTATGAAAGAAGTTAGCGTATGTATAGAGTAAATCGCCTGAATTTACAGTTGCATGTAGGTTAGACGCTCACTTGGTATTATGAATTTATTAAATTGTTACGTTTCTCGTCTTTAGTAAGACAAGGCCGCGCGGCGTTAAATTCCACCACTCAATCTCGTCGTGGTGATTTTGGATAGGAAATAGAGGACTATGTTTTGACACTAGGTACTTTGACAACCATGCCATGCGGTTAAAGCGTAAGCTATGAAAAAAAGAAGTATAACACAATTAGCTTTTATTTAAATTCTAATAAATTTGAATAACTTCGGACTGTCTGATTAATTTGAAATTAACACGTATTACGACTCCTAGTTCTAACAATATTGTTGTTTTTAATCCAGACATTGCGTGGTACAAATAGACACAAATAACGAACTCAACCCCGCACTTTGTCTCACCAGCGCGAAGAAATAAATATAGAAAAAAATATATAGTTTTCTTTATAATTATCTTTTCTTATGTATTAAGTATATTAACAATATACAAAATATTAAAACAGTTGACTACATTACTTGTTTCATTAACAAGTCACGGTTGAAATATAATTTGCTTAATAATTGGTTACATTATTAAATTATAACATATAATTTCCGCTTACTACATTAAGAAATCTTACCACAGAGTCGAAAATTTGTAGTTATTATATTACCGTGTGAAAGTTGATAAGCACCTTTTCTCTGTGAGGGAATGGGGTACTACAATTCCCCTTTTTTGGTGGGGTGGCGTTCCATCCCACTAATTTGGTGGTAGGAGGTTAATTCTCAGATTGGCTCGCAAACACAATGATGAAGAATGGATGACCTTCCCTAATTCGATCCATCCTTTCCTTCAAACTGAAGCTACTATACTATCTCCTCTTACTTTCATCCCAAGGATGGCAAAGTATCAAACGTTGTGGGTGTCCATGGGCGAAAATGACCATTTACCATTAGGCCTGTTTGCCTCCTTTTGTAAAAAGACACCTGACTGTGCACACGACGGGTGTGGGTTCGATCTTCACTCTCAAGAATATAAAGCAGCTTAAATGTTATCCGGCATAGCAGGATAGGCCTACATAACCTAGAGTCAAGACAATTTCGTTTTCCATTTTGCACCATAATTCAAGACATAATTTATCATAAGCAGAGTGTCTGGACACTAAATCCTCTCGACTTGCCCACAGAATAGAGGAGCCATGAATCCTAAAGGGTACTTATTTTTTATAAGGCGATAGGCAATAGAATGGTTGCGTCATCGAACAAGTGTGTGGGGTAATGTTGTGATTTCAATACAATCTGTTTATGTTATATACATATACATACATACATGCATATGTTTGTACGTTTATATTTCTATTACGAAAGTAAACCTTGCATTAAATACATTGTTAAAAAGGGCACACGTAGTTTAAATGTAAATCTTAGACTATTGTTTTTTTATATAAAAGTTCTTTTTTTTTCTTTATATTGCATTATTAATTTTTAATAGATCAGTGTAGGCGGAAAGTACCCAGTGTCAAGACACTCCGTACTTCGCTTTCCACCGAATTCGAGACATTGCGTGTTGAGTGGTGAAAATCGACGCCGCACTTTGTCTTACCAGAGCGAGGAAATGAAAATTATATATTTATTTAGATTTAGATAAATATAATTAATTATTTATTATTATTAGTTTCACGCTTTTATCTCACACAGCAGGGTAGACAGGAATTGCCTAGTGTCAAGACACTCCGTTGCTTTCATTCTCATCATTCTTCCTAATGGGAGTCGAACCCGCAACCGATCGCGTTTACAGTCTTCGACCTTCAATTATGTACTTAACTTACGAAAATCAGTTACCGAAATTTATATAAGTATTTGATAATATATCAACATAATTATGATATATCTATTTGATTTGAGATTTGAGATTGTTATGGGCAATAATCTGCATATAAAATGTATATATCTACATGAGAAGAAAAATGGTATATCTGGTAAAAGATGTTGGGAAAGACCTCAGTTGACCTTACACAAACACAGTATCGATGATAATGGAAGATGGTCATGTATGAAGACCCCCCGTAAGGCATGTATGAAGAGCTTAATGACTGTGGACGAGGCAAAAAGAGGTATGCAGGGACGGTAGCGTTTGGCGCTCCGTCCTTTCTTTCTACCCCGCAAGGAATAAAGACTGAAGATAAAGAAAAAAAGAAATATATTTTATTATTTGTCATATCTACATAACTTATAACTTTTACTATTTAAATAATTTATACTAAAAAATTGGACCGAATTTTGGCTTATTTTAAGTTTCTTTATATCTCTCATAGCAGGTTGGACAGGAAGTATCTAGTGCCAAGACACAGAATTAACCATCAAATCACCTATTTTCTCTCCTATTTCTCGTCACTTTGTTTCACGCTTAGAAGTCGACTATTCAAATACAAACACGTCACGTTTTTACAACCTTATCAATTGCCTTTTCTAAGTCTACAACAGCACAGAAAATTTTCTATTTTATAGCCAAAAACGTTTCCGTGATCATGCAGAGAGAAAAGGTCCAGATATCAATCCTACTTGGTCCTTCCACACAAACCTTTCAGATATCTCTTGCATTCTTCTCGCTAGTATCTTAGCATACATTTTATTGATAGGCAAGCAAGTATTCATTCGGGGTGCAATAGAAGTCTCCACGTGACGCACCCTGAAGCCAACTGGGCTTGGTAACGCCGATTCTAAGCTGGTTAAACCTGAATATATGATTTGAGGCCTGTCGTGGCGCAGTGGGACAACGGCGCTTCTAAATATAATCAATGACGTTTATCGTCATCAATCATTAGCCAAGTACACTATTGCAAATGACATAATGATAATGTTATTTCTATTAACTTAATGAATGTAATCAGAGTAAATTGTTATAAATTGACAGATGAAAAATTTATTGGAACTCTGTCTAACTTGACAGCTGCTTTCAAATATTTTTTTTTATACTTCACACACGTAGACAAAAAGTACCTAATGTCAAGACACTCCATTTTCGTCCAAATTCAAGACATTGCGTGTTGAGTGGCGGAACTCAACGCTGCACCCTGTCTACTAAAGCAAGAAAATAAACATAATGTAAATATAATTACTCCTCGAGTGAGGATCGAACGTACAGCCGATCGCGTTTACAGTCAGACGCTGTCCCACTGCGCCGCTATCGGCCCCAATATTTTTTTTAGAGTAACGTTAATACCTTCAGTCACAATCGTTTTACGCTTCACCCCTTACGGACGTACTTTTAAGTGTTGATTTGCGGGACACAATGTCACATTAAAATAAACATAATCAATCCCCAAATTGGTTTCGAACCCACAACCAATCGTGTCATAATAGACTTTGGAAATCATTCAAGTCTGCGAAAAGCGTAGTACGGAGTGTTTTGACACAAGGTAGTTTCTGAAATTCATGAAATATATTTACTAACACCTATACTTTATTGACTGCCTATATGGCTTAGTAAATAACTTTTTTGCAGTTCCACGCTTTATCCCATATAGCATGGTAGTAAAAGAGACAGCGAAAGGATTGATATTTTTTTTTAAATATAATCCCTTACTGAGAATCGAATCCACAACCAAACCCCTTTTCCAGTTGAACGATGTTCCACTGCACCATTGTGATTTTTACTCGTATAATTAGATTTAATATATAATAATAATTTTATCGAAACACATCTCTTTTCCTGTTATTAAAACTCAAGTAATTATAATTTAAAAATCTTTTTTCCTTCCCTTTTGTATTAGATAGCAATTGACAAAAATATAAGTATATAGAAGAATGAAAATATAATTTTGATTTAGAAAGAAATCAATAGGTATCAGTGGCAAAGTGTAGAATTTTTCAAAAGTAAGGTGACGTTAAAAAATAATAAAATCGTAGAAAGAATATAACTTTACATTAGATTTTTTTTAGCCTCACGCTTTTATCCCGCATAGACTTCGAGATATTGCGTGTTGAGTGGTGGAACTCAACCTTGCACTTTGTATTTTACCAGAGCGAGGCAGAGAAAATAATTTAAATATGATCACTCACCCGAGTGGGGATCGAACCCACAACGCAGTACCACTGCGCCACGATCAGCCTCACATTAGAATTGTTCTATATATAATTTAAAATTGGATTTTTTTAGCTTCATAATTATAGTTTCAGAAACAGGATTTGTTTATCCTGAATAGCAGGATAGACAGAAAGTACCTAGTGTCAAGGCACTTCGTACTTTTTGTTGGTTATTAAATAATTATGCTTACTGTAATAATAATTATATTTAAAAAAAATACCAATAACAAGCTCATGAAATTCGTGTAATCAAAAGTAATATATAGACAAAAACTATGACAACAAATTAAGCATGCAATAAATAAAAGAACGTGTTGAATCGCGGAGTTCAACGCCGCGCTTTATATGCTTAGCCTTATTAGAATAATCATCCTCTTTTTATGGAACTCAAACTGACATCCATCGTTTTCACAGTTACCTCACTGCGCCGCGAACCAAAACAATAAATTTATTCAAATAACAATAAGATCTCTGATTGCCGCTATTTTTTCACATTTTAATTGAAACTATTTTAAACAGATTAAGCGCGTATATTTTGGTATTAGAAAATATATTTTCGGTAAACTAACGTGTAAAATAATTTACACTCCCTGGTCTAAGGTAGATTATACGAGATTCATCCGTTTAATTATTTCATTTAAAATGTATTCACATAATAATATATTTAAACTCTATACAATTTATTAATTTATTTACTTCATTCTAGCAGCACCTCAAAGTGTCAGCTTTCCACTCCGTATAATAAGTCTGGAGAAACATCTGAATTATGAATAGCTCAGAACTTGTGGAGTGACTGTGTCAAGTGGTTTCTGAGTATATTTACTTTGCAAATACATATCTGATTGACACTATTGTGTTAGGCCAGTCGTGGCGCAGTGCGACAGCGTCTGACTGTAAACGCGATCGGTTGTGTGTTCGATCCCCCCTCGGGGTAGTAATTATATTTAAATTATTTTCACTTCCTCGCTCTGGTAAAGACAAAGTGCGGGATTGACTTCCGCCACTCAACACACAATGTCTCGAATTAAGTACTTTCAGCCTAACCCGCTATGCGGGATAAAATCGTGAAGCTAAAAAAAAATTTATATGAAGGAACACAATGTTCACGGATTTTATTAATAATCGGATGTTTGTTAGACCTTAATACTTGTTCCCGGATAGAAGAGTAGTCAAGTTCACTCTCTACTATCTGTAAAAAATCGAGATACTGCGTGCTACGTGGCGGAACTTAGCACCGGTTAAATAATTGATATGAATACTATCCCATATCCCATATGCATATAATTGTTATTATAGTTAAGATTATCGTGGCGCAGTGGGACACTGTTCTGTTGGTTCGATTTCCATTATTTTTAAGATTTATTTTCATTTCTCCGCGCTGGTGAGATAAATCACGGTGAGTTCGCCACACAACACGTAATATCTCGATTTCAGCCGGAAAGCAGTCAACGGAGTGTCTTGACACTAGATTGTCTGTGATTACCGTGGTATGCGGGATAAAGCGTACAGCTGCTTCTCATATTAGTTGTATTATTATTAGTATTACTATTTTATTTTTATTTAAACTTGTGGCAATTATTTAAATTTGTTTTACCAAAGTACAGAAAAAAACTAAATTTCATAATAATCCTTCGCCCATGTGAGAGTAGAATCCATAAAACGGTGTCCCATTGTGCCACGAGGGCCTCAATAATCAAAATAACAACCATCTCGAATTGAGTGGCGGAACTTAACGCCGTGTTTTATCTTATTACCTACCCTTGTCGCGATATTAACCCATAAGCAACTTGTATAACTCTCATACACACACAGTGTGTACAGTAGTTTAATCAACGTTGAATTATTAGGCATTATTTGTTTTAGTAATTTAATTTTAATTTAATATATTCAAGATAAAACGTCGTGATGCATTTAATTGAACATGTGTAGCTGGCTATAATTACCATAATGACGAGTAAACAAGCCGTGTGGTTAAGTTGCGTGTAGAATAAACAAACGACGCAATAGTCCAGTAACTGAGCATCATATTATGCTCGGTGGCAGCAAATTCAATTCTAACTAAGGGAAAGAGCTTAGTAAGAAAAGGAGAAAAAAGTTTAGATTATTGTCTTTTTCTCTGTCTTCTAACTTATCGAGTGCTGGATCGGTAGAAATTAAGAAAACATTTTTTAAATGCATTCGAATTTGAACCTATGAGGATTCACTCCTCATCTTTCCGTCCAAGCGCTTCAACTACTAAGCAATATGTTCTTTTCCAGGTGTATCGAAATAAAATGGTTTTCTCAATGTAGATGTGGAAATATGACTTCGAAAGTATTAAAACCTATATAATTGTAAACAGAGTTATAATTAAATTTAAAATTTATGTTTAAGTCTTTGTTATGGTAAGAGCGCAGAGTTGAGTTCCGTTTAGATTTCGGGCGAAAAGTAGTCAACGGAATGTCTTAATACTAGGTTGTCTCCGACTACACTGCTATGCGGGATAAATGAAGCGTCAAGCTGCCTTTTTGTGCAAGATAAGCATGACCATGAGTTCTTTCTTTGAACACACCATGCCTTTCCAGCTTGGAAAAAGCATACAATGTTTTTTTTAATATCCAACACTAATAATTAGGTTTTCTTGGAATCGTTGAGTTCCGCCACTCAACACACAATGTCTTCAATTCGATGAAAAGCCGGAGTGTCTTGATACTAGGTACTTCCTGCCTATCCTGCTACGCGGGATAAAAACGTGAAGCTAAAAAAACACCGTTAAATAATGTTATTTTTCTTTAAATTGCTATAAGGCTACACTTATCTTACGTGTATAAGGTTTCCTAGGTACAAAAAAAGTTTTATCCCGCATAGTAAGGTAGGCAGGTAGGAAGAGATAATTTAGACTAAGGCCACACCCTTCTCCGCTTACGATGGAACTCAACGCCGCGCTTTGTCTTACCAGCCTGGGGAATTGTAAAAAGGTTTAAATATAATCATCTCGTCTCCTTGAGTGAAAATCGAACCAATAACCATCGTTTTTACACTTACACGCTGTTCCACTCCACCACGATTATGTCAAATAGTTAATAATCATTTATTCATTAACTATTATAATATTATGTAAGAACACGTCATAAGCATGCAAGGTATTTAAGATGGGCATGTTTTCCGCAAAACATGATTTGCGTTTACTCTAATAGTATCTTAGTTCTTGTGTGTTCAGTACAGTGTAGTCAGAAAGAACCTAGTGTCAAAACACTTCGCTTTCCACCGAATACGAGACGTTGCACGTTGAGTGGTGGAATTTAACACCGCAATTTGTCTTACCAGAGCGAGTAAGAGAAAATAATTTTAATTATAATCATTCCCCCGAGTTTGGATCGAATCCACAACCGATCGCGTTTACAGATAAAGGCGTGAAGCTACAAAAAAATTTAAAAAGGTATATGACGTACTTTTGTATAACGTAACATAAACGTTGCTAAGGTAACGCGTATTTTATTCAGCAACGGTTACACTTAGTATGAATTTAATTCATTGAGTAACATTTTATTAAAATGCTAACAGCATTTAAAAGCTATACACCGCTTTTCGCTAGATTACATAGCTTTCCAGAGAGTCCAAAGAACCAAACCAAACCAAACCAAAGAACCAAAGAGAACCAAACCTGTGACTTCTTAAATAGTACGTCTTAATCGTCATTTTATATATGAAATATAAATCCAATCTTGTGTGTAATGATTGCATTTGCTAATGTGTACTAATAATGCTTAAGGGAAAATAATTGTACACAGCCCAGACAGCCAGCTAATCTACCATTTGCAAAGGGAGTTACAGAGAGGATTGGCAACATCTTAAGAAGAGCTTCCATCAAAACTATATTTAAGCCTAATAAAAAAGTGAGCCAATGCTTGAGACCAGTGAAAAGCAATAATACTTTGCAGTGTGCAATTTTATATAACCTAGATTGTAATTGTGATTTATCTTCTTATTCCTAGGCGAGGCTATAGCTATTCAAAAGCATCCTAATTTCAATAGAGAAGATGGTTGGAACCTCTCTAAAATTTGGAACTCACGTATGAAATACAAAAGTCTTAAATCTACCACACCAGAAGAGGAAATTAAGAAACAGATGGCGGTAGATTGATATAATTAATTTTTGTATCAACCGACAGACGAATGCCACATCAGAATTGCTCTGTGACAACGGACTATTGTAAAGTGTTCGAAACGTCAGGTTTTCAAAAATGTATTTTCGAATATCAAAATATACGCAATTAATCCGTTTAAAATAATTTCATTTCAAATATGTAAGAAACGCGAAAATTAAAGATCCTATTTTGTACATATATATTAATATTGTACACATTTTATACAAATATTATACGTAAAATTTAAACCGTTCAAAATGTAAATTTTCTTGGCCATGCTCTTTAAAAATAAATTAAACTATAGCTAAATAACTTTACGTCACATCTGACATTAAAAATATGATTCACGTATTTGATTAATTGACGTTTATGAGTTTCGTCACTTCACACACACACAAATGTCACACTTGTTGTATGGCCGTTCTTCTTAATATTCATGGTCGAATGTTTGTGGTTTATATAGTGCATACTTTAGTTATACAAAATTGAAATATTTTGAAATATTTTGAAATATTTTGAAATGTTACTTAAAACTATTAAAAAAAAAGAATATCTTAACACTATGTAAATTCTGTTTATCCAACTATACGGGATAAAAGCGTAAACCTAAAAAAATGTAGAACTAAGTAAATAAATATTAAAATGTGTTTTATATACTTATTTGTGCAAAATAAACACATATATTGTACACGTTAACGCCAAATTAAAATTTAAGCTAGAGGTCAATCAGTAGTCTTAAGATCATTGTTCGTAACACCCTTCATTCATTTACCTGCTCTTCAACGGTATTAACTAAAACAAATATTAATATTTATATAAGACCATGGTACCACAGTGGGACTATCCGACAGAGTCTGACTGTAAACGCGATTGGTTGTGGGTTCGATTCCTGCTCGGAAAAATGTGGACTATACAAAAGATATTTTCACTTCTCCGCTCTAGTAAAATAATGCACGGGATTAAGTTCGCCACGCAGCACGCAGTGTCTCGATTTCGGGCGGAAATCTGTTAACGGAGTGCCTTGACACTAGATTTTCTCTGATTTTCCTACTATGCTGATAAAAGAATACAGCTGATTTAATATTAAAGTGCTTGCGACTTCTTCTGTATGGTAAATAATGTGTCTGGATGTTTTCTTTATAAGTGTCATTTTTACCTTGTTAATCCGTGAATCCAAAATCGTGTAAGTCGTTTCAGAGATTAGCTAGAACAAATAGACAGACAACAGACACAAAAACTATTGTAAATATTTTTTTTTACATATATGTAAAGTATATACATACTCATAGATTTAGTAAAAAGCAGTTATTTTAACAAACCAAACACTTCAATTTCAATTATTTATATATGTTCAAAATTCATTTATTCACAGCTAAAATTTATAAGTTATTTATTTAACCGTTAACATATTGTTTGCTGAATTCCAATTACTAAATTTACATATATACATATATACATACATACATATATACATACATATATACATACATAAAAACATACATATATACATACATATATACATATATACACTATACATCGTGTATGTTTCTAATATGTTTGTTTGAACGCGTATTATGATTTTACATAACTTGCTCCTGAAACGCTCCTTGTGACAACTTCAAAGTTGAAAATGTAATAATTTTATTATTCTAAAATAAACGTAGGCAAAATTAATTCTTATTAAATCAGCCATCAGTCAGTGCAAGTCCTATCAAAATCGATCGTGCCAATCCGGAGATTATCTAGAACTAATCGACTGACAAAAAAAAACAAATATATATATATATATATATATATATATATATATATATATATATACGTATTTAATAAAATGCTGTTATTTTATTATTAGAAGCAGACACTCCCACTTTATTTATTTGTATCGATGAGACAAACACTGTTTAAAAATTAATTGTCAAAAGTTATTTTCCGTTTTATACCATACTATATAAAGATATTACTGAGTGCGGAATTCAACACCGCACTTTGTATTACCAGAGCGGCTAATTACAAAATTTAAATTAGATCGTTCACCAGACTGTGAATTGAACCCACAAACAATTACATTTATGTCGCTTTGGTAGGACAAAGCACGGCGTTAAATTCTGCTACTCAACAAATAGTATCTCGAATTCGGCGGAAAGCGGTTGTCTTGACACTAGGCAATTCTTGTGAACGTAAAATCTACTTTATATTTACTTAAAAGATATATGCATAAGTATATAGGTAAAACCCGTTATATTAGCTTAATTAAACGCCTAGAAAAATCATAACTTTAACGTTATTAAGATGCGATGTGTGTAAACAATTTTAGCAATCGCAATTTCGCAATGAATTTTTATGAGGCAAGGCCACCTTACATAAGCCTATATGACCGGTATCGATTCATATCCATATATATATATGTATATATGTATATATATATATATATATATATGTATATATATATATATATATATATATATATATATATATATATATATATATATATATATATATATATATATATATATATATATATATATATATATATAATCTATTATGTTAAAAAATGTTATTCTCATGTATAAACTATGATACTGTAAAATTTAATCCGAATATGTTTAGTTATTTTTGTGTTAAAGAGTAACAAACATATATACATTCTTACCGACTTTTATATTATTAGTAGGATATGTTTACTAATATTAAATTTTATTTAATGTAAATTTAATTATTTATATATATATATATATATATATATATATATATATATATATATATATATATATATATATATATATATAACTGATTTATATATGCTATACACTAGATTCTAGAGATATACTAGATTCGTCCCAATTAGTATTCAGCGATATTGTTTTCATTGGTGAGAATTTATGTTCATCCATTTAAATATTGTACTAAGTAACATAATCACAATCAGAATTAGCGCAAATTTATATATATATATATATATATATATATATATATATATATTTTGCTGTTGACAAGCTTGCTTGCAAAGTTACACTTGTCAGTTTTAGCGTAAACACAGTAAACGTATAAAAAAATCTTATTCAAGTTTAACACTATTATACAAGCAAACCTATCAGGAAAACGCTATAGGCTAATTTAACATAACACGTATGGTCTGATATTTGATTATTTTTAAAGTATTATTCCACACATATAATTAGAAAACATTTAAAAAAAACTTATAAATTTGAATGCAGCGGGATTTGAACCCGCACCTCGTGGAAAAGGTCCAATCGCTCTGACCGTTAAGCAATGCGTTCTACTACCAGCTGTGTCAAAATTGTTATACGTTTTTGTTACAACTTATTTACGTTGGTAGTAACCCTGTAGAGTGATTTATACAAAATTTATGCTACCCAAAGACTTTTAAGAAATAATCGTTTGGCAAGAGAGAATGCTATTTATTTTAATATATTACTGTTTTTATTCCACACTTAATAAGTTGTAAAAAACGTACAAGAATTTCGACAAAGCTGGTAGTAGAACGCATTGCTTAGCGGTCAGAGCGCTTGTATGTTTTTCAAAAGGCGCGAGTTTAAATCATTTGCTCTTCTGCGGATTTGCCAACAAATTCAATACACACTGCAAATTCAATAAATATTCAAAACAGAAAAGTAAAGAGCTAAGTGACTTTGCTTATTTACTCAATACGTCCAATTGGGTCGCAAAATGTTTTACAATTATACCAAATACGCAAGTCACAAAATACATAAATTAGTCCATAAACGATTTATTATCATTTCATTATCATTGTATTCAAAGTGTATGCGCTCTTTGATCTGTATAGGTGTATATTGTCATTTATGTCTTTATATAAACTATTTTTTTATGTAAATAAAATAAATAATCTATATATAATAATCTGTATATAATAATCTATATATAATAATCTGTATATAATGATCTGTATATAATAATCTATATGTAAAAATCTACGAGTATACTGCTGACTGGTAGTGTTGGCACTTTAGCGTATGGGATCAGCTCAATTAAGTTTGATTCCTCTCTGCAGCCTCACAACATTGCTGTTTCGCAAAAGCAAAAGGAAATTCCAACTCTCCATGGCTACTCTCTGCACAAAATTTGAAACACAACTGCTGGCAAAGAAAGTTTTACCAACTCTGAGGTTATATAGCGTCGATTTTCTTCCCATGCAGGATACACTTGAAGAGTGTATTGAGCTGAGCCCCGATCAGCGTGCACAGTGATGGCAAACTGGCTTTGTCTCCCGACCTATTTTAATTATTATTAATTTGATAATTATTAAAATAGATGGTGGTGATAATTTGTATTTCCGACGAAGTAACTGTTCTTTTTCTTATCATCCAAGCTCCAAAAGACGGTAAAACAGTCCAAACAACACGTTTATGAGCGTATCGTTCTTCATGCTTCCAACAACAACATTTTTTTTATTTCAACCAGCATATTTGAAGAGATTATATGAGCTGTCCGCCGAAGGGCGTTTACTTTCTCAAATATCTTCGAATTCATATCCGCCAGAATATCTAAAGGGGGAAGTCGCGTAAGTAACGTGGCCTCAAATCGTGAGAAATTCGTGGACAAATATACAAACATACGCTTACCAAAGTAAGTACACGTGCTTCGAAGCCTGAATTATCATACTTGAATATTATTCAATTTAACATACATATATATCGAACTAATAACCTCATTTCTACGAAGACAAGAAAGAAGAAGGCAAGGTAAAAATTGAAAAGGGGGTTTTGGTATATATTTCCTATTCTGTAGAGAGACTGTTGCCAATTTAATACAATGTCACATAAGCACGCGGATAATTAAGATGATTTCGATGTTGCTGCTTAAGAACGTATGGCTTAGTGGTGAAAACGCTTGGACGGTTTGTGAAGAGGACGGGTTCAAGTGTCGATACGTTATGTTTTATAATTGTTTTTGTTTTAAATTGTTTTTTCTTTCATTATTATTATAAATATACAGCTTCATACTTTAATGCAACGTAGCAGTTTAGTCTAAAACATATAGTGTCAATACTCTCCGTTTATTGTTTTCCGCCAGATTCGAAACATTCTGTGTTGACGAGTGAACTCAACGCCGTGCTTTGTCTTACCAGAGCGTCGAAATGAAAATCAATTTTAAATACAATCGTGCCGGGAGCAGGAATTGAATCCACAACCTATGGCGTTCACAGTTACACGTTGTTCCATTACGCCACGACGGTCTCCTACGTTTACAGTAGTAGTAACTAATTTTACGTAGTACATACGTACGTTACTTATTTATATTGTTAGCAAGTTTTTATACGTTTTTTTTTTTTCAAAAATGTTTTCTAATCCCAAGTGTGAAATAACACTTTCAAAATAGTAAAATATATAATGAATGAAATGTATTAAAAAAAAAGTATAAGAGTCTAATGATAGAAATTCTAGATTTTTTCTAATTAAAATCTAGAATTTTTCTCAATTATATATGGAAACAAGTTGTTTTGTTATCATACTCGTATACCGATGTAAGCGTCTTCGAGCGGACGCAAATCGACTTTATTTTCCACAATGCGTCATTTTAATTGTGCATTCTATTAACAACCGGTAATAACAGCTACTTATTAGTTATCTTGTACAATGCTATTGAAATATTAATTGACTTCTAGTTAATACCTTATTTTTTATCTATGGTATACAATTTGGAACCATCGTGGGGGTTCGATTCCCATTTTTTTTATATTTAAAGTGTTATTTCACATTTAGGATTAGAAAAAAACGTAGACGTTAGAATCCTCCTGAGTTCAAATTGTTATCCATTTTTTTTTTCAAAATTGAAAAACTATTTGTGTACTACGTAAAACTAGTTACTACTACTGTAGGGGTAGGAGACCGTCGTGGCGCAATGGGCAGCGTGTAACTGTGAACGCCATTAATTGTGGATTCAATTCCTATTCCGGGAACGATTGTATTTAAATTGATTTTCATTTCTCCGCTCTGGTAAGATAAAGCACGGCGTTGAGTTCAACCGTCAATACGGAATGTCTCGATTCTGGTAGTAAGCAATCAACAGAGTGTCTTGACACTAGGTTGTTTTACTATCCTAATATGCGCAATAAAGTGTGAAGCTGTATATAATATCTATTATAATAATGAAAGAAAAAACAATTTGAAAACGTATAAAATGTCGTATATATAATATAAAATGGACGTATCGACATTTGACATTCTCTTCATAAACCGTCCCAGCGTTTTCGCCACTAAGCTATAAGCAGCAACATTGAAACGCATATAAACGAAATAAGTTGAATGACCTTTTACTCATCATTATGTATTTCCTTTAAGGTTCAGGAGGGCAAAACAAAGAGGATCTGATTTTAAGTTACTCTGTCCTCCCTTTGTCAGGAATATTTCTTTTCAGGTTCTGTCAGGCGCTTTACAAATATCTTTCTACGATGAAGTAACAGTAAATATTTTACTAGTACAGAGTGTTGAAAATAACAAAGCGTGTTACAATATTTTTAACGTTATTTCCTCATTTATATTTATTTGTGGAATTTTTAGTTTTAAAATATAATTAAGTAATTAAACGCACTATGCAATCAATGTAAATAAATATTAAAGTAAAACAATTCTTCATTGAAATACTCTGATTAAACTTTCGAATCGTAAGTTAACATGAAAGTGTCAGTATCGTCAGTCCGAAAATGTGCCACTGACTCGGCACCAGTTCTGCTTAGAAAAGTCGTTACATATATTTTTATGATTTGTGAAGTAATTACTTGATGTAACATAGATATGTAATAAAAATTTTATATCTAAATATTCTTACCAGAATTATTTACATATTTACTATTTTTAAAGTGTTATTCCACACTTAGGATTAGAAAACATTTTTGAAAAAACGTATAAAAAATTGAACGCAGCGGGATTCGAACCCGCGCCTCTTGGATACCGTCCAATACGGTATCCAAGAGGCGCGGGTTCGAATCCCGCTGCGTTCAAATTTTTATACGTTTTTTCAAAAATTATTTACATTTAAAACTGTTACTACTTAACACAGAATGAGTAGAGCATCTCGAATAAAAATTTATCCAGACTTGTAAAAAAAATGCCTTTTATTGTGTTAATATACAAAATATTTTAAATATATATTATAAGTATTTATATATTAATTAATTCAAGAATTATTTCAGCTTCATGTTTTATCTTGCAGATATATAAATTAGCCAGGGTTGGATTTAGTGTCAAAAAATTCCATTTGACGCTTCTCGCTAAAAAAAAAGCGTAGCGAAACTCAAAGCGACGATTTGTCTTACCAGAGCGAAGAAATGGAATCAATTTATCTACATATAATAATTTCCATAGAAGAAATTGAACCCACAACCGATCGTATTTACAGTCAGACGCTGTACCACTGCGTCACGATGGCCTCTATATAATATTTGTGCCGTGTTTACAAAATTAGCAATTTTACTTATATTAATCAACTGTCAATGTCAAAAAAAGAAATCACAATAATTTATTGAAAAAAAAACATAAAAATTTGTACACAGCGGAATTCAAACCCGCACCTCTTGGAAATCGTCCAAATGTTTTCTTATCCCAAGTGTGAAATAACATTTTAAAAATAGTAAACTAATTAGTTTATACTAGAATTTTCTATTCGAGCTAGTTGTTTATAAAAAGGCATATCAAAAACAAAATAGTAATACTGCTACCGTATTTAAATTTACCGAATTTTGAAGTATTTTTTTTTGAAGTATTAGATTGTAAAATTTAAATTTAAATTTTAAAGTAAGTAAAGAAAATTTTAATTAATTTAATATATTGCCTATTGTCTAGACAGTCATTTTTAACATTCTCTGTTTGATTTTTAGACATTGCGTGTTGATTGGTAAGTCAACGCTGCGGTTTGTCTTGCCAGAATAGAGAAATATGAATGATTTAAATATAATCATGCCATCGAGTGGATATCGAAGCAACAATCCGTTTACAGTCATACGCTGTTCAAATGTGACATTATGGTGACTTTAATATATACATAATATCATATCTATATATAACAATATATAGCTAATAGTCTACCAGTGACCACGGACTACTGTAAAGTGTTTGAAACGTCAGGTATCCAAAATGTACCAAAATACCAAAATATACGCGATTAATCCGTTTAAAATAGTTTCATTTGAAACTATCACTATTCTAGTAAATCTTTTATCTAACAGCATACATAACAAGCAATAACATGTATATAACCATATATATATATATATATATATATATATATATATATATATATATATATATATATATATATATATATCATACTATATATAAGAAGCCGTTACTCGCCCAATATCTCCTGCGTAACAAAATAAAAAATACAGTGTCTCAAAAAAATAAAATGTCTCTTTATATAGCTTTCTTTGAACCTGCCTATCACAATCAGAAAGATTTTTGTTTAGCTTCAAACTTTTTATCCCGCATAGCAAGGTAGACAGAAAGTACCAAGTGTCATGACACTCCGTACTTCGCGCTTTCCACCGAATTCGAGACATTACGTGTTGAGTGGTGGAACTCAACGCCACACTTTGTCTTTACCAGAGCGAGGATGTGAAAGTAAATTAAATATAATCACTCCCTCGAGTGGGGATCGAACCCACAACCGATCGCGTTTACAGTCAGACGCTGTCCCACTGCACCACGACCGGCCTCAGATTTTAAATGACATCTAACAGTTTCAAATATGAAAGCGTTTAAACAAACTAATTTTAATTACCAATTTTTTCCTTTTTGTTACAACAAATGATAAGTAAAATTATCATATGCAATAATAACTAACAACACGTAATTGTCAACAATGAAAAAGAATGTAATTTTTGGAAAAGCTAAAAAATGCAGAAGAAAATGTAGCTTATATATAAATTTCATTAAAATCGGTTAAGCAGTTTGGCCGTGATGACGTCACACAGATAGACAGACAGACAAAGTGTCTTTCGCTTTTAAAATATTTAATATACTATTTAATATATTCACATATTAATCAAGAAAATATTATTATGTTTAAAATGAAACTATTTTAAGCGGATTAATCACGTATACTTTGATTTTCGAAAATATAGTTTAGAAAACTCAACGTTTCGAACAATTTACAGTAGACTATGGTCAAAGATTGACAAAGAGTACCTGTGACCACGGACTGCTGTGTGTCAAAAGTTTCATTTAAAATCAAGGATATTTAATAAGATTAAATATTATTGTAATTTATCAAATTTATTGTGTTTTGCATGAAACTACTTTAAGCGGATTAATCACGTATACTTTGATTTTCGAAAATATAGTTTATAAAACTCAACGTTTCCAACAATTTACAGCAGTCCGTGGTAAAAGATTCACAGAGTTAACTGTGACCACGGCCAGCTGTGTGTCAAAAATTTCAATTAAAATGTGTAAAAATCAAAAATTTCTTATTAAATATAATTGTAATTTATCAAATTTATTGTGTTTCAAATGAAACTACTTTAAGCGGATTAATCACGTATACTTTGATTTTCGAAAATATAGTTTAGAAAACTCAACGTTTCGAACAATTTACAGCAGTCCGTGGTCAAAGACTGACAGAGTCTACCTGTGACCACGGACTGCTGTGTGCCAAAAATTTCATTTAAAATGTATAAAAATCAGAAATTCTTATTAAATATTATTGTAGTTTATCAAATAAACTACTTAAAGTAAAGTAAACTAATGTTGTTGTTTTGATTTTGATTCTTTGTAACAAAACTTCCGTACGTCATAAAAAATTGATGATCTGAGAAACTTTACGTCTTTATGCACTAGTAAAACTTAAAAAACGTTAAATTGTATATAATTATAATTTTTATGTAATATCCATTTTTATGTCAAAAGTTACTTTTTTATTTATTTTTTTAATATTCATACTTTTTATGTTACTTTAACTCGTCTCAATACTAAGTAGACTTAATAAACATTGATGAAGGTGTTTATTTTCCATTTATCATTTATTAGAGGAATATAACTGTACTATATATTATGAGATATATTTTATATTTACCAAAAAAAATCTTATTATACCGTCATTTAATACGAGAACAATAAGCAAGGGTAAATTTTTATTACCTTTGCAAAATACAGCTACAACTTTCCAGGTAAGGTATAAATAAAAAATACAATTTACTATTTAAATGTATTGAATGGGAAAAATATTTTGTCTTATTTCTTAAATAATGCTTTTTTGAAGCATTTAAATTTAAAAAATATATTAATTTTTATTAAGGCTGTATAACAGTATACTCTTAACTAAAAAACAATTACAAAAAATAAACTCACCGTTCATTTTCAATCAATTCCACCACTAAGCCACTATACACTGATGAAATAAATAGAAATTTTTAAACACGCTGTATAACACAAAATAAATTTATTTTATCGAATAAATCTTATATTAAATAATTATTTAGAAATTTATTCGTCAAATATAATTTTATTTTTATTTAATTTTTAAAATTTTCGTCGTCAGCCTGGAGGCTGGTGCGCGTCGAGTCAACGCTAAGTGGACTGTGCGCGTGCGCAGCTACACGATGAACGATAAAGATTTGACATCTCAACATTCTCACGCGCTTCAAGTGTAATAATTTCATAATTATACATAAAAATTACTACTTATTTATTAAATTTCGCATTTAAAATATAATTTTATTATAATTATTGGGAAAATAGTATGTTAATGGTACAATGTATAAATTTAATTTTTTTATTACAATAAATATGTCAACATTTTTTATTGTTTTTGTTAATTTTAATAAATTAAAAAATAATTATTTCATATTCTGTATTCATTGTGTGATGAACAATGGAGTGTTTAATTAATTACATATTTATAAATATACATCTATTTATGCTTTCAAGAAGGAAAAATATTAAAAAACAAAACAAAACACTGGTACATATATTTAAAAGTATCCTTGAGCAGTTTTTTTTTAATATAGAAAAAGGAGGCAAACGAGCAGAACGGCCAACGCCGGTAAGTGATCATGGGTGAAGACCCATTGACATCCACGACATTAGGACAAGGATGGGTGGGAATAGGGAAAGCTGGCTGACATTTGGCGGATCGTTTTTGTCATGATAGTGGTCGCGAGTCAGTCGGAGGACATAAATAGTAGAATACCTGCCTCTTACGGGACGCTACCCAGCAGTGAGGGGAATTGTATTCTACCCCGTCCCCTCATAGGGAGAAAATAGATATAAAGAAAATTGAAGGGCAATCACCGAAAAAAAACATTATTGTAGATAGAATCAGTAGTTAAAACTGCATACATACATACGTTTTTATCTATTTTTATATATATTTTTTATGCGTTTATTTACTAAAAATACGAATGAAAAAATAATTAAGTATATATTTAAATTCAAAGTGTGTATGTTATTCAGATACTTAGTCCCTGACATTACTGACAAAAAAATTGATAATTTTTTTCCGAATATCAAGAGAACCTAGTATCAAGTTAATCTGTTCTCCATTTATCATCAGAATTCGAGTCATTGAGCATTGAAATACCGCAACTCAACGCCGTGCCTTGTCATACTCGATTGGGTATTGAATCCACGATCCGCGTTTACAGTCAGACGCTGTCCCACTATGACTACCTATAGGTATACCTCTATATGTTAAAAATCACACATAAATGCTTATTTTATAAATTTTACAAGAATTTCAAAAACATCCATAAGTATCATTAACGTTTCTTGCACATATTTTTTGTCAAATTTTAAGATATTTCAATTTTAATTTTCAAGTAAACTTTAATGAACATCAAAAAATCACGGTACTTAAAAACAAAGTAATATTAATGATGCAAAAAACATATCTAGACGCTTACATTTTTAAAATTAAAAAAGGTACATTGTGTACTTTATTAGGAGTACATAGGAAGCACCAGGCTAGGTAAGTACTAATTGGAGACATTGCGCGTTGAGAGGTGGAACTCAACGCCGCGATTTGTCTTAACAGAGCGCGGATATGAAAATTATTTAAATAATTTCATTTTCTAGATTTGAAATTGAACCCACAAGCGATTACGTTTACAGTCACACGATGTCACACTGCGCCACCGAAGGCGCATTTATTTACACGAAAACCCATTAATAAAAAATTAAGAAGCGGTTTTCAAGAGGCGCGGGTTCGAATCCTGTTGCATTCAAATTATACGTTTTTAAAAAAAAATGTTTATTAATCCTATGTGAGGAATAACACTTTAAAAATTGTCAAATAAATAAATAATAATAAAAAACAACATAACTTGATGGACGTATATGTTGTATTATTTAGATATAATTTTTTTCCTGCGCTCTGTTCTCTTTGACTTACCTGTTAGGGATAAAGTGTGAAGTTTAAAAAAAATATCCGGCGTTAACTTCCGCCACTCATATTCAATGTCCTGATAAAGGGAAAACAATGTGACAGAAGATGACAACTCTCTGGAGACAATCTGCAGCAAATCTACAAAAGAAATTATATATATATATATATATATATATATATATATATATATATATATATATATATATATATATATATATATATATATATATATATATATATATATATATATATATATATATATATATATATATATATATATATATATATATATATATATTAAAACGCATTTTAAACGTTTTCATCTAAAAAAATAAACAATTCGAAATAATTTATAAACAAATTGCATCAATTTGGAACATTGGAATTTTACACGCTAATATTAAAAACTCTCAACTTCCAATTAAATGTACATTAGATATTGTTAGAATGTTAAAATTATGTAAACATATTTGTAAAAATAATCATAACAAATTTATTAGATCCCAATTAAGAACAAAGCGCGGCGTTGAGTTACACCATTCTGCAATTTAAATTTTTGCTAGAAAAGTCCCATAGTTCCTTCTAGAATATACTTATTATTATTACGGCCAATTTAATGTAATTATTAAATTCTTTACATATTGTAGGAATTTCATTTATCACAATATCTTTATGTATATATAATGGAAAAAAATATATTATATAATGATAAATAAATAGATAATTACGTGTGTATACTTACCTCTTGTTAACTAGCCAGCGTTTGACTGTAAATTCGATTGGTCGTGGGCTCGATTCCCACTTGGGGGAATGAATGTTTTAAAAATATATTATCATTTCTTCGCTCCGGTAAAACGTAGATTGCGTTCGTCACTCAACGCCCAATGTCTTGGTTTAGGATGGACAGCAATTAACGGAGTGTCTTGACACTGGGTTGTTGTCACTCTTGACCCTGTAGCATGGGATAAGGTGTAAATTTAACATTATTTCGAAACATTGCGTGTTGACTGGCGAAACTCAACGCCGCATTTTGTCTTACCAGAGCGAAGAAATGTGAATAATTTAAAAATAAGTATTCTTCCGAGTGGGAATCGAATCCACAACCCTTCCCTTTTACAGTCAGACTGCGCCTTATCTTTAATAAATGCATAAAGTCAATAAATACATATTTCTATGACACATTGTGTTGTACTAACATTACATAAGTGTTGTTATTTGATTTATTATATAATTTTTAACAATGATGTCTTTATTGATGTGCACTTATAATGGATAAACGAGGTACACTTAACTTATCATTTTAATGAATTTTGTATTGACTATAGTTGGGGGTTCGATTCTTATTTGATTTCTCCACTCCGATTTTATAAATGGCAGTGTTGGGATCAGTATTATCGGAAAAAGGAGATTGCTGCAAGTTTGCCAGTAACAAAATTTTATAGAGGGAAAAACAAAAAATAATAATACAAATATTTTAATCAACAATTCTCCTTATCCTGGTAAGACAAAGTTCGGCGTTGTGTTCCACAACACAACACAATGCCATGACTTCGGGCGTTAAATAGAACAGAATGCCTTGATTCTATGATTTCTTTGATTTCCTAGATACAGTGCAGAGACAAAATTTCGACTTATTACTGTCAAATTTTAAAATTGAAGTACATATAGCTGTCAAAATATTTAAGCATTTTAAATCCATTGATTGACTAAGTCCTGTAGATTTGTAAAATTGCAATAACTGAGAGTAATAGTGTCATTTAAACTGCATTTTTTGATGTGATAACTTTTTATAGGATGGTTAACCGTTTTGTTACGTGACGCGTGACGGCACTGGTTTATCTGGCGTCCCATTCTCTCGTTATTACGGCAGGGAATAGACAGGCAATAAAAGAGGAGCTCTCCCTCTAAGCCACACTACTATTCTTCATTCATAAATTAATCATTGTTGAAACCAAAATTAATTGAAAATATCTCTTGCTTAATGGTTTCTAGATGTTTTTAGGTTTCTAACAGAAATTACCATATAATTAAATCAAACAAATGTGTCTAGGGTAGACACCTAACCAAAGGTTAGGAGTAGGGCTATTCTGGATAAAAGCGTGAAGCTAAAAAAAACAAATTTTCACTACTTTGTATCAAGTCTCTATTACAAGAACACTATCTACTTAGAACTGGGAATTAATAAAAAAATATCAATTATAATAAAAATCTATTCTCTATGTATCTATTATAATATATATATATATATATATATATATATATATATATATATGTATATATATATATATATATATATATATATATATATATATATATATATATATATATATTATAATAAAAAAAAACCTTAGTTTTTAGAGAAACTCGAAGTAGTGTCTATTTATAGTGAACCAGGCGCAGGTGACTGTAACAAATCAAATTCGAAAATCGCTCTAGAAAGGAACTGATCATAGACGCAGACAGAAATTCTAAAGTAAATAAATTATGGAGTGATTTCTATACATCATCATTATCATCATCAGCACCATTATCATCTGGAAGACGTGTTCTGTTGGGTATAGGTCTCCTCTCTCCTGCCATTCTGATAGCTATACTACCCAGTGGGTAACCGACCCACGCTACGCCTTCCTGTTCATGATTAAGAAAATTTTTGCTTCCAATGGGACTTGTGCCTCAATATGAAAACGAATTGAATCTATTTCTTATACCTACAGTGACAAACTTGTAAACTGCGCCGATATGGCGTCCAGCATTCTGATTACCAAATACGGCTTTAATGTAACTGCTAACGGTATTCGCTACAAAATTATATAGTTACCTTTTTACCGGTAAATCAATTCAAGGATAGTTTTGTAAGAGTTTCGACTATCTACCACATAATCTGATTATTTACATATATACCTATAAATATGTATATATATATATATATATATATATATATATATATAATGCATCGATATTACAATAGTGTCAAGTTAAACGTGTTTTCAAGGTTAACATGTTAATGTTAACTAAAGTTTGGGAAGAAAAAGCTTTCGACTATAATAGGGGAATGTGACATTGGGTGTCTGACATTTCACTGTACCAACGCTGTGGCGCAATAGACACGTCTATAATGCCCAAAGTGGACGGAATACAAATACATTCGGGGGAATAGTTCAAACATGATGTGAAAAAAGAAAAGGGAAAGAAACATTTCTTATATTTCTTTTTATGTTACGAATGTATATATTTTTGCCTTAAGCTTCAAGTTTTATATCGCAAAGTATATTATATGCATTCAGAGAGAACTTAGTGTCGAGACACTCCGTTTGTCACTTTTAGCACGGTTTTAAGACATTGAGTGTGACAAGGGGCGGAACCCAATGCCGCGATTTGTCCTACCAGAGTGGAGAAATGATAATGATTAAAATATAATTGCCCCAAGCGGAAATCGAACCCAAAACCACTCGTATTTACAGTCAAGCGATGTACTTCTACTAATTTTAAGAAAATTAAATGAACATACCAAAAATATTTTTACATTACTAAAGATAACATCTACTTAATTTAATACTTTTATTGCATTTATGTATAATAAATTGAATATAACAGGAAAGAACCTAAAGGTATGAGTCTCCGGTACTAAAATATGTAAACAATTAAGGCAATTAACCCACTGGAAATTTCTATACGGTAGTTGATTTTAATATATATATATATATATATATATATATATATATATATATATATATTGGTGTACATTTAAATCCGTAGAGCATAAATAGTAGTAAGATATAATAAAGTAATTAGGTATCTATTAGAGGGATATTTCACATTAAATGGACTAGATCAGGAAAATCTCGTATAGTACAAGCGAGTGTCAATGCACATTTTAAAAGGGGCCCTTCGGTCTACAAAGTACGGAGCACGGAGTACGGAGTACGGAGTGTCTTGACACTAGGTACTTTCAGTCTACCCTGCCATGTAGGATAAAAGTGTGAAGCTAAAAAAAATCCGTTTTATAAAATAAGTAAAAAAAATATGTTGAATTACTTTTAATTACTAAATATTAAATATGCATTTTTTTTAATTAAGTCAGATTAGTAAAGCAAATAGATTTATTAATACGTAAAGAAATGCGACTTATTTAAATATTAATATACCATTAACATGTTGAATTAATTGAATGAATTTTATTTTTATAAAAATGTAAATATTTTTTGGTGTTTTAAATGAATTATGACTTTTAGTTAAATTTTAGAGGTCGGTCGTGGCTCAGTGGGTTGTGGGTTCGATTTCTACTTGGGGAAATGATTATATTTAAAAGTTATATTCATTCCTGCATTCCGCTGGTAAGACAAAGCAGCGTTGAGTTACGCAATATTTCAAATTTGGCGGAAAACAGAGAATGAAGTGAAATAATTTAAATATATAAATTTATTTTTTCTATTCTATTTATATTATTTATATATCTAAAAAATTAAGATGAAAATTGTAAATGTATTTTTTTTATTGACAACTGACATTTACTAGATGTCAGTGGTTGGTTGTGACCTTTGGGTAAAGGGAGTTCGATCTATTTTTAGGGAATTATCCAAATTTAAATTATCACCAATACCCCGTTTTAATAAGACGAGGCACGGCGTTGAGTTCTGCCACTCAACATTAAATGAATTAATAACATTCTTTCCTTTTTATTATGCAAAAAGATTATTACTTATCACTCAACTGCAATTGTAAAGATATATATAGAGAAATTATCACATACACAGTCAAACGCTATTGTAAGTATTAACATATTTCAATTCTTTTTTTTTCTATGTAAGAATTTAAACAAACAACTTCCATGTTTAGCCACACGTAACTAAACCACGCTACCATTTCCTAATACTGTATTACATGCAGTTAGAAACATATTTATTTCATAATTTATTTCATATATTATACATATTGTAATATTTTTTCTATTTGACGAAACATTAAAAAATTGAATGGTCTGTTGAATTTTGATTATTTATTATTCATTATTTTGTAAGCGCTTTATTTGGCTATAGTGGCGCAGTGGAACAGCGTCTCACTGCTATAGAAATTGATCTCGGGTTCGATTATCACTCGCATAATATTTACGTGGAGTTAAGTTCAACAATGACTGTGATACTGTTTTTTTTTGTATTTAAAGCAACCACTGTGTTCAGTACAGTAGATTTTTTTTTTAATTACATTAGCTAGAAGTAAGCTAAAAGAATCTAATATTAAGACCGTTCCCCGCTTTACGGCCAATTTCTAGACATGCTAATGTAACTCAACGCCGCATTTTGTCTTACTAGAGCAGGGAAATTAATTCTCATCTTTACCACGATAAAACAAGAAACAAAGCACAGCGTTTACATCCACAACCTGTATTTGTACCAGGCATATTGACAATATAAATATTAAATATTTTAACGTACTACGATATTTCGATATACCTCAAGGATAAGGGCCTCTCACTAAAGTAAATTTATAATAACAAAAGGTATAAAATAGTCGTTTAACGTAAATAACACTTAACACCGGTGGTCAGTTACTCTTGACATAAAATTTAAATGTTATTTCAGCTCAAGTTGTATTCTAAATTAATATTTTGTATGGAAAATACACCTTTACTATAACTAAATATCTTGTTAACGGGCTTACAATGCGTTGCCATGGCAACGTGTATGTCGCTTTATATAAATGTGTGGGAGCACTACAAACGGTGTATACAGGCACAGGAAGCGCCCTTGTCACCCTTCATAGTTAAAATTTAAATGCTCAAATAATTCAAATTAATATTTAAAGAAAAAAACATTTCTCCTATAAGACGAAACGCAGCGTTGAGTTCCGCCGCTCAACACGTAATGTCTCCAATTTGGAGGAAAGCGGAGTTTGAAGTGTCTTGATTTTCTGCCTAAGCTAAAAATAATTTCCCATTTATAATGTGTTAGAAATGTGCCAATGATTGTCTTATGATGATAAATGGCCAATCTAGAAATTACTTAGTTCGTGATTCCATACAACTTAATAGAAAACGTTACGCCATTTTACGTCATTTATCAATATATCTATTACAAAATTATTAAGATAAGATTAAAAAATATATATTATTATCTCTAAGATTTTCACATAAAGGAAATGTTATATTTTTTAATTTTAATTATAAATATTTTTAAGTTCTTATCCCGCTTAACACGGACAGGAAGTACCTAGTGTCAAGACAATCCGTACTGCGCTGTCTGCCCAATTCGAGACATAGCGTGTTCAGTGTGAGAACTCGACGCCGCACTTTGTCTTACCAGAGTGAGTAAATGAAGATAATTCAAATATAATCATTCCCCCGAGTGGGAATGGAACCCACAACCGATCACGTGTATGTACAATACTATTTTAATTTAAATTATAAATTAAATCACTAAAATCTACTGTAATGTAGATACTGTCCATTTATTGTATTTTTAGTTGTCGCCCGCAACATTGTCTGCGTCGATTGTAATCCCCAAAATTCTGATCTCTATTCCTGCGGGAATTTCGGGAAATGAGAGAAGTAAGAGAAAGAACGAGATCTCTCTCATACTATTCTTCTACACTCTCTAAGGAAGATACAGGTTTCTGTGTATAGTAATTAAGGCTGTTTTATCGTCTGTCTGTCATTAAGTAATGCATTTTATATGTATGTACTTACAGATGTAACATTCAATATGGTGAGAGAATGCACTTTTAAAATAATTTTTTAACGTGATTACCTTGATCTGGATATAGTTAAAGTCAATTAAAGCTTGTTAAAATTTAAAAAGGAGAGAGCATGTTATTACAGATACTTTATTTCTACACGTATTTTATCTCGAATAGCAGTTTAAACCGGAAGTACCTAGTGGCAAGACACTCTGTACTCCGCTGAATCCGCTCCGATATAATGGCGTTAAGTGGCCGAACTCAACACTCAAATCAATTTTTTATACGTTTTTTTAAAAATGTTTTCTAATCCCAAGTGTGGAATAACACTTTAAAAATAGTAAATATGGAACTCAACACTGTTCTTTAATTTTAGCAGAGCGATGAAATGAATTCTTAGCATTCGTCGCCCGTTGTAGAATAGTAAATGCCTCAGACTTGCGACGCAAGTGTAGACTGAAGGGGCCCTTTTAAAATACAGTAACACTTGCCTCCACCGACTGAACTACTCTCTCTATCTGAATAAATTTAAAAAGGTCCTAATACCGCTTTCCCCTGATTCCATTTTACGTCATCAGCTCTCGGAATATGACTCAAAATCTGCAATTCAGATCATTAAGAGGGTTAACGAGCCTTCCAGAAACCAACCCTCCCCCCATCATATCCATATTCGTAATTGACAAACGTTCAGAGGGCTCAGCTCTGGAACCGTTCCCTCTCTCCTCATATGGGGGCGAGAGAAAAAAGGCATAAATACTTGCTAAAAGTGAATTCATGATAGATCTAGACAGTCGAGATCTTTTACTAGTTCATAGAGAATTGTTACTGTAATACGTCTTTTTTTTTTTCTTTTTAATATTTACGTTTATTACGCAAAGCAGGGTAGACAAAAAGTACCAAGTGTCAACACACTCCGTACTTTGCTTTCCACAGGATTCGAGACATTGCGTGTTGAGTGGTGGAACTCAACGCCGCACTTTGTCTTTACGTAAGCGAGGTAGTGAAAAATAATTTAAATATAATCACTCCCCCGAGTGTGGATCGAACCCACAACCGATCGCGTGTACAGTCAGACGCTGTCACACTGCGCCACGACCTGCCTCTGCGCCATGGAAAATTAAATATAAAAAAAATAACACTAAGGTATGGATTAATATTGAATTGAAATTGAAGAATTTCGAATAATTTAACAGCGCCATCTGTTGTCTGTTAAATAAACTATATCGTACCAGTAGTTCTTTTAATAGATAGCAGATGGCGCTTTGCATAAGTTTCTTAGTACTTAAGGTTTGCAATTAAGGGGTTCATATCCGGTTCAGGTGTATTATATTAAAAAAAATCATTATCTCGCTCTAGGAAGACAAGGAAAAGAGGCGTTGCATTTGCTACTCAATACACGGTGTTTCGATATCGGGTGGAATGTATTGACACTAGATTTTCCCCAACTACTCAGCTACTAGTCATTTAAGAAACAACGTATATATACAATTATATATTAATAAATATTTAATTTTTAATTTATTTTTAATTCATAATCAAATTAAAAAAAGGAAAAACAATATTAAATTTATATTTAATAAATCAATATTATTATTTTTATTTTAATCATATATAAGTAGATTAAAACTAATTAATATCATTTATTTAGTAGTTCTATAAAATACTAACAGATGGTGCTGTAAATAGAATAATGAATAAAAATAAGTTGGAATTAATATAACAAAAAATACAGAGAACAGAGTTTCTAGACTTAAAGTACTTCCTGTGTATGATACACATATGCTATGTGGGATAAAAGCATGAAATTAAAAAAAAATACATAATTATATATAAATTATTACTCATATAGTAGTTCTATATAATACTAACAGATGGCGCTGTAAATTGATAAATTAGTAAAAAGAAGTAAACATTTTGCGAGCTTTAATCAAAAATACACATAATTAAAACAAAAAATACGGATCACGGAGTGTCTTAATATATCTTTTATATAGAAAATATATGAAATTTCGAATAGTTAGTGAAAGACTTAACGAGAAGCATGCAAGAATCAAACTGACCCTGACTACCCCGCTAGGCATAAAATCAAGGAAAAAATTATATAAAATAAGAATAAAAAGTTGAGAAACAGGAAAGAAATAATTTAGTTGACATATAAATTTAATATGATTGATTATGTAGTTAGCGCTATCTATATGTAAGTAAAAGAAAGTACGTGTTAAATTTTACATTGACAGTATTAGAGGACGCTATGAAAAGATTTTTCAAAATTAAAATTATTCTAATAGTATTAAAATTACTCTATAGATCGTAATATTTCAACTCGAGGAAGGGGTTCATTTCTTATTCGGGGGGATGAGTAAATTAAAAAAATAATTCACTATCCCGATCTGGTAAGACAGGGCGCGGCGTTGCATTCGCCACTCAATACACAGTGTCTCGATATCGTGTGGAACGTATGGACACTAGATTTTCCCTATACTACTAATTATAATTATAATTATAGTATATTATTTTTTTTTTAGCTTCACGCTTTTATCCCGCGTAGCAGAGTAGGTAGAAAGTACCTAGTGTCAAGACACTCCGTACTTCGCTTTCCACCGAATTCGAGACATTGCGTGGTGAGTGGTGGAACTCAACGCCGCATTGGTCTTACCAGAGCGAAGAATTGACAATAATTTAAATATAATCCCTTCCCCGAGTGGGGATTGAACTTACAACCCTATCGCGTTACAGTCAGACACTATCTCACTGCGCCACGACCGGTGCAGCGGCAGTGGGTATATTAATAAATATTTAATATTAAAATTTTATTTTTATTTACTAAAACTTCGCTCAACCTACACAAATTATACGCCCAAGTGTCACTAGCTTAAACGATGGGCGTGGAATATCGTGTCCCTTTGTTTTATGAAATGAATAATTTTACCAATTCATGATTCGTCATATGTTAAAAATATATATAATATACATACATATATAAAATAAACATATATATAAGAAACATATATAAAATAAATATAAATGAAATATATTTGCATAGCTTGGTTCAAAATTAATCAACCGCGGCGTTGGTTTACGCACTATATACATATTCTAAAAAGAATAAAAAATAGAAATCGAAATTTCTTAACACTCAACCTTTTACTCAGTATGATCACCACTTAGTCATGTTTAAATTACTTTCATTTTTTTGTACTCAAGACAAAGCACGGCGTTGGGATCCACACAGTGCTTCAAAAACAGGTGGAGATTGCAAAACACAGTGTTTTGACACTAAGTTCTCTGTGTTATTTGGTTTAAAATTTAAAACTTGTTCAACATCTACTTAGAATATTGCGAAGTAAAAATTTCAATCAAATTATAAAGTAATAATTAATCTTGGAAATATTCCAAATAAATTAAAGATTTTAAGTAACTTGTACAACAAAATCATGAATGCTGAACAACGTTCTAGAGTTAACTGATTTATAAATTAATTTTATTTATAGGACGTATTTTTTGTATAGAAATTATACGAAATTCTGATAATTTCCTCGTCATAGATCCTTTCAATTTTGGCTATGGGAGAGAAGTGACGGTGGAGGCAAGTGTTAATGTAGATTTTAATACATCCTGTATATTTATTTTTGTTCGTTCAGGTTGGTAGCGCAGTGGGACAGCGTCTGACTGTAAACGCCATTGGTTGTGGGTACGATTCTCACTCGCGGGACATTTATATTTAAATTAGTTTTCATTTGATCGCTCTGGTTAAACAAAGCGCGGCGTTGCGTTCTGCCACTCAACACATAATGTCTTGAATTCGGCGTAAAGTAGAGCACGAAGTGTCTAGACACAAGACAATTAATATCTACCATGCCATGCGAGTTAAAAGTGTGAAACTGTATTGGCTTGCAAGTTTCAAACACTCCGCTTTTTAAAACGCGATGACTTGTATGAAACCGAAGATATAATCTTCAAAAAAAGTTACCAATATGTCTTGCGTATCGCTGAACAGATAGAATCTAGAAATCCCTATATTATCTACATAAAGGAAAAAAAAGAAAAACTTGAAGGCTACACAAAAATGAAAGCAAAACATACGAAACACACTTTTGCTCGCACAAAATGTACAGGCGCAAGTAGAACGACGTTCCTCATACACATATTATTAGATCTTCTATGCCCTTTTTCATTGTTTACGATTCCATTTAGTTCCCGCCGGGTGTGATAATGTAAATTCCTTAATCCCCCCGCTTGGAATATAGAACTTTATCCTATTACAGTGAGAAATTTAGACGTGATTATGTAACGCTTGGTATGATGTAAACGGGACGTAAATAAGCAGCTTATAATACGGAAAAAGCAATATACGTTTTATTTATTTTTTTACATTTTTTTACTGTTTATTTTTGTGGTGTCTATCTAACGTGGCGTTAAGTTACGCAAATAAACACGCAATGCGTGTAACGGAGTGTCTTGACACTAGGTTCTCTCTGCCTTCTGAAATGTAAAGGAAAAAGAAGGAAGATACAAGAAAATATTATACCCGTTTTAGTTTGCCATCAGTCGACCCATTACTTTTCACCAGGATTAACTTAACGCTTGGTATTATATAATTGGATAGTTATAATATTTTTATAATTAAAATAACTATAATTGAGCAAGAACTGAACCTATATCACTTAACATTTTTGAAAAAACGTATAAACATTTGAACGTAGCGGGATTCGAACCTGCGCCTTTTGTTCGTCCAAAAGCCGCGTCCTATATTAATATGCTGCATGAACTTGAAATGTCAACACAATCTATAGCATTACTCTTCACGTAAATTAGTGTTAAGACACTCAGTTCTACGCTTTACACTTCGATTCAAAAAACCCGTAAAGGCGGAACTCAACGCCGCTATATGATCATTATCATATCCAAATTTAACAGAGAAAAACATCACCACAAATATTATACCCAAAGCAAGCATTAAAACCCTGTAAAATTTGAAATTTCCCACAAATTTCCATCATCAATACCCACATCTTTGAAACGATAAATTCCCACTTGTCACCGGACTCCTTGAAGGGAATCGCTCTGAATAATAGATGTTTCAAATGAACTGGCGACGGATCGAGTGGTAAATGAGTGGAGGGGGCAAAGGCCGGAGCCAGGTTATTAATCTGATATCCAGTTTGTAAGTGAATGTGAACGATCCATAGATTAGCTGGTATTTCTCTCGTCTAGTGTATACTTGACGTTTGTGGGTATTAGACTGGCGTGCTTAGATAAAGCGCGGTGTTAGGTTCCGTTGCTCAATTAATTATCTTGCAAAGCAGAGTAGCCACAAAAAGCTAATCAATTGAAAATCAAGATATATCGCTTTTTATGGCGGAGCTTAACACTTAACTAGGTTTTATCTGAGAGAGATTTACTATTGTTTTACTTGGTGTTACGTGAGTGAGCTTGAGGCTTCTAGCTTTCCAGGAAGAATTGAAATTGACATAACTATTACCTACTTTAAATGAAACTATTATAAACGGATTTATCGCGTATATTTTGGTATTCGAAAATACATTTTTGGAGTCCATGGTCACAGGTGAGTCTTCCTGTGAATGTTTCAAATAGTTTCATTTAAAATGTGTAAAAATCGTGAAAACTAAAGAATTATATACAAATTTCATGCTATGTGTTTGTTCTTGGTTATATATTTAAATTATATTTATTCTTTTATCTTCATGACTTTATCACCTACAGCAGGATAGGCAGAAAGTGCTTAGGGTCTATACACTCTGTACTTCGCTTTCCACCGAATTCGTATATGCGTATTGAATGGTGGAACTCAACACCGCACTTTCTGTCTCACCAGAGCGACATATAAATGTTTTAGATTTTTTTTATACAAGTTATTGAACAAGTGTTTCAAAACTACATGTAATGCATAATGAAACATAATGGTGCAAAGATATAGTATAATAATTATATTGAAAACGCGGCGTTCAGCTCCGCCGCTTATCAAACAACGAATATAAGTCTTAAGTGCACAAAAGTCTTTCTTGGCACTAAGATTTGTTCAATTTTTTGGTCAGTTTGCAAACATGACATATTCAAGCTTTCTCTTAAAAGTTCTTACAAATTAGAGTCTTACATATTATATAACAATTAAAAGAAACATAAATATGGGATATTTATGTTTACTATTTTTAAAGTGTTATTCCACACTTAGGATTAGAAAACATTTTTGAAAAAACGTATAAAAATTTGATTAAAACGTATAAATTGAATTTAATAGTAGAATTTCAATGCTGAAGACTTTTCTTTGTATAGACATACTATAATAATCAAACAAAATGAAACAAATTTCGAACCCATTACCTACGGTCATGTAAATACGTTCAAATTATATAAAAATAAAAATAAAATTCCGCATAGCAAGGTAATCAGAGACAACGTAATGTCAAGAAACTCCGTTGACTGGTTTTTGTGACAGAAATTGAGAAATTACGTGTTGAGTGGTAAGCTCTACGCTTCGCTTTTGTCTGTCCAGAGTAAACAAATGTAAATATATTATAAACTAGCAGTCCGCTCGCGACTTCCCTCTCTTGAACTCAATATACTAGAATAGCTCGCTTTCTTGCTTAATTCACAGACTTTGGAAAAATTTGTAATAGTTACAATACTTATAAGACTTCATATTCACTTGCGAAGGTCGTGCAACCTTTATAATCTCACCTTGACATAAAAGCTGTCGAACAGACTGTTGGACAGGTTGTATGAACATGTAACTTCATATATCCCCTTATGATATCATGATCTTTATGTGATTTCCTTCACCCACACACCCGTGGTGCCGTACCACGGTCCACATGTGATTTACTCATTCATACATGATATCATACTCCACATCAAATTTCACTCATCTACACATGCCACCATGGTCCACATATGATTTTACTCGTCCACATGTGACATCTTGGTCCACATGTGATTTCATGTATCTACATATGACACCATGGTCCACATGTGATTTAACTCGTCCACATAAAACGTCTTGGTCCACATGTGATTTTACTTATCCACATAGGACATCTTGGCCCACATGTGACCTTACTTGTCCACATGTGACATCATGGTCCACTTGTGATTTTACTCATCCACGTCCCACGCTATCGTGGTGCAGTGAAACTGAGTACAGAGTGCCGGAATGCAAACGCAATTAGTAGTGTGTACTATTACACTCGATAGACAGACAAAAAACATTTTTTGGTTTATATAGTAAGGTATATATATATATATATATATATATATATAAATATATAATAGGAATAGAATCCACGACTGTCAGATCCACTGAGCCTCATTGACCTCATAACCAACAAAACGAGAAATGTACCATCAATTCCATCACACGACAGATTAACAACGCACTTCAGCCACGTTAATTACACAATCAATCTGTATTTACGTCGTATTATGTATTATTCATATTATAGGCATTTGCAAACCAAATCTTTAATTATTGGCGTGAATTAGCTGTTCAACTAGTGGTTAGCTTTATTGATATAGCTATTGGCTCGTAAATGGACATATACAAATATATAATTCAGTTAAAAAGTGATAGACACACAGAAAAGGGGTTTCCACTTATATTTAAAAGTTACATAGTGCTTCTCCGGCTATTTTTACCCTTTTTATACGTGAGGGAAATCTTTTGAATCTTCTAAATCTTCTAAAAGATAACTAGACTTTGGGGTAAGACCAAACCCTTTAAAACTACTCTGCTATTCGTTTTTTGATACGGCAGAAATGCTAAATGAAATCATATGATCAATAAAGCGCTTTAAAGGATTTCAAACAACCTGCGCTTTGGTCAGACAAAGCGCGGCGTCGAATTCGACTGCAAAGCAGTCTGCAGAGTGTTTTGACACTAGATTGTCTCTGACCACCGTGCTATGCGGGATAAAGCGTGAATCTGCAAAAAAATATATAATTTAATTGTATTGTCATTAGAACTAGAGTGTGTTCCAAATTTCAATTCGATTAGGCACAGAGAATTGGGTCAAATTTAGCTTGCAAGATTTGACCCACACTAACATACTAACACGGCAAGTTAAATAAAAACTAATAAAAAGTGACAAATTAATCTATTTTGTGAGTTTTTGGCTATCTTTAATTTTCTTCAAGCCAGTTGATTTAATACCCATATGATGGATTGTACAAAAAAAGATAATGTGAGATTTTGTTGCGGCAGCCATTTCGATTATACAAAACTGATTATATGTAATAGCATTGTCATCAGAACTAAAGGTGTATTCCAAATTTCAGAACAATTGGACACTGGGAACTAGGTTATATTAAACTTGCAAGATTATACTAACTTACCAACTAAAGTAACTAACTAACTAATTAACTAACTAACTAACTAACTAACTAACTAACTAACTAACTAACTAACTAAGTAACTAACTAACTAACTAAGTAACTAACTAACTAACTAACTAAGTAGCTAACTTACTAAGTAACTAACTAAGTAACTAACTTACTAAGTAACTAACTAACTAACTAACTAAGTAGCTAACTTACTAAGTAACTAACTAAGTAACTAACTAACTATGTGATTAACTAATTAACTGTCTAACTAACATGCTAAGTCAACAAAAAAATAATATTGTTTGATGCATAAGCCATACGTTTCTTATACAAATAATATTAGAAATCTCTCTCTGTGTATTCGATCCTTCATGAGGATCGTGGTCAGCATTAAGAATGTATCTGGAGCGGATGACTTGCCTCCACTGTTACTGTCCAGATTCTCACTCACAACTGTGTGAAATTTCGAAGATGAAGACTCTCTGATTTGGTCGGTCCATGTTAAGTGTGTGCATCCACGCGGTCTTTTGCCTCCAGTATTTCCAACAACAATGAGTATTCAAAAATTTTTTCGTTTCTGTGCGCAGAATATGTATAGATATTGCGATATGTGGTCAAAAAAAGACACAATGTGTGGTTGATAAGTGACATTTTACTCCAAGCTGTACGAGAATAGATGAATAGATGCCTTGGAGCACTTTGCAGTCCAGGGTAATCTTAACATACGTCGCCAGAACCACATTTCAATTACAACAATCCTATTTCTTTCTCGGGCTAGACATGTCAACGTCTCCGCTCCATACAGAAATTAGATTATTTTATATTAGAAGTAAGAAACTAAAATATATATACAGGAATTTTCGCAGAGAAACGATAATAACACAATAAATATAAAAGAATCAAAACCGTAGGGAACTAAACAGATGAAATCTTGAAGTAATCTCATACTTGACTTACCAATTAGAGTAAATATATTTTCTTGTTTTCCTTAAAACGTATATTTTGATATAAACTAGTAATATTGAAGAACGAAATGCAGCAAAACAGTGCGCCGTACTAAGACTAAGTAATCCTTCGATATTGCGATATGGAGGCGTATTCTGGATTTTATTGACTGATAAATAAATAAATATAAATTGTACATTTTTCAGTGTTTAAATCCATTGTGATTTTAGGATATTGTGCGTGGTGTGGAACTTAACGCTGAATTTGTCTAATTAATAGGTATATTAAAATCATTTTAAAATTAATAATTTTGCAAAGTGATATTGTCAGCTATTGCCTCATTTATAAGCGTTTTCATATTTTTGGGTAATAGGAAATAATAACAGGAAGGAAACAAATAATTTAAATATAACATACTATCGTGAATCACGCGAGGCGCCACAAATATGACATAAAGCGGAGAACGAAGTGTCTTGACACTAAATAAAAAAAAAATGATTTAAAAGTTCTATCTACAACACACGTTGTTATACTAACTTCCTTTTTTGTTTTTTTAGCTTCACGCTTTTATCCCGCATATCAGGGACAGGAAATACCTAGTGTCAAGGCACTACATATTCCGCTTTCCGCTAAATTCAGGACATTGTGTGTTGAGTGACATAATTCAATGACACGATTTGTCTTACAGGGACGAAGAAATAAAAATAATTTAAATATTGTCACTTCCCCGATTGGGAATCGAACCCACAACCGATCGCGTTTACCGTCAGACGCTGCGCCACGACGGGCCACGAAAATAAATCCTGAGATCACTAAAGTCATTACTCTAGAAATCCCGATGCAGACCACGTAGATGCAGCCACAGTCCAATAAGACGGTAATAAAATCATTGATCAAATAACCAAACGTTATCTTCGTGGAGTTTTGACCTCCAATACGTCATTTGGTACTACCAATCAAATTTTATGTTACAATTTTAGTCGAGTTGTATTTTATTAGTTAAGTTGATCATAGTAGTGGATTGATAGCGTACTATGTAACTATAGTTACAGGTTCGATTCTTGCTGGATTAAATTTTTAAATTATTTTGATTTTCTTATTTGGTACAACTGAGGCTAAAGCTTCGTGTTCTACAATTTTATTGAACAAACACTTTAAATTAATATAACTTATTATGTACCGATTGGAATAAAATAAACGCTAAATACGAAGGGAAGGTTAGCAAAATACAATATTGAAAACTGCTTTTAAATTGGTTACGCCGTTTTCGATGTTAGCGTGTACAAACGAACATACACACAGACAAACATGAAAAATTTTATATATTTTTTAGATTTACTTACTTTTAAAAATGCTCCCGATGATCATTTTTCTAAAATATCTTCCATGTACAGACAGCAATTAGTTATGTTTTATTATACTTATAGGTATATGACGGTCGTCCCGAAGTGGACTACAGTCTATGAAGTAAACGGGATGCTTCTGTGTAAATTATTATACTTTTCCGCTCTGATAAGACAGAGCACGGCGTTGAGTTCCGCCACTTAAAACGCAAAATTTTCACTATATTCTTTACTTGTATAAGAAAAAAATAATTTCTTTTAGTGAATAAGTTTAACGTATAGCAAAATATCCAAACTTTTTTATTTATATTAAGTTCACTGATCTCCAAATAGAGCTTTAAGAAATAAATTGTTGAAAGCTTTGTTTGTCGTGCAATTTCAAAAGACAGATAAAATTAATTTAATATGTGTTTTGGTGAAATAAGTTAATAAGCTCAAGTCAAAAGCTTGTAAGCAGAAAAAACGGTAGTTAATTTACTTTTATAGTTAAATTCAATTAAACCATACACATATTGTAAATTAAATTAAAAAAATATGGAAATGTAGTCATAAACACTAGTTTGAATTGCTCTTCAATTTCGTTCATTTGACACTAATATTGGATGGACTTGATGAAAAAAGTAAATCCACCATTTTGTTTTGGCGGCCATTTTAAATTGGTAATTCTGATAATTGTATCGGATCGGTTGTACTAGCAAGGTTTATAATAGGAAATATATATATTTTAGAAAAAAACGTATAAAAATTTGAACGTAGTGGGATTTTAACGGTATCCAAGAGGCGCGGGTTCGAATCCCACTGCGTTCAAATTTTTATACGTTTTTTCTAAAAAGTTTTCTAATCCTAAGTGTGGAATAACACTTTAAAATATATATATATATATTTATTGTATAGTCTATTGACATGGACACGTTTATAAATCGTATGGCTGGAAATTTTTAAAAATGTCAAAGCAATATATTTATCTCCTTCACGCTATATCCCACATGGCAGGGTAGTCATAGACAAACTAGTGTCTAGACACTCCGTTGACTGCTTCCCGCACGAAATACAGACATTACCTGTTAGGTGACGAATACAACGCCGCTCTTTGTCTTCTTATTTTCTCATATTAATTGATATATTAATACAGGTGAAGCTTATATTTGCTTAAACACAAATTTACGTCCCATTCATAAAAAAAAACGGGCCTTCCATAAAAAAAATAACACAAGAATACACAATAATAAGTACGTCAATGTTTAAAGCGTTCGGCTTTCCTGCGGCGTGGCTTTTATATTGTAATATTTCTTAGAAAATGAATCTGGCACGAGAACCAGTGTAACGAACAAATGTTTATGTCGCCAAGCTTTATTCGCGGTTAATCAGTGACGTTGTGTTTTCTTATGTTCGATATACCGTTTTGTATGTACATATGAATGTAATGGTAAATTTTAATATAGATTTTTTTGTATCATACAATCGCCTTTAATTTTTTTGTCTTCACGCTTTTATCCCGCATAGCAGGGTAGATAGGAAGTATCTAGTGTCGAGACACTCCGTACTTTACTTATCACCGAATTAGAGATATTGCGTGTTGAATGGTGGAACTCAACGCCACACTTTGTCTTAGCAGAGCGAGAAAGTGAAAATAATTTAAATATAATCACTCCCTCGAGTGTGGATCGAACCCGCAACCGATCGCGTATACAATCAGATGCTGTCAAACTGCGCCACAAAGTGCCTCTTTAAAATTATTAATATTCTCTATAATTATGTTTATTTATGTAGAATATCTATTTAGATGAAGTGTAGTGTTAAGTTACGCCAATTAACGCGTAATGTCATTAAATTGCAGGATTTAGAGAAGTACATTTTATCGGTCTACTGCGTAAATGCAATAATTATTACTGTGCGTTAAATACGTGTTTTGTTATGTTTTAGATAAGTGTATGAGAATATCATGATACCAAGACACCTTGAGTTATTATTTTTTGTATTATTATGATTTTTTTTGCCTTTTCATACTATTTTTCCATAAAATCTTTACGTGGCGTGGCTATTGGCGTAGTGAGAAAGCTTCAGACTATAAACCTGTTCGGTTCTGGGTTTGATTCCCATTCGGGGGAATCATTATATTGAAATTATTCTCATTTCTTCGCTCTGGTAAAATAAAGCGCGGCTTTGAGCTCCATAATTCAAAATGTAATGTCTCGAATTCGGTAGAAAGCGAAGTACGGAGTGTCTTAACACTAGGTACTTTCTGTCTACCCTGCAAAAATGTGTCAAAAATTCAACTGAAATCATAACGATATTCCAAAAACGTTTAAATTTCGTATGACAACCAAAATTATTCATACTGTTTCATTTTAATAATTTTAAATATAACCTTATATTCTACTCAACCGCTATAAAATACTTTAAGAGGATTTCCAACACGTGTACGCCTTGTCACAGTAGGAAAGATGAGAACAATTGAATGCGAATCGTCTCAAAATTATGATAACAAATAAAATATCAGTATATTTTTAGTTAATATATTTAATAATAATAATTCTAATAAATATTATTTATGTTTCTAGATATTTTATTTTAAATTTAAACAGTAATTATTTGTTATTGTTATATATAGGAGTTATCCAAGTTATCTGTCCATCGTTCAGCAATTATATTCAATGTTTCAGTTGAAGGTTTAAAGTTTGTTATTTTCCACTGAAAATCTGTAATTTGGGAAATTATGAAAACATTTTTGTCGTTGCACTTTTGGCAGAGTGGTCGTGGTCAGTGGTTTGGCATTCTTGACCGATAGCCTTCCTGGTACAGTGGTAAAACCCACTAATACCAGCCTTTACTTGATCCGTCTATCCCATTGCAATTCTGCCGCGTGTTCTAGTGCACTCCACCTTCAATCGGATGACGAGGCGTTCTATATTGAATGACAGACGTTGTTTAGTACCAAGTTTTCATATTATGGATTCTTTGGTTCTAAACTCAGTACATGAATCCAAGCATTTTTCTATAGCACCAGATTTCGAGAGACATAATACATACTAACTCTTAAATCAAGTAAAATCATTTAAACTGAGGCCGGTCTTTGCGCAATATGACAGCGTCTGAATGTAAACGGGATCAGTTGGGGGTTCGATTCCAATTCGGGGGAGTGATATATTTAATTTATTTGGTCTGGTAAGATATAACACGGCGTTAAATTCCGTCATTAAACACGCAATGTCTCACATGCAGCGGAAAGCAAAGGACGAATTGTCTTGACACTAGTTACTTTTCGTCTACCCTGCTGTGCAGGATAAAAGCGTGAAGCTGAACAAACATATATGCGCTCGAGTGGGATTCAAACTCACAACCGATCGTGTTTATATTTAAACGTCCGACAAGACGCGATGGACGTCTTTATTTTAGTCACTAGGATTACCTAGCGTTTTTGTATAAGTTTTTATCTAAATATGTGTCCTACTTATCACTACAGACGGATAATGCTTAAGAGGATAATAAATTAACTGAGTAATGTTATCCCAGTGTAAGCAGCAGATTAGTTCAGACCACTGTTATAAGCAAAAAAAATATTTGTTAGATACTATGCTGTTTTTTGTGTAGCCTTCGTGATGCAGTGGGATGGTGCTTGTGGGTTCCATTATCACTAAGGAAAGTAGCTAAAATTAAATTATTTTATTTTTTCCAGATTGATAAGACAATGTGCGGCGTTCAGTAACCACATACGGTGGAAATCGTAAAACAGCGTCTTGACATTAGGTTCTCGCTGGCAGAAACAAATTTCTACTGTGCTGGCAGAGTGCTATGAGGTAACGTTTTTAATTAGCACAGCGAAACAGTGAAAGTCATTGCAGGCGTATATATTTAAGAAGTTATACATTAGAAAACATTTTTGAAAAAACGTATAAAAATTTCGAACGCAGCGGGATTCGAACCCGCGCCTCTTGGATACCGTCCAAGCGCTCTGACAGCTAAGCCATCACTATGTACTTCTTGTCTGCCCTGTTATGCTGGATAAAAGCGTGAAGCTAAAAAACAAAGGTAACAATGAACAGGCACCAAGCTCCACAAGTATTTGAGTAAAACTGAAAGATTCAATTTAGAAACTTTTCAAATTCAAAAGTAAGTTTGAGCAGTCGGTAATTCGTTGGCGGATTTGTGGATCGACTGCAACCATTTGTTCCTGGTTAAGAGTGAAATTATTTATTGAGTTCGGCAACTTCCAAATCTCATTTCTTAGGTGAGAGTGGTCGCTTTTGTTGTATTTAATGGGATAATGTTTTAAAAGCTTGTTTTTAATTGTTTTTTTTAATATAGACATTGAAAATGTATATTGACATTTTTACAGCTATATCTTGTAAATGTAATTTTTCCCCCAATTGAGTATCGATCTCACAACCAAAGACGTTAATAGCCAGACCCTATTACAATGGTTTCTGCAACTTACTAATTCCATTATGACTGAGAGAGTGACTGCTTTTCTTTTTTTGATCCTGTTCCTCGCTTTCCATGGAAGTGAAATCATTTAAATATAAATACTCCCCCTAGTGGGAATCGTACCCACAACCGATCACGTTTACAGTCAGACCCTGCGCCACGACCAGCATATAAATATACATATCAATATCTGAAAATATTTTCTTTAGTGTGAATCGAACCTAGAACGATCATATTTAGATTTCATTATATATTGCACGCTGAATCAAAGTGCAATAACAGAAACGTTGAATTTCAACCCCCGAGCAATTGTCGAAAGCAAACCGAATAATATAGGGGTTAGGGGTTAACTCGAGCCGTATATATAGTGTCTGTACATCGTCGTTGGTATTGAACAGAAACCTTCTTATTCCGATTCTTGCTGTTCTGACTTTTATATATCGTTCGAAAGTTTAAGAAATACGTAATTGATATAAAAAGAAAGTATTAATTTTCATTTAAAGTTATCGAGAAATATATAAAAAGCTGAGCACAGAAATTTGCTGCTAGCTCCTGCTTACTGAATATGTTAGAATTCATATCTGAAATATATTAAATATATTTAAAAATTCTAACAATATAGTCATATCTGAAATATATTAAAAAATTCTAACATTATAGTCGAGTCCACCACATGTACAATCAATTCAATAAAAAGAAATATGACATGATCATGGTCAAGTTAGACTTTTCGCCGGAAGGCAAGCAGGTTTATAACCTACGTTCCGTCTGCCATCTAACGGGCATCAAGTGAGAGAAGCCATGATCACGTGGCATTCTCGGCCAGTGCCAAAGGTGCCAATTGTATGACCATTCAGCCAAAAATTGCCACGTCCGTCCGAGGCGTGTAAAAGCCTCGACGTAAGATGCCTGATCCAGCCGTGCCACCGAGCTACGTGTTGTGCGAGACCCAGGGGCCAAGGCTCCGCGTAAGGCCATTAGGAAGGGTGGCAGAATGCACAGGGCTCTCGGACCAGCTCTTCCTGAAGGCTCCTCTCCACGCAGGGAATACAAACTTGCCCCCGCTCCTTCCACGAATGCGTGGAATAGACCTCCCCCAAGATCAAATACCAGGCTGGAAGTTAAGTCGACTGAACCGGAACCTTGTATTCGCGTTCGTAAGCTCGCTCGACATGAGCGACATAGCCTCCCTCGCAAGAGGACTTAAAACATGCAATGGAGCTCCTCATAGGAGACCCCGAATCATTGGCTAGCACACTGGCATAATGGCTGGCAAAAATTATGCGCTCCCAAGTGCAAAACCAGTAAATCCCAATGGCGGTCAGTATTAATTTAATAATAAATAGGTCTGATCTCAGATTCGTGCGAGTCAAGCCGCGTTCTCCAAATATAGTATATTTCAATGCTAGCGGCTTTTGCAACCAAATGGACCTAGTCTGAGAATTTGTAGCAGATGAATACGTCGATGTTATGCTAATTCAGCAAACGTTCTTGAAAATTGGCCCAAAAGGAGGCAGATTAATTTTTTACAAAAAATCATTGCACATTGTAACTATAGACCCATCACCGGGACTCAAAAATATCGAAACTTCGATTTGCAAAGTGCACATGACGGGACACGTACCGAAAATAGGAGCTTCAGTCCATCTTTCCCCCAAAAACAAGTGAAAAAAGACATAAAAATTTTCTTAGAATTAGGCGAACCAGTCATACTCCCAGGTGACCTAAACAGTAAACACCCCAGGTGGAACTACGAATAGTTTTGACTCATCGTTAACAGCCGAAACGGCCATTTCAAACCTCACCTCGCAATTAGACGAAACACTCGACGAATACTCAAGGATTATCGCGATCTTAAAAATCTTATAACGTGAAAAACGCCGCAAATAGGAGCCACGAGGCGTATCTAGCTCCTCTTGTGATCTACCGTGACACACAGGTTGAAACGTGGGCGCTTTACGAGAACCCGTTACACCGATCTCGAAGATGTCAAATCGATAAATAAAGGCCTTAAGGCTAGAAAAGCTCCAGGATCTGATCGCATTACAAATTAGATCCTTAAAATCCTTCAACACTCTTCTAAAAGAATGTTCGTTTCCTGACCAATGGAAAGAAGCCATTGTTATAGGTATCCGTAAACCGGGGAAATCGGAATGTAGCCCCACTAATTATCCCCCGATCATACTTACGCGACGTCAGGCCATCGTTGACGCCAAAAACATTATTCCCCGAACAGTTTCGCTTTTGAGGCCAGCATTCTAGCGTCCATTAAGTGCACCGCTTCACGGAGAGCTTGTTATACAAATCCAAATGGATGTTGTAAGCGGCCATATTCTTAGAAATCTCCAAGGCCTTCGACAAAGTCTGGCACAATGGCCTCATCTATAAACTTCTTGAAGCACAGCTTTTGGACAGGCTAGTGCACATCCTACGAGATTATATCACAAATCGCTCATTTCGTTATCGGGTCGAAGTTATCCTCTCCATTAAACGTCCTATAAGAGCGGGAGTCCCTCAAGGTTCCATCTTATCTCCGCTTCTGTACAGGTTGTACGATACACTCACAGCCCCAAGTATCCAACTAGCCCTTTTCGCAGACAATACCGCAAAAGCCGTCTGGGCCAATGGCTCACCAAATGGACCATAGAGGCCAACTCTGAGAAAAGCGTCTCAGTTTTTCTCAATCATCGTAGATACGAGGTCATGCTGACAGTCAAACTGCAGGGCAAATCAATTCCAACGGCTAAACCGCCAAATACCTAGGAGTAGTTCTAGACAGTAAACCGTCCTTCCGTGCCGCTTTGCGGTAGACGTAATATATGTGGGTCTTCCACATATATTACGTCTACTGCAAAGTGGCTTTCGTCCTCAGTAGACTCTACTTATTGATCTGCGCCAAAAGTAAAATGTCTCTCAGAAACACGTTCCGCTCGATGTTGATCCGCAATATGTTTTTTCGCACACACGGATCTCAGATGTTTTTAAGTCCTCCATAATTAATTCAAATTCAGGCGTGCCGTGGTGCATGCGTAATGTGAATCTCCACTGAAACATTAACCTAGATTCCATCAAAGAGCTTTGTCGCAAACTTTCTAGTAGCTACTTCAAAAGAGCTGCTAATCATACCGTCCCTGTCGGTGGAGACGAGGTCCCAGTTTCGTAACCGCCCGATGCCAATAGGTCTATTCCGGACATGCAAGTCCCCCACTACACACGGCGTACACAAGGCCGAGGTTCGTGCCTCACAGGAGGCGCTCTTGTGACATAGTGTTTTAAGTTGATGGTTTCCTCTCGAGGTCTCGACGCCAAGGTCAGAGGTCTTCTAGCTCGGCCTCCCCCAAAATCCAGTGATCGGTAGAGTGATTATATTTAAAACTATTGTCATTTCTTCGCTCTGGTAACACATAGTGCGGCAATGAATTCCACGCTTTGTCTTACCATAGCGAAAATATAAAAGTAATTATAGTATAAATATACAATAATTTCCCCGAGTGGGCATCGAAGCCACAACCGATAGCGTTTACACTCAGACGATGTCCCATTGCTCCACGACGGTCTCAAAATAAATTTTGCTAAGAAATATGGAGTCTCAGTGACACGCAATGTCTCGATTTCAGTGAAAAGCGGAGTACAGAGTGTCTTGACACTAGGTACTTTCAGATGGGAAGTGCTATGCGGGATAAAAGAGGTACAAGGTACACTTCCGGTATTAAAAATAACACATATATATGAATATATTATTTCTTATTACAAAAACTAATAAATACCTAAGCTTTTCGTATCCATTCAAACACCGTTCATATTAAAACCCCGTTCAGGAAATTACTATCATACTTGATCTCAAACTGTCACTACGTCGCGCTCACCACAAAAGAGCGTACAGTGGATACCACTTGACGTTATTGTTGGTGTTCTTCAGTTTTTAAATAGATTTTATTGTATTGTGGTTATTATTAATTGAATATATTTTTAGATTTTTAGATAAAAATATAAAATTGGTTGAGGCCGGTCGTGGCGCAGTGGTACAGCGTTTGACTGTAAGCGCGATCATTTATGGGTTCGATTCTCACTCGAGGGAGTGTTTATATTTAAATTATTTTCACTTCTTCGCTCTGGTAAGACAAAGCGCATCGTTGAATTCTTTTCACTTTCTTATTCATAGAATAATTTTCTAGATTACATTTTATTATTATAAAATAATAACAAACATTTTCGATTGTGTCATTAGATAATGCCTTGAGTTACGTACTCGCCCTTTAATGCTCTATATAATATAACCAATATACATACATAAAAACATTGATTTTATCAATAGAAATTCTCTTAGCTACATTAAAATAATATACAAAGTCAGGGCTATTATTTACTCATCGCTTTATCAAGTATTGTCGGAGTAATAACTAACATATTGTTTTTCCTTGAACGGTCAGAAGATCATGAAAGTATGGCATCTATCACATGTCAACATAAGTTATGAGAAGTTGTGGGGACGCAATGCATACTGATTTCTATTCGTAGAGGTACAAAAATCCCATTTTTATACGTTTTTTTTTTCAAAAATATTTTCTAATCCTCAGTGTGGAATAACACTTTAAAAATAGTAAATATTGTGGTGAAAATATAATTTCAAAATTGTAAAAAATATATTCATCGTACAAAGCTTTATCCCTGCTATGCGGGATATAGTAGTCAGAGACGGGTAGACTTACTGAAGGCTCGGGGTGTACCCGAAGTCCCGGCTAGTGGTGGTTGCGAAAGAGCACCGTGAGGATTTAGTGGGTAAACGGGGCGGCCTATATCTGTCAATCCAGAATCCCACATAAACTACCCCAAAACAAATGAAGTTATAGACAACGGATGATGGTGTCAAGAAGGAATGGAGTGCCGTTGACTGCTTTGCGCTCGAAATTGCGTGTTGAGTGGCTATCTTAACGCCGCGCTTTGCAATCAAAACGGAAAAATGAATATAATTTTAAATATAGCAATTCCTCCAAGTGGGTATCAAACCAACGACGGCGACGTTGTTCCACTGCGCCACAATGGTTTACAATACAATACATGAAGAGGCATCTCTTCAGTGAAAAAATCAACTTTTTGATATATTGTATTATTGTGTTATATACATAGTAAGTTGATTCAAGTAAGAAATACCGAGAGCGATCGCATGGTTTTTTACACTTTAGATAGACTAAACAAATCAAGGAGTGATTACTTTCCATATTCCATATCCAATTCATTAATTATATTAAGAAAAAAAGAATTATTACACTACTATCATCCAATTTAACTATTATTTTAAAGATGAATGAACAACAAAAGGGTTCTTTGATTTTCGCGATTTTAAATGAAACTATTTTAACCAGATTAATCGCGTATATTTTGGTATTCGAAAATACATTTTTGGACACCTGACGTTTCGAGCACACTACAGTAGACCGTGGTCACAGGTAGACTGTAGTCTACGAAAATATACGCGATTAATCCGGTTAAAATAGTTTCATTTAAAATGAAAGGGTTGCCTGTAAAGGCTTACGGCGGCCTTATCAATTTTAGTAATAAGGCCGCCTTTTGCACCAGCTGGCTGTGATAATAAACAAAATTGTTAATATTTATTTATATGGAGTTTCCCAATAAGAACAATATGTTTTGAAATTGAAATAAAACATGTAATATATGTTTGAATTTCGTGTTCAATGGCTTTATTTGTTAAGAAATTTTATGCTATTTATGATTTAAACAAAATATCGTCCAAATGTCCAATTTTCGATGACTCGGTGCAGGTTTTCGGCTGGTATGGCCGCTATAGACGCTCGAATGTTGCGTTTAAGGTCTTAAATCGTAGCTGGTTTATTGGCATACACTTGAGATTTAACAAACCCCCACAAAAAATAGTCCAAGAGTGTTAAATCGCATGATCTTGGTGGCCAATTATGAGGACCGTTGCGAGAAATAACCGACTCACCAAACTTATCACGCAATAAATCTATTGTGACGGTCGCAGTATAGCATGTTGCACCATCTTGTTGAAAATAAATGTCGTCCGCATCGATTTCATATACTTCAGGAAAAAAAAATCGTTCAACATGTCACGATAACGGTCGCCATTGACAGTAACAGTACGGCCTTCGTCGTTTTGAAAAAGTACGGGCCAATGATTCCACCGTACTATAATCCGCACCAAACAGTCAATATTTCAATTTCAATTAATGGTGTTTCATGAACCGCTTTTGGATTTGACTCACTCCAGTAACGACAATTCTGTTTGTTTACATAACCATTGAGCCAAAAGTGAGCCTCATCTGAAAAGATGATTTTCCTATGAAATTCGGTGTCCGTTTCCATCATTTCAAGCGCCCAATCAGCAAAAAGCACGACGTAATCGATGGTCTGCTGGATTGAGTTCTTCTGCCAACCCAATATTGTATGGATGTAGGCCAAGATCCATACGAAAAATTCGCCAGGTTGTCATTCTGGATAATTCTTGTGCACGTCGTGGAACGGAAACATTTTGATTTTCTTCGACACTGGCTGATACGGCGGCAATATTTTCTTACTACTGCCTGTCCGTTGTCGTGTTGGTGGTCTACTATCGTGCAAAGAATATTCACTTTCCAGTTTTTGGATTATGCGGCGTATAACGAGCTCAGACGATGCACCATGACGACCATATTTAGCACGAAATGCTCTTTGAGTAGAGACAATACTTCTCGAATTTTGATAGAAAATTTTGACAATTTCCAAACGTTGAGGTAACGTGAACTTATTTATTATTAAATGGCAAACATTACTGAACACAAAACAATACAAACGTCAAAAGTTAAACATCCAGATGGCAGCTGTAAGCTATGAAAATCTTATCATCCCTATTGGGAAACACTGTTATTTGCAATAAAGAGTTTTATTATTATTATTTTAATTCTATATAGTTCTCAAAAATGCGTTGGATTGAAGTCAATGGAAGCAAATCACTTGCTATGGAAAGTTCCAATACTCAACACGCAATGTCTAGAATTCGGTGGAAAGCGAAGTACGGAGTGTCTTGACACTATATACTTTCTGTCTACTCTGCCATGCGGGATAATAATAAATATTTATTTTGTTAAAAAAACACTGTCTCAATAATTTTACTTGATTATTTAAAACACAAAAGATAAAAGACGGACTACACAGTGCCAACATCACTTGATTCTGAAAGTTCTTCCATAGAATTCAAGTCTTTGTGGTCTATAACGAATGTAGGCTAAGTTTAAATCAGAAGTTTCCTTCAGAAAACATTTCTTGTGTAGATATTTGATATATCTTAACGTTCGGGCTGAGATTTTCATATCTCCCTGATTTTCGATAGTCGATTCGAGTCGAAGTATAGGGAGAGCATTGGAACATTTATGAAAATTTATGTCTTTTGTTCGATGCTGACTGTCATCTGAAGTTACTGTAATGGTTTCTTGGTATTTTGAATTTTAAAGCAGATATCATTATTGGAATTCATATTGTTTTTCAAGTCTTATTCGTGCATTGAGAATTACAATGCGTTAAGAAGTCGAGTTAGTTAGAGGGAGACTAGCGTGGATAATTGGCAGTTCTGTCTAGGCGAAGAATGTATATATATATATATATATATATATATATATATATATATATATATATATATATATATATATATATATATATATATATATATATATATAATAATTTATATTTTTGTATATAAATATAAATGTAGGATAAATATAATACATTTTTTTTAAATTACTTACGAATTGACTTTTTCCTCTCGATGACCTCTAATCGGATTGTTAATATTTAGTACTAGCTTTTATACTACTTTAACTACCTAACTCAAACTCACACTCAAATAACAAATTCTATAAGTTAAATTTTCATCAAAACCGGTTTAGCCGTTCCAGACACTTGTCGGAACAGACAGACGGATTGACAAAATTGTAAAAATGAAAAAAGTAAAAAACATAAATATGTAATATTTATTTGTATAGATATTATCATTCCCCATATAAGAATTGAACCACGAAACAATCGTTTTTACAGTAAAGAGCTGCCTTACTGCGTCCCCAAAGCTTTTAATAGAAACGTAAAAAAAGATGAACACCCCCCAAAATCCCCACAAACCATACAAAAGATATGACTCAAAGGATTTCTCATTTGTGCACTAATTTGATGCACTTTTATTAAAAAAGAATTTAACTCCAATATCCTATCTATGGCCCTCAAATGTTTTATTCACAAAGAGATGCTGTCTTCATCTTAAATCACACCTTCAGATCAAAGGTGGCCTCATTGAAATCCTAATAGACTTTCGAGATCGTCGATAAAATGAGACCGATTCAGCAATGAATATTATATTATATTTAAATGCAAAATATAGTCGCTGATAATATCTTTGAATTTATACTTCGTTTTGTATTATATTTGGATTTGCTCATGTTGTGATATTAAAAAAATGCACCTCACTTTAAGTTAGAATCTCGTTAGAGTCTCGAGTTCTGAGGAAAGCGAAGTACGGAGTGTCTCGACACTATATGCTTTCAGTCTACCCTGCTATGCGGGATAAAAGAGTGAAGCTAGAAAAAAAACAAAAAAAAAACTTTTAGTTAGATAATATAAATTAATGTATGACAGTGTAATTAAATGTATGATATGGAGTCATTTGTGTTTGTTTTTTAGCTTCACATTTTTATCCCGTATAGCAGGGTAGACAGAAAGTACCTAGTGTCAAGATACTCCGTACATCGCCTTACACCGAATTCGAGACATAGTGTGTTAAGTGATGGAACTCAACACCGCATTTTAACTTTAATAGTCTTAAAAAATAATTTGGATGTAAAATAAGTATGTGGTAACCAAAACTCAAAAAAATACGCTGCATTGTCTGACCAGTGCTAAGATATGTAAATAATTTAAATATAAACATTCCCTCGGTGCGATTCGAACCCATAACCGATCGCGTTTACATTCAGATCGCTTAGCATATACAGTTGAGGCCAGTCGTAGTACAGTGGAAGAGCGTCTGACTGTGAAAAACATATAAATAAATAAAAAAAGAAATATATATATAAAATTTTCCCTACTTCGCTAATGTAAGATAAAATACGGTGTTAAGTTCCACCATTCAACACGCAATGTCTCGAGTTCAGTGGAAAGCGAAGTACAGAGTGTCTTGACACTAGTTGCTTTCTGTCTACAATGCTATGCGGGATAAAAAGCGAGAAGCTAAAAAAAAATTATAGCGGAAAATGTTTAAAAACAATTCATTGTTTATTCTCATAAAATACATATTCGATAAATGAAACATTCGTATCTATATAAATATATATTATCAATAATCCAAGTAAATGTATATATTGTTATTTTATTTTATTTGGTAAACATACAGTACATTGTTTACAAAATAAGACGAGCTTACTAAATAAGAAATTGTATAAGGCATACACCAATTAGGTTTCCACAAACAAAATTTATCACATGAAAATATTACAGAACATTATACAATATGAAAATTAATTGATAATACATAATAATTAATTATACATCTAAACAATATAAATATATATATATATATATATATATATATATATATATATATATATATATATATATATATCGCAATTTTTTTTTAGCTTCACGCTTTTATCCCGCAAAACAGGGTAGACAGGAAGTACCTAGAGAAACTTTACTCCACTCTCTGCTGAATTCGAGATATTCGAGATATTCCGTGTTAAGTGGCGGAACTTTGCGCCGTGTCTTTGTCTTCCAGATGGTGTCCCACTGCGCCATTTACCGTAAAGATAAAATCAACAAGCAGCCTATAATCTTCAAAAAGTATCTAAATGTAAAATAATCATTATCAGCTGCAAACGAATGCAGTATTTTATCATACACATTCTAAAATGAATCCTAAATGTACCAGTTTAAGTGTATTATTGTAAAATTGAAACGTGACATCTATAAATACCTCAACTTGAAAAGTGACAACGATAAATTTCTAACCAATTAACTGTTTGACATGTGCGATGTGACGCAAAAAAATTGTTAGAAAAGATGGGATGCGATGCTATACACAATGTAATACATATATATATATATATATATATATATATATATATATATATATATATATATATATATATATATGCAAAACGTTTTAAGTATTTGAACCTAACGGCCAATTAAACTATACATAAACATTAAAAGTACAATAGTGATACGTCACTACATTAATAGTACAATCACTACTGTATTGATACGTCACCAAATTAGAATAATTTTCAAAAAAGTACGTTTTCATAGAATTCTTTAGCTTCACGCTTTTATCCCGCAGAGTAGACAGGAAGTACCTCATATTGAAACATTCCGTACATCGGTTTCCGTGGAATTTGAGTCATTGCGTGTTGAGTGGTGGAACTCAACGCCGCACTTTGTCTTACCAAAGCGACAAATTGAAAATTATTTAAATATAATCACTCTTACGAGTGGGAATCGAACTCACAACCGATCGCGTTTACAGTCAGATGCGGGCACATAACGCCACGATCGGCTGTTTCTTTAATTTGATAACTCCCCCAAATGCGGAATTAACCCAGAACCATCTTTTTATTAATTGGATACTTAAGTATTGAGCCACAATGACATATATCAATAAAATAAATGTTATTATGATGACTTAAAACAAAATATTTTTTTTATTTCATATAAAATTGTAATCGCATTGTTTTTAAGCCGATTTTTACTAATTATTGAATTTTCATTTTCCAAGTCTCTAGAGTTTATTTTTATTAGGGTAACCAAATAACTCAGTGGTGAAACAATGCGTTCTTCATTTGGGTGTTGATTTGCGGAACTCAGCACCGCGCTTTTTCTTAACAGAGCCGATAAATGCAAATAAATGTTAAACATAACCAACTCTCGGAATGAGCATCGAACCCACAACCATATGCGTTTACAGACAGTCTATCTAAACATAAATAATATCAAAAAAATGAACATTGAAGCTTAACGAAGGACAAATGACAAACTAATACATACATATGGTGTAATTAAATTTCGTATAATCTACACGTGTCGAAAAATAAGAAACCGAAGTCGATTGTAGGACTTAATATGTTTTTGAAGGAAACAAACAGTAGTGTATCTAACGTCATAATAATCTAACTGGCAAAGAGAGGTATCTCTACTTTTTGCTTTTCATAAATACTTTTTTTTTAGCTTCACGTTTTTATCCCGCATAGCAGGTTAGACTGAAAGTACCTAGTGTCAAGACACTCCATACTTCGCTTTCCACCGAATTCGAGACATTGCGGGTTGAGTGGTGGATCCCAACGGCGCACTTTGTCTTTACCAGAGCAGGAAAGTGAAAATAATTTAAATATAACCACTCCTTCGAGTGGGAATCGAACCCACAACTGATCGTGCTTACAGTCATGCGATGTCCCACTGCGCCACGACCGGCCTCAAATAAATAATATAACCTTGACCCTATTTGCCGTCATGGCGTTTGACTATTAAGCAATTGGTTGAGGGTTCAATTTTCTATCATTGGAATGAACGTATTTAAATGATGGAACCAGCTTCCATTACCCCAGAGTAATGATATTGTTTTATATACGTCTTCATAGGCGGATTAATAAGTTCCTTAAAAGCTTACAATGAATTTATAGTATGTCTGGTGCTTTATATATATATATATATATATATATATATATATATATACAATTTTTACTGTCTATTAGCTATGTGGTATATGAATATATAAAAAAAAATGTTCAACCAATGTCTGTTCTGACCTCCCATACCGTTCACCTTTATATATAACTTTAACAAAAATAACAAAATTCTGATATTACATTTTTTTACTTATGCCATATAAAATGAAGTCTGCTTTTTTTCATTGTTTGCTCAACCGCTGTGGGTCTTGTTAGAAATTATTAGTGACAGCCGAAGGAAAATAAATTACTTTTGTAAAAAATGTAGGGTTAACTCGCTTGTTTTATTCACACCATAGTTGGAATCATTACAAAAATTTTAATTTTATTAATTTATTCATATATACTGTTTCTAGCAATTAATCTAGAGGGCTCTATATTTTTTTTTTTTTTTTTTTATTTTGCTTCTTGACTTATATCCCAAAGCCAGAGATAACCTAGTGTCAAGACACTAAGTTCCTTGCTTTTCACCTGAATTTGAGATATTGCGCTTTGCAGAGAAACGAAAATAAATTTTAAATATAATAATTCCCCTACAAACAATCGTATTTATACCCAGACACTGTCCCATTACTCCACGAAAGCCCCTATGTCCCGTTTCAATTGTTTTTTTTGCGGGTTTAGTCTTTCTCCCGTATAGCAGGATAGTTAGAGGCAGTCTAGTGTCAAGACACTCCGTTGACTTACTCATGAAATGCCGCTTCCCGTATGAAATCAAGACATTGCGTGCTGAGTGGTGAACTCAACGTCGCGTTTTGTCTTACCAAAGATAATTAATACTGTTTTAATTTAAGAATTAGAATATAGTATTTGGCAAAAAAAGAAAAATGGCTAACGCGTAATCAACGCGTTACCTTAGCAACGTGATACATATATTTTGTTAATTTAATATTTTTTTACTTAATATAATATATATAATTTTTGTAAAACTAGGCAATAGATTTTTGTTCATGTTTTGATATAAAAATTATCTGCATATACGTATAATTCATTATAAAAGTTTTTAGTGTCTTTTACGGCATAGTCAGAGAGAACATACTGATCAAGTTAGTCTTGCAATGTAAACATTGCTATTTGAGTACCGGAACTCAACGCTGCCTTTTATATTATTATTATGAAATAAATAAAAAGTAGTTTAAATAAAATAATTCCCACAATGGGAGTCAAACCCATCACCAATTTCCTTTACATGCAGGTCGTGTTCCACTACGCCCCGATAGTTTAAATAAAAAGATAACTACTGTATTAACACAGATATGTTTCTTATTATATTTTGCTGGAGTAACTATAACATATATAAATATTGCAAGAAATATTTTCTCAGTAAGTCCTGTCCTAACCACATTCATATTATCTTTTAAAAAAACACGTTTTTTTTAGATTCACGCTTTTATCCCGCATTAGGGTAGGGCAGGGTAGACATAAAGTACCTAGTGTCTTAACACTCCGTACTTCATTTTGCACCGAATTTAAGATATTGCGTGTTGAGTGGTGGAATTCAACGCTGCACTTTGTCTTACCAAAGCGAGGAAGTGAAAGTGAATGGGGATCGAACCCACAACCGAACACGTTTACAGGCAGACGCTGTCCCACAACGCCACGACCGTCCTCGAATAAAATTCACAATAAATAATTCAATTTAAACGAATTAACAAGCACAAAAATAAAATATGAGAAAAAAAACAAAGAGGCAAACGTCACAAACATCTAAACACCCGTTTAAAACACGGGAATGAAACAAAAATTTTGAATTACAACCAAAAATCATATCCGAACGATAAAACCGAGAAATGTATTCGTTTCCAACGCACCATTTGCTATTATGGCTCTTGGTTTGCCCTACCAAATGTATTTATAGCATTTATATAGATCACAAATCATTTTACACTTGCTTGAAATTCTAAACGCGCAATACATACTTTATTACTATTGTAATAGGGAAGGAAATTGTGTGGCACACCGTTTTTTTGGTTGAAAATATAATTTTGCGGGAAACAGCAAGAAATCATACTGGTTGGGGTCGTTTGGCAACAAAACAAAATGAAAATGGTCAAATTTAAAGCCAGTAAAAGAATGGCGGTTTAAATTAATTTATTATGAACAAATTATTGTGTATATTTTATAGAAATGAAATAAACATTTGTGTGTTATTTTGTGTATATAATAAATATTTTTGTGTATATAATAATTGGCCGCTGTCTGTATAGGAAAGTTAGATTTAATAATAATGTTTCTTTGCCTGTATGTTAGTGCACGCTAAACGCGGAAACGGCTTGGCCGATTTAAGTGCGGTTTACACATTTAGTGTTTGTTATATTTCAAACGCTTCAAAAATAAGAAAATTATAGCGGTTTAAAATATTTTGTTTCCCAAATTTAAGGCAAAGCTTAAGTCCACGCAAGCAAAGTTGCGGGCATTCACTAGTAGTAAATATAGACTAGAAAACATTTTGAAAAAACGTATAAAAAATGATGATTGAGAGGCCGACTGTAGCGCAGTGACTGACTGTAAACGCGATCGGTTGTGACTTTGATTCTCAATCGGGAGATTGATTAAATTTAAATTATTTTCAATTCCTCGCTCTGGTAATACAAAGTGCGGCGTTGAATTCCGCCAATCGACACACAATGTCCCAAATTTGGCTGCAAGCAAAGTACGGATTAACACACTAGGTACTGTCTGTCTATCCTGATATGGGGAATAAAAGAGTTAAGCTAAAAAAAAATTCAACGCAGTGGAGTTACAAATTTTATATACATTATTTCAAATTATTTTCTATTTCTAAGTAACAATAATACTTTAAAAATAGTAAAATATATGTAGACTATAAATAAGATATATTACACGAAAGTGAGCGGTTAGAGGGATAAGGGACTCAGCTGACCTTGGGAGAGCACAGTGAGGATGATACTGGAGGGAAGACACGTAAAAAGCACGAGGACCCTTGCAGGGCACGTATGAAGAGATTGATAACTTTGGACGAGGCGAAAAAAACTTTGGGACCAGAGTATATACTCTCTGGCTCTGATTACTTCACTAGAGAAAAAGGGTGAAGAAATATGGTACAGTAACAGTGTCACGTATTGGATTGGAAACGGAGGTTACAAGTTCAAATGTAATTAGAGTCATTTTTAGAGTTCCGTGCCTAAGTAAAACGGTTACCTATTACTAGGACTTTCTGTTGGTCTGTCAGTCACCAGACATCTCATAAATAATCATATTTACTTAGTTGAAATGTTCGCAGATGATGTATTTCCAATACAAGAAACGTGATTTTTCACTCGTTTTTCTCGATATTATTAAAGGCAACAAGTAGAAGCTTGAAATAATAACGGTATATTTAGTTATATATATACTTTAAAATTATATTATAATTAAAATACAATAAAACAAATATGTAAGGCGAGCTGCCATATAAAAAACGCGTTTTAATACGAATACGGTACGGTACGAAACCTTTAGCACCTGTCCAACTCGCACTTGGCCGGATTTTGTATATTAAATTACATTTGACTTTATTTATTTAATTTTAAACAAACAGAAATATAATAATTATATATTTTTTTTTATTCCAGCTTTATTTTTTTACTATAATATAATATCTATTAAGTAATTTCATTTCCGCTTATTAATTTCCATAATAAATAATCAAATCGATATTCTCAAATATTCCTTAACATAAATAAACCTATCCAAAGTAGGAATCGATTCAACTACTATTGTATACGGTAAAATATTTTACCACTGAGCTTCAACGTTCTATATTTATATACATAATTATAACAATAGGTCGAGTGTGTAAATGACAGTTGGCGAACAGATCACACGATAATAACCCCTTTGACCTTAACGCCCTAACTCAACAGAATATTAAACTTTGAGGAATATTTATCTACAATTCTATACTAATTGGATTTATGTTTATATATAGATACACATACACGCACGTGATAAATATATATTTTTTTATTTTCTTTCTTTTCTTTCTTTATATATTTTTTTAGCTTCACCTTTTTAGCTTTTCAGCTTTTATCCCGCATAGCAGGATAGACAAAAAGTACCTAGTGTCAAGACACTACGTACTTCGATTTCCGAAGTCTAGACATTGCGTGTTGAATGGAACTCAACGCCGCACTTTGTCTATACCAGAGCGAGGATATATATTATCATTTATATATTATCAACCAACTAAATTTGATTGCTTATAAGGGTGAGAGCCTGGTGATCTGTAAAACAGATTTTCACTTAGTACAAACACCAGTCTATCACAATAGCTATTTTTCATTATAATAAGAATTAAAGATTTTATTATTACTATAGAAGCTATTGTGGCGCAGTGGGATAGTATCTGACTGTACTGAACCGCATTGAACGCATGGCTTAGCGGTCAGAGCGCTTGGACGGTTTCGAAGAGGCGCGGGTTTGAATCCCGCTGCGTTCAAATTTTTATACGTTTTTTCAAAGATGTTCATTAAATAGCTTTTATGTTTATAGAGTCAGTATTGTCGGTCCTACTGGAAGCTACACTACTATAAATTTGACACACGTTGCTATAGTAACGCATTTTTTACTATTATTATTATGGAGAATTGAGATATTATCTAAACTTTTATACAATCCTTCAGATATATAAAGGTAAACATACAAATAAAATTTCCATGCCTCAATTAACTAATTTTTATTTAGCTTCACGCTTTTATGCCGCATAGCAGGGTAGACAGAAAGTAGGTATTTTCTAGTGTCAAGACACTCTGTATTTCTCTTTCCGCTGAATTCGAGACATTATATATTGACTGGCGGAACTCAACGCCGTATTTTGTTTTGTTAATTCATTTCATGAAATTATTGGTAAAACATTGCAGAATCAAAGAAAAATGTACTTTCTATGTGCAGATGTTATTTAAAAATTGTTATTTTCTAAATAAATATGTTATTAGAACTTGAATTGAATTGTATTTTATAACACCGTACTTTATATGCCTTGCCACATTGTTAGTATTAAGTCTTCTTATTCTGATCTAATATAGGCAAATTTACTTCCGGTTTATTTCTTTTTTGAATCAATCCATGTTCAATGTAAAAGTGGAACCTTAGCTTGCTAATGTTATACATATGTAATAATTATATATATCGTAAATGTTGCTTATTTTTCCAATTTTAATAAAATAAAAATAAATAAATAAATAAAAATCATTTAAAAGTATCGCAACTTGAAACGAATTGAAACGATTTGAATACATTTGCAAAGAAATTGAGTATCTAACTTATTTGCTTTAGACTCACGCTACGTACAAGAAACTTTTGTCCACGTAAGAGCATTCGCAAGTATTGCAAGAATTCCTATAGTCAAACATTTCTTTGCCCAAGGCCTAGAAATACCTGCAGTGTCTTCCAAAACTTGGTCTGTAACGAAACAAAGCACTTATCTCGGATGCGCTTTGTAATAAAAAAATCTATTCTCTTACTATTGGTTATCTAAATTGTGAAGGAGTTTCACCCTTTTTTTTGCATAACAGGGTTAGCCGAGTGTAGATAGTGTCAAGGTATTAGTAACTCCAATGGTGGCCGTGAACACCATGTAAAGGCTGAGTGTCTTGACACTATGTTTTCTCTCACTTCTATTCGAGATAATGTGTTAGCAGATTTTATTAATGGAATATTCTTTTTTTTATTTATTTTTTTAGCTTAACGCTTTCATCCCACAGGATAGACAGAAAGTACCTAGTGTCAAGACTCTCCGTACTTCACTTTCCACCGAAGTCGAGGTATTGTGTGTTGAGTGGTGGAACTCAACGCCACACTTTGTCTTTACCAGAGCGAGGAAGTGAAAATAATTTAAATATAATCACTCCCTCGAGTGAGATCGGACCCACAACCGGTCGCGTTTACAGTCAGACGCTGTCACACTGCGTCACGACCGGCGACGATATTTGAATATATTATGAAAAGGTTAGTAAGTTAATAATGACACGTTAATATATTAAATTTTTTATTACTGTAGGTTTATAATTAGCTCATATCATATAAATTATACTATATTAAAGAATTGTACTAAGGAAAAAATTATTGACGTCTTTTTACCAATTATGCTAATGGTGGAGTATGAAATTTGTCACAGTTATAATTTATATAAAGAAGAAGTGTAGAAAATCAATGTTTGTTATAATTTTTGTCTGCCGTAATTTTTTTTTTACATTTTAAATGAAACTATTTTGAACGGACTACTGTAAAGTGTTTGAAGTGTCACGTTTCACAAAACACATTTTCGTATACCAAAACTCTACGCGATTAATCCGTTTACAATAATTTCATTTAAAATCAATATTTATTATAATATCGTATTAGAAATATATTAAACAAAATCTACCACCCATACAATCAATCACATAGACGACTGTACTTTTGGCATGAATATACCTATTTTGTAAATAGTGACCTGAATACACGGTTGCCAAGGTTACACCTATTTTACGTTATAATAAAACCTCCAGTAATAAAAAAAAACAAAAAATAGCTAAGTAACAAAATAAATTACCTTTCAATTAAAACATTTATCCTAACAAAACGCATACGTGAACAAAAATGCAATATTTAGACTCTTAAAATGGCCTTCTCATTCTCACTTTATTATATATTTTGACAGATAGTGTGCGGCGCAACGTGAAAATCTAGCAATCAGATCTGTTATTCGAAAAATACGCTAAGTTTAATACCAACTTTGTCACCTTAGAATAAGGTCTCGAATCGCTTATATTGTTTTTGGTGAGTGTAAATATAATTTTGTTTCGAACTAGTCCATATTCAAACCACGCACGGTTGGCGTGGCTTCTGAATAGATATCTAGCGAAATGATACAGCCCTCCCGATGCCAATAAAGCCTGATTTATATAAGACTGCATTATTCTTAAACTGGACAACGTTTTGCTTTCTTTGAATTTAAGGCGAGTGGCTATTTTGCTTGTGACAAAAATTAATAGTGAATTCATATTTATTTCTTTTGGATTTGCGTTTATATGTTAAGATATATTACATATATAAATATATAAAAAATTTCGAGTTCGGTGGAACGTGAAGTACTGAGTGTTTTCACACAAGGCACGATATTATATTTATACGCGATTAATCCGTTCAAAATAGTTGAACGGATTAATCGTGTATAGTTTTAAAATGTATAAAAGTCATGAAATTCATAGATACTTAAATTGTTATTTAATTAATCATATCTTTACTTTTCGGCCTAAGTCATCCATTTTCAAAATAACAATATCTGTGTGTATATAAATATATAAAATGAAAGTGCCTGCTTGTTTTTAAAAATACAGCATTGTACTTACAGCAGTTGTATGTACTATATGTACGGTATATATATATATATAATTTTTTTTTTCTATCTGTCTGTCTATTGTTTCCGGTTAATTTTTGAAATAGCTGGACCAATTTTGACGAAACTTTCACTGGTAGGTAGCTGTTATTATAAGGTGTAATTAAGGCTACTTTTACTTTAGAATTAGAAAATAAAGATTTAGAAATGCTGAATTCCACGCGGATGAAGTCACGGGCAATGCTCGTACATAGTATTATAATTTTCAATGAATATGTAAAACGCTACTTTACACTTCACACTTTTCGTATACAACAATCTATTTTACATTTTGTATCCCCAATCCCCAGAATATTGTATATGAGAGGGATACGCAGAATAAAGGTAGTGTAAAAACACTCTATTCTTTGTTCTTCTGTTCTTAATTTTACGCCCTAAAATATTAAGTACCACATTGAGCTTGTCTATGCATCGTCTCTACTGCTCAGAAAAATTAAAATTATTTTCAATAAACAAATTCTACCGAGTAAAACATGACATGCATCAACTAAAACATACTTTTAAAATATGCATAAAAAATTGAACATAGCGGGATTCGAACCTGCGCCTCTTAGAAATCTCTTGGTTCGAATCCCGCCGTGTTTAAACTTGTTTTCAAATCTCAAAGTGTGGAATAACACGTTAAAAATAGTGAAACATAAACACTATACTTACAGACACTAACCAATTATAAGAATATAATTTGTATATATTATAATTCCATAATCATAAGAAATTAATTAAATATATCAAAATCCTGCTAATAAGTACTTATACGTAGTTTGTCATAGTAACAAGGATAATATAAGGACGTGCAATATCGAATATACTGCCGTACACTATTATTATCTGAAGTAGATGAAGGCTGAACATTATGCTCTATTAAGCCTCGAAGGCAATGCACTTTGTATGAGTCTATTTAAGTATCGTGTAAACTGTTGAAAGAAAAGTGGGAAAGATACGTGGAAATTATACTATAGGGAATATAATAAAATAAAAATACTAAATTCAAAACAAAATATTTTTATTTAGAAGTATGTCCTAAAAAAATGATAAAAAGAAAGTGCGGCGTTGAGTTCCGCCACTCAGTACACAATGCCTCGAATTCCGTGGAAAGCGAAGTACTGAGTGTCTTGACACTAACTATTTTCTGTTTATCCTGCTATAAAAGCGTGTTAAGACACTCTCTACTCCACTTTAATATATTGCTTGTTGAATGATGGAACTCAACTCCGTGCTTTATCTTACCAGATAGAGAAAATGAAAACAGTATAAATTATAATCAATCCAGCGAATGGAAATCGTATCCACAACCGATCGCATTTACAGTCAAACGCTGTTCCACTGCGCTACGAAAGCGTATTAAAAATACAATAAATTTCAACGTAGCAGTACTGTATTAATATTTATAATTTAATAAATAATAATGTGAAATAGATACCCTTAAGAATTAGTCAAATTATTTAAGAACGTTACACGATTCTTGCCCTACTAAGCTATACAGATTCATTTTTAAGCCATTATTCAGATGTATCTCCCACTCTAGAAATATACGTGGGAATAATAAGAAAAAAAAATATCTTCAAACAATCTCCGTCTTCCCAAACACAACATCTTAAAACAAAATTCTATTTGGCCGTTGAAGATCTACAAAAGCATATAAAAAGGTCCAAACTTAATCCATACAAGTCAATGCAATTATCCTTTGCCTTCCTTTCAAACATTACCATGACAACATCCGTTTATAGAATCAACTTATTAGTTATTTCTCATAATATTAAACTCTGTTCCATATATATATATATATATATATATATATATATATATATATATATATATATATATATATATATATATATATATATATATATATTTATATATATATATATATATATATATATATATATATATATATATACACATATACACATATATACATAGTATACTTACATAGGTATTCCAAAATGTAAACAAAAAACGGCCAGCCCTATTAATGTAACAAATTTGAACATAATAGAAAAAAATAGACGTTATTACTCTAGAAAATAAGGAAAAAAGATCATTTTTTTAGATTTGACATGACTGAGCGTCTACAACGTGAGTGTGCTTTGTTTGTAGTAGGCTCGATCTACGCACACATATGTATATACATAGTATACGACGTTTCGTTACGTGACGATTTCTACTAAAGCATCACGTGTAAGTAATGTTAAAGAAGTTTGTTTCAAAATTTAAAAAGTAAGAAAAACGGCTATAAGATAATTTGTATTATACGATAATTTATTTATAATATCTCGCTGGTACTTGACGCCATACTAGCATTATCCATATTAAAAAAATATACACTATACAAATTTTCCAGAACTGATAATCTATAACTTTCAAAAGGGGGCAAGAATTTGAGTACGAGACTCGAACCTACACCTCTTAGAGACGTTTCTCGCACAATTTAAGTTTGATACATATTTTGAAAACTATTAAAACCACTATAATATATATACATATATTATCGATTGATTTCATTGACGACGTTCGACCTTACAAGATATAAAAAATAAATTCAGTATTAAAAAATGAATAGCCTCATTATTTTATTACACGAATCAGAACAACAATACAATATTTATTGCCATTCCCTTTTTGTATACATGGAAAATAGCAAAAAAAAAAATATCACCACAAATAAAAAAATATGTCAGCGGAAATGAAAATTTACAAAGCAAAAAGAAAAAATCATTTGCTTTCAACTTTCAATTTCATTTTTAATTTAATTACCATCTCAAAGTAATTATGTTGAGGGAGAAAAAAAAATTTTTTTTTTCGCAACTTATACACATCCATACAGCGGGTTTTAGTCGCTAACAACGTTAAAAAACTAGGTTAATCCGTCAAGTTTGTAACTATACCACTGTGGCCGCATTGCCTGTAAAAAATATACGTATATAATTTGATATTGTCACGTTTAAAAAAACCATATATTTAGAGCCGTGTCTTAAATTGACATTGCGTAAGGCATGCGTTGCCTTAGTAACATGTATGTCACTTTATATTGAAGTGTATAGCAAATGTAGTAGTGTGTGTAATATTTATATGTGTATTTTCAATGCATGATTTAAAAAAAAACATTATCTTCCTAGAGGCCTTTGTGACGCAGCTGCAGCGTCTGAATGTAACTGCGATTGGTTGAGAGTTCGATGGCCATTCACGGGACCGATTTGGAAAACAAACAGTTTTCTGCTCTGATAAGACAATACTTGGCGTTGAACTCATCACTTAACACAGAATGTCTGGATTTCGGGTGGAAACAGTCTATGGAACTATTTGACACTAGGTTATCTCTGACTAACCTGCTGTAAGGGACCATGTCCGCATATTTTTTTAAAACATTAAAATGAAACGCATTTTTTCTTAACGTTATATAGATTTCACTCACACATCCTAATTTTAATTTTAAAACACGATTTTACAATGTCCGCTTATTTTAAATACAGTATTATATTGCGGAATTCAACGCCGCGCGTCCAACCATGAAATGAAATGAAAATGTTTTAATATTGACAATAAATATTAATTTGCAACTCCGCCGATAATAACGCTAGCGAAGCTCTCTTCTAATTTATATTGATAGCTTATGCCTAGAGGTCGTCTACACATGGTACAACGGAGATTTGCTTTGACACGTGCTCGTCGGTCTATAAGAACGTAAGGAGTGAAAGAAAGTTAGAGATCTTCTTGTCTCAAGACACTCCGTTCACTGTTTACCTTCCGGATTCGAGATATGACACAATGTCATATGGCGGAACTCAACGCCGAGTAATTCAACTGCTCTTAACACTAGTTCAAAATCCACTAGAATAATACTGAAGCTGCTAAAAACAAATGTCTATTTAGATAGTACATGAAAACTCTTAATACTGGCACAAATTATATAAGTAAATCATTTTCTTATTACCACTGTATACTATAAGTACTCTATTACATTGTTTGAACTAAACGCTACAACCGGCAAAACGATAAATTACAGTACACTGCATTCTAGTTAATTTAATATAATATCCACGTTGAAATACACTGAAAATTGTTCTATAATAAACTATTACGTTAAAATAAGTAAACAATAAGAGGCTATTGATGACTTGTTGTTAGTTAATTGTTATAGGTTCGATTCCCACTTGGTTTAAAGATTAAAATACATTTGCTTATCTATGTAATATACAAAGCGCAGGGTTAAGCTCCGCTACAACGCAATGTCTCGAATTTGATACCTGCAATTGCCTACTCAGTGGGCAGGTAGTGCCTACTCATGGTGCATTGAGACAGTATCTGACTGTAAACGTGATCGGCTGTTTGTGTGAATAATACTCAGGGGAATGATTATTATTTATTTTTTTATTTTCATGTCATCTCAAATTTAGCTTAAAGCAGTATGAAGTGTCTTGACACTAGGTATTTCCTGTATACCCTGCTATCCGGAACAATAGCAAGTATATTAAATAAAACTATTTTAAACGAATTAATCGCATATATTTCGGTATTAGAAAATACATTCCTAGAAATCCCAACTTTCGAAGACTTTACAGTAATCCGAAGTCACACAGGTAGACCTCTATGTCTAAATATACACGATAAATCCGTGTACAATAGTTTTATTTAAAATGTGTAAAAATCGCGAAAATTATAGATCTTAGTAATAGATTTATTTGTTATAGAATAAGAGGAAATCCTGGTAAGTGGTCACCTTGTAACGTTTATCTCCCCCCATATATGATATATATGAATACTATAATTATAAAATCATGCCTTGGCTCATGCCTTGGCATGTGGTTAGGGCCCATTTATTGTAGTATTCGTATATAACTTATTATCATTTAGAGATTCAGAGGTGACAAGATTAAGAAATGTCAATTGCAAAATCTTAAATTTATATAACTGTTCTGACATTCAGGACGGTGTCACCTGAGATCTCTTTAAACATTAAGTCAGACAACTTCTTTTATTACACGAACGCAATCTTTTCATTACATAGTATATTAAATATTCTATAATTTTATTATAGTCTATTATTATAAAATATTTTTATGTGTACATTAAATAGATATATATGATTTAAATACTTAAACATATTTATATTTCAATTTGCACATAAGTACATACCGTTACAACCCATTTACATTAGTGATGTAGATGCATTGCATGGTAGTTGTAGCGAGTCAGTCAGAGGATTAACTTCCTACCACCACATTACTTTAATATCCCCAAATAAAAAAATATAGTATAATAAGAAGTAGTTTAATACCAGTCTCTCACCAGATAATAATTTTCAAAATTAATAGGTACTTTTACGAATATTTGTTGATTAAATGACGTTAGATTAATTCTAATTATACTCCTTTGTAAAGGTTTTCAGACGTTTCTTAATTACGTTGAGTGTTTTTCGCTCTCATTATTGCTACATAGATATCGTTTGTATCGTTTTTTATCGCCGTATTATGTATAAGCAAAGTCTCGCAAGTATATTATTTTTTCTGTGATAAGACAAAGTGCAGTGTTGGATACAGTTAGCTGTCAATATACTTTAGCCATGCAGAAGTCTGACATGCATTTTAGCTCTCAAAATATATCATATTCCGTGTCCCGCCTACACTTAAATCCTATACAACGCAAAAAAATAAAATCTGTGTTAAAAAAAATCTGTGTTCCGATCTTATGTGTCTCCAAATAGAAAAACAAACAAACATACAAATATTATTGAAAAAACGTATAAAAATTTGAACGCAGCGGGATTCGAACCCGCGCCTCTTGGATACCGTCCAAGCGCTCTGACCGCTAAGCCATGCGTTCTACTACCAGCTGCGTCGAAATTCTTATACGTTTTGTTACAACTTATATATGTTGTTAGCAACTCTGTAGAGAGATTTTTACTATTTTTAAAGTGTTATTCCACACTTAGAATTAGAAAATATTATTGAAAAAAACGTATAAAAATTTGAACGCAGCAGGGACCAACATATATAAGTTGTAACAAAACGTATAAGAATTTCGACGCAGCTGGTCAGAGCGCTTGGACGGTATCCAAGAGGCGCGGGTTCGAATCCCGCTGCGTTCAAATTTTTATACGTTTTTTCAATAATGTTTTCTAATCCTAAGTGTGGAATAACACTTTAAAAATAGTCAATATTTAAATAAAATAGCAATCTCTCTTGTTAAACGATTATTTCTTAATAATCTTTAAGTAGTAGAAATTTGTAAAAATCTCTCTACAGAGTTGCTAACAACATATATAAGTTGTAACAAAACGTATAAGAATTTCAACGCAGCTGGTAGTAGAACGCATGGCTTAGCGGTCAGAGAGCTTGGACGGTATCCAAGAGGTGCGGGTTCGAATCCCACTGCGTTCAAATTTTTATACGTTTTTCAATAATGTTTTCTAATCCTAAGTGTGGAATAAAACTTTAAAAATAGTCAATATTAAACATACAAATATTAAAAATAACAAATTCATATTCTATTTCTAAAATGTTTTCTTGTTAATATATATAATTTTCATGTTTAATTTATCTTACCATTTATTAATGTACTAACCGTGCCTATGGTTTCCTGCCTGGATTTTAACATCTTCGGATATTTATTTTATAATTCTATAATAAAAGTAGTCAAGTCACTCCTATCACATCAGCAATCTGTCATTGAAAGTCCAGTCAAATTGGTCCAGCCGTTATATAGATTAACCGGAACAAAGAGACAGTCAGCGAATCTATTTTAACCGGATTAATCGCGTGTATTATGGTATTCAAAAATACATTTTGGAACATTTTACAGTAGTCAGTGGTTATAGTTAGACTGAGGTGGCATTCGTCTGTCAGTTGATACAAAAAAAACTACTACTACTACTGTGAAGTGTTCGAAACATCAGGTGTCCAAAATGTATTTTCGAATACCATAATATACGCGATTAGAACCGGATTAGGTTAAAATAGTTTCATCTAAAATGTATAAAAATTGCGAAAATCAAAGATCTTATTATATAGATATATTCCACCTTTATATAACAAAAAATGTAGACAGACTTTTAATTGATTTAATACGAAACAATTACACCACTATTGGATTTAAATTATATTTTTAACTCGATACCCCAAAACACAGCGTCTGACTGTAAACGCGATCGGTGGTGGCGATCTCCACTTGGGGGAGTTATTATATTTAAAATTATTTTCACTTCCTCGCTCTGCTAAGATAAAGTGTGGCGTTGAGTTCCACCAGTCAATACGTTATGTGTCGAATTCAGTGGATAGCGAAGTACGAAGCTAAAAAAAAGACCCTAAAACACAACAATAATGAATACATATATCTATACCAATATTATAAAGAGGAAAAATTTGTATGTTTGTAGCGTTTTCACTCAAAAATTATTGGACTGATTTTAAAAATTTACATTTTCAAAATTCACCATTAGAAAGCTGCATCTTCACTGAGTATCATAGGCAATATGACATTGTCAAAACAATAGATATCTCTTATAAAAATGCAATAATGTAAGTCAAGGTGTAAAAAAAGAAGCTATAAAATCAATAATCGCGTGTCAATTTTCAATCAATTTTCGTAAATCTACGAAAATTTTCGGGATACCATATGTCCAACTACTGTAATTATGCCACTATAATAACTTTTATACACTTTTAAAAGTCGAAAACAAAAGCTCCAAGAATCAAATCACATTATTCATATCTCTGTATTAACCCTTAACACACATAAAACAATATTTAAATAAAGATCCATTTCAATACCTGGAAAATACTTTTTAAATGACTAAAATCGGACATTCCATTCAAAATATATAACGAAAATAACATAATGTATTAGTCTAGCGTAGCGTAGTGGGTGACACTGTGAGGGTGAGGAGAAATGGGCATCGATATACTTATAATACAACTGTAGAAGGGTCAGTTCTGTACATTGAATATATTAAAAAAAATAAGTAGCAGGGGGTGTTACTACATTGATACTGATAAAAATGTGATTAAAAATTTTTTTGGCTGTCTGTCTGTTTGTTTCAGCATTAAACAAAAACACCCAATTAGATTACAATGAAATTTGGTATAATATTACTTCAATACTCTGGGCATCCTACTCGGTACTTTTTTTAGTTTTATAAATCGTTAAAATATTTAATTAATTGTGGCAAAGTCTGTAATTTAAGCGAGAACGCGAGCAAGTGAAAGAACCAAATCACCATAGTTGTGAGTTCACGCGGGAGAAACCGCGAGCGGACCGCTAGTATTTATATAAGAAATGTGCCTGCAACCTAGTCCGCGTGTAATTTGACATTTTTGTGTCTTTCTTTTATAATTCTAAAATAAAAGTAAACGTTCCGTCAATATCGCTCCAGTCGTTTTAGAGATTAGCCAGAACAACCGTATATGGACATACATACAAATAATAGTAAATAATATCATTATGATATTTACTATTTCTGAAGTGTTATTCGACACTAAGGATTAGAAAACATTTTTGAAAAAACGTATAAAAATTTGAACGCAGCGGAATTCAAACCCGCGCCTCTTGGATACCGTCCAAGCGCTCTGACCGCTAAGCCATGCGTTCTACTACCAGCTGCGTCTAAATTCTTATACGTTTAGTTATAACTTATATCATTATGGTATATGAATCGTGTATACATACATGGTTTTAAGAAAAAGCGTTTATTTTAATATTACAAACAGACACTCCAATTTTATTTATTTATTTATTTATTTATATAGATAGAAGATATAGAAACACAAGGTCAAAATATAGCAAATAGTCCTCGAGGAAGAGTAGTTTATCAAACAAATAAATTTCCTTGACACCAGCATTGTGGTCAGCACTGACATGACTAATAGTTGAACTGTCGAAGTAATTGTGTACAACTAAACGTGATAACCAATTGGTGTTTGGCTTTGTTAGATTTAGATTTTGGTGGCAAGCGAAATTCTTAACGGGTCTCTGTTTCGTGGATATCGGGGGTAAACGGCGGCGTTAAGATACGTTAAAACCTTTTTTTTTCTAAAGTAAGCACAACATGTACAAGACTATTCGAGGTTGTCGAGCTGCTAATACTAAATGGACTCAGTTATGTTTAATTTCACGCTTTTATCCCACATAGCAAGGAAGTACCTAGTGTTTCTTGACATCAAGTGTCAAGTACTCCGTACTTCACTTTCCGCCGAATTGGAGACATGGCGTGTTGAGTAGTGGAACACAACGCCGTGTAATCTAATTGCTTTTACAGTCAGACGCTGTCCCACTGCGCCACGATTGGCGTCATTTGAAATTCAGAAATGAAATTCAAAATTCTTTTCATAATATAATTAAAAATAATTTAGTAAATTATTTTAATTGTAACGAAAAATAATATACTAGTACAACTGAGTGATTCCTTCGTAAAGAGCAGGACTCAACGCCACGTTTTGCCTGCAACCTATCGCATTTACACTACCACTGTTACAGAATGACATCTATATAAATATATATAGATATATATTTATATAGACATCTATATATTTACTCTTCAACGTATTTGAGTTAATATTCCTTAGCGATTTTCTACTGTATTCAGAATCGAAGTACGAAATATTACAACGGATATCGTAATGGGAACGGCTGGGGCAGGAACGGAAAAGGATAATTGGCTTGACTTTTAGAAATTAGTTTTCGATTAAAGCGGTTGATATTTGCGTGTTTTTGAGTATTTCATTTGAATATTATTAATTTTTGTTGTGAAATTTATTTCTAAGATGCCTATATTGCAGTAACATTGTTCGTTTAAATGTGCGCGCTGGTTGTAGGTGCGATTACCATTTTGTGAATTTAGAACAAAGCGCGGCGTTGAGTTCCGCAACTAATGTAAGAGGATTATGGAAATGGAGTCCTGCTTATAGATTATCTCTCTGTACTTTACAGTAAGCAGCACATGTGCAAAACCAAACAAAACCTGTAAATCGTTCTGTTGTGACCCAACGCCGCGCTTTGTCTGTAGACTGATAATATTGTATATATAATTTCAAACTGTTGATGCGATTCCGAAGCAAACGGTGTAATGTATGCACGAGCATGCACTTAATTAATAATTCATAGGTAATTATTAAGTTTGCCGGTAAATTTGCATTTGATTTTATAAAAAAGTTTAAGTGATGAGGTCATTGTGGGTCAGTGGGACAGCTAACAGTGGTACAGGTTGGGAGTTCGATCCCCACTCGAGAGATGTTGATGTTTAAATATTTTCGTGTTCCTTCCTTCGACAAGACAATATGTGGTGTTCGATTCTGTCATTCAATACGCAATGTTTATGTTTTAGGTATAAATTAGACAACGCAATGTCTTGACACTAGGTTCTATCAGCCTATCCTGCTATGGAGGACAAAATGTAAGGGATATGATACGGACAGACAGGATAAGGTCAAACTCAAAAACATAATGTATTATTTTTATCTATTTCTATATGTGTATAAACTTACTAAGGAAGCTCTATGTTGAACAATTCATTTCATTCCCAACGCGACAGCGGAACAGTTAAAACGGTAGCTTTATTTCTAACAAGTTCAAATTGTCGATATTCAAAAGTTTCTTTGCAGGAAACTGGAACGTTCTCGAGCTGGGCAATAAATAACGTTAGGTTACCTTAGTGTATTAAATACAGTGCTATGTAAAGTAGTAAATTACTATTTCGTGTTTCAGACTTTGTACCGGTTTTTATTGTAAATGGTAGTTCTATTCGATTCTCACTTGAGGCAATGTTTATATTTGAGATCTTTTTCATATAAGATACCATTATGGCGCAGTGGAACAACGTCTGGTTGTAAATAACATTGTTTGTGACTTCGATTCCTGTTTGAGGAATATTCAAATCACTTTTCTTTCTCTTTGCTGTTAAGACAGCAAACAGTGAGTGAAACGGATTATCTTAAAATATTTTTTTCCTGAATACAGAAGTCCAACCCCCAGTTGTAATACCATTTTTAAGTCTAAAAGCTAAAGTTGAATAATACTCAAGAGGTCTCGACGCAGTTGTGGGTTCGATTTCCACTCGGTTGATTGGTTATATTTAATTTCTTTTCACTTCCTCACTCTGGTGAGACAACGTGTGATGTTGAGTTCCACCAGTTAGCTACGACGCACGGACGCACACCCACACACATCAGGGTCCTAGGTGATAGTGAGTTTCCAACCCTCTTCTCTATTCAAATTAGGATGTTTTTGAATTTCAATAGACTCGCGGCTCATTCTAGGAATATATCTGCTTTCCCCAGAGAGGTTCACACACAGGTGACTGCAATACACGCCCATTCTTTACATCGGATATATATTCCCTCACCCGAACCCCGACGTTCCTCCTTGTTGACCAATGTAGGATAAGCCACAATCACAATTTCTCCACTCTGGGTGGCTTGTTGGTCTTCATAAAACGCTGCTTCCTGCTGCTTCTCACTACGGCTTAGCTTACATTAGTCAAACAAAGAGGAATGAATCCACGAGGCTATTGAAATTTATAACGAGAAGATGGTTGGAAACTCTCTACCCCTTGGGACTGACTTATAAAAAGTTTAAATTCTCAAATCCACCGCACCAGAGACAAAGACACAGTCAGGTCATTCTGCAAGAATCCAGGGCAGTACGCGAGCCAATTAAGGGAAAAACAGACGAATGCCACCTCAGTCTACCTTTGACTACGCACTACTGTAAAGTGTTCGAAACCTCAGGTTTCCAAAAGTTTATTTTTGAATATCAAAACATACCTTATTAATCCATTAAAATTGCTTATCAAACCTGATATAGTTATTATATCGTACATTTTAATAAGCATACTATTATTACTATCATTGCAATATATCAATTATAATATATCAGATATAATGTATCAAGTTATTTCTAAGTACTTGAATAAATAAATCCAAAAAATTCCGTTTCATGGAAATTAATAAATTTATTATCATACAAATTTATCCCTGCCCAGACAATATTGACACGTATTTGATCCCAATTAATTGCTGACGCAAAGACAAAAGGCCGTTATGATTACAACGCGTTGATTGGTTTACGCTGTTCTCGTTTATTGGATGTGTAAATTTTGCTTTTTTTTATTTCTATGTTTTTCTAATTTCAAAAGATAGATATGTGTATGCAACATGGGTCTATTGGAGACCAGAGTATCTTGACTGTAAGTCCTTCAGGATAGTAGTAGAAGTAGACGTTTAGAGCACAGATAAAGTCATACTATTGGCTTGTTGCAAATATATGCCAAATTGTCAAATTTTTTTTTAGCTTCACGCTTTTTTTCCGCATAGCAGGGTAGATAGAAAGTACCTAGTGTCAACACACCCCGTACTTCATTTTCCACCGAATTCGAGACATTGCGTGTTGAGTCGTGAAACTCGACGCCGCTCTTTGTCTTTACCAGAGCGAGGAAGTGAATATAATTTAAATTTAATCACTCACCCGATTGGGGATCGAACCCACAACCGATCGTGTTTACAGTCAGACGCTGTCACACTGCACCACGAAAATTTCGAAAATTCTGTTATTGTTTATTGAATGTGTATTTTTTGAGCTTAACGCTTTTATCCTGCAAAGCATGGTATACAGGAAGTACCTAATGTCAAGATACTCCATATTTTGTTTTACGTCGAATTCCATACATTGCGTGTCGAGTTTCTAGGAAACCCAACACGCAAAGTCCGTTCACAGCGAGGAAGTCAAAATTTAAATATAATAATTCCCCCAAGTGGGATTCGTACAGACAACCAGTCACGTTCACAGTGATAAGCTGTCCCACTGCACAAAGAGCGGCTTTTCATTAGATTACACTGCAAAAATCGGAAAATAATTCATCATTTTCAAACTAAAAACTAATAAAAACCATATAAAAAATATAAAATTAAGCATTAAACTTTCTGATTAAAGGTTATCTCATATTCGTACGAGATTTCACTGAGACTGTTGATTAGAGAGCGTGATTGATGACGTGTCGCAAGAACAAATGACGGAGTGATCGATTATGTCACGTCTGCCTTTGATGGATTCACGCTATGCTGTACGTCTGACCGGTGATTATTAGTCATTATAGATGGAGTCAGTTCTTAGTGATATGATACTCTTCTTTTTATTTCTTTATAAGTTATAAGCTTAAATTATTTTTTTAACTATCATGGTAGAGCGGAAAACATCAGAATGAACGTGATTGGTTGTGTGTTCGATTTTAAAAGCGTATAAAAAATAAATTATTTTAATTTTTAATAACTGGTAAGAACTGCAAGAAATATTTATGAGTAAAAGGTGACCGGTATGAGAAGATGGGGGAGACACAGTATCAACGATGCTGGAGAAAGATCACGTAAGAAGCAATGAGGACCTCCCAAATGTATCCTTCCAAGGCATGTACGAAGAGGTTAATGATTGTGGACGAGGCGAAAGAAGACTGTAGCGTTTGGAACTCCGTCTTTTCTGTAACGTAACGTAATTCTTTCCGATAAAAACACCACATACCGCATCTGCCTCATCAGCATTAAACAGCATCACGCGTTTATCTTTCATAGCAGATTAAAGAAAGTATCTAGGATCAAGACGTTCCGCACTCCACTTTCCGTTACGTAACTAAACAGCGCGCTTTGTCTTACTCAAGTTCCGCACTCCACTTTCCGTTACGTAACTAAACAGCGCGCTTTGTCTTACTCAAGTTCCTTTAATTTAATTACTTAATAGAATTAGTTAAAAATCAAAATCAAATATTTTTATTTATACACGTCAAGTGATTTAAATAAAACTATAATAAAATTCATAAATTTGAAACAAAAATGCATATAGCAATATTAATTTGGCACGCGATTTTAATATAAGCGTAAATTATTCTCCCCTTCTAATACTGATCTAGATCAATTCAGAATTAGTCACGTTGGAAAAATGTTAACTTTTATATATTCACCCCAATGGGATGGGGTCAATGAACTTATGATTCATCGTTAAAAGGGTGTTAACAGTACATTTGTATAGTATTAATGTGTAAAATTATTGTCTGGCTGCTTGGAATGGTTGATTTTTATTTTATTTGTGTGACTTAGTGTTAAGACACTTCGTTTGGAATACAACGACGCGATTTGTCTCACTAGAAGGAAACTCAAACAATGATAATATGTCCGACCCTCAATTTAATGTACATATAATATACATACAAATATTGCTATTGAAAAATATTCTAATATATTAAAAAATAGGTACATTAATAAATATGATTTTTTTTAGCTTCACGCTTCTATCCCACATAGCAGGGTAGACAGAAAGTATCTAGTGTCAAAACACTCCGTACTTCACTTAAATATGATTTAATTATTTTTTTTGTTGTATTACTTTCCCTTTAGTTCTGAAATAAATACCTGTATACTATAGTATGCAGATATTTTTAGCCTACTCCTACGTAGGTGTGGTACGGTACGTCATTTCACCACGTAAAGGGAATTTCCAGTTTTCATAGAATCTATGACTAACTGAAAATTAATGATTAGAGCTAAATATAAAATTTTTCTTATTGTTTGATGTGAACTATTATTATTTAAATTACTATTTCTCCGCTATAATCAGATAAAGCGCGGCGTTGAGTTCCGCCACTCAATACGCAATGTCTTGAATTTGGCGGTAAGCGGAGTACTGAGTATCTTGACGGGTTCGTAGCGTAAAGCTTTATATAGGACAGTAACAAAACACCGCTATCCTCTGCTTTCTGCTGACTTGGATACGTTGCGTGTTGAATGGCGGAACTCAACGCCACGTTTTTTCTTACTACTCACTCGTGTGGTATCGAGCCTACAACTGACCGCATTTATAGCCAGACACTGTGCTGTCAGAGTAGATGCTTGTGACTTTCTTAATGCTATAAACACTAGATAGATATATATATATAACTATGTATTAAATCAGATCAATGTAATAATATTCTATAAAGGAGTTACTGGTAATAGGCTATGTTTATGAATTGATGTTGACTTAGAAATTTAAAGGAGGTAAAGTACTGTTGGCAAAAAAGATATACTTTTAATTTTTTATTTAAATAATGAAAGATAAGACTTTAAACTACCCTCATAAGTGTTGCGTTATGTAAGACTAGCAATAAAAAATATATTAAATTTCATATACGTTGTGATTACTTAATGTATTGTATAATTGGCTAACCAATTTGGTTTGACTAGTTGAATGTTTAAAATAAGAATTTTTAATTTATTTTTCTTTATTTATATCCTTAGCATTCTACGAATTATAGAAAATGGAACTCTAAGTATTGTGTGGAAAATGCAATCCAAGTAAACCTAAAAGGTCCACTCCTTTAAAATGCACTTACATTTTATTATTCTAACTCTACCTAACCAAAAGACGTGCTAGATATAAAATAAGTTCTAGACAGATAAATTTTAATCTCGGATGAAGTCGCGGGCGTAGCTCGATTATGTATTTACATTAACGAGCTACGCACGCGACTACATCCGCGTGGAGTTTATCATCTTGGAATGTGTAATTCTAGAATGGTTAAATAACAAAAGCCTAAATTGTTAATTTAAAAAGTTAATTATTACATCACCAACTTGTCAGTAAAACTACCGTAAAAATCGGTTGAGCCGTTACAGAAATTAACCGGGACAAATAGACAGATAGACAAAAATTGACATATTGAAAACATAAAATATCATGTTTTAGTATATGTAACGAGTATATATACAAAGGGCTTTGGTAAAAAGGGGTTTTATTAATGTTATACATAGACACTTCAATTTTATTTACTTGTATAGATTTCCAATTTTATTTATATGAAAAAAAAACGAAAAATTAAAACTTTTTAAGTTATGAACCTTTTTTTCTAACGCTACTATACTATCAGTAATACGATTGCACTCAAGGCACGTTCTGCGTCGTCGAACACGACTGCTATCAGATGTTTTACGATCATCAAAAACACAGCAAAGTACATATGTATATATATATATATATATATATATATATATATATATATATATATATATATATATATATATATATATATATATATATATATATATATATATATATATAAAAATATTTTTGAACGCAGCGGGATTCGAACCCGCGCCACTTGGATACCGTCCAAGCGCTCTGACCGCTAAGCCATGCGTTCTACTACCAGCTGCGTCGAAATTCTTATACGTTTTGTTACAACTTATTTATGTTGTTAGCATCTCTGTAAAGAGATTTTTACAAATTTCCACTACTTAAAGATTATTAAGAAATAATCGTTTAACAAGAGAGATTGCTATTTTATTTTAATATTTACTATTTTTAAAGTGTTATTCCAACTTAGCATTAGAAAACATTTTTGAAAAAACGTATAAAAATTTGAACCCTGCAACTATTTATCTACATTTATAAACTCGACAACTGAGTCGCAATAACATGGAAATCAACAATAAAATTTTATATAGGTTAACATAATCTCATCGCAACCACTCATGACAATTACATTTTTTAATTAATACCGTATATATGCAGACTCAAGTGTTTTGGAAAAAAAGATCGAGTTATTTCATTGTTCGGGCAAGTTATATGATATGACAGTACTTGTTTAAACTTCGCGTAATTAATTTCTTTAACCGGCTAGTGTGTTATTTTCGATTTATTCTAATAATTCAGAATGTATTTACTTTTATATTTGCTTTAGCTTTAATTTCATATGACAAAAAAGGCGTAAAATTCGTGTTGTCTTGGCAACGTATGACAATCCCGTTAATTTAGATAAAGGTGTAGGGATTCACAATGTAAGTTTTATTTTATCGGAGTTACCATGGTGGACTGGCATACAGCAGAGAGATTACCTGGGATTTGAGACCTAAGTGTAGGTTATAGGGGCCCCTCTAATAGTATATAGCCCTCGCCTTTACTTACCAAAAACAATACTAGTAACCTTTTGTTGGACCAGATCAAAAACCTAAAGTAAAATCATCACCATTAAGAACAGAGAAATGAGTCACTCACCCACATATTCCTTTTTCCAGTCCCGTATAATGCAATGGATAGATGAAAACGGAATAAATAATTAGTCTGTATAGAGACTTGTTTCGGGCAAAATTTCAAGTAAATAACGTTTATAACTTATATTTTTAAACATCTTATTTAAATTGATTGATTTATATATTATATAGGTAAAGCTAGTAATAGAATATTAAAAAAATATGTGACAGCGTCTGACTGTAAACGCCATCGGTTATGGGTTCGATTCCCACTTGGAAGAGTGTTTAATCTTAAATTCTTTTCACTTCCTCTTTCTGATAAGACAACGTGCAGCGTGCATTCTGCCACTCAACACGCAATGTCTTCAATTCGGCTGAAAGCGAAGTACAAAGTGTCCTGACACTAGGTACTTTCAATCTACCCTGTTATTGTTATGCGAGATAAAAGCGTGAAGCTAAAAAAAAATTATTTTCGCAATCATTTTGTTTATTATTTATTATTTAATTTAGTTTATTGAATACATGGATAAATTAGCTTCACGCCTTGTTCCGCATTCGGTAGTGAGTGACAAGGCAAGCGTCAATAGACTCCATTGACCGATTTCCTCCCAAAACCGAGACATTGCGTGTTGAGTGGCTATCTTAACACCGTGCATTGTCTGCACCAGCGCGAAAAATTGTAATTTTTTTTAATATTATAGTAAGAAAATAATTGTAATAACTATTGAAAGGTCATGGATTTATTTGGTCCATTTTTATTTGCAATCAAAATTAAATGTTTTATATGTTAATTGAACTGAAATATTGGGATGAAATATTTTATCAAATTAACTTAAGCGATACTAACGACTCGTGAACTTAAACATTTATCTGGAAGGTGCTATAAATAATTAATTGTGTATATTTCAGTATTTGAAAATTTCCTAACATTTTGGAAAACCTGATAATCTCAATGGGTTTTTTTGTCTACCAATGCTATGCAGAATAGAAGCGTGATTTATTATTTTTCTATAGAACATTTACATAAGAATGGACATCTATATATATATATATATATATATATATATATATATATATATATATATATATATATACACTGATAGAAATAATGTTATCCAAAAGCTTTCAAGTAATTTTATGAATTATTATTATTATTTTATTATTATGAATTATTATTTTTATATTTATATTTACTATTTTTAAAGTGTTATTCCACACTTAGGATTAGAAAAAAAATTTGAAAAAGCGTATAAAAAATTGAACTGCATACTTTAGTATTTGTGCAAATAGTGAACTATTTAAAATAAAAGAAAAAAAGCTTTTTCGATTCCTTCATGTTTTTTACACTTCATATTTTTTACTACAATTGGCATTCGAACCTGTGACCCTCAAGAATATATTTCACAGACAATAATAATAATAACCAATTAAGTTGTAAGTTATAAGCCATCGTGGCTCAGTGGGATAACGTCTGACTGTAAACGCGATTTGTTGTGGGTACAGTTCCCAGTCGACTAAACTATTATATTTAAAATTAATCTAGTTTATTCGCTCTGAACAAAGCGCGGTGTTGAGTGCACCACTCAACACGCAATATGTCAATTTGGAGCGGAAAGCAGTCGACGAAGTGTCTCGACATTAGGTTATCTCTGACTACCCTGCTTTGATGGATATATAGAGTGAAGCTTGTTATATATATTTTATTTATTATTTTGAAAGAGACGATTCTAGTTTCTGCCAAAAACACAACGCTCCTTGTACAGAATAGCCGTCGATATCATACACTCAGTATAAAGCTTTAACTTAAACACTCGTACACATCTGGACACTGAAATATGAAAATAATACGTTTAATTTTCCACTCTAATTAATAAGAAATATTAATTGAAATGAAAACTTGCCTTATTTCTTTGTTGTTTGTGTTTCTGAATATTAATTAATTAATAAACTGGAAACTCAACTAGTCAATATTATAAATTAATAAGGTATATTAAAGGATTTTTTTTTTAATTATTTTCATCTTGCTTGCTTTTATCCCGCATAGAAGAGTCGCAGGTACTACCTAGTACGAAGACCTAGTATTTACTTATAGTATCTTATAATCATTAAGCACCTTTAATTATTTATTTTTTTATAGGACGGGCAAGGCAAACGAGCTTGCAGGTCACGTGGTAAGTGATCACCGCCGCCCACGCTTTAAGGCGGGAATAAGCGCGCTTTTTGAAGGTCTGCTTGTTTATGTGTTCATTTTTTTATGTGTTTATTTTCGGTTTCACGCTTTATCCAGTATATCTAGGTCGGAGACAACCTACTGTCAAGACACTCCGGAGAGCTTAGCTAGTACACAATATAATTATCTCATAATTATCTCATAATTAAAATAATTATCTCATAACTAAAATTATTTTAAAATAATATTTTAATATTCGAAAATACATTTGATAAATCAACTGTCTTATATATATTACACAGTACAGTAGCTCGTGTTCAAAAATCGACAATGAAAATACAAGTAAAATATATAGTATAAGCTTTAAATATATATTTAAAATTTATGTAGTATATAAAAGCCATGGCACACTCAGCGTCTGGGTGTAAACGAAATTGGTCGCAAGTTCGATTCCTATTGTAATAATTAACAATTATTATTTCAACAATATTCTAATAAAACTAGCAGCGTTGAATACCGCAACTCACTATGTCTTGATTTTGAACTAAAATTGTATAACTCAATGTCTTGACACTACGCTGTCTCACTACGCTTCTAGATTAAAGAAAGAGGAAGCTGCTTATTTTAAATTTTCTTTAACAAGAGAACATTGAACATCGTATTAATAAATAAATCGAAAAAAATCGAAAAATATCGAAAAATATGCATTTACGTTTCTGCCCCGTCACACAGGCACTGCGCGATATTTGCGTCATATCATCACGGTCGGGTGGTTCTGATCAATATTGAGCGAGTAATTTTCAGTGGCCTCTACAAGTTTCGAGTTGAGCTGTTCGTAGACATTTTATGCTTTTTTAAGCCAGTGGTGGCGCAGTAGGACAGTGTCTGACTGTAAACGCGATCAGTTGTGGGTTCGATTCCCACAAGAGGGAGTGATTATTTTCACTTCCTCCGCGCTGAGTTCGAGATTTCCAATTTTGAGACATTGCGTGTTGAGTCATGCAGCTCATTCTGCAAGAATACAGGGCAGTAAGTGAGGCAATTAAGAAACAGATGGTGATAGTTTATAGACGTCTCAGTTTACCTGTGACCACAGACTACCGTATTGTGTTCGAAACATCAGGTGTCTAAACATGTATTTTCAAATTTTTACTATTTTTAAAGTGTTATTCCACACATAAGATTAGAAAAAAATAAAAAAAAAAACCAATTAAAAATTTGACCGCAGCGGGATTCGAAGCCGCGTCTCTTAGGTACTGTCCAAGCGCTCTCACCTCTAAGCCATGCGTTCTACTACCAGCTGCGTCGAAATTCTTATACGTTTGTTACAACTTATTTATGTTGTTAGCAACTTAGTAGAGAGATTTTTACAAATTCCTAGTACTTAAAGATTATTAAGAAATAATCGTTTAACAAAAGAGTTCAAATTTTTATACGTATTTTCGAATACAAAAATATACGCCATTAATCCGTTAAATTTTTTTTTCAATATTACTGATAGTGTGAATCGGTCTAACAAAACCGAGATGTCATTAGGTGTCAGGGACGTTTGGCTAACGAAAATATGGCGACTGTGAATTTGTCTGTAAGCATTTTTAGAATTCAACAAAATACTCGACCATCTGAATTTTTCGGACATATGTTGTCAATTCTAAATTTTTTTTTAACTTCACGCTTTTATCCCGCATAGCAGGGTAGACAGAAAGTACCTAGACCGTACCGAATTCGAAACATTGCGTGTTGAGTGGTAGAACTCAACGCCACACTTTGTCATTTACCAGAACTTGGAAGTGAAAATAATTTAAATATAGTCACTCCCCCGAGTGGGGATCGAACCCACAACCGATCGCCTATACAGTCAAACGCTGCTACACTGCGCTACGACCGGCCTCAGTCAATTCTAATTCTTTTTTTTATTATATTTTACAATTTAGTTAAGGTTTTATTCTACCGTATTGTTTTGATCCCATTATGAATATACCTAGTAATAAATTATAGCCAGTGATATAGTTGCTACAAAAGGTATTAAAAATTCTAATCTAATAACTCAAGTTTAAAGTCTTCGTAGTCGCACTAAGAGAATTTCTGATTTTGGCAGGCCGCGAACTGGCTTTATCTTTCTGCGGTTCGGCTTTGCTTGTACACAAAATGTACGATTATGATGTTGTTACGAATATAACGTACATGTAACTTCTTTAGTACGTCTTCTACACAATTTAACGGGAAAAGGAAATTGGTTAATGATTTCTTTGCCTTGTTTACTGATGTATAATTATGTGCTTTGGTATAATATTAAATTATAGTCTTTTAGCTACATATATAGTTTATAATACTTATAGAATAAACAGAGAGAATATAATGTCAAGACACTATCCTCTACTTGTTCTAAATCTGTTATCAAATAGATAACGTTGATGTTCTTACAAAAGTAAATGGAGGCCGGAGACAGCGTCTGAAAGTAAACGCCATCGATTGTGGCTTCGATTCCCATTCGAGGGAGTGATTTTAATTAAATTATTTTGACGTTCTCGCTCTGGTAAGACACCACGCGGCGTTAATTTCCGCCACTCAACACGCAATATTTCGAATTCGGTGGCAAGCGAACCTGCTATGCGTTATAAAATCGTGAAGCTAAAAAAAGGTTATATAAAAACATACAGAAAAAAAGTATGTTAACATAACATATTCATATAAAAAGTACCCTCACAGTAGCTCACTGAAGCAGTAAAGTAAGTCTATTAACCGTACGAAGGTAAGGATTTCTTTCATAATGAAAGGGATTAGTGTCCCCATCTGACCCCATTCTCTCAAAACTTGGTCTAATTAGGGGGCTTATCGTGATGTGTCTCGCTTATATACAAATACACAACTCGCTAAGTAAGCCTGAATTCATAAATTAGTATGGTATATAATTATAATTATTTTTGTTTGAGGCCATCGTGGTTCAGTGGGACAGCGTCTGACTGTGAATGCAAATGGTTGTGGGTTTGGTTCCCACTCGGAGGGATTACATTATATTTATTTGCTCTGGAATGCCTGAATTTCAGGCGTAAAATTGTCAACGGAGTGTCTTGATTGTCTTTGACTACCCTGCTATGTGGGATAAATCGTGAAGTTGCTTTATTTGTTTATTTATTTTATTTTAAGGTTCACATTTTTCCACTCTGTAGGGAAAACAAATAAATAGGTAAGTTACCTAGCACTTAGTGTTAAGACACTCCGTTCTTTATGTTTAGCCTAAATGCGACCATGTTGCATGATGAAATATTGAGCCCATCATTCTAACTCGCAGGATAACTCCCAGAGCAAATAAACTTAAACAAATTTTAAATATAACCAATATTTAAAATTTGTTTAAGTTTATTTGCTCTGGTAAGAGAAAACGCAGCGTTGAGTTCTCCATTTAACACGCAATGTATTGATTTAAAAATGTAAAATGGAACCAAAATGGAAAGTAGTCAACGGAGTGTTTTGTTACTATACTTAAATTCGCACTTAACGTCAATAAACCAGGTAAATGAAAAATTACACTTTCCTCATTGGAAATTGAATCTTCTACGAATGTCCTTTTTGTTTATGATTCTACTATTATATCTTTGCTAGCTTTTTTAATATATATATATATATATATATATATATATATATATATATATATATATATATATATATATATATACTATATTAATTAAAAATATATATTAACTTTGAAAAATATTTGTATATAACGTAGTATGATAGGGAGGAAATATTCAGTGTCAAGACACTCCGTACACATCACCGTCCGTGGAATTCAAGATATTATGAGTGGAGTAGCGGAACTCAACGCCGCTCTTTATCTCACCAGAACTAGGAAAGGAAAACTATTATAATTATAATCATTCCTCGAGTGAGAATCGAAGCCACAACCGCAATAAATAGACAATGAGATAAACTTGATGATAAATATGGAATAAACATTTAGATAACTGTTTCCCTGTTTCCTGTAGTGAAAATAAGACCATCGCAAATTAATAATATAATATTTTTCAATACTACGATTCGCCTTTTGTGAGTTAGAATCTTGATCTTTTATTATAATATTATGAAAAGCAATAAGAAATCAATCGCATCAGACATCTAAATGTTACCATTATGTTATGTGCTATTCAAATATTAATGTAATAAATCTGCTTTTCACGAAGGAACGTTAACTTATACTCTGTATAGAAATCTCCATAATATATATATATATATATATATATATATATATATATATATATATATATAGATATATATATTTCAAAATTTTCGTGAGTGTCCATTTTTTATAGAAAAAAAATAGACAGTCACAGAAACGTCAAAAGTACAGAAAGGCCATCTTATGGTAAGTGGTCACCTTCGCCCGTGTACATCTAGAACATCAGTGTTGTTGTTGCGATAGAAGTGAAAGGAAGAAAAAGGATGAGAGGGAATAGACAACGGGATATCTGGCTTACATGACATCTCACCGGAACACAAAATTAGATATTCGGCGGATCGTTTTTGCCATGATAGTGACCGACAGACTACGGTCGGATTAACCTCCAAACATCAAATTACTGGGATTCTAGCCTTTTACGGGACGCTACCCAGCAGCGTAGGGGAATTGTATTCTACCCTGTTCCCTTACAGGAAAAAATTCGTGACTCAATGGCACTATAACATTATAAAAGTTTTTTTTCTGTTTTAATTTACGACTTTTCTATTACTTTATATGTTAAGCAAGATTATATGTAATTCAAACATTAATTAATATTGCCCCGGCTGCTCCGGCATCACCCTTCGACGGCCCTAGATGGCCGACTCCGGCTGCTGTGCCGGCGTCCGCCCGCTGCAAGGTGACCACTGTGGTCACCACGACCTCCACCTCCGCATCTGCACCCCGTAGGCGGGGCCTTCTTCACCGATGCCCTTCGGGCCGCTCGTTCATTCGACGTGGCGGGGAAAACGGGCGCCGCAGATCAACCTAGGATCTTTCAGGCCCCTCCTCCACCGACAGCTCAAGGTGCCGCACGCACCACCGCTACTCCTATAACTCTGCGTACAGCCCCAGCTGCGCAGATCGCCCTCGACAAGGCCAACGACACCCTCAGAGACGCCCTCATTACCCTGAAGGACGGTCGTGACCCTGGAGGTTTTAGATGGTATGGCCTCCCTTCATCCCAATGCCTAAATTGAGGACTATTTACTAGAACTGCTGAGGGAGCAGATTGTGGACATTGCTCTTATCTACGAGACCTACCTATGGCAACCAGATTGCTTCAGCCAGCCTGGGTACTTACTGCTGCGAAGGGGGCCCTGCAACTTTTCGTCATATATAGACTACCCAACACAAACCTGGCTTTATCGAAAATCCACCGTATGCTGAATAGCATAACGCTGACTTTTTCGACAGGTGACTGGAACGCCAAGCATCCTACTTGGCGCTGCACCACGTTATGCTCCTCCGGAAGAAGACTGTACCAGGACGCTCAACGACACGGATACATAGTCGCTGGCTCGGACGAACCAACCCGTTACCCGACCACAGCAGGCAAGTCTCCCTCCACCAACGACTTGGTGGTCTATAGAGGCCCCCTCACCGTCACTATGGATACCCTGCCAGACTCGTTTGGTTCTGACCACCAATCCGTTCTGGCCTCAATTGCTAGCAATCTACCTCTAACCAAAAGACTCCTAGCGGAAGGATGGGTTTACTAGGAGACATTCCAGATGCTAATCGAGGAAGATACTCTTCGCTTCTAGGAACCCTATAGACAGCCCTGCCGTCATCAACCGCCTCAAGTCCATGCTCTCATCATTGACTTGGTGGTCTATAGAGGCCTCCTCACCGTCACCATAGATGCCCTGCCAGACTCGTTTGGTTCTGACTACTAACCCGCTCTGGCCTTCATTAATAGCAGTCTACCTCTGGCCAAAGGCATCCTCGCGGAAGGACGGGACAGGAGGAAGATACTCCCCGCTTCTAGGAATCCTTAGATAACCCTGCTAGCATCGACGTCAATGTCCAGTGTCGGCTCTCAAGGACCATATAACACGCGCTGGATAAGGCCACCTCACGACCCAATCCTAGATGCCTGCCACCTAACCCTCGCGCAATTGCTGACCTTATAGCGCAGAAGAGGAGAGCACTCCGTGATTGGCACTAGACCCGTGACGCTGCTCTCAAGAAGAGGCTCAACCGTCTCATCGAGCACATCCGGAATGAGATGGGTGTTTGCGTTGGTAAAGAGATGGAATGCTCGCATTAATGGAGCCTGTGAAGACCAGCCGTCTCTAGATTGCCTCTGCCGCCTAGATTACCCCAAACGCGGTTAACCATTGAGACCCCTTTACCTTTACCATTTGCGCCTCCGTCTCGGACCCAGGCTGCCGCTTTCAACGAGGTTGAACTTGTATATGAAGTACTCATCTTTCTGCTCTGCTCGTGCTCTCATCTTACCTATGCGACTCCAGCCTAGTACGCGTTTGCCAGTGCACGCCAGCGTAATTCTGCAAAAAGTGCAGAACATTGCCATTCGCCCAAGCCCCTCGATGCATGAGGAATGCAACTCTGCATAGAGACTTCCGCATCGCGTCATCGGAACATCATATTCAGAGACACTAACATTTTCGCCCGGGCTGATGTGTCTAAATGTGTTCATATCCGAGACATCGCTCCGCACTACTCCAAACCATCGGATCGTGTGGGCTTCCCGAGAGATATGCTACCAGTACCCGATTCCAGAGCTGCCGCTGCGGTCGCTGAGCCGACTTAATTGGGCGTCCCTCCAGTAATCGAAGGTCTCACTTGGCTGAGCGGCCCTCCCGGGCTCATATCCCCGTTCTCAACCTTCATCATCCCCAATCCCTCTCGGGATGCTTCCATGCCAGAGCCATCATACGGCTCCCCCTAAGGACACACCCGTATAAATGAGCGGCGATTGAGCCCTGTGGCTTCAGAGGCCTTAGAGGCCCCAGCCCTGAAACCGTTTACCATTTGCCACCGCAAGAGGTTGATAAGAACAAGTTTTTAGGCTGGTCGTGGCACAGTGAGACTACGTCTGACTGTAAACGGTATCGGTTGTGGATTCGATCCCCACTCGGGGGAGTTATAATGTTTAAATTATTTTCACTTCGTCGTTCTGTTAAGACAAAATGTGGAGTTAAGTACACAACATGTAATATCTTGAATTCGGCGGGGAGCTAAGTACAGAGTAAGTGTCTTGACAGTAGGTACTTTCTGTCTATACGGAATACAAAGCGTGGCTCTAAAATAAATAAAAAATATATATGAACATTCGGCATTTCTTTTCTGTATAAATTATAACTGTGCCAAATTTATACTCCTTGGTTACGTGTTAATTATGCGTAAATGCGTAAAAAGGGTACAAAGTTTACGCTTCACAAATTAATATATAGAATTTTACTTCGTGTATGTGTGTTACATAAATATTAATTTAATAAACATCCTTCCTACGAAGTAACGGTACCTTATTCTCAGTATAGAAATCTCGTTCAACTAATTAAGACAAAACCCTGTTAGTGGTATATGGTGGAATTGTGTTCGCAGCATCATTAAAATTTTATATAAAAAATCTACGAAAAGCAATATAATAAGTTTAGGAGTGTTTATGAGTGAACTCAACGCCGCGTTTTGTCTTATCAAAATGAGAAATATATTTTTTTTTAGCTTCACATTTTATCCCTTGTGAGGTAGTTAGTAACGACGGAGCTCCAAACGCTACGGTCCCTGTATACCTTTTTTGCCTCGTCTACAGTCATCAACCTTTTATCTATGCTCTTCCGGGATTTCTCATGCATTTTACGGGGCGTTCCTCCAGTATCATTGATGCTGTGTTTCCAAAGTTCAAACGAGATCTTTTCCGACCTCTCGTACCGCTCACCTTGTAAATAAAATAATAATAGTTTAAATTACCCCCAGTGGGAATGGAATCCACCACCAATCAAATACTGTTCCACTGTGCCCTGATCATGCTGATTGATGCGTGTCATATTGGACAATTCTAATATATTCCTATAATGGAATATTTTTAAGTAAGGTACTCTGTGAAGGCTTATGTACATGCGTATTCCTTACGTCTACATGGGATGTATAAAAAAAATATATATAAATAGATACATTTATTTTAAATGAAACTATTTTTAACATATAAATCGCGTATATTTTGGTATTCCAAAATACATTTTTGGAAACCTGACGTTTGGAACACTTTACAGAAGACCGTGGTCATAGGTAGCCTATCTGTGACCACGGACTGAATCAACCGAAAAAACCAAAATAAAATTAAATATTAAAATATTTTATTTTAAATGTAAAAATCGTGAAAGACAAAGATCGTAAATACATTTATAAATACATATATTCATATATTATAAACAGCATCGTGGCTCAATTAAAAAAATTGATAGCACGCAGTGGAGCTCGACTGCAGTACGAGAGCGTACACATTTAAATACAAAAATAACATTTTAAATAGAAACAAAATAGAGAACGTTGCAACACATGGTAGTGTACGTAAAATAAATAATACACACAAGCATTTGCTTGTTAACCACTTTGTACATATATATATATATATATATATATATATATATATATATATATATATATATATATATATATATATATATATATATATATATATATATATATATATCCTCTACTAACAAATTCTTCCTTCTTTTTGACACATATTACCGCCGAATTCTTCCTTTGCGCCAGTTTATTAACTTAGCAGCGCCAAATCCTTGCATATTTCATTAGAATGTAAAAAGCAGGTATATTTGGCTGAGATCCAGCCAAGTTTCAATTCTATAATTAACAATTAACCCTTGAAACTTTATATGAGGATCTAAAATTGGACTAAATGGAGTGCCAAAAATTCTTAATAAATAATTTATGTACATACATATAGAAAGATATTTGTTATAGAGAATAAGCGATTGTGGTGTGGGACAGCGTCTGACTAAACTAATTGGTTGTGGATTCGATTCCCACTCAGTGAAATTTTCTTATTTAAGTTATTCTCAAGTCATTAACACAACTATATATTACGTATCAACTGAGAGACGAATGCCCCCTCAGTCTACCCGAAAGAGCGACCACGGTCTATTGTGTTCGAAATCTCAGGTTATCAAAAATGTTCTAACCAAAATACACGCGATTAAGCCGTTTAAAATATCTCAATTTAAATTATTGTCATTTTGTGACCGTGGTAGAGGCCGGTCGTGGCGCAGTATGACAGCGTCTGACTGTAAAGGTGATCGGTTGTGGGTTCGATCCCCACTTGGGGGAGTGATTATATTTAAATTATTTTCACTTCCACGCTCTGGTAAAGACAAAAAGCAGCGTTGAGTTCCACCACCCAACACGCAATGTCTTGAATTCGCTAGAAAGCGAAGTACAGAATGTCTTGACGCTAGGTACTTTCTGTCTACCCTGCTATACGGAATAAAAGCGTGAAATTAAAAAAAAAGAAAATTGTGGCACTGGTGACAGCGCTAGGCAAGTGCCGAAGTGAGTTTTGATAACGCTCTACAAAAGATAAAGAAACACCCATTAAATACATTAATTAAAGGGTAAAATTATACGTGAATCATAAAAACCGGGAATTTAATTTGATCAAATATTGTCACAAAACTTTGCAGCAGCTTAAAAATTTACGCCCAACTTCATAACAAAATTATTATGATTAAAATTTCCAACTGTAGACCAATATTTGGTAAAGTATGATAATTACTTTAGTCACATCCCACTGACTTGGAAGAACCCTCAGGACAATTTAAACACGTGTCGAAGTAAGAAACAAAGTCTGCGCTTCGAATTGTAACGACTCTAGATTTGAACTCAGTTTTAGACGAATTAGGCTCGTATCAAGTATCTTTATTGTAATATCAGATATGGTTTCTTTGAGTTAATTTCAAATACTGTATTTACTTTATAATATTATTGTTGCCGTCGATATGTTTCGGTTGATATAATTTGATTTCTATTTGGGTTCGAATCCCAATCGGGGGGCATGATTATATTGAAATTATTTTCTTTTTTTCTCATTCTGGTGAGACAAATCGCGGTGTTTAGTGCCGTTCTCGAATTTTACATTAGGGACTGTCTGTTTACCCTGCTACGGGTATTTTTTTATATGACAACGTTTTCTAGAACTTTACAAATAAGCCTAAGATATATAAGGTAAGCTAGGTAAGTAAGGTATACTATAATAATGATTGAATAAAAAATAACACACACAAATATTGGGTGTAAAACTAAATATTGGTAAGTATGTTCTTGGGATACCAAGATAAGATGTGCTGAAACTCCTACGTGACCCGGATTTTACGTTTCACAGTTGAAACTACGCTAGATATAAAAACGGTTTGACAGGGGTCAAAAAGTCGGCGTGAACGAAGTTGGCGGGTACCACTAGGGTATAAATATGAAACATTAGATAATGGACGAACGATCATGATTCTTACATTAACGAAAGACGTCTTAAAGCAAGCCAAAGTTGGGTTTAAACCTAAATTTAAATAAAACCATTTCAAACGGAATGCAGTTAGAGTCTACCTGTGACCATAAATTATTGTAAAGTGTTTGAAATGTCAAATTTTTAATAATATATTTTCGAATATCATAATAATATAAGGATTCCCGAAAGGGCAAGTATGAAGATGTTAATGGCTGACGCGGCGAAAGACGTATGCAGGGACCGTGGCGTTTGGCGCTTCGTTCTCTCTAAGGATAGAGGGAGATGCTAAAAAAATAGTTTTATTTGAATTATGTTAAAGTAGGAAAAACCATAGATATTATCTAAAACTTTATCGATCTTTAGTTTGTATATAAAAACAATTTTTTTTAAATTAAAACGTATAACATTGTCATATTACAGTTCAGCCGAGCGATATCCAGATCTGTTGTATTCACGCATATGTTGATTCCCTCTAAAGGACTAACGCTGACAAATCGGCGCGAAGTGATTCATGAGAATTGGCTGTATGCCAAGACTACGGCCGAAAACAAAGTTTGATCCAATTTTGTAGGTAGTTTTATTTGTGTATATTTGTATGTATGTATATATATATATATGTAAATATATATATATATATATATATATATATATATATATATATATATATAGGTATGTATGTATATATGTTGTAACGTTATAAAAGAATTCGGGTGTATGTAGGTTGTAAGCAGCGACTGTGATTTTGATTTGACATTGTTTTTTTTTAAATATTTAAAATCGTTTAGTTTCTGTGCTTACGTGAAATTATTTATTAAGGTAAGTAAGGAAATAAATTTTGACTTACAATAAATAAAAAAAATATAGAAAGAGATTTTTTTTAATTTAGCTTCATGCTTTTCATCCCGCATAGCAGGGTATAAGTATCTAGTGTCAAGATATTCCGCAATCTGCTTTCCGCCGAATTCAAGACATTGCGTGTTATGTGGCGGAACTTAACAATTATTGCAGGTCAATCATTAAGCGGGCAACGCCAGTGTTTTATTTACTTTTTTTTTAGCTTCACTCTTTTATACTTCATAGCAGGGTAGACAGGAAGTACATATAATCGGAGTGGACGGTGGGAGCGCCAAACGCTACGGTCCCTCCTACCTCTTTCACCTCGTCCATTCCATTCCTCTTCATACATGACCTTCGGGGGGTCTTCATGCGTGTTTTATACGTATATTTATATTTATTAAATTAAAACATTACACCGTACAAAAACCAAACCAATATTCTATTTACTATATATAGGTCGATATATAAATATTTTACACAAAGAACCATTCTGTCTATTGTTTTTTTAAACAAACGCTAATGACACTAGTTCTTTGAAGATATGAAAATGAAAGCTTTTGATAGTATATCATATGTGTTTTTGTAATATTTTTAGGTCACCATTGTCATTGGGATATAGTGTTAATTTACATACTACGTTAATTTAGTCCTCTATTCTTTTAAAGCTCGGACGAGCCAAAAAGCACAGGTACTTCCCGAATTGCTTTCAAATTTTGTACAAAATTTAATATATTCAAAGCTTTTTTGCATCTTCATGCATTTTACAAGTACATATATAAAAGTATAATGAAAAATTATAATTATATTCTATTTGCTTTGCCTATGTTTTTATTATATCATGCTCTTAGTAAGGCTTCTTATATAAATAACTTAGAAATTCTTACTCCTTTTAAAAAATTGTTCTTGTGTACTCTAGTGGTGCTATCGTCTAAATTTAATGAAATTTTTCGTTAACTTAATGTTTTTAAATGCATTTTTTAATAATTAATTAGAGTCCATCGTGCAAGTGGACGCCATCTGAATGTCCGATCGGTTGTGGGTTCGGTTCCCACTTAGACGAATGTATACATTTAAATTAATTTCATTTTCACATCCGGTAAGACAAAGTGGCGTTAAGTTCCGCGACTGAACACACAATAACTAGAATTCGGCGGAAAGCGGAATACAGAATGTCTTGACACTAGACACTATCTACCCTGCTAAGTGGGATGAAAAAAAAATTAATATTTAAAGTACGTAGAGGTAGATATCATAGTAATTGCTTAAAGGCAAATATTATCAAAAAAAAGAAAAATTAAAGAACTAACAAATAATTTTATATTTTTAATTATAATTAATACAAATATCTTTAAAAAAACTGCAATTTAATTTCGAAATCGCACCGCCATATATAATTTAAGGTAAGCAGAGATGCTAAGTATATTTATTTAGTATAAAGTTAGTTAATTATTTAGTTTCTAGCGCTTGAAACGCACACTACTCGTTTAGAAAGCGAAACATAAAGCAGATTTACCTTTAACTTTAATATGATCTTTTATAATGATGGCGTGCCTTCGTATTTATAACGTTATATGTATATAAACAAAAAAAACGCCTTTACGCAATAAATTACTCACTTTATATAAATCTTTTAATAACTTAAGCTTGATCGTTCCAATGATTGGAAGTCGATACATTAACATATTTTTGCAAACTATGTTACTACTTTTGGATATAACTATATTTGAAATATTTTTACTTCCCAGCTCTATTTAGATATTATGCAGCGTTAAGCACCGCCATTAATGTTCAAATGCCTCGAAATCAAATGAGGACAGGAGACGCAGTTTATTATATATATATATATACCAGGTTTCCTCTTCCCATTTATATACGGAAGATGTGTTAAACCAATCATAAATAAGCAAGTAAAAAAAAAAATACTTGAATTTAAATTACGCTTATTCAGATTGAACGTTTTAATTATTTGCCTTAGAAAGTCCGCTAACATTTATATTATATTTCATAGTAAGCCGTACATGTGGAGCAGAAAATTAAAAAACTTTCGAAGCAAATACTAGGTAAAAGTTTTGTACAATTTTTAAAACATCATTTAAAATTAATTAGGTAAAGTTGAAACACATTGGCAAGTGGAACGCGTATGATTAAATTAAAATTATATATATATATATATATATATATATATATATATATATATATATATATATACTTTCTGTTTGTGTGTTTAAGATATTTTATCAATATGAACTATAAAACTAAACAATTATTGTTTAACTTCAAATAAGTTTGTTTTATTTTTTTTCATGAAAGCTTCAGATTTTAAATTCCTAAGCTTTTAACATTTTTTAATTAAAATATTTAAATAGGTTTATCTTTACATGGGTTATGAGTTTTATCTCAATAAAGAGGATGTAAGAGTTGCTCATACAACTCCGTACCTTACTTTACATAATCACACCCTCAAGTAGGTATCGAACCCACAACCGATCGCGTTTATAATCAGACACTGTCCCACTGCGCCACGACCGGCCTCAACGACTATTTATATACTACCGCTCTCTAGACAAAAGACACAATATATATATATATATATATATATATATATATATATATATATATATACATACATTTATATTACGTATATGTGCTTGTTTAGCGGAGAAATTATGATATATTTTAAATTTAATCATCCTCCAAAGTGGGAATCAAACCCACAACCAACCGTGTTTACAGTCACAAACTGTCGCACTGCACCACCTGCCGGGCTCAACATAATTAAACTGAAAAAAATCTCTATAAATATTAATTTATGTAATGCATATACTTTTAAAGTGAATTTTCCAAGAAATAATTACATAGAAAACATTAAAACTATGACTAACATTTTGATCGTTTTTATGGCGTCTACACACACGCGATAGGAACTCCCCTCTAGCTGTCAAATTCTTTTTTCATAGTGATGTATTATGGAGTTTTATTTTGCATAATCGATAACCGCTATTATTGTTATAGTCTCATCACTATTAAAAGATAAAATATTAGAAAAAAATATTGTTTTGGATATTAGATATGTGGTTGAGAAATTATACATGAGAAGTAAGAGAAAGGAAACAAATCAATGAAGAGAGTTTCGTATAGAAAGCAGGAGTGGTGATCTGATATGACGAAGCGCGGTGTAGAGCTCTGCCAATCGAAAATCAATTTTTAATTGAGTCCGGTCGTGGCACAGTGGGATCGTGACCGTGGCGCCTGACTGTAACGTGATCGGTTGTGGGTTCGATCCCCACTCGGGGCAGATATTATATTTAAATAATTTTCACTTCCTCGCTCTGGTAAAACGACAAAGTGCTGCGTTGAGTTCCACCACTCAAGACGCAATGTCTCAAAATCAATGGAAATTGAAGTACGGAGTGTCTTGATACAAGGTATTTTCACTACACAAAAAAAAATCTCCTGGAGTTCTTAACACTGAAAGCTTTCAAAAAATGAAAATTGTCAAGAAATCTGCTTTGCGGAACAAAGCATAAAGCAGGAAAAAATATTACGATGTTAAAGATATTACCGTACTAAAATAATTATTTCCTCATAAGGTTATAGCTACATTACTCTAATATCAAGTAAAATTATAATAATGCTTAAATCATTTTAATACTTCACATTGAAAGTGCGACGATTAAGGAACTAAAACTGTATTTTGAGGCAAATATTGTCATAGTCAAAATATAAACTTTTTCATAAATCATTATGAAAACCTATCTCTGTATTTATTTTTTTTACGTTCATAGAATATTTCATGCCAGTCGAGGCGCAGTGGGACAGTATCTGGCTGTTAACGGGAATAGATATGGGATCGATATCAACTTGTGGGAATCATTATATTTAAATTATTTTAATTTCATCACACTGGTAAAACAGAGCTCGGCGTTGAGTTGCGCCGCTCAACACGCTTCATCTGGAATCCGGTGGTAAGCGGAGTATGGAGTGCATTGACACAAAGCACTTCCTGTCTACCCTGCTATACGTGATAATAGCGAGAAACTATATAAATAATAAAATTAATATATCCATTTATTTTCAATTTATATTCATTTTTACATCTAGAAAGAGGTATTTATTTATTTACTTAGCTTCACGCTTTTATCCCGCATAGCAGAGTAAACAGAAAGTACCTAGTGTCAAGATACTCCGTACTTCGCTTTTTACGGAATCCGAGGCATTGCGTATTAAGTGATGGAACTCAACGCCGCTCTTTGTCTTTACCAGAGTGAGGAAGAGAAAATAATTTAAATATAATCACTCCCCCGAGTGGGGATCGAACCCACAACCGGTCGCGTTTACAGTCAGACGCTGTCACACTACGCCACAACCGGCGATTTTTAATTATTTTAATAAAGAGTATCAAAACTATTTTAAATGTAGTGCTAAAGCTTCTAAAGTACTATAGATGCATACGCTATTTTAGGGATATTTATTTTAGGATATAATGAAGGGCGTTGAACTTGGACTTATTAATATTATTATTAATTAAATATTATAAACATATAAATGCTATTTACAAAATAAATATTTTATTTTAAACCAAAAAGTTCGCAACTTGGCTGTATAGAATTAAATCTTTGCATCTTTCAACTGTCGTTAGAGAAAATTGAACAGTATCGTGCGAACCGTCGTGGAGGGTGGACGTGCGTTCATTGTGGCGAAGTTAAGCGACGGAAATAGTCGATGACCACGTTTATGATATAAGTGTGTGACAAAGTGACTGTGTTTTAAAATATTAGGGATTGCTCATTATATATTGAGAGGATTTTATCTACAGTAAGTTAATTTGTTTGTTTATTTGTTTAGAATGTATGAAATTTTTGTTTTTTTTCTTTCTTTTATATTATTGTGGTTACGTAAAATGTTTATATTAAATATATTGATATATTTATTTTTTGAAAAAAAAACATAATATATAATTAATAATTGGTTAGTTCATGTATAATAAAGTAACCATTGGAAGTGAAATAATATAAATATAACGAGTCTATTTTATATAATATTTGATATATTTTAATATGAATAATTAAAAATTATAATCGTCTATATAAATATTCACAAAATATAATCAAATTGATCTTTTTACTATTTGTCTCTATAAAATCATGCAAATTCTATATTATAACCTTCCCTTAATATAAGTGATAGAGTGCATATTCTAGACTTGTTATTACGTGCGTTATTCTTGTATTGATTATCCATTGCCAATAAGCAAATAATCATTCTGTCGATGCGAGATATAAATGTATAAGAATTTTAGCATAAAACCCGTAAAAGTTTTTAAACATTTTAAATGAAATCCTTCTAAAGAGATTAATCGCGTATATTTTGGTATTTGAAAATACATTTTTAGACATCTGACGTTTTGAACACTTTACAGTGGTCCGTGTTCTAAGTTTAAAGTTAGACTGAGATGAATAAATATAAAAATAAATTTATACGTATTTTTTGAAATACCAAAATATACGTGATTAATCCAATTGTAATTCGTTATAAATACAATTTTACACTAAGCTTTTTATAGTTAGATTTTTGTAAACTTAATAGTTAAATTGTTGAACAAGTCATTGTAATTTTAATATTACTTTTATTTTGTTTTAAGAAGTATAAGCGTATTTAATATAGTCCGAAATATAGATGTTAGACGTTGACGACTGTGTTGATATATAATTATGTGTTAGAAAACTTGGACGGTATCCAAGAGGCACGGGTTCGAATCCCGCTGCGTTCAAATTTTTATACGGTTTTTCAAAAATGTTTTCTAATCCTAAGTGTGGAATAACACTTTAAAAATAGTAAATATTATAACTATGTGTTATTTTGAAAAACAGTTCTCTTTTGCAAACTTTTTTAAATGTTCATATAAATTCATAAATTCAAAAATATATCATATATTTTTGTTTACTTATAGGACTGTCTTTTATAACTTTCTTTCTTCATCTGTACTACAATTTTATTTTAATTCAATTTTTTATTTTTTGCTTCTATTTTTTTAATATTAATTGTAAAATACAAACGTAAATGATATAAATAATTAATTTTTTATAGCTAGAGAATATACTCACTTGGCAATATCTATTTTAGAAAAGATCTTTGAAAAAACGTATAAAAATTTGAACGCAGCGGGATTCGAACCCGTGCCTTTTGGATTTTTAAAGATGTTTTCTAATCCTAAGGGTGGAATAACACTTTTAAAATAGTAAATAATATCTATTTTGTGAAAAGTAATTTTTCTATTTGGAAAATGGATTTTATAGATTTTAGCTCAAATAGTACCTTGTATAGTTTATTAGTTTCACGCTCTTATCACGCATAGCAGGGTTGATAGAAAGTGCCTAGTGTCAGGACACTCCGTACTCCGCTTACCAACGAATTCAAGAAATTGCATGTTGAGTGGTGGAACTCAATGCACTCAATATTACCAGAACGAGGAAGTGAAAATAATTTTTAATATAATCACTCACCCGAGTTGGAATCGAATCCACAACCGATCATATTTATAGTCAGACACTGTCACACTGCGCCACGACTGGCTATACTCTACTTAGAAATTTAAAATTAAACCTGTAATAAAATAACCTTTACAAATAATTACTTAAACAGACATATCTATAACTAATAACAAAACTTTAGATTACTTCATAAGTAATATATTCATCTGAAATACGTATATCAGAAAAAAAAGTTTTCAGATATAAATATATGTTATTTATATACGATAATTATTCCTTCACACACTATCTACTGAACGTATCCTTGACAGTGTCAGTAATAACACAGTGTTCTCATTGATTTATGTGATTAAGGCAAAAAGAAATGTATATATATTAAATTATAATAGTAGCCGGTCATGGCGATCGGTTGTGGGTTTGATTCCCATTCGGAGGAATGATTGAATTCAAATTATTATCACATCCTCGTTTGTAAGACAAAGCGCAGCGTTAAGTTCCGCCACTCAACACGCAATGTCTTGAATTTCGGCAGTAAGTGGAGCACGGATATTCAAATTAGGTACTTTTGGTCTATCCTTATATACGGGATAAAAGCGTGAAGCGAAACGTGAAAAAATATAACAGTGTAGATATATCGCAGGCGAAAAAGAGAGAAAACCGTTAGTGTTAATTATGAAATCGAAGTGACCTGTTTTATTGACACGTATTTCAACCGCGTGAAATGAAGCTAGAAAATAAACCATCAAATGCTTTTTAAAACTCAATAGGTATAAAGGTTGTTGTTTTTAATAAGATTTTAGTGTTACGAGTAAAGTTTATGATTTTCGTCAATAATTTAACTAAATTTTCCGTTATTTTTGGCTTTAAATTCAAGACAATGCGTATTGAGTTGCGATTAACGCCGTACTTTGTCATAGTAGACTGTCGAAACGATATGAAATTATTTAGTAATTTTCTATAAAGGCCGGTCCTGGCGCAGTGGGGCTGAGTCTGATTGTAAACGCGATTGGTTGTGGGTTAGATCCCCGCTCGTGGAAGTGATTATATTTATTTATTTTTCCTTCCTCGTTCTGGTAAAGACAAAATGCGGCGATGAGTTCCATCACTCACCACGTAATGTCTCGAATTCGGTGGAAATAGAAGTACGGAGTGTCTTAACATTAGGTACTTTCTGTCTACCCTGCTATGCTAGATAAAACAGTGAAGTTATAAGCTGAAAAAAAATTACCTATCAGTAGAAATCGAACCCATAACCATCATGCTTGTAGTCAGATATTTTTTAGTTAGCCGTGTTAATTTTTATAAATTTGTAATATCTTAAGTTGTATTTATATATTTAAAAAAATCTTTATTTTTTTATATAGTCAATTTCAATACTGTTTAATACTTTATGTTCAAAATATAGACATCGCGTGTAAGATGGCGGAGTTTAGCTTTGTCTTATATTAGATAAAGAATTTCATAGATGTAAATCTTTACGATACCGTTTTTCAGATTGTCGTCAATGACGACCATTTGGTTGGTGTTTTCTTTATAAATGATAAGAATATTTCCTTATTCCAGAAAAATATTTACAATAAATAAATCATATTATATAAATAAATATATATAAATATACATAAATTCATATAAATATAATATTTATAAAGTAAATACGCCTAATAAATCAGACCTAAACAATCGTACTGAGACCTAACTATTCTAATATTAAATTAACTTTGAATCGTAAAAGAAACGATTTTATTAAAGGCGTTTATATCTTCAATAATAATTTCCAATTTTCGTCCAAGCAAACATAATTAAGGAGCCATTTCATTTTATTTTATATTTTACGTCATTTCGTCTTAGCGTTTTTTTGTGAACAGAATTCCAAATGCCACGTCTGGAGTGTTACTGGTTTTCCATCGTAGTTACTTTTATGGTTCAATACACAACGGCTATAACGATATCGTGTTACTGGTGATTTGATGTTCATCCATTTGTCTGACCGTCTGTCTGTCTCTTTTTTACCTAGTGATAATTATTAGCTGAAAGTTTCACAGATTATATATTTAGGCCGCCAAACGTGTTTTTTTATATATAATAATACGGAACCCTTCGTGTGAGAGTTTTATTCGAACTTGGACGGTTTTCTTTATTGGAATTAGTTTTCTTTTCTTTAAAATTGCAAAAATTTCATTGTAAATAAAGTGAAAATACATTTACATTTGGGTTGAATTTTTTTTAGATTAGTTATATTGTTATTTGTGAATTGTTTAATGTAGTTTTAAGGCTATTGTAATACAAATACAGGCAATATTTTAACACTATGGTAATATATTATAAGCATCATAAAGTATCGGGAATACATCTGTTTGTAAACTGGTTTTGAGCGAGACTTCCACGGGAAATGATAATTACTGGTAGATCTTGAAGTTACACCAGATGTCACGCTTTCAGCAGTAAAAAAATTCTTTTTTAAACTATTTTTATACAATTTTATTACTTTATAATAATATTTAAAATTAATATTAATTTTTACAATTTTCCACAATGGGGGATCGAACCCACAACCAATCGCGTTTACAGTTGCATAATATCTTACTAAGTCATGATGACCTCTGGTTATACAAATTATATCTATTTTTATTATAAAATCATAAAAATTTAAAGTAAACGTTAAAATGTAAACATTGTTACATGTTACCTTAGAGACTATAAAGCTGTCAGGCTTGACCTTTCTCCTCTTGTTTTATTGAAATCCCACAGGATAATGGAAACGATGTATGTACATACGAACTTCCTCGTTCTCTTTATAACTATTTCTTAGTAAGGTAACTTAAACTTTTTTGTATGAGAATATGATTTTATAAGATATATTTGCCATCATTCTATAATGGGACAGCGTTTTACTGTAAATAGGACGGGTTGTGGGTTCGATCCCGCCCGGGTGAATGATTTCTTTGTAGCTTCACGCTTTTATCCCGTATAGCAGGGTAGACAGAAATTGCCTAGCGTCAAGACACTCCATACTTAGCTTTCCACTGATGTCGAGACATTGTGTTAAGAGGTGGAATTCAACGCCGCACTTTGTCTTTACCAGAGCGAGGAAGTGAAAATAATTTAAATATAATCACTCCCCCGAGTGGAGATCGAACCCAAAACCAGTCGTGTTTACAGTCAGATGCTGTCACACACCGTCACGACCGGCCTATGGAAATGGAATGATTTTCTAATAAAACTATATACAATGATGGCAGCTTCACGCTTTATCCCGCTTCGCAGGACAGTCAGAATAAAATTAATGTAAGGACACTCCGTTAAGTGGCGTAACTCAACGCCGTATTTTAAATAATAGACAGAAACTATATTACTAGTTAAAATCTCTTTTGTTTCTTCATAAAGTAATATATAAAACGTCAAGCACATTTATGCGAAATGACCTTACCCAGAAGGCCAGGACTATGGGAGCTAGTTTAAACTCTTTAGAAGTTCGCCATTTGGACGGTAATGTACAAGGAAATAAACGACACCCTATTTTGGTTCGAGCCACCCTTTGTATAAATTGAATTGCCTATAGAGAGAGTTGAATACGATATTTTTTTCTTCATTTGCCATGAAATTGGGCGATTAATAGAATAGGAATGGGCTAGATTTCTTGTTTGCTTGCTTTTTTAAAAGCTTCAAGCTTTATCCTGCATAGCAGGATAGTTAGACGTAACCTAGTGTCAAGTATTCCGGTGACTGCTTGCTGTCCGAATCTAGACATTTTGTTTTAAGTGGTGAAACACAACGCCGCACTTTGTCTCATCAGACTGTGGAAGGAAGATAAATTTGAACTATATAATCAATCCTCCCAGTGAGACACCTACCTACAACCAACCGCATTAATTGACGACTTCTCGTCATTTACTTGTATTAATAAAAAAACCAGCCGGTAGTGGCGCAGTGGAATGATTATATTTAAAAGTACTTGCACTTCCTCACTTTGGTAAGACAAAGTGCGGCGTTGAGTTCTACCACTCAACAAGCGATGTCTCGAATTCGGTGGAAAGCGAAGTACGGAGTGTCCTGACACTAGGTAATTTCAGTCTATCGTGCTGTGTGGGATAAAGTAACATTTATTTTTTATATATTTTTTCACAAACAGTAAGAAAAATACGTAGAAGTATTAGAAAGCATATTTGAAAAAATATATAAAAATTTGAACGCAGGGAAATTCGAACCCGCGCCTCTTGGATACCATCCAAGCGCTCTGGCCGCTAAGCCATACATTCTACTACCAGCTGCGTCGAAATATTTATGTTTTTTGCAACTTGTTTATGTTGTTAGCATCCCTGTAGAGAGATTTTTACAAATTTCTACTACTTAAAGATTATTAACAAATAACCGTTTAACAAGAGAGATTGCTATTTTATTTTGATATTTACAATTTTTAAGGTATTATTCCACACTTAGAATTAGAAAAAACGTTCAACAAAACGTATAAATTTTTTTAATAAATTCTAAGAGCAGAGCGCTTGGACGATATCCTAAAGGCGCTGGTTTGAATCCCGCTTCTTATAATTTTTTATACGTTTTTTCAAGAACGTTTTCTAATCTTTAGTGTGGAATAACACTTTAAAAATTGTAAATACGTAGAAGTATATTTTTTTAACGTAACACTGTTCGAAACAGCGCTTCTTGGAATCCATCTAACTGTTCTAGCCAATTAATTCATATTAACTAACGTTTTGTACAATTAATACGTTTCTAAAAACAAGTAACCGAAATTCGTCAATATTTTGGTTCCAGACGCAGTGGGACAGTGTCCAATTGGAATTTTGTTTGGTTCTGGATTCAATTCCAAATGCCATATATTTAAAATATTAGTTATGCTCAGATAAAGCGTGGCGTTGAGCTCAGTCAACGCACCAATATCTCGATTTCTGGTGGATAACAGTGAATGACACTCGTCTTGACACTAGGTTGTCTCACCTCACTTTGCGGATTAAAGCGTGAAGTTGATTCTTTCTCTTTTTGCCGCTTTGACAATACAAAGCACAGTGTTAAGATCCGCCATTCCACACGGGATGTTTTGAAATAAACACAAAAACGGAAAAGGAGTATCATGTCAGATAAAATGGAATTCATATTTTACATGCTATACATATGTATATATGTAACCTCCCATACGTACAGTAAAGAATGGTTTAATATTTCAATAGGCTTGCTTAATCAAATTGCGTATTGATTAAAAACGTAAAACACTGTAGACGAATGTATGATAAAATTTAAATTTAATTTCTTTTTAATTTAACTTTCGGTTTTTTTAGTTACGGTGTGAGAGCGATGGCAGTGTTAAGTACTGTATTCGGAACTTTTCGATACGTATTATATTGCGGAGCTTAACTCTGCATTTCATCACAGTAGGCCGGGCCAATCTATAAATGCTCTATATATTCGATGTTTTTATAAGTTATCTTTTTATATAGCTCTATATATTTTTGCCCCTAGTTCATATATTAAAAACATTTACAGTAGAAATGTACGGTCCTAGTTAGTACGCAGCGTTGAACTCCACCATCCAACACAGCTCAAGGTTAACGTGTACTCATTGAATACATTTCGTGTGAGCTGGTGGTATCTCCTAGTAAGTTTCATTATACTGAAATATTAATTATTATTTAGAGGCCGGTCGTGGCACAGTGGGACAGCGTCTGACTGTGAACACGATCGGTTGTGGGATCGATCCCCACTCGGGGGAGTGATTATATTTAAATTATTTTCACTTCCTCGCTCTGGTAAATCCCGATTTCGGTGGAAGGCGAAGTACGGAGTGACTTGAGTCTTGACACTAGGTACTTTCTGTCTACCCTGCTATGCGGGATAAAAGCGTGAAGCTAAAAAATATTTCAGTAATTTATTAAAATTAAAAGAACATTTAAATTGACTAACCTTTTATTTCAATCGGTCCTAATAATACAAATTCATCAAATAAAATATATTAATATTAATAAATTGAACAGAACTTAATAATACATAATAACAAGCTCGTTTTCCACTCAAAGCAATTACTATAATAGGCTATAATCATTTTCACTTTTTTATATCCATCTAATTGGGGACTCGGGAGCTATATATATCTTCTAAACCGACATAGACCCGCAACTAGATGTTTATTTTTGATAGTTTATTCTATGTTTATTTAATTAGATATCTTTTTGCAATACAGAGTAGATAGCAGAATTTTAAACGCAACTATTTTAAACGGATTAATAACGTATATTTTGATATTCGAAAATACATATTTGTAAAAGGTAGAGTCTATGTGATCACGGACTACTCTGTAAAGTGTTCGAAACGTCAAATTTTGAAAAATATGACTACGAATAACAAAATATACGTGATTAATCCGTTTAAAATAGTTTCATTTAAAATGTTGAGGCCGGTCGTGGTGTAGTTGGACAGCGTCAGACTGTAAACGCGACTGGTTGTGGGTTCCATCGCCACTTGAGGGAGTGATTATATTTAAAATTATTTTCACTTCCTCGCTCTAGTTCTCAAGGACAATGTGCGGCGTTGAGTTCCACTACTCAACACGCAATGTCTCGAATTCAGTGGAAAGCGAAGTACGGAGTGTTTTGACACTAGGTACTTTCTGTCTATCCGATGCGGGATAAAAGCATGAAGCTAAAAAAATATTTTTGCTTATAACACTTAGATATCATAAAAAAATCAAATTTAAAATGACGTAATTTAAAATGACGTAGATATGACGAAAACTCATATTCATATTAATTTATCTCATAATAAATAGGGTTTTAAATTAAAAAATACGCCCATAAATAAGCTCCATTAATCGTTTGGTATTACGCATGACGAAAAAGCTTAAAATGTAGGTTATAATAACCGTTACATAAAAATTTTGTTTGCAAAAATTCGTGAGGAAGGCATTGTGCTTTTAATTTTCATCCCTAATGCAGCTTAAATGAATTTTATATGTACATATTATAATAATTATTATGCAATTTTTAATTTAAATATTAAATTTTATTTCTAAAATAACTTTTGAAGGCATTTTCATTTGATTTTTTATTGTTTATTGTACTCTGCTCTTCAAGGTCTTTCTTTTGATATAAGAGGCTAATTTAAAAAAAATATATATTGTGGCGGCCATTTTTAATTTAACAACAATACAGATTATATAAAATTAAATTGTTATCATAACAGAAGGTGAATTCTAAATTTCATCTTCACAAGACACTGGAAATTCTTTTAAATTTAGCTTGCAAGGTAAGTTAAAAATTAATTTGTATGTATATACTTTCTGTCTGTTTGTTCCGGCTAATCTCTGGAACGGCTGGACTACTTTTGACCAGATTATCATGAATAAATAATTAATATAATAAAGAGTAACTTAGGTTAATATATTTTAAAATTTAAAAAAAAATCCAGAGTTGTTAGATTCCATGTGGACAAAGGTCGTAAGTAATATAGTAAAAAATAAATAGCATTTACCGTTTAAAGTAATGTTCAGTAGATACATTAATATTTATTTTAAGCGTCACGCTTTTATCCCGCTTAGCAAGATAGAGGTATAGAAAAGACCTAGTGTCAACACTTCGTACTCCAGTTTTCACTGAATTCGAGACATTGTATGTCCAGCGGTGGAACTCAACACCGCACTTTTTCTTAGCTGAGTGAGAAAATGTAAATAATTTAAATATAGTCACTGCCTCGAGTGGGAATGGAAGCCACAACCGGTCGCGTTTACAGTCGGACGCTGTCGCACTGCGCCACAATCGAAAATTTGTATCCCATACAAATTGTAATACACATATAAATTCTCCGCTTTACACTAATCAACTCGTGGAGCTAATTCTAGTTAAGAGTTAGCGCTGCCAGAACTAATAGATAACGCTAGTCTGCTTTGTTTCAGTTGTTAGCTATTTAATGTATTTATTAATAACCTCTATATGATGCCGATTTGCCTTTCTAGTGGAGTTTTTAGTTGTTTTTTTTAAATTGTTCGCAGTGGAATAGCGTTTGACTGCTAACTCGATCGGTTGTGTGTTTAATTCGCACTCGGGGGAGTGATCATTTTCACTTTACTTATTATTTTCATTTTCTCGTTCTGGTACGATAAGGCGCGGCGTTTAGTTCCGCCAATCAACATGCAATGTCTCAAATTCAGTGGAAAGTCAAGTAAGAAGTGTCTTGACTCTAGTTACTTTCTTTCTACCCTGCTATAAGGGGTAAAAGCGTGAAGCTAAAAAATAAAATAAAATTGCATTATGTAAAAATTGACTTTTTTTTTTTTTAATCTGATTGTATCTCCATTCGTGGGGTTAAACATGTTTATTTTTTCATTATGCTGGGACAAAACGCGGCGTTGAATACCGCTTAAATACGCGATGTATCGATGTCAAACAGTGAGTAGATACTGAGAAAATTTTCTCAGTATACCTTCTTATATAGGAAAAAAAGTGTAAAGTTAAAAAAAATAACCAAAAGCCTACTGAAATATTATAAGAGCTGAAACAAAATAGTATTTCAGTGCAAATTACCATTGTATTCAGTATTGCTGTTCCAAGCTCCCAGTTTAATAAAAAACGACTCGACAACGTAACGCAATACTCAATGACTGTACGGCAGCGATTCTCAAAGTTTTTTGTCAAGGCTCGTTTTTAGCAACTTTAACATTTTATACTGCGGAAAGAAAAATATAAATTTAGACATTGCTTGTACCTTTGGAAGCCATTTTGATTTGATTTTTAATCTTCTTCTTCTTCCTGGCATTTGTCCCAGCGTGGCCAGGGCTGCCTTCCCACTTAACCTACTCCATTTTGCACGGTCTTTGGCATCCTCGATGGTAAGTCCATTGGCTTTCATATTCTGTTTCACGACATCCAGCCATCGCTTCCTTTGGCGTCCGGGGGTCTAACTCCAGGGATAGAAATATCAAGGCATATTCGTCCAATATAGTTCTCAGGGCTGCACGTAACGTGTCCATACCATCTCAGGCGACGCTCTTGAAGCTTATACGCTACGTCACGGACTCCAAAACTACCTCAGATGTTACGCCACACATCCACCATAGCATCTTCATTTCTGTGACCGTTCCACTTTATTTGATTTTTAATATAACTGTACACTGTTCTTAAAACTGTTTCATTTGATAACTATTGAATAGATTGCAAAATATATGTAAGTCGCCATTTTCTTGAGGCGGCAATTTTTTTAATTAACAGCTATACAGATTATATGAAACAAAACTAACAAGGCAAATTAAAAATGCATATTTATGTATAGTCCGTTTTTGCCCACTAATCTCCGAAACAGCTGGTCCGATTTTGACTATCCAGATTTTCACTAACAATTAATTATTGTAAGAAGTAACTTAAAGTAAGAGTAACGTAAGAAGTAGCTACCCGCCCGAATTCGAGACATTGCCTGTAAAGTGGTGGAACTTAACGCCGTGCTTTGTCTTATCAGAGGTGTGGAATGAAAATTATTTAAATTTAATCATTCAACATACGGTTTATTGTCAGATGCTGTCCTATTTACGTAACGATAGCCTAAATATATAAAAATTCGTCTTATAATATGCTTTTGAAGCCGATTGCGCAGTGCGACAGCGTGTGCCTAAAACGCGACCACTTGTAGGTTCGAATCCCACTCGGAGAATGATTATATTTAAAGTTATTATCATTTCCTCGCTCTGGTAAAGCCAAGTATGACTCTGAGTTCCGCCTTTTAATACGCAATGTACCTAATTCAGCGGAAAGCAGCGTACGGAATGTCCAGGCACTAGGCACTTCCTGTCTACCCTACCATGCGAGATAAAAGCGTTAAGCAAAAAAAATAAAATTCTTACAAGTTTTCATATAAATATTAAAATATTTGATTTTATTTTATTTTAACATATGATAAATAAGCCTTTTAATTCCCACTCCATAAGTATAGGAAACGGCAGTTGACAATCACTGTTGCAAAGTGGTGTTTAATATTACAATATGTATGAGCAATCTCCTATGAAAAGCTTATATTTTTGTGTAAACTTTTGTTAAGTTTACAAAAGATATTGAATTTTAAGAGAGAAATAACAAAGAGCTTTGTCTCTATGTTCTATGTGTATTTATTTCTATGAATGCGAGTTAAACGAATGGCATGGCGAATTATTTGTGTTTTTTACAGCTTCCTGCTTTATCCCGCCTAGCAGGACAGCCAGAGACTCGCTCTTTAATGAAATCAAGACCGTGCCTGTTGAGCGAACTCAAGAGGAAATAAAACAAAATTTAAACTATAATTATTCCTTCTAGTCGGAATCGAACCCATAACCAATCGTGATTACAGTTAGACGGTGTTCAACTACGCCACAGTGGCCTTCGTTGGTTAAGTTTCGTTATTATCGTTTGCTAATGAATTTTTATAAAATCTTCTCCAAAGGAGAAAAATATAAATACATATTTTTTAAATTACTATTGTTTTTTTCTGATAAGATAATTGGCAGCGTTAAGTTATGCCGTGTTAAGTGTAGAACGGAGTGTCTTAACACCAGATTCTCTTCATCTGGCCTCGAATAGAATGAAATAAACTAAAAAAAATTTTTCATACACAAAACAAACAATTCTTTAAAATAATACACAAATTGTTCAGGGTTACACAAAATTTAATTAAACGTCCTACGAAAGCGGCAAATCTTCTTAATTTTAATTAATTACATATTTTGATATATGTATTGCTGAGAGAGCACAGTAACGTTTGATATATCGAGCTAATTACATTCACGACGTTTCGTAATACTGGCAAGCTTTTTGTACCTAATACAAGGAGATTAGGACCATAATGGATATAATTTTGAATAATTTTCTGAGCAGAAATTTAGAATATTTTCTTGTCAGACTGCGGCGTTCAGTTCCGCCACTCAACTCGACGTGTGCAATTTACAATGGACTGCTAATTGACTAGATTTTTAGTTATTGCTGCCAAATATCGAAGGTATAAATAAAATATGTTTAAAGTAAATTATATTGTTTACACGGCTAATGTCGTGTAATTATGTATGTTTATACCTACGAGTATATATACTCGTCGAGTATAATGATTTATTATTATTATATATATATATATATATATATATATATACATACATACATATATATATTGTCTATACCTAATTTCCCAATCTCTATAAGTACTGTGACGTTATTATACCTTTTTAAAATTACAATCTTTTATATATAAAAAATAAATTATAATTTTAACTGAATCATAATATTGACAGTTGTTATTTAATTCGTTTATAATATTATTATTATATATAATTAACGTGGTTTATAACATCACTTGATTTACATTTTATAATTCTAAGCTAAAATTAGCCTCTACTTACACTTTTATTAAATTAGCTGCTAGTGCATTCTCCATTCAAATCGGTTAAGCCGTTTCAGAGATTCGCCAGAACAAGCAGACAAACTGATAAAAAACGTTATTTTGGTATATTTACTGTGTGTATACATTAGAATTTTGTAAAAAGCGTTTATTTTAATATTGTAAATTCTGGACTCTCTTAGGAAACATAGGGACATTGGGTCTCTATGTATCTTATAAACTTAAGCACTTTAAAGTGTATAAGAAAAATACTACGCCAGTCGTGGCGCAATGGGACAGCGTCTGACTGTAAACGCGATCTGTTGTGGGTTCGGTTCCTACGCGGAGGATATCAATCATTACATTTTAGTTATTTTCACTTCCTCACTTTGGTAAGACAAAGTGCGGCGTTGAGTTACACCACTCAATAAGCAATGTCAGGCTAAACCTACCCTGCTATGCGATATAAAAGCGTGAAGCTAAAAAAAATAAAAAATCATAATAAAAAAAATGAATATAACAAAAGATATAGGCCTGTATTTAATGTTAACAATGATAAAGTATAAAAAAATGTTACACACAGACACGCTTATTTTATTTATATGTATACAAAAATGTCAACAGCTTTTAAGTTTAATCTACTTTGTAAAGTGAACCTTAATATGAAATTAACGAGATAGAGTCTGACTGCTAACGTGATGGTGGTGGGTTCGATTCCCATTTAGGGGAATAATTATATATAAAATTTATGTTTATATCTCCGCTCTGGTAAGACAAACACGGAGTTAAGCTTCACCTTTGTCTGAAAGCGGAGTACTAAGTATCGCGACACTATATATGTCTTGCTATGTGGGATAAAAGCGTGATACCTGAACAAAGGATTTATATATATATATATATATATATATATATATATATATATATATATATATAATTTTGTTTAATTAAATAAGTAACATATAAGTATATCTCCCTTCAATTGCTAGGATTTCAGGTTTGTCCAACCCTCTTTAATGATTGAGCTTGTTCACTTTACGCTGACATGCCGTTAGCTTCAAGACACGCCCGTTCTGGATATCAGAGTTAGGAACAACTCACCTTTACCCTTATAGCATTGCTGCCTTTACTTCACCGATTTTTGGGAATAATGGCCAATATGCATGTAGCAATACTTATAGACAGTCTGATTCCATTTTTTCTATTTATATATTGTACGTATATTTGTATGTATGTATATGTTTATGTATGTTAAAAATTTTTTTAGCTTCACGCTTTTATCCCGCATAGCAAGGTAGGTAGGGAAGTAATCTAGTGTCAAGACACTCCGTACTCCGCTTTCGCTTGAACAATTGCGTGTTGAGTGGCGGAGCTCATCTCCAACTTTAACAGTACGTAAACAAGATTCATTACGGGTTTGATAACAATTGAAAAAAAATATAAATTTGAAATTTATTTCCATTTCTTTCTCTGGTAATACAAAGAGCGGCCCTGAGTTCGCCACTCAACACACAATGTTTATATTTCGGGCGGTTTCAAAAAGTGTCTGGTCACTAAGTTGTCTTTGATTACCCTGTTATGCAGGATAGTGTGTGAACCTGCAATAATACGTTTTATACAGTTTAATAAAAAGAACGCAAACCCATACTTACCCTACAATCTTGTACACAAAAATGTAATTTTTTGTCATTTTTTCCTAAAAATAAACCATTTAAGAAACATAAAACTCTTAGCAGTTCAAAATAATTCCTATATTAAATAACTGTTTCAAATTTTTTTTTTAGCTTCACGCAAATTTTTATTTTTCCCGCATAGCAGGGTAGGCAGAAAGTACCTAGTGTCAAGATACTCCGTACTTCGCTTTCCACCGAATTCGAGACATTGCGTATTGGATGGTGGAACTCAACGCCGTTCTTTGTCTTTACCAGAGCGAGAAAGTGAAAATAATTCAAATATAATTACTCCCCCGAGTGGAAATCGAACCCACAACCGGTCGCGTTTACAGTCAGACGCTGTCATACTGCGCTAAAAACTGCGACCGGCAAAATACTTTATGTGTTTTTATTCATTCTTCTATAGTTTCATTCGTAAGTTGCAATTTCCATTTATACGTTTTAAACCGACTTAGTTCTGTGCTGAATATTGAATATTGCACCGCTATTGAAATATAATAAAAACATATTATAGAAATACAGGTCATATCACTGTCATTCATAAATCATGCTGGAATTTTGAATGCGACCTCTGTAACAGTGTCTGGATGTAAACGCGAACGGAACGGTTGTGGGTTCGATCCTCACTCAGGGGAGTGATAATTTTTAAAACTATTTTCACTTCCTCGCTCTGGTAAACAAAGTCCGACGTTGAGTTCCACCGTTCAACACGCAATGTCTCGAATTCAGTGGAAAGCGAAGTACGGAGTGTCTTGACACTAGGTGCTTTCTGTATACCTTACTATGCGGAATAAAAAGCGTGAAGCTAAAAAATATATACATATTTATAGTATTTCATATTTTTATATGAAAAAAGTAATATTATTGTTACAGGTAACAAGGTAAGTATTTACAATACTGAAGTATTACGTAGGTTGTAATAGGAGATGTCTCTTTTGTCAAAAGTACGTACTTAACTTCTTTTATCCTTACTTAATAAAGATTACAAGAAGCTAAATATAAATATAAATGCGTTGCGTATACGTATTTGCATTTACAGTCAGTCAAACGGTAGGTTCGAATCCCACTCGGGGGAATGAATATATTTAAATTATATTTTTTTCCTCGCTCTGGTAGATTGTGACTTTGAATTGCGCTATTCAACGCGCAATGTCTTGAATTCCACGGAAAGCGGAGTACGAAATGTCGTTACACTAGTTACTTCCTGTCGACCTTGCTTTGCGGGATGAAAGCGTGAAGCTAAAAAAGTCCTATAAGTTTTCATATAAAAATGTAAGTACTTGACTTTATTTTATTTAACACATAACAAAATAAGCCTTTTAAATAAGGCGATATACATTGTTAGAATTAACATATAATAATCAAAAAATAAATGAATAAATCGAATCTAAAACTATCGTGAGTTTCATAGGCGACTGCGCCACTATGGCGTCAATAGTGCTATCAATTTTCTTTTATAACAAAAGAAGTTTATATGGAAACTATAAATAATAAATACGTACTAATATTATAAAGAGTAAAGTATGTTTGTTTGTCTTTCTTTCATGTTACAAGGAAGTGATTATATGTTATGATTTTTTTAGGGAAGAAATCAATTTATTTCTTTGGATATAATTTTTTTGCTCCAAATAGAGACATTATATGTTAAGTGAAGAACTCAACGCCGCGCTTTCTCTTGCTATATATTTCTCTGAGTGGGAATCGAACCCACAATTCTTTGAGCTTACCATCACATACTGTCCCACTGCGTCACAATGACGTAACGTTTTATTAAAATTATAACAAAATGTATGTATTCATACAATATATTTAAGAATAGTTTTGAAAAAAAAACATTAATTGAGTTATTGTTAATAATTTCCTTTGTCAATGCAAGCGAAATCGCAGGCAATAGATAGTCTATCTATGTATACAAGACAATCGATACAAATTTACCATAAACAAACACACATAAACACATTTATTTCGTAAGTGATTGATGAAATTGTGTTATGAGAAGTGGGAACAGGAAAAAACACAAGTAAAGCTAGACAGATAATTGATTTTCTTCCGCCCAAAAAAATAGAGCCTCATTTATTTTGATTCTATGAAAGAAAATGTTTCGTACTTAGTCGATTCTTTCAAGCGTTCGACGGTTTTGTTCTGCGAGTAATAAATTTGTATACTTTTAAAATACATTTATTTGAACTATGATATTTACAGTATAATTTTGGGGCTTTCATCTTTTAGAAGTGAATAAGTAACTTTAGGGCATCATAGCGCAGTGGGCGAGCGTCTCACTGTAAAGTATGTTTTGAGGATTCAATTCCCATGGAATGATTATTGAATGGAGTAATTGTATTACTTATTTTCATATCGTTGCTCCAGTAAAACAAAGCGCGGCGTTAGGTTCTGCTCAACACGCAATGGAAACAAAACACGTAAGTAAGGAGTGGAGTAAGGAGTGTTTTGGTACTCCCTAACTATCCTGCTATATCTGAAGAGAATATATTACATACGCAATAAATTATGTTACATGTATCTATCTATGTATAGGAATATTTTATAACCCACATAGTCGCAGAACACTCCGCACTCCACTTAAATTCAAACCATATTACGTGACGTAACTCAACGCCGCACTTTGTATTATCAGATATTTTATTCTACTTAGAAATAATGTAATGACGATCTATGAAAATAAACCATTACAATAATTTACTGCGTCTCAATCATACTTAAATATGATATGATATTACCTCAAATTAAATCAAACCTAGGACTATTTATGCAATACAAATGGGAAAATACACAAGTGTAATATGTTGAAGTGGCCAGTTCTGAGACAGTGGGACAGCGTCTGACAGTAAACGCAATCGTTTGTGGGTTCAATTCCGATTCGGGGGAGTGATTATATTTAAATTATTTTCACTTTTTTGCTCCGATAAAATAAAGTGCGGGGTTGAGTTCCGCCACTCACCATGCAATGTCTCGAATTCGGTGGAAAGCGGAGTACGGAGTGTCTTGACACTAGATGCTTTCTGTATACCCTGCTATGTGGGATGAAAACGTGAAGCTAATATGTTGAAATAATAATAATAAATCCAGGGTTAGAAGAACACAGGCAGAACAACCTACTATTCAAAAGTTCACGAGTAGTCTGAGAGCCCGTGTGGCTTTAATTGTTGACTTAAGTAGGCATTGAAAAAAAAAGGCAAATCATAGTTAGAAAGGAGCGTAGGTGTTTTATAATAATATTATTATACAAAGGAATTCCTTTAAAATAGAACTATTAAAATCGAATGACGTCCCCTTAATTGCTTATATAATGCTGCCTATGGCTTATGGCTAAGAACATACGGCTTAGTTGGCTAGATCGCTTTCCATGAGGTTCGGGTTCGAATCCTGCTGATTTCTTTTTTTTTTATTATTTTTTTTAGCTTCACGTTTTAAATATACTACAATAAACATACAGAATTAAATGGTGAAATCATTAATCACATGTAGAACAAGTACATAAGCTGTCAACAAGTAAATTAGGCTGAAAAGTATCGTGTAAAAGAATTTTCAGGACAAAATAAAACGTCCATTATTTAATACCTTCAGGCGGGTTGTCAACCCCTGTCGTGAGTGATGAGCGAATGAGTGCTTGACTGACATTTGTTAAAAAAACATTTTGTTTGTACGGGTATTATTATGTTTAATTTATTTTTTTGACTGTTATAAGGAGTCTATGAGGCCGGTTGTGGCGCAGTGTGACAACGTTTGACTGTAAACGTGATCGGTTGTGGGTTCGATCCCAACTCGGGGGAGTGATTATTTTTAAATTATTGTCACTTTCTTGCTCTGGCAAAGACCAAGAGTGGCGTTGAGTTCCACCACTCAACACGCAATGTCTCGAATTCAGTGGAAAGCGAAGTACGGAGTGTGTTGACACTAAGTACTTCTGTCTACTCTGCTATGCTGTTATGCGGGATAAAAGCGTAAAGCTAAAAAAAATAAGGAATCTAAAAAGTTAGTGTTTAGTGTACAATCGCATCTTAATTTGAATTGAAAGTATTTAGTGCGAGATATTCTTTAGTTTTATGTATGTGTATGTATATATATATATATATATATATATATATATATATATAATTGAATAATAACGTTGATCAGTATCTCGAAAAGAAGTAATATAAAAAATTAATATATTACTAGAACGTTTGTTCCTAGAATTTTTGGAAAAAAAACGATGTCTCACATAACAGAACATACAGTCAATATCTAGATCGCTTTCCGTCAAATTCTGGCCATATTAAAATAATACATCTTTCATTGCACTCAACTGAATGTAGATTAAAACTATTTTTAACATATCAGTACGTTTTCTGCAATATAAAATTTATATGGAAAATTGTAATATTTCATACACGAGTTTCCTGGTACTGGCGCCACTTTAGTATGTTACATTTGAAAGAATAATATTTGTCTTCATTATATAATGAAAATTAAGATTCCAAGTAAAATTTACCAAGAGGCTGGTAGTGGCGCAGTGTGACAGCGTCTGACTGTAAACGTGATCAGTTGTGGGTTCGTTTCCTACTGGGGAGTGATTATATTTAAATTATTTTCATTTCCTTGCTCTGTTAAAATAAAGTATGGCGTTGAGTTCCGCCACTCAATATGCAATGTCTCGAATTTGGCGAAAAAGAGGAGTACGGATTGTGTTGAGTGCTACAAAATAATACACTATTAATGCCCGGTAGAGTTGTTTATTATACTTAGAATTATGATTGTAGATTCGATTATCGTTTAAGGACTTTTTGATACCTTTTCTTTTTTTTTTTGCCTTTGGCACAAGCACTCAGCTTTTTACAACCTAAAAATAACATATTAATAAAATCTTCGCCTATATCGCTTTGTATAAGAAAAAGACGCGTGAAGCTGTATAAAAATATATCTCTATATATCAATATATGAAAGCATATTTTATAATTAATGTTTTACGACAAAAGAAGGCACAAATGTAATATTTTTTAATAAAAAAATAAATAAAAAAAAGCAGTTTCACGCCTTATCCCGTATAACGGGATAGTCAAAGACAAACTAGTGTCAACACTTATACATCGTTGAGTGGTATCCGCTAGAAATTGAGACATTGCGTGCTGAGTGGCGAAAACAACGCCGCGTATTGTCTTACCATGTGCAGAAATAAGCAAAAAAAAGTAAATAAATATAATCATTTCCCTTAATAGGAGTAAAACCCAAAACCAATAGCATTTACAATTAGACTTTTCTTAATAAACAATTAGAAATAACAAAAATATATATGTACTTTGTCACGCTTTTGAATAAAGTGCCATTTACGTCGCCATGACAACGAATGGATTACGCGAAAAAACACACCTACGCAAAGGCATATCAATTCCGCTCCCATGTATAATGTAACAGACAAACAGAAGTCAATTTATTTTTAGTGAATTAAGTATATACAAGTAATTCAATATGTAGCCAAGAGTTAGCTTCCTAATGCATAGCGTGGAAACACTTGACCTAGAAATCTGAGATGTGAGAAGGGCCTGGTATAAATCAATCTGTGTTTGTAAATACAATTTTTCTTTGTTCAATTATATACAATTACGTATTTATTTGTAATATTCTTTATAATATATAGAGATCTTAATATGTAGAGAAAAAATGTAGCCCATTTTACATGTATGAAAATATTAAAATTATATTGAGGTGAAAAACGTAGTTTCAAGCTTCATCTTGATTACTATCAAGTAACAAAACAACTTAGTGTCAAGACACTCTGTTGACTGCTTTCCGCTCGAAACCAAAACATTACGTGTTTTAATACATTAAATTAACTCAACGGAGTATCTTGACACTAAGTTCTCTGGGACCCTGGTTAGAGGAAATTATCAGAAAACTATTCGTTTACTGTAAATACATTACATAATTCATCTTTACTAAAATAATTCAAATTGATTAAACAAACAGATGTCTAGACTTTCACAGTTTGAACCAAATAAATTTGCCTTAGAACACATTTGTATGCGTTTGTTTGCCTATTACTTAGCGCTTAACACGTTTTTGTTAGGCTCGGCTTGTATTTTATATAAATTTATGAAATTCCCAAATATCTTGCCTATTTTAGATCAAAAATTGCACATGTGACCGGATTTGTTATCAATATAACTTTTTCAATAGAGACAGGTCAGAGTTAGACAGTAAGCACGATCGGTTGTGGGTTGGATTCCCACTCGTGGGAATGATTATATTTGAATTATTTTTAATTTCCTCGCTCTGATAAGATTTGAAACCGGACGCGGCGTAGTGGGACAGCGTTCTTACTGTAAGCAAGATCGGTAGTGGGTTCGGTTCTTACTCGTGGGAATGATTATATTTAAATTATTTATATTTTCCTCGCTCTGGTAAGACAAAGTACGGTGTTGAATTCCTTTCAACACTCCATCTATAATTGAAGTAAAGCTTTAAAACAATTCAATGCATATAGTTGGTAGTCAAAATAAAATATGTTGTTAAAAATGGTTAGATATATTTATGATAATAATAATCATGTTTAAATTGTTTTGTTATCAACATTGACTCCAGAACTATGTGACTGACTCGAGAACTATGTGACTGACTCGAGATCTATGTGACTGACTCGAGAACTATGTGACTGACTCGAGAACTATGTGACTGACTCGAGAACTATGTGACTGACTCGAGATCTATGTGACTGACTCGAGATCTATGTGACTGACTCGAGAATGGCAATTATATTTCCAATTAGGGAATTATTTATATTACACATTCTTTTTATATTCACGCTTTTAACCCGCATAGCAGTAAGTGAAAATAATTATAATATAACTCCACCGAGTGGGATTTGAACCCACGACTTACAGTTAGACACTAACACAGCCCCACGGCCGGCCTTATTATTAGTATTATATTTTACACTTCACACCGCCGAGTGAAATAGAATCCAAAACAATCACAAATAAAGAAAGACATTAGTCCACTGAACCACGACAGTCTCTTCACCGAAGCTGAGCTTATAATACCACTTATAGAAATATAAAGAAATACATCAACAAAAGATTTAAGAATCTCATGCCAAAGTCAAAGGAGCCTCAAAGTATCGAGAGATCTCTCGAGAGTTGTGTAAAGGATCTAAAAACGTTATTGTGTAAAGGAAGCCATCTCTTTTATAACGTTTTAAATGCAATGCCCTTTCCATTTTTACTTTTATCTCAATTGGTATGTTGACTGCGTTTGAATTTTTTTATTTATATACCAGTAGATATATGATGATATATACTGGGATATACCAGTAGATATATATTGAGGCCGGTCGTGGCGCAGTGTGACAGTATCTGGCTGTTAACGCGATCGGTTGTGGGTTCGATCCCAACTCAGGGCAGTGATTATATTTAAATTATTTTCACTTTCTCGCTCTGGTAAAGACAAAGAGTGGCGTTGAGTTCCACCATTCAACACACCATGTCTCGAATTTAGTGAAAAGTGAAGTACGGAGTGTCTTGACACTAGGTACTTTCTGATTACCTTGCTATGCGGTTATAGAGGTCAACGTGACACAATGGGAAGTGTCTGACTAAACGCAATAGTTCGTGTAGTTGCTTTGTCCATAGTAAGATAGAGCGCTGCGTTGAGTTACGCCATTCAAATTGTCAGTGGTTTTTAAACGAAAGCAGTGAACGAAGAGTCTTGACACTAGATTCTCTCTAGTGGGTAAAGCTAGAAAAATAGATTTGAATCATAAATATACTGTCTTTTTAATTAATAAAATATTGGCACTTTTCTATATAAACTTGGACTTTGCCAAGTTAATATATATTTTAAATAGTTTAGATACAGAGCAGCGTTGAGTTCCCTGCTCAATACGTAATTTTTAGATTTTTGAGTGGAAAATAGTCAACGGAATGTCTTGACAATAGGTTGTATGGCTACCCTACCATAAGAAATAAAGCGTGAAACTGCCTGTATAAAATAAAATATTATAATTATAACTAAGTAATTGGCGTTTTAATTTATTTTTAGCTTCACACTTTTATCCTATAAAAGAGGGTAGACAGAAAGTACCTAATGTCAAGACAGTCCATACTTCGCTTTGCACGAAATTCGAGACATTGCGTATTGAGTGGTGGAGCTCAACTTCGCACTTTGTCTTAATGAAGAACGAGAAAATGATAATAATTTAAATATAACCACTCCCCCCAATGCGAATCAAACCCACAATCGCTCCTGCATACAGTCATAGGCTGTCCCACTGCGTCACGACCGGCCCTTAAAAATATTTAGTTTTTTTTTATTTATCCTGCTTTATTCGAGACATTGCGTGTTGAGCGGTGGAACTCAACGCCGCTCTTTGTCTTTACCAGAGCGAGGAAGTGAAAATAATTTAAATATAATCACTCTCTGATAAATTTCACTTTATTATTTCATTTTTTGCAATAATCTGATATCAGTTGATAGATTTTAATTAAGCTGGGCTATAAAGTCGAGTTCTTCACTAAAACGAAAGGCACGGCTCGAGACGGGAAGACGCTAATATTCTATTGCGAAGAAATAGAAAAATTTCTTCCACTTTTTTCCACCTTCTTAAGTCCAAACCTTCATAAAGGACAATATTAAAAATAAAATAACTTAAAATTTATTATTTTTCAAGACGATTCTATAGCGAATTTAGTGTATTAAGGGTACTTACTAAAAACGTTATAAGATAACATAACAAAAAGATAATATGTGTATATATTTGATAAAAATTGTAAAGTTATGTGTTATTTTCAAAAAAAATAAAAACTCCGAATAATAGGTAAAGAGAATATAATAACGTCTCTCTCTATTTTCAGTCTCGATGTATAGAAGATTGCATGTTGAGTTGCGCAACTTAACGCCGTGCATTGTCTTAACACGGAGTTTAGATGATAATAATTTAAATATAAATACTCTAATTTTTTAAATATTATACCACACTGAGTTAAATTACTTTAGTTTTTTTTTTAAATGATATCTGATCCTATGTGTGGAATAACACTATAAAATATTTAGTAAATAGAATTCTCTATTGCCAAACTCTATCAATTTGTAGGTAGCACAAATTTAAAAAAAATATCTCTACAGAGTGTCTAACAAAAAAAAATACGTTAAAACAAGCGTAAAGGAATTTCAACATATTCAGATGTAGTGTGGTTTAATAGTCAAAGCGTTTTGACGGTTTTTTATGGAAATAACTCCCATAATTAGTTTCTACTATGAATTTTGGTTAGGATCATCTTTTTTACATTTAGGGCCTGTGAGTGTCATCTTTCATAATATATATAATGGTGAGCTAAACGCCGCGCTTTGTTATAGAAGAGCGAAAGAATGAATTTTTTTTATTAATAAAATAATTTCAACAAGTAAGAATCAAACCCACAACCAATCGCGATTACTATGAAACTCCATCCGACTATGCTACGTTGATCTCTAAACAGTGTACCACTTAGCGATTATTCATGAAAAACGTAAATTTAAGATTCATACATATATTGGCTCGAAGGACCAACGGAATACATGACGAGGTTGCTCCTATAATATTTAAACATCCAAGCTATTGATTCTAATGCCCATTTTATATTACGCTTTATACCTTCCCTTAAATAGACCCGATGAAAATGTAAGATTTTCAGATCAATCAGAATAAAAGATTTTATGACGTACATTTGGCTTATTTCGGTTAATGGAGAGACATTTATTCGGACTTTGTGATAGTTATATTTTTAAAGTAGACTTGTATATATAATGACGGAGCTCAACGCTGTGAATCATCCTTATATAATAAAGTTACTTAAATAGGTTTAGTTCACAGAGTTCTAAACTCTATTAATTCTCCATCCTAAGCCGCGATGGCCTCAAATTAAAAAAAAATTAAGTTAATATTGTCTTCATAAGAGGCTGGACATAAAAAAACGTCCTTTAAAATATTTTAATAGCTTGAAATATGAATGTTATTTCTCCCTATCACCCGTCCCAGCCACTGTACCCAATAACTCACGGTCTTTCAGCCGGCGATTTCCTACACCCTGCCCTGAATAATACATGGGTGTAGTTTTATCATGTATACGTGATACGTGACGTTGTTACCGTATTATTTTGTGTTTTGTTGTAATTTTAACTTGTTTTAGTGTAATACTTTACAATGTATAGTAAATAGGCGGCGATGAGTTCCGCCATTGTACAAGTGAATTTGTAGACTTGGTATATATTTCTAGATTTATTAGAAGATAGAAAAAAAATACAAGTTTTTGACTTAAATTGTTATGTGTTTCTGTGTGTATAATACCAGATTCGAGTCGACCATAACAGTCATTATGGTGTAGAGGGTCAGTACCTTTTTGTAAACGCGATGCTCGCAGGTCGATTACTAACTACCTAAGTATTATTATATTTATAACTAGTTATATTTTATTTCTCCATACTAGTGTAATATAGTACGGCGTTTAGTTCCGCCATTCAACAGAAGAGATAAGAGACAAGAGCTTTGACATTACGTTCTTTTGTCTTAATCTTTCCAATTGGGATAGAGCATTGACATATTGTTAATTTGACTTTTTTTCCAAGTTTATTATCAAAAGAAATAAATTTAAAAAGTTAACTGAGAGCGGTCGTGGCGCAGTGGGACAGCGTCTGAATGTAAACGCGGTCGGTTGTGGGTTCGATTCCCAATAAGGGGAGTGATTATACTTAAATTATATTCACTTTCTCGCTCTGGTAAAAAGACAAAGTGCGGCGTTGAGTTCCAACAATCAACACGCAATGTCTCGAATTCGGTGGAGAGCGAAGTACGGAGTGTCTTGACACTAGGTACTTTCTGTCTACCCTGCTATGCGGGATAATAAAAAAGTTAATGTACTCGAATCTACGACTAACATTTGCTGTATTATTATTGAAAAGCCCAACTTCGCTAGCAAGAAAGAATTGTACCGGAAAATAAAATTATAAGGAAAAGGACCGCCAGCTCGCCGGCCATAAGATTAAGGTCGCTACAGTGGCTGGCGTCAACAATTTCTAATTTCTAAACTGAGTTTTATATAAGTTATTGTACCGCTGTCAAAATAAACGTGAGAAAAGATTATATGTTGTTATATTTGTTAAAAGATTATTTTACTTTAATATTAAAAGGTTTGTTTTTAGATCTGTCTGTACGTGGGACAGTTGCCTTTTTTATTAATACATAGAGAAATTATATTATATTATTATATTTAAAGTTTTCTAAATAATATAATAATATTTGAATAGTTTCTATTCACGATTATAAAGGGCCGTCTGGGTATTTTCCGGTTGACTTCAAATAAAACCGCAAAAGCCTCAGCATGGAGGATTCGTTCTATAAAGATAAGCTGTCGTGAACAATCTTCGTAGTTTTTTTGTACTATGGTTATAAATCACATAGCGTTGTGTGAGACGTAAATTACTATATATAATTAAAATATTTGTCTTTCTATTGGTCATGGCCTGATAAAGGACATTTCCCATTTATTACTTTCTCTAATAGACAAGGAAATGGCTAGCCAACAGGTTCTTTTAGACTCTCTAGAAAACTAAACTTCAAAATTTAAAATACAACATATATATATATATATATATATATATATATATATATATATATATATATAAATATATATATATATATATAAATATATATATATATATATATATATATATATATATATATAACTTTCAAAAAGCTCAACACAAAATTCAGTTTGAAAGACACAGCATTCGCTTCACTGTTATCAAAGAGCTAGTTTCATTGTAATATCCCTTCATGAATAGCACATGCGTTTTATTTCTCAATAGGAAAGCAAATAAAATATTTTTAAATTTAATATATGCTTTTTAAAGTAACATATGAAGTAAATATTTTTATAATTTATGAGAATATATTATTTCATATTTAGGTTAAGAAATATGGAAGGTTTCCAAAAGGAACGGGTTCGAATCCTGGTTTGGTCAAAAATTTAAACGGATGTTTATTTTTTTTTTTAGCTTTTACCCCGTATAGCAGGGTAGACAGGAAGTACCTAGTGTCAAGACACTCCATACTTCGCTTTCCAACGAATTCGACACATTGCATGTTGAGTGGTGGAACACCGCACTTTGTCTTTTTACCAGAACGAGGAAATGAATTTAATGTAAATATAATCACGAGTGGGGATTGAACCCACAACCAATCGCGTTTACAGTCAAACGCTATCCTATTGCGCCACGACCGGCCTCTATGGTTTTTTTTAAAATACTAATAATTAAAAAAAAAATAAAGTACCTTCATTGTAAAATGGTTGGTTGAAAGTAATATAAAGTAAATATCTGCCTAAAATTAACGCAAAATAACCATTTTTTCCACAAGTTTCGGCCCCGAAATTTGTATTTACAACCTTTTATTTGATTTATTATATAATGTGTTCAGTTATTTTTTCTAATTTTTCAATTTTTTTTAACTTCACGCTTTATCAGTCGCAGTACGGTCTCTGCATTCTTTTCTCGCCTCGTCCACAGTCATTAACCTCTTCATATATCATATCACCATAATTTGAATTCCCAATATTAAAATCTGTTAATGTTTATATACAATCTTAGTTTGGATTACAATATTATATTTATATTACATTTACATATAATATTATTTATTCATTATTTTAGTATACTTTTTATACAAAATGGCTGCCGCAACAAAATGGCAGATAATATATTTTCAAAATACCCCTCTCTTATAGATCAGATATAAGAGACTATTCAAGAGTCGGGAGAATAGACACAAAATGTGCAACAAAGAAAAGGTTTTTAAAAAAACCTTTTAATATATAATCGATAAAATAAAAGTTTTCAAGTCTAAGATTCTTTTCTTCTGTCTTCATACGATTGTATTGTCATTTATGGGATGAAAATGCTGAAACTTTTCATGTCAAATTCCTCTTCTCTCCAAGGATATATCCTTGCCCACATCCTCTTAGAAGAGCGTAGTACTAAGTGAAGATTTCCCGGAAGGCGGAGAATGGGAAATATCATTTTAGGAACGATCAACTTGCTTAGATTTATTCCAAGCCATGGTGTTTTGTAGCTTTACGGTTTTATCCCGCATAACAGGACAAACAGAAATTACCTGGTGTCAAGACACTCCGTGCTTAGCTTTCCACCGAATTCGAGGCATTGCATATTGAGTGATGGAACTGAACGCCGCACTTTAAAACAATTTAAATATAATCACACCCCCGAGAGGGAATTGAACCCACTGATCAAGTTTTCAGTCAGAAGCTTTCACTATTCGCTGCCACTATGCCAATACCGGCGTCAGCCGATACAATTGAGTAAATACTTAAATTTATGCTGAACTAAGCTGTTATCCAATTATCAATTCTTGGCTTTTGCGGAAACTAGGTTAACATGTAGACAACATATGCGGGTCACTAGACTGCGTCCATATAATCAGGGTTGAATAGATAGTATGGTGATATTTGCTAAATATGATTAAAATTAAATTTTAGATTATAATTTGAAGCAATTTTTTTTAGCTTCACGCTTTATCCCACATAGCAGGGTAGACAGAAAGTACAAACCAAGACACTCTGAACTCCGCTTTCCACCGCAGGATAGCAGGGTAGACAGAAAGTTCATAGCGTCAAGACACTCGATTCGTGTTCCACCGAATTCGAGACTCAACGCTGCTCTTTGTCTTTACCAAAGCGAGGAAGTGAAGGTAATTTAAACATAATCACTCCCCCGAGTGGCGATCAAACCCACAACCGATCGCGTTAACAGTCAGACGCTTTGACACTACGCCACGACCGACCTCAATTCTGTTTTTTAATCATTGAAGATAGTAAAGGCAATCATAATATGTTGTATAGTAATTAAGTCTAATTTCTAGTCATTGTTAGGGAGTCATCATCATCAGTAAGAGAAATCTAAAATATATATATATATATCTGTTTGTCTCGAATTCAGACGGACAGCAGTGTCTGACTACCGTGCTATGCGGGATAAAGCGTGAAGTTATTTTATATGGCCAATTCCGTATAGTACGTCGCAGCGACGTTAGGCCGTTCATGGCGCAGTGGAACAGCGTCTATCTTTAACGCAATGGATTCCCACTCGGGGGAGTGATTAAATTTAAATTATTGTCACTTCCTCGTTCTTGTAAGACAAAATGTGGCGTTGAGTTTCACCACCCAACACGCCAGGTCTCAAATTCGGTGGAAAACGAATCGAGTGTCTTGACACTATGAACTTTCTGTCTAACCTGCTATGCGGGATAAAAGCTTGAGGCGTACAGTTCATTTTTTTTCTTCATCTGTTCACTACGGAAAGTGTTAACACACTCCGTTGTTTTCGATTTTGATTGAGAAACTCAACGCCACGCTTTATCTTAGGGCGGAGAAATAAAAATTAATCTTATATTTTTAAACATTCATTTTTAAATAGATATTAACTCCATAAGGCAATTTGCAGCGTTAGGTTACACCAGCTAAGTACAAGCATCTTAACATTACTTTTAACATTATCATGTTTAGATTGTATGGAAACAATTGATGTATATTCAAACTAGCGAATTCTTGACCAACGAGCTTCATTTCAATGTAAGGTGTGTATTCCTTAGCTTTCGCTTTGGTTCTATTGTTCCCAAATAAAAAATTAATATGTAAATTTATTACTTGTCCATCATTCTTAATTTTGAAGGCAACAACTTTTTAATAAGATTTTATTATTATCACATTTTCAGGCGTTTTTACCAATTGTGAATCATTAAAATTGTATCAAGGGAATTGCTATAAAGTTTTACGTTGTTTTTTTGTCAGAATCCCTTATTATCAGCCATTTTTTTATTATAATATGTAAATAAATATTGTTGTTGGGAAAATTTTGATACTTTAATATTTATGTAATCTAAATGGAAGTTAGTATTAAAATATTTTTAAATATAAACTGAGTGAAGTGTCAAGACACTCCGTTGATTGTTTTCCGGCTGATATCAAGACATTGTGTGCTGAGTGGTGAATTCAACGCCGTGCTTTGTCTTACCTGAGCGGATAAATGTTATAAATTGATATAAGTATGAATTTTATACCTATGCATTTTTGAGAAAAAGGCTGACAGACAAACAGACGGACAACGAAGAATACTATAAGGTTTACTTCGTAAAATTTTGTGAATTGGAACCCTAAAAATTATTAGGAACATAAGCACCATAGTGTAAAAACACTCTGACTATCCCGCAAGGGATAAAGCGTGAAGCTAAAAAATAATAATACCCTCATATAAACACTTTGCGGTACAAAATTTTTACCTATAGCCAAAGAACAAAGCTATTCAAAACTGAAACATAAATCTAGTTTGCTAATGCATCATTTTTCAAACCGTTATAACATTGAAATCATACGATCTCATACAGGGTGTGTCTAAAACAGGGTGTTTATTTGCTCGCAACTTCTAGCCATTCCACTCAATAGCTGTGTATCCATTTCAATGTATAATTTCCGAATTCGCTGAAGGTATTATGATATTTCTCGATTGTTTTTAATGGATTCCACAGATGACTAAGTCGGGGCTATTTGAATTGTTATTTCCTGTATTTCCGTTCGTAATATAATTATTTATGTAGCGGGGCTGCTTGTCAATGTAATATTATTTATTTTATGGGAAATTACTTTTGTTACGGGCAAAAGGCATTGTGTTTTAATTTGAATTTTGCTTTATTATGTTTTGATATTATAGAAAATGAAGATAGATGACTATTTTGAATGATTATTCTTCGTTTTCCTTATTATACTAGGCGGAACTCAACGCCGCGTTTTGTTTATGTGAATGGTTTTACTAAAATCGTGTAGAATAAATTTGTGAGCGTAACCTAGTCTATAATGCATAAAGGTGCACTTAGATAGTACCTTTTCCGAAGTATTTTGTGCTTGTGTGGTTCCTCTGTGAAGTATAAACATTGAACGCCATCTCAAAAGCTATAACACTTTAGATACTTGCAGTTTACTTAGGGAAGCAGGGGTGTGCTAATGCGGTATGGAAAGGTTAGTATGTGAGCTTATTTCGATAAAAAATCTAGATTTTTCTAACATTAATCGAGTATAAAGAAAATTAAAAAAAAAACCACTAAGCTATGCTTGGCGGTCAGAGCGCTTGAACGGTTTCCAAGAGGTGCGGATTCGAATCCCGTTGCGTTCAAATTTTTATGCGTGTTTTAAAAATGTTTTCCGATCCTAAGTGGAATAACACTTTAACAATGGTAAAATATTAATATTTTTTTTAAAAATTATATATATATTTTTTATTTAGACGAGAACTTAAATAAAATTTAAGAATTTTACAAAAAATTATAAATTAAAAATAAATCACATACAATGGCTACATAACGAGTATTTCTTGACACTTGAAAAAGTTTGTTAGTATATACAATTTAAAAAACTAATTAGAAGTAAAAAATATATTTGCATAAATTTTAATAGAGTGGATTGTCCTTAATCAAACCAGACAAAGCGCGACGTTAAACACCGCCAATCACCATAAGTGCGACAAGTGTAAAACAAATATTTATATCATAATAAAATAAAGAAAAAAAATCATAATTTCCGTACAACCCTACTGTCATAGTGCGAAATAAACTTTAGTTAATACATATTTATCAGTCGGCGGGAAAACATTGAGGATAATCCGACTCTTTGTAAATAGCTAAGGGCCAAATGTAACGCCAGCAATAGAAATAAACGTTCGTTTTTGTTAGATGACATTGATTTTATGAATTAAATATAAGATATTATGTTAATAATTAAAAAAAATGAGTCATATACCTGTAACGCATACTTCAAATCTGTTCTGTAGTTATTGCATATGCAAGGTTATAAATGTTATAAGAACTTGATTTTCACGATTTTTATACATTTTAAATGAAACTATTTTAACCGGATTAATCGCGTATATTCTGGTATTCGAAAATACCTGTGACTACTGTACAGACTGTGACGGACTACTGTAAAGTGTTCAAAACGTCAGGTGTCGAAAATATATTTTCGAATACCAAAGTATACGCGATTAATCCGGTTAAAATAGTTTTATTTTAAACGTTACAAATGTTTTTTTTTCACGCTTCACGCTTTTATCCCGCATAGCAGGGTAGACAGGAAGTACCTAGTGTCAACACTTCGTACTCCGCTTTCCGCCGAATTAGATACATTGCTTGTTATTATATATATTTTTATGCCTTACAAAGTAATAATTTTGCTTGTATATTATTTACATGTTAAAATTGTTTCCTATTAGTTTAGTATGACGGAGAACACACCGTGTATGAAAAATGAAAGGTGTATTTAAATACATATAAACGTAATAATTTATTTGTTTAATTTTGTCGTTCTGTTTGTAAAAAACAAATACCTCGTATAGGAATCAAATCTAAAACTATCACGTTTACATTTATATACCATTTCACCGCGATACAAGGATATTAATATTACTTTATAGACTCCACTATCGAGTATATGGTCATATAATATGGTCTATTTTAGTTAGGTAGATACAAAATAATACAAGAAATGCCTTTCACACTCCCCGCGACATACATTTTGTATGGCTTAGAACCTTAATATTGAGATAAGACTAGTTCATGTCGATTGTAATGAATATTAGAGGAACAATCGGTATCGATTTAACAAGCTTTCAAAGCACACCCATCATTTTCCAACCGGAGCGAGTGTCGCTTAACCTTAATCCTGTTAAGTATTATTAGACTATTCTAAGTTGTAGAGTATATATATAATATTCACAAAGCATAAAGAGATCTTCGTGGCGCAGTGCTGACAATGTCTGATTTTAAACGCAATAGGTTTTCGGTTCAATCTCTATTCAGGGGAAAGAATATTAAAATTAATTTTATTATTCTTTATGTAAAACAAAGGGCGGCGTTGATTTCCGCAACTAAACACGCATTTCTCGATTTCTTGTGGAAAGTATATACTTTCCACATACGTTAATGGGTGAGCAATGTGTTAAAAATAATATTAGAAAACCTACAAACAATATACATGATAATTAAATTAAGCTCTGTTCCCATTTGTATGTGTATTTTAGGTATAGGGCTAGAGTTAAACCAAGAATAATACCAAGAATTTCCTTGTGTTAATATATAATATAAATATTTTCATAGTGCAAAACCATCTACACGCCATCGTGACATATTGTGACAGCGTCTATCTGGTAACGCGAATGGTTGTGGGTTTGATTCCCGCTCGAAAGAATTATTGAATTTAAAATTTATTTTTATTTTTCTGCACTTGTAAGACAAAGCAATAAATCGATATCGGTTAAAAAACCGTCAACAGAGTGTCTTGACACTAGGTTATCTCTGATTACTCTGCTAAACGAAATAAAGTGTAAAGCAAACATCTAACACGTAATATACTTGTATAGCGAGTGTAAACGACCTGTCAATGACGTTCGAGACATTGCGTGTGGATTCGATCCAAGCTCAATACTATCTCGATTCGTTCTTATATGACAAAAGATACTGCACAGCGTTAAGTTCCGGCAATCAACCCATAATGTCTCAAACTTGAACAGAACGTGGAGAACAAGAAATATCTTGTCTCTGCATCCCCATTACCTAAATTAAAAATGTAAAACGTTTATCTGTACAAAAAAATCATAAAGCTGACTTACAATTGTATTCTGTGAAAAATTAAATATAAAACTAACTACCAAGTAATATTTTCAAAGTACATCTCAAAGACAAGACAAAAAAAATATATATATATATATATATATAAAGAATAATGCTTAACTTTGAAACTTTCCGTCCCCTAATGATATCTAACTCAAAGTCCTTATCATTACACTCGTCATGTCAAGACATGCTTACTTCAAGCGTTTCTCTCGCAAACAAAAATTGGCATCACTTTGATCTACGTCTTGACATACATGCATACTTTGTTTCTATTAAGATTTGGGGTATTGTTAGAAACTGTATGATGTTTTTTTTTATATATATATATGAGGCCGGTCATGGCGCAGTGGAACAGCGTCTGACTGTAAACGCGATCAGGTGTGAGTTCGATTTCCACTCGGGGTAATGATGATTTTTAAATTATTTTCATTTCCTTATTCTGGTAAGACATAGCACTGCGTTTAATTCCGCCATTCAACACGCAATGACCCGGATTTGGTGGAGTACGTAGTGTCTTGACACTAGGTACTTCCTGCCTACCCTGCTATGCGAGATACAAACTGCTATCCATAGTATATAAGGAACAACTCCCATCATATAAATACCCGTAGATAGATATATAGATATCCAAAACGTACGAGGGATAGCGATGTTCACACAAATATTTATCTAACAAGGGGATTGAACCCATAACGAACTAAGAAAAGCTTTCGGAATGTTGAGATTATAGATTCTAAGCAAGAGGGTAAAGTTATTATTTACCTCGTTGCATTCCTCGAAATTATTATACGCTGAAAAAAAAACATTAAAAATTATATTCAACATGTTATTCATATTTATTCGAAAACACAATCATTTATATTAATCGTTGAATAGCAGAACTGATAAAATTCCCTAAATAAGTGCTAGCAACAAAAATTAATTATAACAAGCGTCTAAGAATTACTATGAAGTTGAATAGAACGTATGGCACAGTAGCGCTCGGGCGGTTTCTAGTAACACGGGTTCGGTTCCCGCTACATTTATTTTTTAAAGGTTTTCCAAAAATGAATATATATTGTTTTATTTACAAAAACGACGTACATTATCGAACAGAGTGTCTTGACACTATGTTCTCTATACAATGACATCGTGACTAACACGTACACTCGTAGTTCTATACATTTCAATTTTTTCATACCAAGCAGTGCTTACCAAGTAACTCATTATGAAATGAGATTCTCTTTGCAGATTCGTGTTAAAGGAAAAAACGTTGAAGATAAAAGCAATGGAACTTTCACACTACTCGACTAGCTTTATTTTTATTAAAGTTTCGGGGAATTTCATACTAAGAAATTAAAAACATTTTTTTTTAGAAAGGCCTTGAAAAGTTATTGAAAAAAGAAGAAGACCACTTTGTTATGTTTATTTTATTCTATTTCTATTTAGCTTCACGCTTTTATCCCGCATAGCAGGGTATAAAGCAAGTGCCTATTGTCAAGATACTCGTTTAGTTATTGTGTGTTGAGTGGCGGAACTCAACGCCGTGCTTTGTCTTACACGAGCAAGGAAATAAATCGATCACCGAATCGATCGCGTTTACAGTCAAACGCTGTCCTATTGAGCCCACGACCAACCTCAATTCTTTGTCTTCATATTAATTTAAATTTCCCCAAATGCAAATCAAACCCAGAACCGTCAAATAGCTAAGCCATACAATAACTTCGCCACAATGATTGTTAAAGGTATAAGATATAGTTTTACTTAGAAGTTCTATCAAATAACAATAACATTATAGTAAGAAGATATAAATTGCACTCAAGGGATCCATATTCACAATGTATATTTTCTAATATTCATATCTACTATATTAGTATTTACCGGTCCGTAAGTAAAAGTCAGATAAAACGCGGTGTTCAGTTTTGTCAACTCAACATGCAATGTCTGGAAACCAGGCAGAAAGCGGTGAACGGAGTGCCTTGACACTAGCTTCACTGTGCTATCCTGTTTGTTATACGAGATAACGCTAGAAGCTGTTTTGCTTTCTTTAGTATATAAAAACACAATTGGAGTACAATTATTAAATATTTAATCGAAGTGGTGACGGGTTCGATTTTAATTTCAATCAAGAACCTTTTTTCATTTGGGACATTGATAAAGTAACTTTTTTAAGTTTTAAGATTTATTCATATATTTTGGTAAATTAAACACGCAATATCTGGAATTTGACGAAAAGCGGAGTACGGAGTGTCTTGACACAAACTACTTCCGGTGTACCTTGCTATGTGGGATAAAAGCGTGAAACTAAAAAAAAAATAAATTAATAGGTTAAAATCTCGGATAGCCATATTTTATAATATACATATCACTTTCAACTTTTATGTAAAATCACCTTATGCTATACAAATTCCAGTTCTATTTGGTACATTAGAAACTTTAAAAAGTCTTCTAGTTCTCTCCACTGATCCACTAAGATCCAATATGGTAAATTGCAGGTAATCCCTAGTTTATATAAAGCAAACTCCCTCTGAGTCATAGTACTTCACCAATCTTCGGTTTTAGTTCTATTCAAGGAAATGTTTAACTCAAGTTTTACTAATACTATTAAAATATAAAATAACGAAATATATTCTCGCTAAGGCAAATAGATATATTTCTAAAATCATCATTAACGAAATACAAATACATCCTGATTTTATTAGAAGGACGGTTGAAAATTGAGGCCGGTCGTGGCGCAGTGTGACAGCGTTTGCCTGTAAACGCGATCGATTGTGGGTTCGATCCCAACTCGGGGGAGTGATTATATTTAAATTATTTTCATAAAGTATACCCTGCTACGCGGGATAAAAGCGTGAAGCTAAAAAAAAATGGTTGAAAATTTTCAACCACCTGAGATCCGCTTCTAAAAAATTTAAAGTCTCAAATCCACCATACCAGAAACAAAGATACAGTCAGCTCATTCTGCCAATCCAGGGCAGTACCTGTGACCACAGACTACTGTAAAGTGTTTCAAAAGTCGGCTTTGAAAAAATGTATTTTCGAATACAAAAATGTCGGCGATCAAATGTTTACAACTTAAAGAAAAATATATAATTATATAAACATATAAAGGAGATGTGCAAAAAACTAGTGTTATTATGATATTAGTATGTGTGACATACACGTTGCTATGGTTACCTGTATTGTTTATCTTAACAGATTTACTAGTGACATTGAAAAAATATTTTAATTTTTCCACTCTGGTAAGATAAAGCGCGGTGTTGATTTACGCCATTGAACATGCAATGTTACGATTTCGAATAGAAAGTAGCGGGTAAAGCCTGGAGGTGATAAAGAAATAATACAGGTTATTACGCTTACGCCATACATAAGCGCTATTACATAAACGAATATCGGAAAATGGAGAGTCGAGTGGGTTCTTTAAGATTTCTACCTGTGATATAAAGATATAAAAAAAATTACAGTCTCTAACATAACTCTATGGTACGAATATAGATTCGTACTTATATATATATATATATATATATATATATATATATATATATATATTTATTTATTTTTTCTTAGCTTTTAGCTTCACGCTTTTATCTAGATAGAAAGAAAGTACCTACCGTCAAGATACGCCATGCTTCGCTTTCTACCGGATTCGAGACATTGCGTGTGGAGTGGTGGAACGCAATACCTCATTTTGTCTTACCAGAGCGTGGAAGTTCCCCCGAAAGGGAAGCGAATCCGACACTATCTCACTGCGCTATTACCAGTCTACTTATTATTGGCAATAATATAAAGGTTTTATATCGATTTGTTATTTGCTAAATGCCTCGAGCAAAGCCGAATCAAGTCTGGTGTGAAATTGGCAATACTAGATAACTTATAAACACACAAGTGAAACTTTTCAAATTAAGTTGAAAGCTCTTTTTAAAGTAACTGGCTTTACAACTTCACAGGCTTGAACAGTGTTTCTATCTAAGTACTTAGTGTTAAGACACTTTGCTTTCTTACAAGGTTTATATTAGTGGTGTGTTTATTATACATTTTAGTTTATCTCTTATTCTGGTGAGTAAACTATAATATTGTAAAGTTACATCGAAATCTGTTTATTTATTTTTTTGTGAAAGAGTAACAAATATATATACATACATACTTTTGTAATATTATTAGGATATTTTTTGTAGCTTTACGCCTTTATCCCCCACAGTCTATACGCTACTTTCAGCTCAAATTCTAGACATTTCTTGTTAAGTTGCGAGGTTCAACATCGTACTTCGATATTTATTATTTTTAAAGTGTTATTCCACGCTTAGGATTAGAAAACATTTTAAGAAAAAACGTATAAAACTTTGAACGCAGCGGGATTTGAACCCGCGTCTCTTGGATACCGTCCAAGCGCTCTGACCGCTAAGCCATATGTTCTCTCTGGTATTACCAGCTGCGTCGAAATTCCCATACGTTTTGTTACAACTTATTTATGTTACGGTACGGTTGGACGGTATCCAAGAGGCGCGGGTTCAAATCCCGCTGCGTTCAAATTTTTATACATTTTATTTAAAAATATCGTACTTTGACTTACCATAGCGGAGATATGACAATGATTTGAAAAAATATATATAAATCAGTTTTTCTCACTCAAACTGATTATTTAACTCTAGTAAGTTAGTGGAAAAAGATATGTTTTTTATTATAATAAAAAAAAATAAAACATATTAAGTAAGCTTTATTCTGGTCAATTATTGAGATGACTTCGGTAAGTCAAATGACTATAAGCTCCGGTTATTGGTAGGAATAATATGTAAAAACTACAATTTAATTATTCTCATTGTGAATCTGAACAATTGGTTAGAAATAGAGATAATAGAAGTCATTTGTAGGCATTTCTTCATTTAAAGCTCTAAAAAATTGGCAAAAAACTGGACTGGTGTCAAATTTTTCATAGAGTCGCTGACGAAACTTGTCACATTAATTTCATGCTTTAATTCATTCTTCTAAAGATCAAGCATTTATTTGAAACTGGCACAGATTATAAAGTGACGAATTGCTTTTTTTGAACATTGAATGAGATTGATGAACGAATGAAGTATTTTTATAGTATTTTTGTGTACTTACATAGGAGATACAAAATTCTTCATCATTCAGTTCAGTCACTATTAGTTTTAACATGTGAATGATTGAAATGGAATGATTGTGTATTCCAATAATAAGAAAATATCAAAAATATATATGAAGGAACTGCGTGTTTTATCTTGCTTAGCCAGTCAGGGAGAACGTAGTGACAAAACACACCGTTCTATTGTTTCCACTCTGCTAAGAAATGAAAATAATTTTAAATATTTGTCCCCCGAATGGGTATTGAACCCACGACCAATCGTGAGTACAGCCAGACAAAATAATTTATGAGTATATATAATTATAACGTTTCATAGTTCCTTCTGTCCATTTCTATTAAAATATTGCGTTTTGTATGTACGCTAACAAAAACTTTAACTAGACTGGAAGTAATGTTTATAGAATACTTACGTTACTAGAGAGCTTTTTGAATTATAATGAAAATACTTATATATATTTTTATAATATGCCAAGAACACACCTTAGAAAGAAATGAATACCGTCCCACTTAAATCGTCATGGCAACTTTATATTTACTCGTATGAGCTCTTTTGATTTGTCTGTGATTTAGCAAATAAAATGCACATAATAAAAACATTTTCAGAAATCATACAAAAATTTTAACTCAGTCGTGACGCAGTGGGACAAGGTCTGACTGTAAACGCAATCGGTCGTGGGTTCAATTTTCACTAGGAAAAATGATTTTTTTAATTATTTTCATTACCTCGCTCTGGTGAGATAAAGAGCGGTGTTAAGTTCCACCACTCAACATACAATACATATAACTTACAACAAACATTGCTAAATGAGATAAAAGCGTCCACCTTAGAAAAAATGGATTCAAACCTGCGCTTCTTGTTACCTATTAAAATATTTGCATTTTCCACAAAAAAGACAAAAAATCTCAAAGATTTTTCAAACCTGTACGACAATATGTACATTTTATAGCATTTATGATATTTTAAATAGATCATAAACACTGTTCTTTACTTTACGTCTTCCTTTCATACAGAAATCGGCTATCTCGGACGCCAATTTGCCTTTACATATTTTTTGCCGTTCGCCCCCTAGTCGACGCGCCGTAAATTCGTAATCCCAACAAATTGCTTGCCGCCACAACGAACGAGTAGATACCGGCCACTGGTTTCGCACTTCATTAGCTTTACCTAGTAACTACTATCTAGTACAGTCTAAAATTCCTAGTTTTTGTATGGAGTGGAGAGAGAGTTCGTTTAAAAAAGAGATTTTTAACCAACTTTTATATATATATTTTTACATTTCTTTCAATTTTGAGGTTATAATATGTAGTGGATACATTGTTATTTTAGCTTCACACTTTTAATCCCCATAGCAGGGTAGACAGAAAGTACTTAGTGTCAACACACTCCGTACTTTGCTTTCCTCCGAATTTAAGACATTGCGTGTTGAGTGGTGGAACTCAAAGCCGCTCTTTGTCTTTACCAGAGCGAGGAAGTGAAAATAATGTAAATATAATCACTCCCCCGAGCGGGGATCGAACCCACAACCGATCGCGTTTAGAGTCAGACGCTGTCCCACTACGCCACAACCGGCCTCTAGTAGATACATCATTTGTTTATAATTTTATTAAATACGCCATCAAACTCTATTAGTACTTAATTAAAATGTCATTATAGCGGTGAATATATATATACTAAGAAACTTAGCTTTAAAATATATATCGAGGCAAAAAATATTGGAATTCAAAAAAATGTTAAACTAAATTGTTGTTTTAACATGCTTGTCGCTTATGTATGAGGCTCGAGGCGGTTTCTGTAATGATATTTTTTTAGCTTCACGCTTTTATCCCGCATAGCAGGGTAGACAAGTAACTAGTGTCAAGACACTCCGTAACCCGCTTTCCGTCGAATTTCAGATACCGCGTATTGAGTGGCGGAACTCAACGCCGCGCTTTGTCTTACCAGAGCGAAGAAATTAAAATAATTTAAATATAATCATTCTCCCGAGTGGTAATCGTGCCCACAACCGATCGAGAGTCAAGTCAGACGCTATCCTACTGCGCCATGACAAGCGTCGACAATTCCTAGCAATTCCACAATATCTCTAATAATTTCTTTAAAATGGTACACACTATTTTTAATTATTATTTAATGAATTACTCAAAAACGGAAATTACTATTAACATTCGATCTTTGTATATAGTCAGAGAGAAAGTAGTGTCAAAACACTAAATTCCATTCCGTTAGAAAACGATATACGAGTACATACATGGTAGACATATGTACTGTGATTTCCTGTGAGAGGATGGGATAGAATACAATTCCCCTCCGCTGCAGGGTAGCTCGTAGGAGGCGTATATCCCAGTAACTTGGTGGTAGTTAGTTAACCCGCCGACTAGCTCGCTACCACTATCATGACAAAAACGCTCCGCCAAATATCTGATTATGTGTTCCTTTATAATGTCATATAAGGCAGCTTTCCCAATTCCCACCCATCCTTTCCCTCATCTCCTTTCACTTCCATACTAAGGCTGGCAACACATCTACAACATGATCTCTATAGGCGTACTGTATAACGTTGAAGAAATATACCAGCTTATTCCACGAACAACAAATAATACAAAAACGATTTTATTGAACTAAAACACAATAAGTCAAAGTTATGATATCGATTGCTAATGGAAACTCGGGCAAAAGTAATATCACTTGACATTTCAGTCTCCATAGAGTTTAGGTATAATTTCCTCAAAGTATAAAAAGTTATGAAGCATATTTTAAGCTTCAATTGATTTGTTTTATACGTAAAATTGAATTCTGCGGTAAATATTTTCTTTTTTTCAAATATATATACTAATATATATCATGGTTTATATATGATAAGATTGTGAAGTTACTGTTTTTTTTACAGCAGGTAGTCAGAGAAAATGTAGTGTCCAGACACTCCGTTCGTTGTTTCCGCACGAATTAGATACATTGTGTATTGAGTGGCGTAACTCATCGCCGGTTTTAGTCTTACCAAAACAGAGACGGGTTCTTTGAATAAATGTAATAATATTATATGTTGTATATATATATATATATATATATATATATATATATATATATATATATATATATATATATATATATATATATAATATTTTACATCAATAAAACATAGTGCCTTCAAAATGTTCCACATAAAATTTGGAGGAACTCGCGACCTAATCATAATTTATTATTAAAACTTTGCTCGAACTCTGAAATTTAATTATCAGCGAGAATCGGGCAAATGCTAGCAATTTCTTAACGAAGTAGCAAAACCGAGGATTAGGGACTTTTAGACTATTTCTTAGTGGATACTTTTGTATTTAAGTTGTTTTAAGTTATATCAGTAGAATTTATTAAATTATTAGTTAATTTGGCTCTGTTTTTTTTTAAATATACGTATTTTCAAGTTGAAATATTATTGAAAGGTATATTTAATGGTTATTAAAAACATTTTTATATTTTATTTTAGCTTCATACTCGTTTTGAATGGCGGAACTCAACACCGCACTTTGTCTCTTCAGAGCGAGGAATGAAAATTATTTATATATAGTCGTACCCCCCAGTGGGAGTTGAACCCACAAACGATCGCGTTTACGTTTGTTTCGGCTTATCTCTAGCACATCTGAATTAATTTTGATGAGCCTTTTACAGTTATTAGTAGTAACTTAGGCTATTTTTATTTTAAAATTTACGAACAAAATCCGAAGACTGAGTGAGTGAGTGAGTGAGTGAGTAAGTGAGTGAGTGAGTGAGTGAGTGAGTGAGTGAGTGAGTGAGTGAGTGAGATGATAGAGAGAGCTTACACGTGGATGAGATCGCAGGCAAAGCTAGTATTAACCAAAACCATTTACATGTAATATTAACTTTCCGCCTTTCCTTACCTATACTTTAAAAATCATGGGACTGTAAATTTTTTGTTCACGCATTGATAAATATATAATAATAATAATTCAAAGTAAATTATTTCTTATACCTTGTATATTATAAGTGAATATATTTTTTGTAGTTAAGCAACTAATTATATAAGGGCTCCTTATTAAACCATTGGAGCGAGCGCGGGTCGTTCAGGCTACATAAAACTCAAAGATTTTTTTTTTATAATCGATTTCTGTAAAAACAACTCGATTTAATATGATTTAATATGTAAAAAATGTAGTAAGTCCGGCCTTTTTTATAATTAAAATATAAAATATAGATAGACAGATACTTAGTATCATGATGTACGTACTTCACTTTCCACCGAATTCGAGACACTGCGTGTTGAGTGGTGGAACTCAACGCCGCACTTTGTCTTACCAGAGCGAGGAAGTAAAAATAATTTTATATATAATCACTGCCGCGAGTGGGGATCGTACCCACAACCAGCCGTGTTAACAGTCAGTCACTTACTTGAATTTAATTTGACTAATTAGAGGAAACTGCGTACTATAAAAAAAAACATATAATTTTTATTAAAAAACAAACAAATAAACATCTATTGATACTAAAGTAGCAAAATGGTATTGATATACAGAAATTGTCGACTTAAATTTACCTCCCGATATTAGATTCATGCTATTTCTTGTATAGTTAGATAGAACCTAGTGTCAAAATATTCTACTCTAAATCGATACATTATCATGGTGAGTAGTGGAACTTAACACCGCGTTTTGTTTAAACAATTACTGATGTTTCAACCGATACTTTGCCAGATCTCTGAGTTAATTTTATTATTAGAGAAAATCTTAATGTAATTTGTCATTTTTTGTCAACTGGGGAAAGGATAAAAGTGAATATTCTTATATTCTGTGGCTTTACAATACTCTTAACCAGATGACATGAAATATGACTGAAATATTTTGAGATATTATTATCGTTTTTGATATATATGTATTCATTTATTAGCTTTTATATGATAGTAGGTTCATATCTGAGCTGAATTAAAATATCTTATATTTTTTTATATGCAAAAAATTCTTATAGTTCTAGGTTCGATTCTCATTGGAAAGGCAATATTAGGTAAAGTTTAAATTGTTTCCATTTCGTTGTTCTACAGTGTTGAGTTCCGCTACACAACTCATATTAAAGGGAATTGTAAAACATAGGAGAGTATAGGAAACAGTATTCATTATAATCATAGAGATTGATCAATTTACTTTCTAAATATTTTTTATTATAAAATGTATCTACATTTTTTACACCAATTAAAACTATTTAAAAAAAACCCTCATTTTTAGGCAAAATTGACATTTCGATCTGCCCTTTTCTAATGTTGGCGATTATATTATGTTTTGCTATGTGAAAAGCAATCTTCTTTTAATGTGAAATAGAGTTCAAAATCATATGTGGTTAGAGTTCAAATTACTTTAATTCCGTCAATCCCAAGAGAGCCGCTCTTCGCCGAAATCGCTTCGATGTGATTTTCGTCTTTTATCTCCACTTTCGTTTCTAGTTTCTTTGCAATATTAGATAAAATAGGTTTATTACACTCTTTCTTGTAGAAGATGTTGTTTTTTTTCTTTGACTCATATCTTTCACGTTATATCGAGAAAATCTTCTCCCATTTTTGAGAGGAGAAATAGAGATATATCACTTTTTGGTAGCGATATTGAAATCCACGCTATATAGTAAGATTTATAGCTATCAAGATGACATTTTAAAGGAAATATTTAGTATACACATTTTGTACGTGATTCCAGGAATGTTAAGAACTTAAAGACCTTGTTAGAAGAAAATCAAACATCGTTTCCTTCTTTCCACTTTCTAGCACGAGATATGTTGTAATTAATTTGAGACTATAACATAGTTATTTTTTTTAAGCTTTCATTTTATATTTTTTAATTCTGGAGCATAGAAGAGTAGAGGAAACTTATGCATACTGCAGAGACATGGGATATGTCAGTTATTCTATTACCTTTGCTTCATAATAGTGTAAAAACACTCCGTTGGCTAATTTCCGCCAAAAATCAAAACAAACGAAAGAGTAGATGTAAAAATATGAATTCGAAAACATTTTTAAAAACTAGTTTTTTATCATAGTGTATTCGGCAAATTAATCGGCCTATCCCACATTAAATGGGCTGTTTAAAAATGTTTAAAATTTGTTGTGGCGGCCATTTTAGATTATTAATAATATTAATTATCTGTTATTTCGGAGAGTAGATCTGTAGTCGTAATATAAAGATTAACTCAATTGAACATTAAGAAGTGAATCAAATTAAGCTTGCAAGATTTCACACACACTAACTACTAACTAACACGGCAAGTTAAATAAAAGCTTGTAAAAAAGTAAGGAGTACCGCAAGGTCTCATCTATTGTTTTCCTAAATTCCATGTCGATAAAAAAAATAAATATAAAACGGAAAACAAAAGCAAAACTACCAAATAAACGTGAAACTGAGTTGTTATTTAATAGAAAAGGTTCGTAAATAAGGTGACACAATACAAAAGGTGAAACTTTTTAGTATAATCAATTTTCGTCGGTACCAATGGATAATACGATTTTAAATCGTACCATTGGGAGGAGAACAGAACTTTGTAAAACGTGTAGGTTTTAAAGTTTACGTTCGTATACTTGTGGGAATCGCTTTGTGTTAGGTTCTTACCTATAGTTCTGTGAAATATTTTCTTGTTTATATTCAGTTGGAATTCCCTGAAAATGAGATTTATTGGCTATCTTGAACATAGAGTAGAATGAGGCTTTTTGGTTTGTTTTAATAAAATAATGCTTAATAATATTAATAAAATTTGAAGTTCATAAATAATTTTAGGGTTTTATTTCATATGTCTTACTGTTTTATATTATTTGAAAGTACGAGCGTTAAGTTAATAATAATTATAATAGTGATAATTTTATTAATAAATTTTATTCTTGCATTCGTTATATACTAAGTATGGTTGTGAACAATTTTTCTATATTAAAACAAACTTTGCCCGTGACTTCGTCCGCGTGGAACTCATATCTAGAATTCTTCATTTTCAAATTTTAAAATAAAAGTAGCATCAATTACTGCTTATGAAATCAGCTATTTACCAGAGAAAATCCCATCAAAATCGGTTCAGCCGGGTCCAGAGATTACCCGAAACACACAGCCAGACAAGAAATGTAAAAAAAAGGTTTTTCTATTGATTGACATGATAGTGATAAGATTAACGTACTACCAACAAACCAGCAGTAGATAGGAATTGTATTCTACCTCGTCCCCTCACAGTAGTACATGTACACGTGTATATATATATAGATATATATAATAATATATATATTAATAATATATATAGCTGCTTTTAGTAAAAAGCGAATAATTTAATAGTACAAACAGACACTCCATTTAATTTATATAGATATGTATTATCTATATTTTACATATTTTCTTATTCTAAAACATATCTACTTGTATGTACAGTATCATCGTTCATTTTATGGCTAAAATAACAATAGTCGGTTTTTTGGAGCCATTAACAGTAGGAACAACGCGCGCTGTCACATTCGTTTGCCATTTTTATGGCTGTATGTAATTTAAATAACGCATAGTATGTTTCAAAATGAAATTACTTTGAATACAAATAGACTATTTTTTCATCTTTAATATGAATATGGGAAGGCGAATGGGAGATACTGACTACTCTTCTACGAACGAGTGTATATATCTAACTATATATATTTTGTAAATTAATTCAAAATTGCACACGTTTCCGGTTCCTGATATCTAATAAAAAAATAAGCTGTGTAACAGGTCAGGGCAGATCTCGGTTGACTCTCAAAAACCAAGTGTTGATGATATTGGAAGAAGGTCACGCATGAAGGTCATGGCATGTATGAAGAAATTAATGACTGGACGTGGCGGATGCATGGATTGTAGCGTTTGCCACTCCATCTTCTCTGATTACCGACCTTGGAATAAAGCGTACAGCTAAAACAAAGTTATATCCTCTGGATTTTGCACCAGAAGGTAAATAAAAAATAATTTTAAAACATCTGCTAATTTAGCTTTCAAAGAGCCATTCATGTTTAAACGTAGTTGAATTGGCCAAACACAGACTATTTTATGCACGATTTATATTGAACGAGGAAAGACGGTTACCACAACAATATGCTAAGTAACGCATGGCTTCAACCAGCCGTGACGATTTATGTACTAGACGCATGGTCGCACTTTGTACTGGCAACGCTCAAATCAAAATATTTATTTTGTTATTTGTATTTCTTTATGTTTTGTTTCACAATTCTCAGTCTGATGGCAATTCTCAGTCTGATGGCAAAATCACTTGGTTGTAAAATTGATTCCCACTTGGGATAATCAATTAGGGGGATTATATTTTAATTATTGTCATGTCGACTTTGGTAAGACAAAGAGCGGTGTTAAGTACCACCACTCTATATCTTAAATTTGACCAGGAAGTGGTGAACGGAGTGTCTTGACACTAGGTTCCAACTACCTTTATTCAGAACAAAGCCTGAAGCTGAAATAAGTTTTTTTTTATTTTAATATACTCGTACAAGACCACTGATTCAATTTTTTTATACTTTAAATTTAGTAATTAGTGTTAAGATTTTTAAATACATTATACCTGAATATGATTTTATGGGAGCTAGGGAGAACTTAGTGTTCAGACATTTTGTTAAAGAAACAAAAGTATTTGTAATCTACACATTATTTCAATAGGGGATCGAACCCGCACCCGTTTTCCAATGACATATCAATAAAAATATAAAAAGAAAAGGTAAAAAATTAAATGTCTTACTTTAAAAATCCAAAAGATAACAATCGGGTATATATATGTATATTTTTTTTTATCTTCACGCTTTATTTCACCTAGTATCCTCTTTCAGCAGAATTTGAGACATTGTGTATTAAATGGCGAAATACAACGCCGCACTTTGTCTTACCAGAACGAGGGAAAAAATAATGTAAATTCAATCAATTCCTCGAGTGGGGATCAACCCCACAACCCCATAACCAATCGTGTTTACAGTCGGACGCTGTCCCACTGTGCCATGACCGGCCTCATTTATATATATAAATAAAAGATAGTTTCAAAGGTTAGTTAAAATTAAATATTTTTGCCAACTGCTAGGAGTAGCATAATTCACTTTATTACACAAGTACCCCTACCTGTGTTGCAAAAGATAAGATAATAAAACGTATTTGAGGGCTATCGTGGCGCAGTGGGACAGCGCCCGAATAATAAACACGATCGGTTCTGGGTTTCATTCCCACTTGGATGAATAATTATATATAAAATATTTTCATTTCCCTCGCTCTGGTAAAGCAAAGCACAAAAGTGCTGTAACTTATTTCCATATTAATTATAGCATAATTCACTTTATTTTCTCCCAAAATAATTTTCAGGCTGATCGAAGCCTCTTTCATTAACTGACTGTTTAAATGATAACCTTTTGTAATTAAAAACATGTTTATATTTATGATCCCGTACACCAGAATAGCAGGAGACAATTTAGTATCAAGACACTCCGCCGAGCGCTTTCCTCCTGAAATCGATATATTGCGTGTCCAGTGGCGTAACTCAAGGCCGCCTTTTGTTTTACTAGACAGCAGACACTTCTATAATTTTTTAAATATAATTATTCTTCTGAATGTGAACCGAACCTACAACCAGTCACATTTACAGTTAGACGCTGTCATAATGTATGTCAGTGTACAGCATATTTACAATAAATCTAGCTTTACACCAAACACTCAACTCACGTATATACCTGAAATTGAGTGCGAATTTCCTCACTTTATACCAGTACCAAGGGACGTGTCATGGCTGGACGAGTGCAATGCTTGAACAACTTTACCAGGAATGAGAATATATGAGAATGCCTCCATTTGTGCCTACCGATATGCGATACAAGTTCGGTTTGTGCAACTTCGTCTACATCGAATTTAAAATTGTTGTTGTGTTACTTGACGTCTCGTTTGGCTAGTGTCCCCGTTGACGTAAAATACGCGTTGCTTAGCAACGTTATGTCATTTTATGAAATGATATATGTCAAAATTATCGTGATAGTAAAGCAATAGGGGACAGTTTGGGGGCAGTGGGACAGCGTCCGACCAGTCCGATCGCTTGTGAGTTCGATCCCCACTCGGGGGAGTAATTATATTTAAATTTACAATCACTTCCTTGCTCTGGTAAGACAAAGTGACGCGTTGAGTTCCGTCACTTAACACACAATGTTACAACTTTGACAGCAAACAAAGTACGGAGTGTGTTGACACTAGGTACTTTCTGTCTACCCTGCTATGCGGGATAAAAGCAAGAAGCTAAAAAAAATATGGTAGTGTTTGTGATATTGTTAGTATATGTGATAAAGAGTGATGTTGCTTTTTTATGTATGTAGGTACATATATAACGAAGAATGTAGTTGTGTGATTATGGAATATATTGCTATATGAAGTGTATCATTTATGCCGTTAATTCAATTTTTCCGTTCAAAATATATTCGTATGTTATTTGTGTGTGTTTTAAAAATATAATACCTATTTTTTTTCTTAGAAACACATATGATTTTTCCTTTTTTTTAACAAAAATATACGGATTGAAACCAAAAAACACACTTTTAAATCGCATCAAACTAAAAAGTGAAAAATAATCTTTAATATAAACACTAAAAAAAGATGAACAAAGACACTAGTATTATTGTGAAAAAATCTTGGGGCGCTCTGTTCCGTATTTTTCATATACCGAGAAAACAACCCAAAACTCCAAATATTTTATTTTTCCAATACAAGGAAAATAAATTTAAATAATGAAGTTGTCGATTCTTATGTGTTCGCAGTTTGAATTAATAGGTAGAAATTGTATGTAAAACTATTCCTTTACAAACATACAAACAAACATGCATATGAAGCTAATGAAGACGTGTTAAAATAGTGTTATTTCCTATAAATATAACAACAAATACAAATATTAATTAAAAACATTAAAAACCCGAATACAGTTAAAAAAGTTTTCTTTTTTCAATAATTCAAAACCCATAAGACAAATCTAACGACGTATCATGTGTCAAAAACGGTTCACGTGTTTAGTAGTTACAAGGGAACAAAGAAACGGACATACATAAATACTTACATATACGGTAACGACGTAACACTTATTTTGTCGGTTAAAAACCAAACCTTAAGTTCCCAGAAACAAAATATAAACAAAATTTTAATCTTACATTCGAATACGTAAATTAATTACTCAAAAATTCTTATTATATTTAAAAGCACATTTCTCTTTTGTTATAAGCATAATAAATAGTATTAGAAAAGAATTGCTTGTGTTCTCTGTACTGACCAACGCAGAACGATGTTAACTCTGTTACAGGCGGTGCGGTGCGCCTTTCTGTATCAATTGTGAGATATAAAAGAATTTTGTCGTAGAGCGAACAAAACGTATGGTGTAGGTTAATTGAAGCGTTTGGAAAGATTCCAAGAGGCGCGGGTTCTTATTTAACTATGTACGTCTATATATATATATATGTACGTCTATATATATATATATTTGATTACATTAAACATGTGAACATGTGTCCGGATTCCACAACAGCACAATATATTTTTTTTGCCATCGATCAAGATAACGAAAAAATGCTTTTGTGTTATATTGTGTAAGGTTATTTTTTGTATGAAAAAATAAAATATATTTTTTTTCTATTTTGTAATTATTAATATTAATTAAATAGCTTTATTAATGTTAATATGTTTAATGTAATCAAATATATATATATATATATATATGTATATATATATATATATATATAAATATATATATATATATATATGTATGCATGTATGTTTTTTTTTATTTCAACTTAGTAAGTGATATATTTACTAACCACTACGCCCATTTATTTACTAGAAACAATCTCGTCTACAAATAGATGACTACAACGAACTTGCAAGTAAAAATAAAATCTTGGACTTGTTACGGCAAATTAAACCTTAATATTATTACGTTTAAATCTAATCTCCTAAAGTGAGTAAATGGACAACGTAAAGACGTATTGAATCTATCGATTTAAGTTTAAGATTAAAACTTCGCTATTGTGGTTTAGATGTAAGGAATTAAATCTGAGGTAGTTGCGAGTTCGATACTTATTCGTGAGATTTTTTCTATGCTTCACGCTTTTATCCCACATAGTAGGGTAGACAGGAAGTACTACACACTCCGTACTCCGTTTGCCGCCGTATTCGAGACATTGCGTGTTGGGTAGTGGAACTCAACACCGCACTTTATCTTATCAGAGCGAGGAAATGCAAATATATTAATTATAATCATTCCCTCGATTGTCGAGGGTTAGAATATGCAACCGATCGCGTTTACAATCGGACGCTATACCACTGCGCCACGAAATATTACCAAATGGGAGACATTTTCTTTTTTTTATTAATACCTACATGATTAAGGATTAGATACGTGTTACATTATGTACAAGTCATAAAGAAGATTTCCCTCGACTTTCTCAAGCAATATAAATGACACTGGATTCCTTCATTATCATCCATCGAATATATATATATATATATATATATATATATATATATATATATATATATATATATATATATATATCTCTCTTTTATTTATATTTTAATCTAGTAGCGTAAGAATATCTTGCAATGTTATTCTACTCCATTTCTTGCCAGCAGCAATTAGGTTGAAAATTACACTTGACGGGCTCCGATAGTATATATATTTTCCCTAAATAAACCTCACATCCCACATCCTTGTTAGAATAACCCGAAGAGGTAGAAAACAATTTTCAGCCTGCAACTGGTTTGACAAAACGCGGCGTTGAAACCCACCATGCATTCGCCTCCATACATCATACAATGTGGTATTGAAATAATAACAACGTCAGGACTTATTTTTGTAAAAACGTATACAAATTTGAACGCAGTTAGATCCGAACCCGCACTTCTTGGATACCGTCCAAGCGCTCTGACCGCTAAGCCATGCGTTCTACTACCAGCTGCGTCGAAATTCTTATACGTTTGTTACAACTTATTTATGTTGATGAAAATTTTTATACGTCTTTTCAAAAATGTTTTCTAATCTTAAGTGTAGAATAACACTTTAAAAATAGTAAATAACGCCAGGATTAGTAAAATTAGAAGCGTCGAATACAACCTACTACTATTCGACAGTCATCCATAGAGCCCAGTCTTTAATTGCCGACTTATATAGGCATCGAACAAAGGAAGGTAAATCATAGATAAAAAGGAGGGTAGATATATTGTAATAATATTATAATATAAATGATTTCTTTTAAAATATGAATATCAGGATCGAATGACGTCTCCTTGGTTATTATTTTTGGGGTTAATATCCAATATTACCTATATATTAATAAATTAAGCTAATATTAAATGGGCAGAACGTTAAAAACAAGTGCCCAAGCCGAAAATCAATATTGTGAATATTGTGTTAGTGACTGTTCTAATATTCAAAAAAATATTATTACTTAACAATTTTAGATCGATTATTTCGTAACTAAAGTTTTTTTTTAGACTGAAAGTACCTAGTGTTAACACACTCCGTACTTCGCTTTCCACTAAAATTCGATACATTGCGTGTTGAGTGGTGGAATTCAATGCTGCTTTTGATCTTTACCAGTGCGAGGAAGTGAAAATAATTTAAATATAATCACTCCCCCAAAAGGGGATCGAATCCACAACCGATCGCGTTTACAGTCAGACGCTGTCACACTGCGCCACCGCCGGCAAATTAATTTTGAGTTTTTTGTTGAAGTAAATTGCGAAATCACGGTTCTGTAGGGAATTGCTAAGTTTAAACAATATTATACAACACGTAGTTCAATTTATTATTAAGGCTTATAATTATTGGGCTTTTATGTGACGAAAAATCCATTGATTTTATGTGTTTCGTGGAATTGTAAAGAATAATAATCTTATTTATACAGCTTCACGCTTTATCCCGCATATCAGGGTATAGATAATAAATGTATCGAGATACAATATTGACTATTTCCCCCTTAAAATACAGACATTGACGAAAGACGTGTTAAGTGGGGAACTGAACACCGCGTATTGTCTTATCAGACCAGAATAACGATTTTTATGTATGAAAATTTTATAATTAATTAGAAAAAAATCAGCTTCACGCTTTATCCCGCAACATGGACAAGTGTTAAGACCGGTTTTTTCCATTTGAAATCCAGACATTGCGTGTTGTTTGGCAAACTCGCGCTATATCTTACTTATTTTGAAATATAATCACTACCCTGAGTGAAATTTGAACCCGCAACTCATCCCTATTAAACTCTCTGTCGGTCTTACTACGTCTTATAATGTTATTAAAAGATACCTGCATGTATATATATATATATATATATATATATATATATATATATATATATATATATATATATACATATATATATATATATATATATATATATATATATATATATATATATATATATATATATATATATATATTGTTGATAATTTAATTTGAGCCACTATATATAGCAAGAGTGAGTTGCATAAGACGTGGAGTTTCGCGTTCTTTCGTTTATTTTTATTTTTAATGAAATCTCCTTAACTACTTATACAAAGTTTTAATAAATAAATTGAGTTCTGAAATGAAATATAATATTCTTTAAAATAATTTTTTCGTAAGTAAATATTGTAGTAGAATAGAATAAACTTAAAGTTTAAAATACTCAATATTTAGTTTCAGATTTTGTTATATTGCGTTTTTAGATACGGAACCCAACGCCGTGCTGTGTCTTGCTATTGCGAAAATATGAAACCAATTAAAATAATCGTTTAGCCGATTGGGAATCGAAGTTACAAGCAAAATGTGTGGAACTAAACGCTGTTTTTCTACGCGGGAATTAGAATATCAGATTTACTTTTAAATAGAATAGACAGCGAGACATGTGAGATTTCCAGAACATAACGCCGCACTTTTTATTGACAGATCAACAATATTATGTTTTAATTATGCATATTATTTATATTTTAATTGAGGCTGGTCGTGGCAGTGAAACAGCGTCCGACTGTCAACGCGATCGGTTGCGGGTTCGTTCCCCAGTCGGGGGAGTAATTATATTTTAAAAATTATTTTCACTTTCTCGCTCTGCTATGACAAAATACGGTGTTAAGTTCCACCACTCAACATGCAATGTCTTGAATTTGGTGAAAAGTGAAGTACATAGTTAATAACACTAGATAATTTCTTCCATATTTTAATTTAACAAAACATATTTTAATTTAAAAGACAATGTTACTTATAATGAAAACTATCACAGAAATTACAAATATCCCACTTTGGAGAACGTTATATTCTAATTATAACTAGAATAACCCCACAATTCTTAATAATTTGTTGCAGTTAGACGACTTTGTACCTCTATTTGTTGGGCGTTTTATGTGTAGAAACTAATTTTAGGGTCATTCCAACTTGCAATTTGCGATTTTGGGATCAAATATACGACAGTTTGTATTCACTTTGGGAATGTAAATAGTTTTGTCGAGTCCAAAACAATTTCTTGAAATTATATTATTTTATTTATATATAAAGTTTAAATCGCGTTTAAATTTAATTAACATTGAAATATGTTTTACATATTAAATGAAACTATTTTAACCGGATTAATCGCGTATATTTTGGTATTCGAAAATACATTTTGGACACCTGATGTTTCGAACACTTTACAGTAGTCCGTGGTCACAGGTCTGCCTGTGAGGTGTCCAAAATGTATTTTCGAATACCAAAATATACGCGATTAATCCGGTTAAAATAGTTCGCGAAAATTTAAGATCTTATTATGTTTTACATGTATATACTTTATGTGAAGTAAATAACGTAGGTATTTATAATGTTGTAATAATAATATTGTATAATCTAATTTATAAAATTATAAGCCGACTTCCTAATTCTATATATATATATATATATATATATATATATATATATATATATATATATATATATATATATATATATATATATATGAAGAAAATATTTTTTTACTAGTAATTTACCTATATCTCAGAAATTACTAAACTGATTTTAATTGATTTGAAGACTGTACAGTTTCCTAACTTGAAGTATACTTAACGTGGTCGTCTCGATATGACTTTTGGTTTTTGAGAAATTCGTGGGACAAACAAACATATAAATAAATATAGACACAAATATACTAACATACACTAACCAAATAAAACACACGTGCATGCAAGCCTAAATGGATTATCATTTTAAATATTATTAAGTTCCAACAAAACTATTTGAGGCCGGTCGTGGCGCAGTGTGACCGAGTCTGATTGTTAACGCGATCGGTTGTAGGTTCGATATCCACTCAGGGAAGTGATTATATTTAAATTATTTTCACTTCCACGCTGTGGTATAAAACAAAGTGTGGCGTTTAGTTTCACCGCTCAACACGCGATGTCTCAAATTCGGTGGAAAGCTAAGTACGGAGTGTCTTGCCACTAGATACTTTCTGACTACCCTGCTATGCGAGATAAAAGCGTGAACCTAAAAAATACATACGTATATATCAAACTGATAACCTCCTATCTTTGAAGTAGGTTAAAACTACTGATTGACTTCAAACAAATCGTTTTTTGAAGAAATGAACATATTTTGAGTTGGAATTGAACCTATAACAGTCACTGTTTCACTGCATCATGTATAATATTTAAAATGCATTTTGCCGGAGCGGAATCAAACCTACGACCATTACGGTGGACGTGCAAACCAAAACTGTCCCATGACGCCATCATGTGTATGACACACGATACATTTAAATACTTAAGCAGAGATGCAAGCAGTATGAAATGTAAACGCAAATGATCTCAACAGCTAATATTTGTAACATATGTATTACTGCTTTCATAATTAATATTCCATTAAGAGTTTTGTTAAAAATTGTATTTGGAAATAGGGCAATAGTTACTAATGGTACAGTGGAACGTCTGATTGTAAACGCAGTTGTGAGTTCAATTCCCATTTGGAAGAGAGAAGCTATAAATTAAACGTATTTAACATTTATTAACGGCGTTAAGTTCCACCGGTGGTGGAATGTGAAGTGGAGTATAAAAATTTTAAATTACATTGCGTAATTGGTAGCGGAACCTAACGCTGTGCTTTCTCATTTATATTAGTAACAAATATTTTTTCTTAGATTAGAATGTGTACAAACGAAGTGTTTTTAAACGAGATTGAAAAAAAAAGACATATATATATATTAGCTCTAATTAGAAGTTACCAATTATATTAATGTTGAATAAAATATAAAGTAATAATAACAATAGAGAAAAACAAACAGCTAGTATAGCTGTGCTCGCGACTTTGTCCGCGTGGAATATAATATATTTTTTTTTAGCTTCACGCTTTTTATCCCGCGCAGCAGGTTAGACAGAAAGTATCTAGTCTCAAGACACGCCATACTTCGCTTTCCACCGAATTCGAGACATTGCGAGTTGAGTGATGGAACTCAACGCCGCACTTTGTCTTACCAGAGCGAGGAAGTGAAAATAATTTAAATATAATCACTCCCCCGAGTGGGAATCGAACCCACAATCAATCACGTTACAGTCAGACTCTGTCCCACTACGCCACGACCGGATATCTCTGGATCTTTATTTTATAGTTCTAAAATGAAAGTGGCTTAAATTGCCCTTTATTACATCATCTATCATCTAATAAAGTCACATCATAATCAGTCCAGCCATACAGGAGATAAGCCGGAACAAATAGGCAGACTGACAGATTGAAAATTATTAAAATATGGTGGTTATGTACAGTGTATACATAATAATTATGAATAATTTAAATTATATGTATTTCCATTTCTTCGCTCTTGTAAAACAGAGCGCGGCGTTAAGTTGGTTAACTTAACGCAACATGCAATGTCTCGATTTCGGACATCCAACAGTCAACGGAGTGTCTTGACACTAGGTTGTATCTGACAATTCTGCTACACAGGATAAAGAGAGATGCTGATTTTTTTTTAAATTAATTATAAAAGTTTCATATCGGATTGATAAAAACCGTTATTTTTTTGTATTCACTGTAATTAAATTGGAATCCCTTCGGAGCTTCGCTTATGTCGTTAATCCTGCATTGTGAAAATTAACTTTGTTAAGCTTGAAGTGCCTTTTTTTCATTTTTTCCCCATTGATCATATTTATTTCAGGCTGACTATGCTCATAATGTATGACTTGGATATTGTGGAAAGTTCGTGTATATTGTTAACTATTTTTAGTTTTTACTACTTATTTTGTTTGTTTTTGTTGAATCATCACAGTGGACAGTGTCTGACAGTAAACGTGTTTGGTTCTAGGTTCGATTCTGGAGGAGGAAAGATTAAGGTTTAGTTCACCATTTAACACGTAATGTCTCGATTTTGGGTTGAAAAGCAGAGAACGATATCACGTTGTTATGCGATATAACTTAAAGCTCTGAAGTGACGCATCTCTCCGGCATATATTTCCAATCTTATAAAAGGAAAACGGAGCAAGATCTCTCATTTTCGCGATTTTTATACATTTTTATATATCTATTTTAACCGGATTAATTGCGTATATTTTGGTATTTGAAAATATACGCGATTAATCCTGTTAAAATTGTTTAATTTAAAAGCATGTTCTCCTATTTACCTACTGATTAATTATAGGAATGTAGGTGAAATGATATATACACATACACACACACACACACATATATATATATATATATATATATATATATATATATATATATATATATATATATATATATATATATATATATACACATATATTACTAATATATATTACCATATAGGTGATATCAAAATTCACAATCTGAATTTCAATGCAAATAGTGATGAAACTGGAAAATATGAAAACGTTCTGATGTTTATGAATATTTTAATGAGAGGAGACCGTCCTGGGAGTACCGTGCGATGTTATAGAAACTCAATTTACGTATATATAAGATACGCTCAGTTTGCAAGTAAAATTTAATTATAATATGCTATATAGCTTAAGGCCATTGTAAAGCATAGAACAGGTTCAAATCCCACTTGGGTAAATAACTAAATTATCTTTATAACTAAATTATCTTTACTTCTCAGATACTTCTAAGGTATTCTACCTAATTTACTATATCTAGGAAGTGTGTTTGGCAGAGATGGATGTGTAAAAGCGTATTGCTGCCGATAACAGGGTTAACGGTGCTCTGGCTGCATTGATGAAACGGCAAAGCTATATATACCGGCATATACCGGCAAAAATATGAAAAGCAGTTTGGTAATATATTTACATTTAATATAAATATATATTTTTTATTTAATGTAAATATATCTTTAAATTATCAAACTAAATAATGTTTTTTTATAATAAGTTGTACGAACTCCAGTCTAATGGTTTTGTAGAAAATTATAGATACATAGATACTCTTTGGCACAAAAATAAAGACGTAAATGAGAAGAACAAGAAAATTCATGATTTGTGCCATGCAAAGGCGACCTTATATCTGAGGTGATTTCTTCCAGGTAGCCTTTAGCCTTATACTTTTTGCATGCATAATGCAAAAAAAATATTGGGGTGTAAAAGATAACAGATAAAATAATAATATTAAAAAATCATTATAGAAACACATAGATACATACAAGAAATATATATACACATCTAAGTTACATATAAAATTAACAAAATAAACATTAAACACACACCATTATGTGTACGACGTGCACTTTTGTGTAAACTGACATGTACACATTGGGTATTACGTTATCCTAAGTTTTGCCTTTACCTAGATTATAAATAAAAAAAAACGAAAAATATCACCAAACGACAATTTGAATTTTGATATCGACACCGTCGGGCTCGTGTCATGTGACAAAGGGTGTAATCAAATTTGTTAATTGGTTAATTCGTTGGAAACGAGCTACAAGGGTACGTTCATATAATATTTTATACATTGTATATAATATATACAGGGGGTAGTGATTATATTTAAAATTATTTTATTATATTTCAAATTATTTTCAATTTCTCGCTCTGTGAAGACAAAATGCGGCGTTGAGTTCCACCACTCAATGCTAAGTGCGGTGTGTCTTGACACTAGATACTTCCTGTCTATATAAAACAATTTTTTTTCTCCGAGGATTTGCTGATTTTGTATTTACAAAGAACCGAGTGTCAAAACACTGCGGATCTCATCACCGTGCTGTATTCTACTAAATCGTGAAAGTAATATTGCACCGAATGGAAATCGAACCCGTAACCATCACGTTTATAAACACACACTATGCTTATATTAACTAATTTTTATATGTCAGTAAAACTATAAAGTTACTTTTTATATCCATGACTTTTTACGTTCCATAGTAATTTTCAATCTCGAAGATAGATTCGATACAAGATACCCTTCGACCCCTCGTAAGGGCCAGTGATAATGTAAGACGTAAAACTAGTAGGTGACTGTAATTCATTTTAGAAACATAATCTGAACAATATTTACTATTTTTAAAGTGTTATTCTACACTTAAGATTAGAAAATGCGCAATGAACGCATGGCTTAGCGGTCAGAGCGCTTGGACGGTATCCAAGAGGCGCGGGTTCGAATCCCGCTGCGTTCAAAATTTTTATACGTTTTTTCTAAAATGTTTTATAATCTGAACACTTTGAAATGATAAGCATAAAATGTAAACTCAGCTCTATAAATATGGGAATAAAATTCTTTGGGGAAGGAGGGAAGATTAGATAAAATATTATTATTATTATTTTTAGTGTTTTTATTTTATCTGCACGCTTTTATTACGCAAAGCAGGGTAGACAGGAAGTGTCAAATTCCAAATCCGTTGTCCGCTGACTTCGCGATATTTTGTGTTGAGTGGCGGAACTGAATGCTGGCACACAATTTTTTTATGATAAAATATTATTGTTTCGAACCTACAACTATTACAGTCGGCTAGTAAAAACAATCTGGTATTGTTTAAGATAATAATACTTAGGTTAAATGTTAATTTTAAGACTATATTGATTTTGTTTAAAAAAAACATACCTATACGTTAAATAGTGAAAAAAAAATAGATAAAAGAAAAATATTTAAAAAAAAACGTATAAAATTTTTAACGCAGCGTGATTGGAACCGGCGCCTCTATAAGAATTTTGACGCAGCTGGTAGTAGAACGCATGGTTTAGCAGTCAGCTTAGCATTTGCTCGCAAGTTCGAATCCCGCTGCGTTCAAACGTTTTTTCAAATATGTTTTCACGTTGTGTGGAATAACACTTTAAAAATAGTAAATATTAAGATATTTTTTAAATTCAACTCTTTCTCTTAGCACGATGAATAGTGCAGATATAGTGCTGAAACTGATGGCAGAACTCAACTCCGCGCCTTCTCCTGCCGTTGTAGAGAAATTCATTTCCCAAAATTGAACCCACTATCAACCGCATTCCCATTCAAATTGCGCCTCAAGTGCCTTATATGACAGCTAAAGTATGTAGATAAAAGAAAATTGTTGCTAGATTTCGACATGGTTTTTCTTAGCTCAGTTATAAATGACAATACATTTGTTGTAGACGTGACGTTTGTCATTTGATGAACGTAGGGTTGCCTCTTTATTTTATAGAAAATAACCAAATCTTATTATTTATTCATCCCTACATATTTAAAGTTATCTACTATAAAACGATTTACTGATTACTTTAATATTTTAAAAGTTTTATTCGACACTTAATATAAGAAAATGTTTCAAGAAAAGATATAAAATATTTAACATAGTGCAACTAAAATCCGTACCTCATAGAGACCTTTCAAGTGCTACGACGTACCAAACTCAGGGTGGTTTATATGGAACTCCAGACTTTGTCTGTATAGCCACTAAACTCTCATGGTGCTCCTTCTAGACTGCCACTAGTGGAGCTACGCGAACTCCAATCTTCCAGAAGCTGGTGGAAGAAGCTTGCAAGGCACATCACCCAATCAGGATGGGTCACCTTCGACGGACGGCTCTGATTAACGCATGGGATGTGACCAACGATGTTAACTAACCCAGTTTATTATATTTATTACACTTAGTGCATATATCGCTTAAACGATATTCCCTTTCCAAGTTGTCATATTTTTTGTTAAGTTTGTAACCGCTCGTGACGCAGTATGACAGCGTATGACTTAAACGCGATCGGTCGTGAGTTCAATCCCACTCTCCAGAAAGATTATATTTAAAATTACTGTCATTTCCTCGCTCTGGCAAGACAAATAGCAGCGTTGAGTTCCGCCTCTCAACACGAAATATCTCTAATTCGGTGGCAAGTAGAACACGAAGTGATTTGAATGCCATACAGGATAAAAGACTATTATAAAGTTTTCATGTTTTCCAAAAATACTTAATTTATTTATTCCCCAAATTAGACATCGAACCCTATACCTCGTTTAGAGCCAAACCACGAATAATATACATCTCAGCTTTATTATCTCTTCATAATTACAGTGCCAGTTATGTGCAATGTCATAAAAATGAATAATGTTTCATATTTCCAGTTCTGTTTCCACCCAGGCAGTTACATTAGACCGTACCAAAACGTGGGACACTAATTTATACTCATTACGTTTAGTTTACTTAACTACGTGAAACTTTTCACGTCTCTACTCCACACTCTATGGTTTTGTTTTCTTTTGAATTTAAAATATATAGAATTTCTACTTGAGTTTTACGTAAAATGTTAATTGTACTACTTTTGTAATTGTTGTTTATAGCAAATATGCTTGCTTTTTTTTCAAAGTTATTTAGGCTTTCCATTGCAGGAAGATTGTATCAGGTTCGAATTTCATTTGTGTTAGCGTAATTTATTTATAAATATATAACATTAGTTATTAGCCCCAAATATTAGTGATTAAGGGTACGTTATTTAGTTTTAATAGTTATATTTAGAAGGAAGTCATTTTAATATGAATATTATCAAAAACACCTACCCTCCTTTTTAACTATGATTTACCTTCCATTGTTCCATGCATATATAAGTAGGCAATTAAAACCACAGTAGGTCTTCTATAAGAATAGTACGTTGCGTTCTTAACGTTATTATTATTATTTCAATATATTCCACTTTTGTATTCTCATACAATTGTGTTATTCTTAAAAAAAATGCTATTTTTTTCTAATTAATCTTTTAAGTTGTTTAAAGCTTACTTGTAGTGTAAAATATTGTATCAGGTTGAAATCTCGCTTGGTAGAATATTTTTGTTATCTCTCTTAAGGTATACATATAAGGTATACATATAAGGTATACATATAAGGTATACATATAAGGTATACATATAAGGTATACATATAAGGTATACATATAAGGTATCAAATAACTGACTGGGGATGATTGATTATGAATTAAGTAAGCACGCAAGTAAGTATCTTTATATAATCTGCAAACTTTGGCATGTCTAGTTATTTGTAGGTATCTCAAAAAAGTTTAATTTGAAACGGGATTTTAATGTATGTAAATAGTGCTATAGTTAAGGCAAAACATAAGAATTTAGAAAAAGGCTGGTCGTGGAGCATTGTGACAGTGTCTGACTGAAAACACGGCCGGTTATGAGTTCGATTCTCACTTGTGGTAATGATTCTATTTAAATTATTTTCATTTTATCGCTCAGATAAGACAAAGTGCGACGTTAAGTTTCGCCAATCAACACGCAATATCTCGAATTCGGGTATTTTCTCTTCACTAAGGTTCACATACGGGGTGAAATTCATAGTGATATAAATTTTTTATTACAGTCCATTGAATATATTTAGATAGCTTGTATGTGCTTAGGTATTAAGAAATAAAAACTTTTTTGTGAGGTAATGATTAATATGGCTATAGGAGTTTCCACCAAGTATGTTTGTATGTTTTAGTATGCATTTAATGGAATATTACATTTGGCTCGCCTTCGATAGTAAGGAATTCTTATTAGTTATTGTAATAACGAACTTAATATTGAAATAGGGAAATGAGGTAACCGTATACGAGTGATTTTAGCATGTGAGTGAATATCATGTTTGCTGTTACAGTATTATGGTATAATTTACTTGTATTGAATAAATTTCACAAAGAAAACTATGAATTTCAAGCATAAATAGAATTATTGAAGTTCAGAAAAACGAATTTCATGTATTAACTCGAAATTCATTTGTGAATTTCAATATGAATTTGAAATTAAAAATATAACGTCTTTGTGGCGTAGTGTCTTCGTGAAGGTGGGTGGAGTGATTGAGTTATGGTATAATTTTGGGCGAATTTTTTTATATACTATTTATAATATATGTACAGTTATCACTGATGCCCTAACAAAACAAAGATGTTTTTTGAAGAATTTTTCCGTTAGTAAGTAAGTACGTAAAATTCCGATGTCATGTAAAAAATTGAATCAAATCACGGTGTTGAACTCCGTTTTGATATCAGAGTGCGGAGTGTCTCAGTTTACGTTCTTAAATTTTGTTAATTTAAGCAAATGATTTATGTTTATATTTATCAAATATTTATGAACATTTTATGCAACATTTATTTCAGAGAGGCCCCAGTCGTGGTGTAATGTGACAGTGTCTGACTGTAATCGCGATAAGTTTCGGGTTTGATTTCAATTCGAAGGAGTGATTATATTTAAAATTATTTTCTATTCCTCGCTCTAGTAAGACAAAATGCAGCGTTGAGTTCCGCCGCTAAACACACTAAGTCTCGCAATAATTTACTGTCTACCTTGCTATGTGGGATAAAAACGTAGAAACTAAAAATAATAATTCAAATATCTGTTTCTTATACTATTAATGACCTAAATAAACTTTAAAACGTATTAAATATATTAGTTCATTGAATCTTTGCAAGAATTTCTTGAAGTATTAAAATTAAAACCTTAACCAACCTTAGTGTACGTTATTGTTCTGGAGTGCTTATGTTACTTAGTTTACACAAATTGATATTATTTTTTACAAAACTCAAATTATTTTTGAATTTTCTCTGAAAGTATGCCAGGTTGTTTTTACAGTATGCATTTCTGATAAACGATTATTAAATTCTTTTCCTTATAATGTTTTGTTTAACTGAATACAAATAAGGAGTTGGATTATCGCCATTAATACACATTTTAAATGAAACTATTTTAAACGGATTAATCGTGTATATTTTGGTATTCAAAAATACAATATAGAAAAAAAATACATTATAGAAACCCTGACGTTTCAAACGACAACCGACGTAGCTGATATTAGAACGCATGGTTTAGCAGTCGGAGCACTTGGACGGTTTCCATAAGCGGGTTCGAATTCCGATACGTCCAAATTTTTATACGTTTTCTCGAAAAATATTTCCTAATTTTATGTGTAGATCTAGCTAAAAAAGTATAGGATATGGGCAAGATTAATATTAGCAAATGAAAATTTATATAAATATGTAATTAACTGTAAAATTAATATAAATTTAAAATCATTTGTAATACTAACCAGAGTAACATATGACTATGTTAACTAACCTAACCTAAGTGGCTCAGCTCTTTAAATGAGAATAAAAAAAAACCTAAGTGTGGAATAACACTTTAAAAATATAACAATATATCTCTTAATAAGATCTTTGATTTTCGCGATTTTTATACAGTTTAAATGAAACTATTTAACCGGATTAATCGCGTATATTTTGGTATTCGAAAATACATTTTTGGACACCTGACGGTAGGTAGACACAGGTCTACCTGTGACCACGGACTACTGTAAAGTGTTCGAAACGTCAGCTGTCCAAAAATGTATTTTCGAATACCAAAATATACGCGATTAATCCGGTTAAATAGTTTCATTTAAAATATATCTCTTCTCAAGATTGTTGAATTGATTAATAAATATAGAACATAAGTAAAATCCAATACATCATATAACTGGGGTAAATGAAATCACATCTAGTGTATTTACGTCGGTTTTCTTTTATAAATTGACTTGTGCGTGACATTGATAAATGCTTCACCTTAATGCGTATTGAAGGATGTTCTGCAGAAATAATATAATTTTTACAATTTATACATATATAAATATTTTTTCAGTTCCAAACGTCCTTATAGTAGGAAAGTCAGTGACAACCTAGTGTCAAGACACTCCGTTGAGTGACAAATTGAACGCCACAAATTGTAAATAGTTTTGTTTAATAATTCTTTCAAGTAAAATTATACGCTACCAATTCTAATGCGCCACGTTGGCAAATAATATAAATATTTTTTTCGTTTATAGTCTAGTATATTTAGTGTGAAGGCACTCCGCTCTCCACTTTCTGTCTATAAAGGAGATGTAGGTTATATACATTTTCATTACATAAAAAAGCATTCAAGACATTCCGCTGACTGTTTTTTGCCCAAAATTGAGACATTGCGTGTTGCATGTCAAACTGAATGACGCGTTATGTTTTACCAAAGTCAAGAAAAAAAAATGAAATAAAATCATTCCTCGTGAAAATTGAACCCTCAACCAATCACGTTTAAAGTTGGAAGCTGTCCTGTACCACGATACTCTTAATTTCTTTAATTATTGTAATAAATCACAAATTGAGCGGTAACGCGTATTAATTGTTAAAACCACAAAACGCTAAATATATGCTTTATATAACATAAGGGCAACAATGGCTTCATTAGCTATTCTATGTATTACATAAGCTGGTCTAATATATATATATATATATATATATATATATATATATATATATATATATATAATAATTCGAGACATTACGTGTTGAGTGGTTGAACTCAACGCCGCACTTTGTCTTACCAGAGCGATGTAGTATAAATAATTTTAAACACAATCACTCGGCCTTATTTTTTATATTGAAAAATAATAATAAAGTTCTTGCAGGCGAAATCGCGAGCAAGTCACTGGCATATTATATAGATCATTATGTTAACTTATTTGTAAAATATATTATGTTTAAGTTTATTATATCAAGAAAATAATCTATTCAATCTTACTTAAATAATTTCTTTACCAATCATTATCCTTGTGTACTATCTTTTCCGTGATATGAGTTGCCTTAGTGATAAGGCCTTGTACTCTTATCTCTATTTATCATTAATTTCAGTTCGTGTATTAAAGCATTAAATAAAAATAGCATATAATTGAGACCGGTCGTGGCGCAGTGGTATAGCGTTCGATTGTAAATGCGATTGGTTGCGAGTTCGATTCCCATTCGGGGCAGTGATTACTCGCTCTGGTAAGATAAAGTGTGGCGTTGAACTCCGCCACTCAACGCACAATGACTTAAATTCGGCGGAAAGAGGAGAGGAGTGTCTTGATATTAAATACATTCTGTCTACCCTGCTATGCTAAATAAATTCTATTCTAATATAGCATTAGAATAGAATTTATTATTCTAGTAGTATACAATTTATATACAATCGTACTTAAATACTAACATAATTACATTACAATGTTTTTGATTTAAGCCTCGAATCGTATTATGAAAACCTAACTAAAGCTTTTCGTGTCGTATCGAGCTTTCAGCTTTACGCTTTGATTTTAAATATCAAATTCCTATGATTGTTGTAGAGAAATTAACACAATTATTTCTCATTAATAACGCTCTGCTAGAGAACAATTTTGTTCGGGTGAAAATTGTAATTATTTTGATATTTGTGTACTGTGTTTAATTCTTTATCAGATTCACGCTTTATCCACACATTCATTTCGACATTCTATTGTCAAGACATTCCGTTGATTGCTTTCAACCTAAAATCAAGACATTACGTGTTGAGTGGTGAAGACAACGCTGCGTTTCGTCTTAGCAGTGATGAAAATATTTTTTAAACATACTTAATCATTCCCCTGATTAGGAATCAAACCCATAACCAATTGCGTTTGCAAATGGGTTAGACATTGTCCCACTGAGGCATATTGGTCTCTATTACTAGTTAACTTTAGTCTTATTTTCTTTTACTTCTTCTAAACGGTAAACGACACCGAGAGACCGTTGTAAACAAGTTGCATTAAAAACATGTTTTTCACAAAAGCTGGGATTAGCTTGTGTGTGAATTGAAATATCGATTTATGTAAACTAGTGACAATATTGATGCGTACATTATGCGTTACCCTAGCAACGGTAAGGTCACATTATATAAAAATAAATCAAATCAATTGTATGAAAATGTATGCTTAAGATATTTCATATATATATTGGCTTTGTGTACTTCTTTGGGATATAAGATTTCATCCTGCATATCAGGGAGTCAAAACACTCTGCACTCCGCTTTTTGACGTTTTGTTTGAGTGGCGAAACTCAACGCCGCGTTTTGTCTAGTAGAGCGAGGAAAGAAAAATAATTTAAATATAATCACTTCCCCTCGGCCTCACATATTATAATATTAAGATACATATAAATATAATAGTAAAATATATAAGGTATAAATTTAGATAAAGATATATATATATATATATATATATATATATATATATTTTTCCTTTAAACGCCACAAATTTTGCGTTCGTTCCTTTTTCTTCATTATTAGTTAATTTAATTTTTTTTGAACGTAGCGGGATTCAAATCCGCGCCTCTTGGATACCGTCCAAGAGGTGCGGGTTTGAATCCCGCTGCTTTCAAATTTTTATACATTTTTTCAAAAATATTTTCTAAGCCTAAGTGTGGAATAACATTTTAAAAATAATAAATATTATATTTAATTTTTTTATTGCAAGTTAATTTCATTTATTTTTTTATTGCAAGAATGCCCCTACACTCAGTTTCAAGCCTTGTTAGATTTTAGTCTGAAATGTTCCTAAATCGATAAGGTTTAGTATAACATGACAATGTGGCTTTGTTCTATATATACATTGAAAATACCGTTACATTGGGCATAACTGACTTACGATTATTAAACAAATATTTGCTTAAACGATAATCGTTTACTGAATCGTAAATATAATTAAACCGATCTACGGTTTAGATTTCACAGATACATTATTGGGATGTAATACGCTTTTAGATTACCGTTATCAGTTATATGTTATATGTATAATTTTATATTAAATTTTAAGTTTTTTTTTAGCCCGTCGTGGCGCAGACAGCGTTTGACTGTAAACGCAACCGGTTGTGGGTTCGATCCACACTCGGGGGAGTGATTGTATTTAAATTATTTTCATATCCTCGCTCTAGTAAGACAAAGTGCGGCGTTGAGTTCCACCACTCAACAAGCAATGTCTTGAATTTGGTGGAAAGCGAGGTACAGAGTGTCTTGACACTAGGTATTTTCTGTCTATCCTGCTTAGCGGGATAAAAAGTGTGCAACTAAAAAACTTTTTCTTTATATATGGACAAACATAAATGCATCTTTTTTAATTTTAAGAGGTCTATCTGTTACACCCTTCAACACTCGCTTAGGCATCACTTACCATTATATCTAACAAGTCACTGTTTGTTTCAATATAAAAAATATATACGTCCAAGTGTCTGTTATGTCAATCTAGTGATAAAAATAAAATATTTCCATATTTTATTTGAATATTTTATTCAGATTAATTCTACTAAATCAGCCTCAAAGTTCATAGGGATAGTCTTATTTACCTGGGGGGGAGGGGGTAGAATACAATAACCAATAACAATACAACTTTAAGTGTCATAGATGTCAATGGGCGAAGGTGACCACTTACCGTCAGGTTGCCCTTATGCTCGTGTCCATAAAAAAAGACAACAACGGATTTGTCATAGAAAATCTAATATGAAGACACTCTGCGTCTTTCTGTCTAAAATCAAGACATTAAAAGAATTCAAAGCCACGTTTTGTCCCATCATTCATCATCATCATTATTGAAAATCGAACCCACAACCAAGCTTATTTACAATAAGATGCTGTACCACTGCACAATGAGATCATTAAATAGAAGTTATTCTTTCACTTATATCTGAAATCAAAATAGAAGTGAGGGTGAGATTGAGATATGGACCCTCCTTTTAAAACACCCTTTATTATTTTAGAGGAAGCCACTATATTAAACGCGAGCACCCCTTGTATAAATAAAACATCTTTTACTATTCATAACATAAATTTTATACCCCTATAGTTAAATTACATACCATGGCACGGTTTTATTAATTAAATAAATCTGTAGATAGTGAGCGAGTCAAATAAAATGATTATTTTGATGAGATGTAAGAAAATAATTTATTTCCTATTCGTTATAAGGTTTTATTTGATATTTCTAATATAATTATATATTTGTTATTTTCTAATATAATTTTATATTTTGTAATGTAATTATAAATTTATTATTACTTTGCCGTATAGCAGGGCAAATAGGAAGTATATAGTTCTAAGATACTCCGTATTCCACTTTCCACCAGATTCGAGATACAGCGTGTTGAGTGATGGGACTTAACGCCGCGCATTGTCTTACCCGAGCGAGGAAATGAAATAATTCAAATATAATCAATCCCGCAGATAGAAATTAAACTAGCAATTGATCGTGATTACAGTCAGGACAAGAAAATCACGCATTGGTATTTTGGTCCACAAGTATTCCATTCATTCCATTGGAGTTGATATATTTTTTTAACACGTGTGTCCGATATAGATACAATATATTTAAGTACTATTCTTGCTCTTTGTTATTTTTTTTGCTTTAAACGCTTTATCTTTAGCGAGTCAAGAACGGAGCGCCATACGCTACGATACTTGCGTACTTGTTTTACCTCATCTACAGTCTCATCTTCATGCATGCCTTTAAGGGGTCTTCATTCTTTTTATCGTCAACGTTACCGCATGGAAAATATTTAAATTTTCCAAATCAAATCAAAATTAATATGTAGTTACTAAATATTTTTTTGTGTTTGGATGTATTAATTATAACTGGAAATGTGGTTTTTATCTAAACACGCCAAACGTCAACATGATTCATTTTTATCAGTTTACACACTTTATCCAGCGTATCAAACCAGATGGACCCTAAATTCATAACTCTTTGTTTTCCACTTTACGTTAAAATCGCGTATTAAGTGGTGATATTCAACGCCGCGTTATATATTACAAGAGCGAGGAAATGTCAATTTAATTATAATCATTTCTTCGTTTGGTTCGATTTGATATCGAACATGTAACCAGTTCAAGGTATTTGGAATACACTTTCTGTGATATATATATATATATATATATATATATATATATATATATATATATATATATATATATAGTAAAATTGTAAAGAAAAACTAAATATATAATATTTAAATACTTTAACCAAATGAGTGTAAAAACTACAATTTATCACAATATCGGAATGTCATTCTCCAGCGTGGATCGCTCACTATCTCTTATCAAAATGAAAGTCATTTATCGGTTATCTGTTTCTGTGGGAAGCTTTAGTACAGGACGGTGCTTTTGTAAAAGCATTATGTTTTCCGTCTTAAAATAGAATGTATATAGAAAACCTACTGATCAATACATTATATATAATAAGATCTTTGATTTTTACACATTTTAAATGAAACTATTTTAAACGGATCAATCGCGTATATTTTGGCATTTGATTATAAATTTTTACAACAGTCCGTGGTCACAGGTAGATTATGGTGGCATTCGCCTGTCAGTTGATACAAAAATTGATTATATCAATCTACCGCCATCTGTTTCTTAATTTCCTCGTGTACTGCCCTGGATTCTTGCAGGATGAGCTGACTGTATCTTTGTCTTTAGTGCGGTGGATTTGTGCTTTTAATTTTTTTATAAATGGGTAGGTGGTAGAGTGTCCAACCATCTTGTCTATTGAAATTAGGATGTTTTTGAATTTCAAAAGCCTCACGGATTATGTTAGGAATATATTTATTTTCCCTAGTGAGGATATGAGGTTTATCAAATCTGATATAGTGGTTGGGCTTATTTATTCAATGTATATTCACACATAACTAATTGCAATACAATAAAATCAATGTAATCCTTCCCTAAGTAGTGAGTAAAATATATATATATATATATATATATATATATATATATATATATATATATATATATATAATTACGTTTAAAGTAAATATCTTAGCGCATCTCGTATATGCCACGTATGTGCACGCCCTAAATTCCAACCGTGGAATGGAATTTTTATTGTCAATATAACGGTACATTCACGTGACGTTATAAATATTAACTTTGTTTTCAAGGACATATATTAAATAGATACATATATATTTATATATCTATTAATATTTATTAAAATAATTATACATATATTCACGCCGTAGTCAATCAAGGGAAACTCTTTACATCTTCAAAGGAAAATGGCCTGTTAAAAGGTGGAAGCTAAAATTTTAAATGAAACTATTTTAAACGGATTAATCGCGTATATTTTGATATTCGAAAACATATTTTTGAAAATCTACGTTCCGTTTCTGAGATGGCATTTGTCAATCTACCTGTGACCACGGATTACTGTAAAGTGTTCGAAACGTCAGGTCTCCAACAAGATATTTTCGAATACCAAAATATACGCGATTAATCCGTTTAAATTAGTTTCATTTAAAATGTGTAAAAATTTCAAAAATCAAATATCTTATTAGCTAGCATGGATTTTCTTTTATTTTTTGGTTACATCAATCAATGAAATGTTATTATAAATGCGTGAAATATATTGAAATAATAATAGTCTAATAAAGTCAGAACCAAAAGAATAAGTAGCACCGAACACGATCTACTTTTCAAAAGTTAAGAATAAAAGAGCTTTGTGGATTTAATTGCCGACTTACGAGTATATATAGGCATTACAAGTATTTTCGATAACAAAGGAAGGCAAATCGTACTTAAAAAGGAGAATAGGCATTATTTAATATATATATATATATATATATATATATATATATATATATATATATATATATATATATATTAAATAATGCCTATTCTCCTTTGTAAGTACGATTACACTATACTAATATTTAGGACTAATATCCAATGTTACCCAATCAATAGGTAATTAAAATACCTAATGCCTGAACTGAGTGGCACGTGTTTGAAGTTGTGATAAGCAGTATTGGTCTATCTACAATTATAACGTTAAACTACCCGCATTGATTTTTTAAACAACACAAGTATAGTGTATAGTTGAGGCTGGTAGTGTCGCAGTGGGATAGCGTCTGATCGATTGTGGGTTCGATTACCATTCGGGGGCTATGATTATATTTAATTTATTTTTAGGTAAAACAAAGCTTGGCGTTGAGTTTCACAACTAGAACATAAAGCAGAGTTTAGAGTCTTAACACTAAGTACTGCTTGTTACTGAAGGTTGTTACTCTCTTGTGTGGTAGAAATGGGACTTCACAGTTTGTAGAATGCCATATTCAGCTTAAACTTTTTTTGACCATCTATTGGAATGTGGACGTTTTAAAATTCAATATTCAAGGGGTTTTATTAATTCAAATTCAATATCTAGGCATATATCCGTTCTCTATAAGGACTATGAAGAATAACATCGCACAGTATTTCATTATTTAATATACAATGATGAGGCCAGTCGTAGCGCAGTGTAACAGCGTCTGACTGTAAACAGGATAGGTTTTGGGTTCGATACTCACTCGGGGAAATGATTAAATTCAAATTATTTTTATTTCCTCGCTCTGGCAAGACAAAATGCGGGGAAGAATTCCGCCACTTAACACACATGTTCTCAAATTCGGTGGAAAGCGGAAAATAGAAGAACCCTGCTACATGGGGTAAAATCGTTAAGTTGAAAAGAACATACATACATATGTCCAATGATATTGTACTGTTATAGTTTTGTTTATGGTCTGCATAGATTAACGTCATCAAATACAATTGTGTGAATGTTGTCGTTACTTTTACAACCGACTGCTCTATGTATTTATTACGAAATGGATATGCAGTTTTATTTCGTAGATAAATGTTTACATTTTTGTTTATTTATTATTATTATTTATTATTTTAGAGGCCGGTCGTGGCGCAGTGTGACAGCGTCTGACTGTAAACGCGATCGATTGTGGGTTCAATCCCCACTCGAGGGAGTGATTGAGTGATATTTAAATTATTTTCAATTCCTCGCCCTGGTAAAGACAAAGAGCGGCGTTGAGTTCTACCACCCAACACGCAATATCTCAAATTTGGTGGAAAGCGAAGTACGAAGTGTGTTGACACTAGGTACTTTCTGTCTACCCTGCAATGCGGGATAAAAGCGTGAAGCTCAAAAAAAGAAAATATTGTCTGTCTGTAACGTCGTTACGATCAAACCGCGAAATTACATATAGAGATATTTAAACCTAGACTACTTTTTTCTCTCATTTTTCTTAGATATTCCAGGAATTTCTTTATTTTTGATGAAGATGTAACATTTTTAAAATATCAATAAATTACATTTAGTAGACCATCGATTGAGAAGTATCTTTTTTATTAACGCAAAAATATTGGCCATATTTTTAGAGTAATGCATTAAAAATATTATATTTAAATGAATAAAATGTTTAAATGAATAAATAAGTTATTTATCAGATAAAGAAATATATTTTATTACTAAAATAAATGGAGTCCATCATGGTCCAATGGGACAGGAAGTCTAAACGTGATAGTTAAAATCTATTTTATATTTTCAGCTTTGGTAAGACAAAATAAGACGATGAGTTCACAATCACTTGATTTCGATCGAATACTCTGATATATATATATATATATATATATATATATATATATATATATATATATATATATATATATATATATATATATATATATGCAGTGTCATAAGCAATGGTCGTGACTTGAAATCCCATTAGACGAAAACTTTACAGGCATTACGTGGCTTAATTAAACAAAGTACAGTTTGGTCTGAACTAGCACGGTGCTACTAACACATCCTTTCTGGTTTTCTACCGCAGAATGTACTCAAAGTGGTCTAAAAAGTTATCAGTGTATAAGTTAAGAAAAGTTCGAATTAACAATGAATAAATTATTTATGAAACAGACATACATATATATATATATATATATATATATATATATATATATATATATGTGTGTGTGTGACTGTCAAAAATCTAAACAAAACTTACGTAGAACATCGTCGTAAACTAATTAGCTACATGATCGATATGCGTACTATTGTATACAGTATACTATGGAATGGCTTATGGAATGGATCCCATCAATCACGTCACGCACTATTATCTCGGTACTAACCGCATTTCTGTACGTTATAAAGTTACTAATTACATATATTTATATATATTATTATATTATACGTAGCTATTGATACGTGAAGCAAAATATTTTTTGTCTCTTTTTACGAAAATAACGCGAACTGTGAAATATATAATTTATAAATATTTACTATATTAATAAAATATATGTAACACACTACCATGTGTTTGACGTAGACGTTTACATAAATTGACATTCACGTTGCTAAGGCAACGCGTTCTCAACGCGTCAACGGCCATCTAGTATAATTAAATGTATCGGCATTATCGTATACTGGTTGACTAGGTCTATCTCTCAAATGGTTATATTTAGATTACTTTAACTATTCCCGCTTTATTAAGGCAAAACGCGTAACTGAGTTCCGCCACATAATTTTGAAATTACTAAGCATTTGAAAAACGAACTGTCTTGTCACTAAGTTTTGGGACTATATAAGCCTTATCGCCATACAAAAAAATGAAACGATGTAATCAAATATACAGAATTGGATGTTACTATTATTGAAATCGAGACCATCTTGAAGGACAACGTTCGACTGTAAACGCAATTAGTTGTGGGTTCGATTCCTATTCGGGGGAATGATTATAATTAAAATTTACTATCATTTTGGTAAGAGAAACTGCAGCGTAGTGTTCATCAATCAACACGCAATGCCTCCATTTTGGGCGGAAAGCAGTCAACAGAGTGTCTTGACAGTGGGTTGTCTCTAACTACCTTGCTACGCGGGTTAAAGCTGCCATATATCAAAATACGTAATATTTTCATAACATAAGTGTCTCCTTATATCTAAATAACAACTATTGCAACTACGGGCTTGTTATTATTTCTCCCATATTTAGAAACGTATATAGAAATCGAGATTAGTATTAATACTATCCGCTACATCGTTATTGTATTCCTGTTTTAGTTATTTGGATAAATTGTTCAGAAATCGTATGGGTTATTTAATCAGGTGTATAAAACAGCGTGTGTTCAAATGGCTTTTTGTATGTACATTTGTATATGTTTTGTTCAGTGATGCTCCATTGAGTTCTTCCCTTCTCTGTTTAAAACGAAGTGCGGCGTTGAGTTCCACCACGCAACACGAATTGTTTCAAATTCGGCGGAAAACGGTGTGTTTGCACACTCTGTACACCTCTATGTTAAAACAATTTCAGTCCACTTTGCTTAGAAATTTGCAAACGTATATATATAGATATATATATATATATATATATATATATATATATATATATATATATATATATATATATATATATATGAAATTGAGATAACAATATTTAGTACTGGAATCACAAGCAATAATAATAAAACTGCAGATTCGTACAATATATATTTTTTTTCTATATTTACATAGTCACGTGTTCCTGGAACTTTTTTATTTGCTGAATAGGTCTAAACTAGACTTGCATAGGTCTATATATATATATATTAAAAGGTATGCTTATCACTGATTTTCGACTTTAAAATATTCAATTATATAAAAAAATGATCAAAAACCGCTATTTATAATTACTTTTTTTAAATTTTATAATTTCTTTTGATATTACATAAAACTCGACATACGTAACAACATTTACATCTATATACAAATCCATACCCTCTTCCAACTTTTAAAATTACAATAGAATAGTCTAATATCTATAAGGTCCGAAGGTCCAATTTCATTTACTACGTTCAAGAGTATAGAAAAAACAGACAATATCTATAATTATAGATAGGCAAAAAACTATTTAATAAGACTTTGTGGACATTTTTGAAAAAACGTATAAAAATTTGAACGCAGCGGGATTCGCACCCGTGCGTTGAACGCATGGCTTGGCGGTCAGAGCGCTTGGACGGTATCCAGAAGGCGCGGGTTCGAATCCCGCTGCGTTCAAATTTTTATACGTTTTTTCAAAAATGTTTTCTAATCCTAAGTGTGGAATAACACTTTAAAAATGGTAAATATTAAGACTTTGTGGATTTGCTACAAAATGACATACCAAAACCTCACAATTGGATTTTAAACTAGCATAAAAAATTTAATTACTCCAGAAATATCCCTATGTATTTCACATCATGGTATATAGAAATTATATTAAAATAAATTAAATAACCATAAATTATCACCGAATACATTTAAAGACACGGAAGTCCACGATAAGTTCAAATTGCCACTGGAGTTTCATAGAAATTTACTTCAAAATTTAGCCCCGAGTCAGCCAAACGATCAACTTTGTAAAACTTTTGTGAGTCCCAAAGTCCAAGTTGTCGAACACTTGCATTTCCAACGCATAATATACGTCACTATAAAAGCGACTGTCGAATTGTTCTACTCAGTTTTTATTGCTCGTATAAAATCACGGTCAGATTTATAGTTAGTACTCTAGTTATTGCAGATTGGATATAAAATTTGTGAATTCGAAACATTTTAGATTAATGTGTATAATTTTTCGTCGTTTTAATTATTTTGATTGCTTTCATTGTAAAAAATGTTTATTTGATATGAATATATAAAAATTATTAATAGAGATATCTCTTTTTGCATATATAATATTTTCAGATGTTTTTTTTTTTGGGAAGGCAAAGTGAATCTGGTGTTAAAACACTTTTGTGTACATTTTTCACACTTTTATATACACTGTAGGTAGTGACGTTTTTTATTCCACATAGTAGGGTAGACAGAAAGCACCTAGTGTCAAGATACTCCGTACTTCACTTTCCACCGAATTCGAGACATTGTGTGTTGAGTGGTGGAACTCAACGTCACATTTAGTCCTTACCAGTGCGAGGAAGTGGAAATAATTTAAATATAATCACTCCCCCGAGTGGGAATCGAGCCCACAACCGATCACGTTTACAGTCAGACACTGTCAAACTGCACCACGACCGGCCTCGTAGTCTCGTAACATAAAACCGAGTTATATCTATTAAGTATATAAAAAATGTAAATTACATAAGTACTTTTCCAAGTGAAATTTAAAACAAAGTTAACCTTCCTCCTTCCTTCAGACCAATCAGAACTATCGAGACAATTTTACTTAGACAAGTCCACTACTGTTTCAGTATTAATATTCTTTTAGCTTCACACCTCTATCCCACATAGTAGGTTAGATAGAAAATATCTAGTGTCATTGAGTGTTGATTGGCAGAACTCAACGCCGCACATTCTCTTTACCAGAGCGAAGAAACGGAAATAATTTATCTATAATCATTCCCCCGAACGGGATTTAAACTCACAACGAATCACGTTTACAGTATGACGCTGTCCCACTGCGCCAAGACCGGCCTCATATTTGTTATTTAAAACAGAATCTTGAATATAGTGAGTTCAAATCATGATCTTTATATTTCATACCGATCTCTATCGTTACATTTATCAAAAGTCTTGAATTAAAGAAATACCAACCAGTTATGTTAGCTCAAGTGATTCCAAAGTACGCTTTACATTAGCAACATACTTATATGGGATTTTATACAAAAATGTACATTAACACATGATATCATATGTATCACACTTCTTCATATATCTTCACTAATTTCCCGCACAGCAGGATAGTCAGAGACAACCTAGTGTCTAGACATTACGTTGACTGTTATTCTGAAACTAAGACATTACGTGTTTTCATATACATATATCAATATATTGCCATATACATATATGTCATATAAATTGATACTCCAATACGATTGGTATTGGAGTATCTTTGGTTAGAACATTAATTGATCAAATTTAGAGCAGTTTTCAAAGTAAGAGCTTTTGGAAAGTTTTCTAATTTTTTTTCACGTGTTCATATATTGATTTCTAACACTACTGGGCACTGTTATTAACACAAAATTCTTAATCCACATCTCTCAATTCACATCGGTTACTTCAAATGAAACAGGTAGGCTAAAGTGGCCATTCACATTTTATTAGCAACCGAATCCCCTATTAAATATTTCTACGTTACATTTTTCGATATTATAAGTACTTTTTACGTTACTCTTCTAACGTCCTTAAATATTCTCTTCGTGGAAAGCCTATATGAATAAATCATAAGATTGGCGGCTTATCGCCAAATATAATGTATTTTGTATAGCGCTCTCATTGTCTTAAAGGCAAGAGCGGGGAAGTCGTTTATAATAAAATGTTCGATTTTCCTTGTGTGTTTCAAGTGATAATAATTATGTAACAATGGTTTGTTATTCCTACTGGAAAATATTATTTTTTTTAATTTTTAAATTTACTACTTTATTATAGTTACGCTTATATTTCCATTGACTACAAAATACATAATAAAATGCCAAAGTATGCTTCCGCTAGCTAAATTGCAATGTGGTTAAATAGAAAGTACGGCGTTGAGTTTCGCCACTCAACTCGCAATGTCTCTAATTTGGCGAAAAGCGGAGTGCCTTGATACTAGGTACTTCATATCTACCCTGCTATGCAAGGTAAAAGCGTGAAGCTAAAAAATTGAAAACAATTGGAAAACTAAGTGATTTGTTACTGAGTGTTTTTTTTCTTCTTTTGTATAGAAAATTAATATACTATATATACATACAATATAGATATAGTGGTAAATGTCACGTATATCAACCCTTATCTATATAAATGTTAATGCGGGAGGCAAAATCTTTGTATCCCATTTTACGAAATTCACGAATACAGAGAAGTATGAAATTTGGCATAATTATAGTTTATATGGAGAAGGAATGCAGAATGTTAACATTTCTTAAAAATAATACATAAAAGCAAATTAAATTAAAAAAATAAATGTAACACACCCTACCATGTGTGTTTCTAAATACACGTTTATATAAAGTAATATACACGTTGCTAAGGCAACGCGTTGTCAACGCATCAAAGGGGAATTTTTACGCTAAAGCGGTAGTCAGAGACTACCTAGTATCAAGACACTCCGTTGAATGCTTTTCCATCATCGTAAATTTTACCTGTTACAATATTAAATTACCTATTTTACCTTAAGTTACCTATTTTTTCACAAATGAAAGGTAATTTGTTAACACTCACTTCATGATTCTAACCTTCACTCCTGCTAAGTTCAGCCGTCAATTGAATACCAAACGTCTTGAAGCGAAACGGTTTATTTATGTTTACTAATTAGTTGATACCTTTGGAATTTAAATGAAATATCCGTTTTTGTTTCGCACTTAGGGGAAAATAATTATACTGTTTTATGGTTTTAACTATTTTAGATCTTTATTTTATCTGTGTTATATTTTTTTTTTAAAATTTCCACGTGTCTATTGCTCTGTCTCAAGTGAGGGGAAAGCAGACAACTGAGTGTCTTGATACAAGGTTGTTTTCGACAACCTTGTTATTTATCAATTAGCGATCAAATATTAACCTTATACACAGCATATAACGAAAATTAAATAATAAGTTTTGATATTGGTTTTATAGGAAGTGAAATAGGTCGTGGCGCAGTGTGACAGTGTTTGACTGTGAACGCGACTGGTTCGATCCCCACTCGGAGGAGTGATTATATTTAAATTATTTTCACTTCCTCGTTCTGGTAAAGACAAAATACGGCGTTGAGTTCCACCACTCAACACGCAACGTCTCGACTTCGGTGGAAAGCGAAGTACGGAGTGTCTTGACACTAGGTACTTTCTGTCTACCCTGATATGCGGGATAAAAGCGTGAAGCTGAAAAAAAAGGAAGTTTTTTCAATATACCATACAACAGTAGAACGATCTACCTGCTGCAATGTTTTTTGTTACTATTCTAAGATAGGACCCGACCAGAACCATACATTGTAAACACTGATCCGGACACGCGTGCATATTTCACAAAATTCAGTCGACCCAATTATTTTTTGTATGAACATTTCCTTTCTTCAACTCTTCTTTTTCTATTTTAATTTTATAATCAAACAATATTTGAACATATAAAAATTGTCTATAGTAGAACTAAAACAGAAATAATTTAAATAAAAATATCTCAAGATATAATTTCCAAAAGGCATAAAAAAAACGCGGATCACAATTTAAAATGAAGAATTTAGTGAATAAGAACGCTTTTAAGAAAATGGCTCTTTATATTCTTTGAAGTGTCGTGTAATGGTTGAGAGAAAACTTGGGTGTTCATTTAAAAAGCTATTGTAGCTGGATGTGGGATTGAAAGTATTTTTTACTAAGAGTAAATAAATAATATTATTTATACAGTCTGGTCGTCTGTTTAACTAAAATGGTTCTAAATAGTTGCAAGCACTTCTAATTATATCGTACGTATGATTGTAAACGAGATTAGTATTGGATTCGATTCCACTTTAGAGTTATAACAATGGTTAAAACCTTTTCTCAGATACAATTATTTGAGAAAAATTTATGTACGTAACGTTTTTACGTTACAGCGTCTGACTGTGAATGCGATCGGTCGTGGGTTCGATCCCCACTCGGGGGAGTGATTATATTTAAATTATTTTCACTTCCTCGCTCTGGTAAAAAGACAAAGCGCGGCGTTGAGTTCCACAACTCGCAATGTCTCGAATTCGGTGGAAAGCGAAGTACAGTATCTGGACACTAGATACTTTCTGTATGAAAGCGAGAAGTAAAAAAAAGACACGTTTTTACAGTGTTTTAGGTAAATATATCTGTTTATCAAAATTTGACAGAGATTTCTTCCAATTCTTGCCATTCTTTTCCGTCTCTTTTTTTTTGCCTTTTTTAATTCATCGCGATTTCTGTTACTCTTATATTTAAATATTATATATTTAAACATTTGTATTTTTAATATTTAAATTATTTTCATTACGCCGGTGTGGTGTAAGATAAAACGCGGCGTTGAGTTCTGCGACTCAACATGCAATTTCCTTATTCTGTTCGAGAAGCGGAACGGAACTAATGGACGGTTTTTTAATAATATCCCTGACTATTTTGCTTTATCTGTCAATCTATCAAGCGAGTAATTGAGTATAAAAGAAAAGATTCAATCAAATTAAGTAGATATTGGTAGTACAAATTAAGTAGATTTTGCGTGACCTTTCTCCAGTATTATCAATACTGAGTTTTGAAAGGTCAACTAAGGTCTATTCCTCACCTTTGCTTCATACATCTTTCTCAACATTCATGATTTATTCTTGTATTATCTATAATAAAACAGTATTGATTTATAATTGCATTAAAACATACATCATAAAATCTTAAAAGAGCAAGGAAGTGAAAACAATTTAAATATAAACACTCCCCCGAGTGGATATCGAACCCACAAACGATCGCGTTTACATCCAGACGTTATTTCACTGCGCCACGACCGGCCTCAAGAGTTTAATACTAAAATTAATTAAATAATTAGCAAATTAATACATTAGCTAAACATTAACCAGGTTTTTCGTAAGCATCTGCAAACTGAAAACATAATATTTCTACACAAAATATTATATATAAAAGAAAGAAAGTAAGGTTTTGCTCGTTTGCGCTTTTCATGGTCTACTGAGCATTTTCACTTCAAAGCTGCTTATTTAGATCTGAGTTAATCTTCTCATCTAATTAGAATTCCTCGTGTGGATTTCCAAATATAGATAACGTTTTGGGACATTGAATTTAGTTTATAAATTTACTTGTTAAGCGTAGTGTCTTGACACTACACTGAGTTCTTTGACCTGCTGTGACTGGTAAAGCGTGAAAAGCTTGTTTTTAGCTTCACGCTTTCAACCCGCATAGCAGGGTAGACAGAAAGTACTTAGTGTCAAGACATTACGTACTTCACTTTCCATCAAATTTGAGACATTGTGTGTTGAGTCTGTCTTTGTTGAGTTTGTCTGTGTTGAGTTTGTCTTTTCCTAGAGCCTAGGAAGTCTAAATAATTTAAATTTAATCAATCCCCCGAGTGAGGATCGAACCCACAACCGATTCCGTTTACAGTCAGACTCTGTCCCACTGCGCCACGACCGACCTCTGAGATTTTTTATAATTATTTCATACCAATTTTTTTTATTTCGTACTTTACAAAGATAAAGTGGTGTGAAGACACTTCTATGACATTAACACTGATAAGTTAATATAATTATATTAAATAGACTGTGTTTGTTTGTCTATGCTTCTTAAAAAGAGATGATTCCAAAGAAAAAGAAAGATATCGGAATTAGACGTTTTATAGATTACTCGATCAATTATAATCGAGGTGGTCCAGGATTTGATGATAAAAGCGTTTGGTGTGAGTTCAATTCCCAGTCGGGGGAATGATTATATTTCAAATTTGTTTCTATATCTTAGCTCTGGTAAGACAAAACGCAGCGTTGAGTTCAGTGTCTCGATTTTTTGAGGAAAACCATCAGCGCATTTTCTTTAGATTGGGTTTCTCTGGCTATCCTGCTATGCGGGATAAAGCTGCTTTTCACATCTGGAGCGACATTATAGTCATTTACCTATCATTCATATAAATATTTCAAACACTCTTTCAGAGCCAACTAAAGTATTTTAATAGTAATTTACAGATTTAGTGAGAATTAATAAGTAACTAGCTTGAACTTGCCTAAAGCTACCTTGAAACTGCTTTTGCAAATTTCGCTTTATTTTAGATAGAAGGAAACTTTATTAATATAAAGTTTGAATAAAACTGAATTCGCACTAAGATATCTGCTAAGAATTCTTATTGTTCGAAATGTATGTATACTTATAGTTTATATACTAGAGTTTGATAAAGGCTTAAAGTTTTAGTTATTGTTATTAGATTATTTGGTCTTTTGTGCCCTGAAACGTTTTTGAATTCTTATTTATTAATATATATTACGCTTAGTGTTCACTGGCTGTTAAAGATCATATTTCCACAAATAATCCTTTATAGTAGATGGCTGGATGGGCAAGCAATCTTCTATTTTAAATATAGTTATTTTTACACCAAGCAGGAATCGAAGCCACAGCTAATCATATTTATATGGGACATTGTCGAAGAAAATAATAAAAAAGAACAAAGGTTGGTGAGGTTAATATAAGAGGCATAGTAAAAAAAATATTCACAAACAAGCAGTTTACATCAAAATCTCATTAGAACGGATGTGCTATAAGTCGTCACTCGTCTTTCATCCCCGGATGTTCGTGTATTGAAATGATAAATTACATCTGGGCTGAATTTATACGGTGTTTTGCTTTATTTTCGTTATGTGCGTATGTAGAGGTTGATACTTAATTCATATTTTGCTAATGTTAGAAACGAGTTTAACGGTCTGTCTATAGCAACTCGGTTATATTTGAAGTCAATGACTGTAAAACTCTTTATAAATAATTTTTTTATACAAAGTTATAACTGCAAATCTATCTATATTAAAAATATATATAATAACACAAAGCGTGGCGTTTAATTCCAACGTACAATGTTCAAAATGTTCAAAAAGCGTATTGTCTGAACATTACGTTGTTATATGCCTAATCTATTATTTAAAAAAAAATAAACCGTAAAAGTAAACAAGAAGAAAAAAACGATATCTATGGCAAGTAACGACTTGCCTTCTTTGATCATACAATAAGTTCAAATATTTAAGACGTTTCAGGAACACGAGACGGATATATATAATTTGTGTGAAACGGAAAGAGACAACAACACGTCATCCGCGTGACGAGGGGACACATTTATTTTTAAACTCCTTTGAATCACCGATAACGAACTAATTTGCTTCTTAGAATCTTTTATTGCTTTAACATTTTAACATTTAAAATAATATGAGGATAAAAGAAGATAATAAAAATATTATTTTATATATTTATAGATATATTATTAACAATTCATGATTTATCCCGTATAGCAGTGTAGTCAGAGACAACCTAGTGTCAAGACACTCCGTTGATTTTCCATCCAATATAGAGACATTGTGTATCAAGAGTCGAACTTAACGCCGTGCCTTGTCTTGCCAAAGCGAATATATTATTCGAACCTACAACCGCTGCCCCACTGCGTTATATAAAAGCGTTAAATCAATTTTGGCAGGTTAAATCAAGACTAAATTAAATCAAAATTACCATAAATCATTTTTAAAATCATTCCAAATTCAAATCGTTGTCAAAGACAGATAATTAAACAACTTAAATTCTACAACTGTCTAGCTTAGCTTATGCGTAGTGTTGTTTGAAGTTTGAAATTCGCCAACTTCAATTAGTTGAAGATTGGCAAACGCCAAAACCAGTTTATTCAAAGTCACTGTGCGAACAAGATGGTCAAGTGTAGATTTAGCTTAATATGAATAATAGATACGCTTAATGGAACCTCGTATTTGTAGTGGGACTATCCTATAATTAGTGACTCAATTGCAAAGTCTCTGGGGTCACTAGCGAAGCTTAGTGACCTAATTTGAAATAAGGAATCTAAAATAATATATATATATATAATATATTTACTATTTTTAAAGTGTTATTCCACACTTAGGAAAAAGATGTTTTCTAATATATATTTAGTGACAATGTAGAAACAGACAGTGAAGAAAATAATATATATAATATATTAAATATAAAATAGTCGTGATACATTAGAATTAAGTATGACGGAACTCAACACCGCGTTTTATCACCTGTGTAAAAAATTAAGAATTAAAATCAGTTCTTAATGATATCGAACCTATATTCTTCGCATGTACAATCAAAGCAAAAATCATAAGGAATGTGTTAATAAAAAATATTATCACCCAGTGGGTATTCCTTAAAAAAAACTCATAAACAGCTGTACCGCGTAACTCACGGTGGAGCAAACAAAAAATGTTTGAAAAACTAATATTTTAGTTTCTAGTCTATTTAGGTGTCATTAATCACGTCATAAATATATGTAGTCAGAGACAATATAATGTCAAGACACTCCGTTGACTGTTTTCTGCCTGAAATCGAGACATTGCGAGTAGAGTGAAGAGCTCAACGCCGCGCTTACGCTACCAGAGCGAAGAAATAGGAATAAATCTGTAATATAATTATTCCTTCGAGTAGGAATCGAACCCACAACTAATAGCGCAATCAATATTACAATCAGACGCTTTACCACTGCGCTTCGCTGCTTTATGTCGTTTTTATTTGATTTCTAGGTATATGATATGTTTAGAAAAGTAGCAGAACATGAAGCCATCTGGAGGGAGACAGTTCAGATTATAAACAAAATTGGACGAACCCATAAGGTTCGATTCTCTGCCAAGGGGTTAGGTTTAAACATATTTTAATTTGTCTGTAGAAGTATAATGAAGTCAATCAGTCACAATCACAATTTGGTCAAAATTTGATTATGACTGACTGACTTCGTTTGTAGTCAAAAATTGCCTATTAATTAAATGACGTCAATATAATTACTAATATTTAGGCTTACGGCCAAGAAAATATAGCTTAGTTGGCGAAATCGCTTATACAATATCTATGAGGTTCGGGTTCGAATTCCGCTAATTTCAATTGTTTTATTACCAATTTTTTTACATTCACCTTTTATTCCTAGCAGAGTAGTCACAGAAAACACAACGCTAAACACTACAATTCTTGCGTACATCTCTCATCTCGTCCACAATCGTTAACCTCTTCATACATGGTGTTCTTCTGGTTGGTCTTCATGCTTTTCACTTGACCCTCATTGGCCAAAGCAAGTTGTATAAGAGGAAATGACACCTCCGTTGATCTCGGTTGATCGATTTCATCTGTGTTTCCCAAAACTCACGTTTTTTAACTATATTGAATTATTACCAACTGTATTATCAATAGCATTGTCATAAACATTTGACATAATTGCTTAAATACCCCTTTCATTAAATGATCTAATAAAACACATAATAAAGTTACAACCCCACAAATTACTTAATGTGTAACGAAATTATTAAGAAAATATCAGGCAAACGATTGTAATTGCTATTGCCTTCGCAATAAGTATTATTTTCGTATATGATTTTATGTTAAATGCAATATCATGTTATTTAAGTTATAAAGGGCCAACAAAAGTGGCTAAGCGTGAATAATTTTTATATTTTAAGGGTTCTGCACTTTTTACTATTAGTAAATAATAATAGCCTTAACACTATTTGAAATAGACTGTGTTTTGTGAAGCGGAAACCAATGCCGCGCTTTGTCGTCCAGCCTAGAGAAATTCACATAAATGTAAATATAAATCTTTTATGTAGAGAAAATTTATATACATAAATTACTAAAACGATAGCTTCAAGCTTTATCCTTTACGGGGAAGTCAGTGACAACGGAGCGCCAAACGCTACGGCCTCTGCATACCTCTTTCGCCTCATCGACCTCATCAACCTCTTGTTACTTGCCCTTCGAGGGTCATCATGCTTTTTACGTGAGTTTCCTCCAGTACCATTGATACTGTATTTTCGAACATCAACCGAGGTTTCCCCGACCTTAACATAACATTTGCTTTATAAATCTATGTTTTATTCAAAATTTTCCATAAATTATAACTTGGTTTGAGATTATAATAATTCTGACTATCATTAGTGAGATATTTTGAGTTGCGTCATTTTCATTCTTAGAATGCAATGTATTTAACAGACGTACAAACAGATAAATCGATTAGCCAATTGGCTGCAGAACCCCAAACAAGGACACACTCGGTATTACAAAGAAATAAAGATGATTTTGATATAGTTTCAATGAACAATTGACCCTTATCTCGTCAATTGAGTACAGTTAATATGTAGGGTAGCGATGTCTTTGACGGTTCGTTACTTTAGTTAATGCGTATTAAGCTGTTCCATAGTTGGATGTGTATTACGTATGAATTATTGATTTTCATCAATCTTTCTATCTATCAACCATAAATTCTTTCATTCTATTTGTATCAATCAAATTATCAATTTGTGTTAGATAAAATAATTTTGTATAGATGTTGTGAATCACTTGTGATCTAGAGTCTGGTGGGAGTAGGATTTGCACATGTGTCCGGATTTAATAACGCAACAATTTTTTCATACACCTGCTTCGTATTGCAATGAATCTGATTAAGATGGATTTATATTGTTGATTTATCTTGTTGGATTTTTTAAAAATTCTTATAAGTAAATTATCTCAGTATTAATAGAGCTTAAATAATAGAGTTTTTATTTTGGCAAAAAAATCATTTTCATTTACGGGAAGAGATTAAACATCACTCCCTGTCTTATCATCACCAGCCAAAAGACATCCGCTATAGTCATACATGGCCTGTGGTCAAGGCCTCTCTCATAGTCATCCACTTGGAAGAGCAGCTTGCCTCTTACATCCAGCCTTGCCATTCTGATTAGATCCAGACCTTTCCCTTATGAAACACGGAAGACAATATTTTTTTAAATATTATTATTATAATAATTATTATTATGAGGCCGGTCGTAGCGCAATGGTATAACGCGATTGGTTGTGGGTTCGATTCTCATTCATTTCCTTGCTTTAGTGCGACAAGGTGCAGAGTTGAGTTCCACCATTCTACATGATATCTTGAATTTGGTAGAAAACGAATTTTATCGATTTTTAACGCTTAAAATATTTACTGAATTAAAAATAAGTACCATTTAAAAGTAAGTTTATTCAGGTAGGAAAGTTCGCAGATGGAAGTACGAGTTACTCCCAAGTTACCCCTCCCTCGCTAAGCATTCACTGTTTCCATTGAGCACACAGAAAGAACTTTGCAGCAACTTCATCCTTTCTACAGATATTCTATATTTACAACAAAGTACTCATTTTTATTCCAATTCGAAAACTTCCAGGATGTACTTTATGGAATTTTTTTACACTTTTAAAATCTTTTCAAATGGTAACTATGGATGTTTAAAGTTTCAAATATAAGTTTTATGTTGGCTTTCTACAAGTTAAGTACGCTATTATTTTTATTAAAATCTTCAACTTTTCTTTGCATTGAAGTAAAAACAGACAACAGAGAATCTTACTTTAATATAATTTGTTCTCAACTTCTTGCTAATTTCAATAACATTTGACCAAAAATATATTGTAGAAAACCAGCCATGTCTCAACATAACTTTTTCTTTCTTTACAAAAAGAAATGATATCTCTACGTAAAGCCAAGCTAATTCTAAGGTTCTTTATTATTTTTAAGCATGACGGCCAAGTCATATAAAATTGCATGTTTTGATTCGCGCTCAACTTGGCGGGGGGACTGTATTGCCTACAGGTTAAGTATTAGGTTCTCAAGAGCAAATGAGAATCGAACCTACAACCAATGTAAAGATAAGATATTTATTTCAAACAAGGCTAAAATTTGTTATTTTTTATTTGAATCTGTTTTAAAAGGATTAATCGCATGTTTTTTGGTATTCGAAAATACATTTTTGAAAACCCAACGTTTTGAACACTACAGTTGTCTATAGTTACCTAAAAGCCTACCTACGTACAGTATAGTGTGAAATTTATTTTCGAATACTAAAATATACGCGATTAATTTGTTTAAAATAGTCTAATTTATAATGTGTAAGAATCAAAGGTTTCATGACTATATATTATTAAACAAATAAGTGACTTTTTGTTATATTAATAATATATAAAAAAGAAATATGTATATAATATAGAAATATGTATGAATATATGTATAAGAGGCCGATTGTGGCGCAGTGGGACAACGTATGACTGCAAGCGCGATCGGTTGTGGGTTTGTTTGCCACTCGGGGTAATGTTAATATTTAAATTTTTTTGCACTTCCTCGCTCTGGTCAGACAAACTGCGGCGTTGAGTTCCACCACTTAACACGCAATGTTTCGAATTTGGTGGAAATCTAAGTACGAAGTGTCTTGACACTTAGTAATTCATGTCTACCCTGCTATCCGGGATAAAAGTGTAAACCTAAAAAAAAAATATTTTATAACTTTATCTTAATGGCCGGTCATAATCAAAACATTAAACATATAATTACAATACCCAAAGTACATTAAAGTAAAATTTAATTCGAAAATAACGTAAAATTTCAAGTAAAACTTGCTACACTAAATAAAATAAAAGATTCTTTTCAAACAACTTAGAGCTTACTTTCCAACGCGTATGCACTTTTAAAGCTAGATACAATTTAACGACGCGGAACGAACAGTGGCGAAAATGTTCTAATTGTTTAAGTACTGTAATTCCAGTTAATTCTATTGTGGTAATTTTTTTTAAGTGATTATTTTTAAGCAAAGCTTTTAGCAGCTTCACTCCGCTTCGTTAAGACACTCCGTGAACCGTTTTCCGCTACAAATAGAGATATTGCGCGGTGTTTGGCAAATTCATCGCCGCTTTTTCCCTTACCGCATCAAATAAAAGAAAATATAATTTAATTAATGAAAAATATTTACTTACTTTTTATTTTTTTTCTTTATTTTTATTTATTTATTTTTATTTATTAATTTTTATTTATTAATTTTTATTTATTTATTTTTTTTTATTAATTTTTATTTATTAATTTTTATTTATTAATTTTTATTTATTTAATTTTATTTATTTATTTTTATTTATTAATTTTTATTTATTTATTTTCATTTATTTATTTATTTATTTATTTTCATTTATTTATTTATTTATTTATTTTTATTTATTTATTTTTATTATTATATTGACACATCTGTCACAGATATTGAAGCTCTGCATAAAAATATACTTACCGATAAGTTAAGAACCCGGTGTACTGGTTACATTGTGTTCTTCCTTTGGTCGGGTAATTATTATTAAATACTAAAAAAAATATATAAATTAAAAGTTTCTTTAAGCAATATGATTCAAGAAACCGTAGAAAGATAGATGTATGATGTACAAGGCCTTTACTAATAATATAGAGCGGTAGATTTTATTTCTTGGAATGCACTTATCTGGGGAACTACAGGGTTTCTTTGAAAAACTTTGAATAAAAAATATATATAAGATCTTTGATTTTCGCGATTTTTATACATTTTAAATGAAACTATTTTAACCGGATTAATCGCGTATATTTTGGTATTCAAAAATACATTTTGGACACCTGACGTTTCGAACACTTTGCGGTAGTCCGTGGTCACGGGTAGGCTCAACTACCTACCGATTAATCCGGTTAAAATAGTTTCATTTAAAATATATATATATATATATATATATATATATATATATATATATATATATATTTTATTTGATGAAAAAATATATGTATGGACTATTTATGTATTACTTTTGTTGTATGTATAACTGTTTGTCCGTTCTGATAAGATAAACGCGGTGTTGTGTTCCCCATATAAATACAAAATATCTCGATTTCAGGTGGAATTAAGTTAACGGAATGTCTCGACACTAGATTGTCTCTAACTACCCTGCTATTCGGGATAAATTATAGAGTTTTCTATGTTTAATAAAAATTTCAAATTATTTTATAAATAGACGTTATAAACGCTCAATTTTAAAATATGTATATAACCGCTCTGGTAAGACAAAATACTGCGTTGCGCAATTCAACACATTACACCTCGAATAAGGACGAAAAGTACTTAACAGAGTATTTAGACACCAAGTTCTATTTGTCAATACAAAAACAAGCTACACTGAATACAAAACTAACTTTCATTTACAATTAAACCCCGGTCATTCTGTAATAGATAAAGCATGTCTATTATATAGGTATATAATCGGATAATGATTTCCGCAACATTACTTGTGGCCTTTAGGAATTAAGGTCGTCTAAATGATTTCGCCTCTTGGATTAAGAGGAGTGGATAAAAGAAAAAATGTCCCTATAAAGGACAATAGATGGATTACTTATGAGATTACAACTTGTAACATAATTAGGTACAATATTTTTAGGTTTTCTTGTATATTCTATCTATTTTTTTTTGGTTAGATAAATGATTTTAGGTTAAGACAATCTATTCTCTACTTTCCACGTAACTAAACACCGCACCGCAATATCGTGCAGTATTAATGATAATTTTAATAAATATTTTACCAAACAAAACTATAAGTCGAAGATACATTTTTGAAAATCCGAAATTTCGAACACCTTACATTAGTGTACTTGAAATAGATCGATTTTCGTGATTTTTACATATTTTAAATGAAAATTGTTTTGAACGGACTAATCGCGTATATTTTTGTATATTTGGAAACCTGACGCCTCGAACACTTTACAGTAGTTGTATGATACAAAAAATGGTAAAATATACGTGAATATAATTCGTTTAAAATAGAAAATATGTATCTAATGTATTCACAAGTGTACAATGATATCAAGATAAACGTTTATTATTCTGCAATATATTGATACGTAGATAGACAAATTGAACAAACGTTTCATATATATGTATATTTTGAGTATTGCACCAATATACGAATATCGGCTTAGAAGAGAAACCCAATCAAATCGATTTACGTGACAATTGTACTCCTATATCTACATATATATCTGTTTCAAAGCGTTCTATATTTTATTGTAATTATACCAATTAATAAACGACGTCGACGCCCAGTAGAGTGTTTGATGATCTGAAGCGTGATAGGTAGTGGGTTCTATTTTCACTCGGAGGAATGATTATATTTAAATATGTTTTATTTCCTCACTCTGAGCTCCATTTCCAGTTAAAAATTACTAAAACAGCTTGTTTTAATACTTGGTTGACTATAGGTATCTGCATTAAAACTATAATGTAGAGTTATAGTTATTTCCATTTCGGCGCTCTAGTAAGACAAAGCGCGGCGTTAAGTTCCACTCAATACATAACGTCTCAATTGTTGCGGAAAGCAGTCTTGACACTAGAACTAGCCTGCTACGCTAAATACAGTAATGAATGCAGCTTTTTTATATATACTGAAATAAAATATGGGTAACGCAAATGATTCAATCCCAAGCCGTTATAGACACGAGTCAAAAATACACACCGTTGTGGGAGGCCGGTTTAGATAATTAAATTGAAACTGGTGCCAGTTGGTACCAAAATACAGGACATGAAGTAACATGAATAAGCAAGGGTGGAAACTTTTTGAAATATTTATAGTTATTTAAAGATTATTTAAGATTTACATACTTCGGGTGCGGTTGTTGCGTGTTATAATTTAAATAATAGGAATGTTATTCGAATTCCAATTTGGGGAAAATATGTTTTTAATAATGTGTTTCTATTTGCCTATTGTTCAGATTAAATATGACCCTTTTTCTCAGCATCAAAGTGTTTCCTAAGTAAGTAGTATTCATATATTTGTAAGACAGTTCGACTCGCAAAATTCAACGCAGTGTTTGCCTAACAAGAGCATGTGAATAGTCGCTATAGTGGCGTATTGGGAAAGCGCCTAACTATAACCACAACTGGTTTTGGGTTTAATTCCCACTTCAGGGAATTAATATATTTCAATTTTATTTTAAATTTTGCCTTTCAATACTCAATGTCTTAATTTCTTGACACTGGGTTATTTCGGACGCGTTACTACGCGGTAATTATATACAATCAAAAAGTATATAGATATTGTATACCTATAGATATTATCTAACCTACTAAGGAAATTTACTAATATATAAGTATTATTATACACAAAAGAAAGCGTCTGACTGTAAGCGCCATCGGATGTGGGTTCGATTCCCACTCGAAGGAGTGATTGAGGCGTTGAGTTCCGCCACTCAGCAATGTCTCGAACCGAAAGAGTGTCTTGACACCAGGTACTTTCTGTCTGCCCTGCTATGCGTGATGCCTAAAGAAAAATTATACACAAAATATTATAAGCTACAATAAGAAATACCTATCTAATAACAACACTATACCAGTTTTATTGTGATGGGGGAAACATTAAAATTCTATAAGCAAGAACAATTTATTTGCACCAAACGCTTCGGTATACGCTCCCGAGACATTTATAGGTAGCAATAAAATTGATAATATCAGAGTAATAGCTCTATCATATTGTCTACTTAAAACGACACGGTTCTTTTATGATATTTCCTTTCAAATTGTATTTATTGGTAGAAGTAAATGTCTTGGAAAGGTAGGTTTAGGCTTTGGACGTTAGAACGAGATTGCTTTAAGTGTAAATCCATTTGAGGCCGGTCGTGGCGTAGTAGCTCAGCGTCGGGGGATCAGTTGTGGGTTTGATTCCCATTCAGAGGAGTGATTGTATTGTAAATTATTTCCACTCCCTCGCTCTGGTATCAAAAAGTGCGTCGTTTTTTACGCCACTTGTCGTGTCTATTAAACTATGCGGGATAAAAGCGTGAAACTTTAATAATTCTATGGAGTTATAAGTTATTTAGGTATTTTATAATCCAAAAAAATCATTAAGTCAGTGTATTTTTATAAGCAATCTGCTATGGAGCATATGGCGGTTACTGGATATATTGGTTCACTAGGAAAGAGAAATTAAAGAGGATTTTAAAGTATTTTCGAATACCAAATTATACGCCATTAATCCGTTTAAAATAGTTCCATATAAAATGTGTAAAAATCGCGAAAATCAAAGATCTTATTAAGTTTAGAATTTAAAACGATCACAATGACTGGAAACACCACCATTTTCAGCCCAATCATTCTGACACAAAGCAAAGCGGCCTTTGCTCTTAGATAATCCGTAATAAATTCTTCTAAGTAACTGACTCACTAAGGCGCTAATAGTTGTTGGGATATAGAGCAGTTGTCGTCGGTTGTATTATGTGCTAGCTGTAACCGCGGGTTGGTCTGCGTGGAATTTAACTTCATTGGATATTCATTTATTAACTCTAAAATAACACTAGCATTGGTTTCTCTATGTTAGATCAACTATCTGACTTTCTAGCGAAAGTCCCATCAGACAGACAGATAAGACGTAACAAACAGACAAACAAAAAAAAAGAATAAAATGTTATTCTGATATATGTACCGTTTATACATACATATGCATTTTGTAAGGAACAGTTATTTTAATATTACAAACGGACACTCCAATTGTATTTATTTATACAGATTATAAAGTGAACATAATAATGGAGTAATGTATAAAAATTACAAGAATGAATGATAAAGTGAGTTTTGAGTATTAGCATTCAGTTCGTTCGTTATTGAATGAATTAGCTAAGTAAATCATTTAATGGGAAAAAAAATATTATAGACCCGTTGAAGTAAGAACGAAACAGTCAATGGTTTAACTAAATTGAAAGCTTTTAATTAATACGCGATCCCGTTGAAGCGTTGACAACGCGTTGCCATAGCAACGTGTATGTCACTTTACATAAACGTGTATGTAAAAACGTAGTAATTGGTGTTAAATTTATTTCTATATTAAATACATTTTTATACATTACTTTTAAAACTTATTGGCACTCTGCACTCGTTCGTTTAATAAACTATAACTGTGCCAAATTTCATACTCCTCTGTTCGCGTTATTTTCGTAAAAACGGGTACAAAGATTTTGCTTCACGTGTTAATATATAGACTATTGTAAATATATTTTTATATGATATATTTTTTATACCATAATGTTAGAAAAAATATAATTTTGGAATTTTATTTATAAGATCTCAGTAGCTAAAGCCAGTATGGCGCAGTGTTACGTCTAACTTTAAATGCGGTACTCTGTAATCGAAATATCTCGATTTGAGTGGTGAACTTAACCCTGCCCATTGTTGAATCAGATTGGAATAAAGAAAATAATTTCACATATGACCTCCGAGCGTCAAAATACTTTGACACTAGATTGTCACTGAATATCCTGCGTGAAGCTTTTAACGCTGAGAAGTGTCTCAAATTTGTCTTGCAAGGTTTGATTTACACCAACCAAATAACCCAGTAATTTAAATAAAATAAGAAATATACATATTTAATAATTAAAGCCGCTCATGGCGCAGAGGGACAGTATCTGACCGTAAACGCGATCGGTTGTGGTTTCGATCTTAACTCGAGGGAGTGTTTATATTTAAAATTATTTTCACTTCCATGTTCTAGTAAGACAGAGTGTGGCGTTGAGTTCCACCAACGCCACCACCTCAGTACGCAATACCGCGTATCAAGTGGAAAGTGAAGTACTGCGTGTTCACACTCGGTAATTTCTATCTACCCTGCTATGCGGGATAATAGCGTGAAACTAAAACATAATAATAATAATAATAATTCCACATACGCCACTTCCCTCTAAATAACGCTCGTCCGCTACAGCTTTAGTTTCATTGACACAAGACGTGATTCATGTCAGCTGGCTGACGTCCAAATACGTTTGTAATCAAATACGATAACTTTCACGTACAAATTATTCAAAGTAACACAAATAAATAGAATATGTAATTTATATAATTTATTTGTATGCGTTTATTTAAATGTTACAAGTTAAAAATAAACGCGATTATATTTAAACTATGCTTATATTGCTCTGGTAAGACAAACCGCGGCGTTAAACTTCGCCACTCAAAATGCAATGTTTCAAATTTGAGCGGAAACCGGAAATAAAAGCATTAATATCAATAAAACTGTTTTACACAATGAGGATAAGAAGAATGCTTCTAAAAGCATGTGAAGATATACTTAAGGCTTGAGCCGTTTTGGTCAAATTAAAAAAAAAAAACAACAACCTAGTGTAGTAGTAACTCCGTTGACTGCTTTCCCCCCGAAATCGACACATTGCGTGTTGAGTGAACTCAAAACCGTGCCTTGTATTACCAGAGCGAGGAAATGAAAATAATTTATATATAATCATTACCCTGAGCGGGAATCTAATCCACCAATCGCGTTTACAGTTAGAAGTTATCCCACTACGCCACAATCTGCCAGTTACATTTGCTATAAAATAAAAAATTGAAGTTAGTGCGTTCAAATGAAGATCTTTATTTATAATATTGATTTTCATTCATTCTTTTTAATATTTTTTTTGTTCGTTTTCAAAATTATAAATATAATATTTATATATTTCCATATAAGTAAGTATATAAGATTCTATCCAAATATATTGAGTGTAGTATTCTATTTATAAAACTGGAATACATACATGTAACTAAATCAATTTACCAGCAAATTATGTTATAACGTAGCGGCGTTGATAACTCGATTTCGTTACGCGTTAAATAAATAAAATTATCTATTGAAATTTCTTTTTTTTAGTCCATTTTTTTACAACCATTCTGGCACGTTCTGTTCTATTATATATATACGAACATTCGTAGAAAAAAATATATTAGTATATACATACATACATATGTGTGTGTGTATATATATATATATATATATATATATATATATATATATATATATATATATATATATATATATATATATACTGTACAATATCAAACCACCAGTGTAAAAGCGATTTCTTAGGTTTTTATTTAAAAAAACTCAATCAAAAGTTTTACTTCATCAGAGCGGAGTAATGGAAATAGTTTTGAATATTATCATTTCCACAAAGGCTATTGACAAGGCTTGTTGTTTGGCGGAATTTAACACCGCGTTTTATCAAACCAGAGCGAAGATGGGAAAAATTTAAATATAATCATTCCCCCAAGTGGTGATGCCGCTTGATTAAGTGAGTTTTAAAATATAATAAAAAATATATCACATTGAAGTTAATGTCACACGATAGATCAAGTTCGATTTCCATTTGAGGCACGCTCTGACAAGACCAAGAGTGTAATTATGGTGCGCCATTTCACACAATATCTCGAATTCAGGAGAGCGGAGTGTCTTGACATCGAGTTCTTCATATCCGTTCAGTTTTGAGGAAAAAAAGCGTGTAACAGAACAGAAATCATTATCTTTCTTGCAAAATTATCATTATTCAAAGTGCATTAGCTAAAAAGGGCACAATTTACAAATTCGAATAAATGTAATGGCCATTTTTCAAACGGTTTCCTTGGCGCTGTTCCAGCGGTGATTCAAGACGTTTTGGTACAATTAAGTATACTATTTGTTATATGTTATATTACCATATGAATGTAATGTATTTGCTTAATTGCTATACGTCAGTTTAAACTAACAATAACAATAATAGCAATAGAGAAGATGGTTGGATGCTGTCTACCACCTGGTATCCACTTATAAAAATTTTTTATTCCAAATCCACTATACCAGAAACAAAGATACAGTCAGCTAGTTCTGTAAGAGTCCAGGGCAGCACGCGAGGCAATTAAAAACAGATGACGGTAGATTGATATAATTAATTTTTGTATCCATTGACAGAAAAATGCCACCTCAGTCTACCTATGACCAGGGACTACTGTAAAGTGAAGCCTGAATTGAAACACCATTGATTGTGGATTTGATTCCCACTCGTATTCTGATTATAACTAAAATTTGTTTTCATTTCTCTGCTTTGGTTAAATAAAACGCGGTGTTAAGTTCCGCCATTCAACATTCAAAATTTAATTCGAGTACCCCTATACTAGAGTGTACAGCTAGCAACGTTTGATAACAGACACACATATATGTATTATGTACTGACATATAGTTTTTTTATTTTGAAATGTATCGAAAAAAATGAGTGAATGACTTTTGAGGTAAAGTAGCATTTATTAAAAACGTATATAATTTATAAGATGGAGATATAGGAGACGGAGACGAAGAGCGGGATTTGAACCCACCACCAAAAGGCGGATTCGAATCCCGCTACGCTCAAAAATATATGTTTGTATATACAAACATATATTTTTTATCTTGTCTTCATATCGTCAGTACACTAATAATTATATTAATTGAGAAAGTAGTGATTTATCACTACAACCTATTTTTCCTTAATTATACCTGAAAATTATTAAAATAAACTACTCTCATTAAAATAAATTGAAATAATTTTTATTTCAAAACATAAACTCATTTCCCTCTAAATCTTGGTTATTTATAAACAGTAATTCCATAGCAATTTACGCCATGAAATTTGTATAATAAATCTCTCTCATTAGAAAAAGTTTTTTATTGTTTGGTGAGGCCCGTGGCGCCGTGGGACAGCGTCTGGTTATGAACAGGGTTAGTTATGGGTTCGATTCGAAACTTGAGGAAATGATTCTATTTCATATTGCATTAAGAAAAAGCGCGGCGTTGAGTTTCGCCGTTTGTCTGGTTAGGCAAAGCGTGTTGAGCGGCGGAAAGTGGATTACGGAGTGTTTTGTATCCCGTCTCCACTGCCGTGCAGGAAGAAAATATAAAGCTATTAGATTTTATATAAGAAACGACATTAAAAATAAAATGGACCATTTACTATGTTATTGTTGCTTGCTTAAGTTAATAATTATGTAATATTCATCTCTATATTAATATGAAACAAAACCTTTAAACCCTTTTTTTGGAAATAACGCGAACTGAGGAGTATGAAATTTGGCACAGTTTCAATTTATATAGAGAAGGAGTGCAGAATACTAACACTCCGTACACCGTTTTCCGTCGAATTTGAGACAGCGTGTTGAGTGGCGGAATTCAACGCTACACTTTGTCTTACCAGAGCGAAGATGTGAAAATAATTTAGATATAATCACTTCTCCGAGAAGTCGAACCCACAACCAAGCGCATTTACAGCCAGACGCTGTCACTCTGCACCATGATCGACTTTATATATATATATATATATATATATATATATATATATATATATATATATATATATATATATATATATATATATATATAATTGTGTAATTGAATTTATTTCTTAGTAATATTTGTAGGTATATTAATTTTCTTACACAGTTTAGTTCGTCATTTGTTTGCTCACTGAGATTCTTATTATGTTCTAACGACGTCTTTCTTCTATAAATTGAAAAATATCTAGATTGCACTCTGTTCATAACAAAGGATCTAGAATGGAATTTTGTTTTGGTGAAAACTGTACTAAGATAGAAAAATAATAGAAATTCCATCGACTCGCTTTAAACATGCTATGTGAAGATTCTTTTTAAATTGAGTAAGAGATAAAATTACGAAAAGGAGTCAAAAGAGGATGAAATATTTGTTGAAAGCTTCAATTATAGTTATTTTGTTTTTTTGTGGAAAAGTTAGGAATATTGTATGTTGATTGACTTGTGACATTTTTATATTACTTGATAAATTTAAAGGTGAAGTCACCATCGTGACTCAGTGGAAAAGTGCTCGACTACAGAGGCAGTAGTCTTAGGTTTAATAATTACTAGAATGAGCCTTTAAATTAAAAAAAAAAATATTATGTATATACATATATTTTAATAATATTCGTTTATATCACTTCTATTTAATTTTTATTCTTTACCCTGTTCAAACCACGAGCTCGTACAAATTGCTAATGTGATTTCCTCGAGACCTCAAGGTGTGGAATTACAAAGAATGTTTTTACTTGAAAATACAAGTTAAAAATGAAAAAGTTACATTTTGTTTTCTTAGTTTTAAGTTTGAATAAAATGCTATGGAAGGTTTATATATATATATATATATATATATATATATATATATATATATATATATATATGAGAGATAAGAGATAATAATAACATTTAAGAGAAAAGAAGGCGTGGCTTTGCGGTCAGAGAGTTCGAACAATTTCCAAAATGTGCGGGTTTGAATCCCGCTGCCTTTAAAGTTTTATAGATTTTGTATAATGTCTTCTAATCCTTATTATTATATATATAATTCTAGAGAATTGGACTTACAACCTACCACGCTTACAGTCAGACGCTGTCCTCTTGTGTCACGATGAAAAAGAAACTTCCTGCTTACATTTTTCGTATGCGGGAAATGAGGAAAAGAAATATAATTACATATCAAAAAATATTTTTGAACTAGGCCAAGTAATATCATTAAATGTAAATGCAACATCCGTCCGTTACAGATCACTTGGTGCGGCGATACGCTTCATGACAACAATGCTAAGTGACCCTTTTGTAATACGCCATATGTAAGACGTTTTGAAAATAACACGATTTACTATTGTTTCGAACTTATAAATATATTAAAATAATATCTAATAACTTTAATAGATATGTTAACAACATAAATAAGTTGTAACAAGCATATAAGGTTGTATAACTCATGGCGTAGCCGTCAACTCTTGGATGGTTACCTGAAGGCGCAGGTTCAAATATTACAAGTTCAATTTAAACAAAAAGATAAAACTTTCAAAGTTGTCTCAGCATTCCTGGAAGCAGTTCCTGGGATTTGCGAACCAAGGGTAGGCTTAGAGAGCCCGTTTATAACGCATTAACGCTCGCCTCCGCTATCCTTCTAATGCTAAGGCTAAGAAGCCTTCTCGAGCCTAACTAAACTTGAATCACTGTGTAACATATTGCGTTGAAAGTGTATAGCTACACTGCACTCTGTTCTATGTTTATAGTTTTTTGACATTACGCGGTAGAATTTGAACGCGCGCCTGTTCAAATATCTAGCTATACATATTACCACACTATTTCTTATATGACAGGATACTTAGAGAGAACCTAGTGTTCACACTCTTCGTTCTCCAATTATCTGAAGTGGGGAAATGATATTGATAATTTTTTTTTCTTTGTGTAAGATAATCAATATTAATGTATATAAACCTAAGTGTGTATAAAATTATTAAATTAAATTTCCTTTTGTTACAGATTACAAACCATTTGAGTGGAATGTTAGTCATGGAGTACAGTGAACAGTGTCAGTGACTATGTGGGCAAGATGAAGCTGTGGAAGAGCCTTAAGATATCGATAGGCAAAAACGATCCTAAAAACTATCCGCAAGGTCTCCCACATTGGGGACAGGGCTATGAATTGGATGGTAAGTTTTTTATAATGAATATTTTTTATATAATAAAGTGGTGAGTTTCTTGCGCCGGTACTTAATACGTTCGAAGCGTTGTTATAAGGCCTGAAGCGTTCTTATTAAGCCTGAGGCGTTCTTTAGTGAACCAGTGAAATGCTTCACAAATTAAAGAGTTGCGTGTATGTAGTCCTAGACAGATTGTTACGGGTCAGGCATGACTCAAGTAGATCTATCTATACCCGAATCATTCCGAGGTATCAGCGGGCATCTCGGCCACAGGTAATATTTCAATACGAACGCTAAAAACTCAACACTTAGTAAACCATGCAAAAAATCATTCCTATCTAGCCCTTAGTTATTAATATGAAAATAAATTTGTCAATTTCAGTTTTTTTTTATATTTTATAAGAAAAATACTTTAAATGTAAAGATATAATAAAAAGTATTCTGTATACGCAATTTATATTAGATTTTGCATGATTGACGCACAAATGAACAGACTGACAGACAAAAATTATAATAAGATCTTTGATTTTCACGATTTTTATACATTTTAAATGAAACTATTTTAACGAAATAACGTATTTGTTAAAGTATTTTTGAATATAATAACATACAAGTTAAAATAGTTACACAAAAATTATATTGAGTGGTTTTTTTATATATATATTTATATATATATATATATATATATATATATATATATATATATATATATATATATATATATATATATATATAGATTATAGATATAGATCGGTCGTGACGCAGTGCGACAGCGTCTAATTGTAAAGGCGATCGGTTGTGGGTTCAATCCCCACTCGGGGCAGAGATTATATGTAAATTATTTTCTATTAATGTACTTTTTCCTCACTCTGATAAATACAAAATGCGGTGTTAAGTTTCAACACTCAACACGCAATGTCTCGATTTCGGTGGTGGAAAGCGGAGCATCTGGACACTAGGTACTTTCTGTGAAGCTATATATATATATATATATATATATATATATATATATATATATACATATATATATATATATATATATATATATGTATATATATGCACTGTGGAGTTCGCCATTTTTATTATTTTGTGTGTTGCTTTACCAAATCAGTCAGATGTTGCGTTTAATTATTCTATTTCGAATATAACAATTCTTTAATCGATAAGTTTTGCTTTACTATTAGATTTCATATTGATTCCAGCCTCAGGACAGTGTCTCAGATTGCGATGATTTGGCAATTTCACCCCAAAACCTGAATGTACCTCTTTATATTCTGAAAGCGACCGGCTGAATCAAAATTTCAACCCAAAATAGGAATTTTCTATAGTGAATTTTAGTTTAAGTAAATTATTATAGAACGGTATATTTAATTTATATGTTATAAATAGAGGTCATTATGGCGCAGCAAAATAAGGTTTGACTGTAAACGCAATTGGTTACGGGATCGAATCCCGTTCAATTAAATTTAAATATATTTAAAAATATACTTTCCTTTTTCCGCTAAGTTAGGGAAAAACGTGTTCAGTTTGCCACTCAGCCCGCTGTCTCAAAGCGATCAACTGAGTGTCTTGATGCTAAGTGTCTTTTAGGAATACTCGTTTCGGGCAATTTACAGCACTCCTTGTATTTATGTAGATATTAAAATGTGATCCGGATCAATTATTTTAAAAATATGTATTAATATTTATACGAATTTGTTATGATAAATATGAAATTATATTTTACAATTTCTTTAAGATGACAAGAAAGATTTAAATTCAACTATTTTAAACGGATTAAGCGCGTATATTTTGGTATTTGAAAATTATATTTTGGGGAACCTGATTCAAACACTTTTCAGTATATCGTAGTCACTGATAGACCGAGGTAGTACTTATCTGTTAGTTGATATAAAAATTAAAATGTGTAAATATCATGAAAATGAAAAGGATTTTTATTAAGAAACATATTAAGAATAATAATATAATTGGGGGTAACTTCTTGAGAATATTAAGCGTTTAAACTATCAAAAGAGGTGCAGGTTCGAATCCTACTGCTCTCTATTAAAAAAATACGTAAAATAAAATATAAATTGACATTTCCTTGCATTTTTTAGCATCACGCTTTTATCTCACATAATAGGGTAAACAAAAAGTATCTAGTGTAAATACACTCCGTACTTCGCTTCCCACCGAATTCGAGACATTGCGCGTTGAGTGGTGGAACTCAACGCCGCACTTTGTATTACCAGAGCGAGGAAGTGAAAATACTTCTCCAAGTGTGAATCGAACCCATAACCGATCGCGTTTACAGTCCCACTGCGCCACGACCAGCCTGTTCGCATATAATCATACAAAAAGTCGCAATTAATTTAATTAAAACGTGATAGCTCTGTGTACTTTATATCCTATTCTATTTATATTCATTATTCTAATTAGGGCCTTTAGCGAAACAATTTTAAGGGATACACGACAAAAGGAATAAGGGATGATTTGTTTTCGTCGGGGTGCTTTGATAAAAAAAAACAGCGGAAATCCTGGTATTTGGCGAGTTAATTTAAACTCATTTACCAACTCATATTATAAAATTCGAAACCGTGGAAATGATAATGTCGTTCGTTATAACGATTATTGTTGGTATTTGAAATAATGATTTCTTCTAAGTTTTTGTTTTGGGTGAGGGCATTATTTTCTTTATGTTACAGGTCTTTATGGGGTAATGGGACAGTATCTGACTGTTATTGGTTCGATTTCCATTTCGGTAAATTAATTAAAATTAAAATGTTATTCTGGTTACTTCGCTCTGGTAAGACAGCGGGTGGCGTTGAGCTCGCCATTCTCACAATCTCTCGATTTCAAACAGAATGCACTGCATTGTATATACAAGATCTCGTAGAATTAAGTCAAACAAAACAGAGGAAACGATATTTAAAATATATGAAAATAGTTTCGTCGTCCTTGTTCAAAGTATGACTTAGGTTTTATGAATGAGTTTTCATACGCCACAGACTTTTCCCGTTCGTGCCTTTGTTTGAATTTTCTATAAAGTTAGTTCAGTTAATTATTCATAGCTTTAATTTTGAAATTCTGAGACTTTAAAATTATATATATATATATATATATATATATATATATATATATATATATATATATATATATATATATATATATATATATATATATATATATATTTACTTTTGTATACCAGTTAATATTACTTTATGTATTTTCTAATAACATAGAAATAAAAATTTTCTGGAAAATATTATAAAACAAATATATCTGAGTGTAAGCGCGATCGGTTGTGGGTTCGATCCCCAATCGTGGGAGTGATTATATTTAAATTATTTTCACTTTCCTCGCTCTGATAAAGACAAAGCGCGGTGTTCAGTTCCACCACCCCAATTAGGTGGATAACAAAGTACGGAGTGCTTTGACACTAGGTACTTTCTGTCTACTCTGCTATGCGGGATAAAAGCGTGAAAAAAAGGGTTTAATATTTTTATATTCTGTATCAACTTGAAACGTAAAACAGTCATACTTGAGTCAAGCTCTATGGAGCATAATGATGTTAAAAACACGTGTAAAATTATTACAATTTTATTCGACCCAAAATTTAGTAATATGAAAAACCAAAACAACAAACAGGCATACATTTAGAAAAAAATCTCCCTAAGTGATAATTGTAAATGTTAAGCCCACATGAGGTCATTATGAGATTGTAAACATTTAAAAAAGCGCCAAGTAAATTAGAGGCGTTGCGTGTTGCGTGGCGGAACTCAACGCTGTGCTTTATCTTAATCTTCTTCGTCTTCTTATAAGCCAGATACTGTCCCACTACACCACGGTGACCTCTGTTTCAATTACCAACCTAACCTAACAATATTTCTATAAAATAAAGAACTAAGTTGCTTTTGCTTTAACTATGTTAAAAAGAATACAATCAAGATAAAAAAATCAGTCATTTGAAACTCTTTAGTTTTCAAGTATACTAACAATTATTAAATCCGCGGCATCTCCATTAAGGATCGAGCGCTCGAGTCTGGGAAAAATAGCGTCATTTTCATAAATCACAGTAACCGCTTCCCTTTCAAACTGTTTATTTCAGTAAAAATATGCAAGCTTTAAAATATTGCACTCCATCAAAATGTTCTAGTTGCATCTCACTCAACATCAAAACAGTTTAAAATTGTTTTTGTATGGTGCTTTTAACTTAGTGTGTGCTAGTTGCTACCAGGAACTTTGAGTGAACATCAGATGTTCAAATTTTATACATTTGACATGGTTATGTTCTTCAAGTTAAACAAATAAAGTGAATATTTACTAATTTTGAAGTGTTATTCCACACTTAGGATTAGTTTAGAAAACATTTTTGAAAAGACGTATAAAAATTTGAACGCAGCGGGATTCGAACCCGCGCCTCTTAGATACCGTCTAAGCGCTCTGAGCGCTAAGCCATGTGTTCTACTACCAGCTGCGTCGAATAAAGTTACTTTACTCCTGACTCTTTGCAGATAATATAACACCTCTGGATTTTTTTACAGTTATATAATATAGGCCTGAGATACTCCTTATCAAAATCGGTGCTACCGTTCCGATTTGAGAATAAAATTATAAAACTTGATATTTATATGTGCACTGTTAATATATATATATATATATATATATATATATATATATATATATATATATATATATATATATATATATTAACAGTGCACATACAAATATCAAGTATGTGCACTGTTAATATATATATATATATATATATATATATATATATTTATATATATTTATATTAATTCTTAGATTACTTTGGGCAACTTTGTCATAAAATATGCAATACTAATTAACGTTGAAACAGTACGAAAAGTACAAATGTAGGTAATCAGGTCTACAGGTAAAAGCTTTCAAATTAAGTCAGGAAGCCCGTTTTAAAAATAAGGCTGTATGCTTTGTTCTGTTCCGTTAATACTTAATATTCTGGAACTAAAAACGTTTAAATGATTTTTTTAAATTTTACATATTTTAGCTAGCGTTAGCGCTTTTATCCCACATAGCAGGGTAGACAAAAAATACCTAGTGTCAAGACACTCCGTACTTCGCTTTCCACCGAAGTCGAGATTGGGTGTTGAATGGTGGAACTCAACGCCACACTTTGTCTTTACCAGAGCGAGGAAGTGAATATAATTTAAATATAATCACCCCCCCTGAGTGGGGATCGAACTCACAACCGGCCGCGTTTGCAGACGCTGTCACACTGCGCCACTACCGGCCTCATGTGCCAATTCTAATGATGTAATGATCTATTCTCTTGAACCAGTAAACATCATCGGATATAGTTGATGCAGCCAAAATAATTGGAACATACAGTCTAACTATAAGTGTTGAGTTTCATTAGACTGTACCTAGGAGTTTAGTTTCGATGACTTGTTTCATGCTACTCACAACCAGTTTATTATATAATATCTAATATATTCGTAAATATCAATAATAATTTCGCAAATATACAATAGAACGTAGAACGTATGGTGTAGTGGTTAGAGCGCTTGAACGGTTTCCGAGTTACGCGGATTCAAATCCCACTGCGTACCAATTTGTATATACGTCTTTTGAAAACATTTTCTCTAGGTTTTTTATGAGAATTACTTTGGCACGATCAAAAGTCGTAAAGTCTCCGGATATTAAGAAAATAGCAGTGGCATTATCTCGTTCATAATCGACTGCAAAATTAAGAAAATTGCTCAAATATCTGATTAATCTGATAAATTAAATATATATACGTAAAGTATACACATATTGTTGGCACAAAGTGTTAATCTTTTTTTTAGTTATAAACCTTTTTCATACTAATGCAGTGTAAAAAAAATCAAAATGTCAATTTATAATTGTCAAAGCGTGACAAATAAAATTGTGACACTAATATTTAAATATTTTTTTTTAAAAAGAGAAAAAGCAGTTAACTAAAGTACAGTACCTTGAAGGTATACAAATAAACAACAGACAACATATAATGTAATAACAGATTTAAAGGTAAAATATTTTAAATGGATCACCTTTTCCTACAATACAAATAATCATTAGATACATCGTTGACGCGTAAATAACACGTTTCCTTAGCAACTTGGCGCTGTACATACAATTGTATATTAAACAAATGGTAGGATATATCATTAATATATTCCTTATTGCACATAAAAAAATAGATATACATTTTGGTAAAGCTATATACACAAAGGTGGACTTATCTCTTGAAGAGATCTCTTCCAGTCAACCCGTTGAAGTGGAAGTATTATTAATTTATATTAATTATTTGTATAGCATTCTGCACTCCTTTTCTATATAAATTATAATTGTACCAAATTTCGTACTCCTCCATCCGCGGAAGGTTCTTAAAAAATGAAATACGAAAAAGGAAACGTGATTGGATGTGTGTATTAAAAATTTATTTTTGTTTCTGTAACAACTAGCGGCATTAAGTTCACCACTTAACACGCCATGTCTTTTTTTAAAGTGGAAAGCAGCTACTCTACTATGTAGAATAAAGCGTACAGCCGAAAGTGTTATTCCACACTTACGATTAGAAAAAATTTAGAAAAAAATATAAAGGTGTGAACCCAGCGGGATTCAACCTGCGCCTCTTGCAAATCGTCCAAGCGCTCCTGCCGCTAGAACACATGACTTAGCGGTCATAGCGCTTGCACGGTTTCTAAAAGGCATGAGTTTCCGATCTTGCTCTGTTCAATTTTTATACGTTTCTTAAAAGTATTATTTTAATTTAATAGAACAATAATTCTCCTTCATATATATATATATATATATATATATATATATATATATAGCTTAGCTATTCCAGTACAAACAATATTCTTAAAGCTGCTTGAACATAATCAACAGAAATTTCTTAAAAAATCCCCCTCGCTAAGAATTTCATCCAAAAAATGTGATGTTAAAACTTCTTTGCGGTTAAAGAGGAAATTATCCCGATATTGGCGAGAGTGTTCAAAAATTTTTCCAAAATATGGTTAACTAAGATCTTATATTATCTAGTAAAGTCTTAATTTAACAGTAAACTTAATTTAATTTCTTGAAAAAATCGATACCTAGTGTCAAGACACTCTGAGTGGTGGAACTCAACGCCGCACTTTGTCTTACCAGAGCGAGGAAATGAAAACAATTTAAATATAATTACACCCCCGAGTGGCGATCGAACCCACAACCGATTGTGTTACAGTCGGACGCTGTCCCACTGCGCCAATACCGGCCTTAATACATAGTTCTAATTGTGGATGAAAATGTTAATTAAATTAGAAAAACAAGCAGACTAAAAAAGGGAAATTCGACGCCATTGTGTTGCCAGGGCTGCTTAGTATCATTAGTGATATTGTCTCATCTGTTATAGGGATGTGGGACGATACGAGGAACTTATTCAGTTATATATATATATATATATATATATATATATATATATATATATATATATATATATATATAGTACCAAAATAAAAACGTATCGAATTTACAGTTTAAAAATCAATTTATTTGACAATTTTAATATTTTACTATTTTTAAAATGATATTTTACACTTATAGATTTAGAAAATATTTTTAAAAAAGACATAATAATTGGAACGTGGCTGGGTTCATACCCGTACATTTTGGAAGCCGTCAAACGCATGGCTTAGCGGTCAGAGCCTTGGACGGTTTCCAAGAGGCGCGGCTTCAAATCCCGCTGTGTTCAAATTTATTACGTTGCTTCAAAAATGTTATATTACAATTTAAACGTAAAACTACGCCTTATTAATTTTACTTTCACACTCAACATTCAATATTTCGATTTCATGTGAAAAACACTTAACGGAGTGTCTTGACACTAGGTTGTCAATGACTATCGCCACCGATATAACGCTAAAACATTTCTGATTACATTTAGTTGCAGATATAATAAGAACAGTAGTTACTTATTGGGTTAAAAGGTAACAGCGTCTGTTGCAAGCGCTCTTATGTAAATAATTATAAGAACACAGGAGAATAATAAGCATTTTTTTAAGTACAGGTGGTCGCTCGTGGTGCAGTGTTACGGCGTCTGATTTTTGAACACGATCAGTTGTGGGTTGAAGTCCCACTCGGGGTGATGATCATATTTAAATTATTCCCACTTCCTGGCACTAGTAAGACAAAATGCGGCGTTGAGTTCCGCCACTCAACACGCAATGTTTCTAATTAGGAAATAAAGTACTCTGCTATGCGGAATGAAAGCGTAAAGCTAAAAAAATGTACAATAGAGAAGCAAGAACAAAACAGATTTGAAAAAATATCTAGTTGATTTTGTGGATTCAAATACCGTTTGGGAAACTATTAGGATTTACATACATAATTTTATTTTAATTGTTCTAGTAACTCAGTTGACCGAATACGTGTTGCCTTAGCCAGTGTATGTCACTTTATAAAAAGTGTTACAATTTATTGTTTTATTTTTTTTAGCTTCACGCTTTTATCCCGCATAGCAGGGTAGACAGAAATCACATAGTGTCAAGACACTCCGTTCTTCGCTTTCCACCGAATTCGAGACATTGCGTGTTAAGCGATGAAACTCAACGCCACACTTAGTCTTACCAAATCTTAATATAATTACTCCCCGGAGTGGGAATGGAACCCACTACCGCGGTACGACCGCCATTTCTTTTGATATATAATAAAATAATATTGGATTTATGCATATTTATGTATAAACTTAACTGAAGCAAATTTCTGTCCGTACTTCACCTTTAGTATTTTTTTCATTGATACCCAAAATATCTTTACAAACGAATAAAATTGGAATGTCATATTTTAATAGCTTTTCTGTACCTGTCACTCTGTTTATTCGGGATAATCTCTGAAATGGCTGGACCGATTTTGACGGGACTTTCACTATCAGATAGCTGATATAACAAGGAATAACTTATCTTACTTATTTTAGAACTTATTTTAGGAATTATAATATAATGATCAAAGACATATTAATTAAACGCGAATAAATTCACGGGCACAACCAAAAATCCATACTAACTAATCTACTAACATAATAAACCAAAAAAACAACAGAACTCAAACTTAATTTAATAAAATAATACCTACCTATATTTACACAGCCAGCTCAGAAATTTCTATTAAAGCGCTCGGTATTCCATTACAATCATTCCCTAGTTCCTACATTTTGCTATTACCATATAATTGTTTGTATAAGAGAGTTTGCTGTAGACACTGTTGCTTTTTGATTGAATAAAAGTCAAGATATAAGGCTTTGGTGCATTCTTTACCCGCTTTGAGGATAAAAATATATATATGAAAAAAACACATTTGTACAATATTAGACACTACTATGTGTTTTAAATACTATAATGTACATACGTGTACATGTTGCCAAGGCAACGTGAATCTTCCGGTGGGGCTTCGAGACGATCGGAGTGTACCCGAGATCTTGGCTAGAGACAGTTGAGGAGGAGGAGGAGGATATTTCTGCCAATCTGGAGTCCCTCATAACCTGTATAGACTCCCCAATCCTCACATGAAATATATATTTTACGCATTAATAGAAGAATTTATCAGTGGGGATTACGAAACGATCGGGGTGTACCCAAGATCCTAGCTAGTGGCGGTCGAGGAGGAAAACCGTGAACCAGTTTAGTGGGTAAACGGGGCTCTATATCTACCAATCCGGAGTCCCGCATAATCTATACCGAGTCCCCAATCGGGCTGGTATCCGTAGTGTGAAATAGAACTTCTTGTCTATGAAAATTTGTTAAGAATGTTGTCTAAGTCGCTGTATAAGTTCATATAAGTATATGAGTAATGGTTCTGGGTAGAAATTTGGCTTGTTGATAAATAAAATAGTAAATGGAGTATTTTAACACTAGGTATGAATAAAAGCATAAAACTGTAATTTTTTTAATCATTTACAAAATATATATTTTTTGACGAATATAAGACGCATAAAATTTCAACGTGGCGGGAATCGAACTCGTGGTTTTAGAAATCTTCTACTCATTCTAGCTAATTAAGCCATATGTTAGTGTCCAATAAGTTTCAATTATTAAGCACGGAAGGCACAAAGACCCTTATATTAAGGGTATAAATTATTTTTTTATACATTTATCCTTAGCGTGGTCAGAAAGGACATGAAAGGCAACCGAGGTCTCTCCCAACATCTTATACCTTCTTACCCATATAATTTCATAAAAAAATAGCCTTAAATACACTCGCCATCTAAATTTATCCCAGAAAACAGTTAAACTCAGTCACGTTAGCCGCATTAAGTATAGAAATTGAAATTACGCGTACAAGATTTATAAAAGTAATAAAAACGTCTTGTAATTCCTTTGTGGGGTTTAACATTTGTATCTGGAACACATGGTGGTGATAAAATTACGACTCACAGCTTCAGAAAGGAACGTGGTACAAACAAACTGACTGACTGACTGACTCATTATGGGATGTATGGATTTTTTTTTAATTTACACGAACTAGGATTTGAACTGGTAACTATTGGTATTCTAGTATCTATGTCATAAGTCAGTCTTAACCTGCTTAACTGGTTTCCTTGATTTCGGAAAATTGATTGCCTTTATAATACTTTAAAATTTAATATTTAAATTTTTAAATTAATTTAATTGTTAACAAACTCTCGAAAAACAGAAGATTTATAGCAGACATTGCAAAATTTTGTGTTAAAAAAATTTCATATATAAAAAAATTATATATATATATAAATATATATAAATATATATATATATATATATATATATATATATATATATATATATATTTGCTAAAAATGTCTTATTAATATATATAATAATTGGTAATAATTCTCTGAATCAAGTAACGAACGTCTACAAAGTTCTAATATATGTATGATTTTGCACTTAAAATTATATATTTTTTTATATACATTAAACACGCGAAGAGATTGGTTAATATGCATTAAACGACGGATGCTAGAGAGAACCGAGTGTCAGGACACTCCGTTTACTATCCGAATTCGTGACATTGTGTGTTAAGCGGCGAAACTCAACGCTGCGCATTATCTTACTATAGTGTAGAAGGGAAAATAATATTTAATATTTATTTAATAATTTATTTCACTGGATTAGAGTCAAATTCACAACCGATCGCGTTTCTAGTCAGTGGCCAATAATTATGAATAAATATCAGTATAATAAACGAATATAAATGCAAGATAATGTTTAACCGACTTCCAAATTAATTTCTAATTAAATTTCCATACGCCGTATTAGAAAAATTACGTTTTCAGCTTTGTTTTCTAATATTTACAATAATGTATATTGTAAAATTTTATGAGCTTTAATAGGTGATTGAGACTATTTCGTTACTTGATTATTTTCTATTAATTATTTTATATATTTGGTTTTATATAAATATTTAGGAATATTAAATGTAAATATTTTAAACGGATTAATCGCGTATTATATAAATTAAAGTAGAGTGATATAATTTATTACTGTAAAGTATTCGAAACGTCACGTTTTCAAAAATATATTTTCGAATACCAAAATATACGTGATTAAGCCGTTTATAACAGTTTCATTTAAAATGTATAGAAATCTCGAAACACAAAAGGTCTTAAAATATTTTGGAACATAAATCTGGTTCATACATTCATTTTGTAGAGGTATTCACTAGAAATAGAGATGTGCTTTGTCTTAAAGATTATTCATTGTATTGCGTTAGCATGTGGACACTGGAATACTGCACCATAATGGCCTAAGATGGAAAATATATGAAATATTTATTAAACTAGGAATTGAACCCGTTACCATTACGTATAAAGTCATTTCGCAGCTTCACGTTTTATTCCGCATAGCAAAGTAGTCAGAGACGACTTAGTGTCAAACACGATCTTGATAGAATAATAATTTATGTTATCTCTCTTTCCTTTTCCTTTTTCTTTATTTTTTTAATCCATGTTTTTATCGCGTATAGCAGGAAAGGTAGGAAGTATCTAGTGTCGAGACACTCCGTACTTCGCTTTGGACCATCATCTCGATTGCTCCATCGAATTGGACACATTGAGTTTTACGTAGCGGAACTCAACACCGCATTTTATTTTACTAGAATAAGAAAATGAAAATAATTAAACATAACCATTTTTTCGAGAAGGAATTAAACCTGCTACTGATTTGGTTAATAGTGAGACGCTGTCTCACTGCGCCAAGACTAGAATTTATTTAATTTTTAGTCATTTTACTCGAAAATTACAAACGGTTTAAAATTTTGAAACATCCATTCCTAAGAAATCCTTAACCTTTAAACGCGATATTGCTCTATGAAAAGAATCCTTTGAGCAAAATTACTAAAATAACAATATTTAATATTAAATACCAAAATATATTGCTTTTTGAAGCTGTTAGCATGTATTCTTTGCTAGAGAATTCTTTTATAGCCCAGTGGGACAGGGATTGACTGTAATCGCGATTGGTTGTAGGCAGTTCCCAGCCAAGAAAATGATAATATATAGATGATTTTTATTTCTCAGCTCTGATAAGACACAGCGTTGAGCTCCGACATCCACTAGTTTCAGGCGAAAAAAGGACAGAGTGCTTTAACAATAGGTTTCCCATGACTAAATTATCGATTTAATTGAAAATTAGAAACAAAATGGAATTACGTAATTACAGGTATAATAGAGGGGAAAGGTCAAATCATATTGTTCAGCTAAACCTAGCCATTTTCTATACTCCATTGTGAACTTGAAAGTAAATTTTCTTTTAAAGCATTCCCAAGAAACAATGTGAGATACAACAATACTACTGAATCTCAAGACGTTTATACAATTGCGTCTTGTGTTTACTGACACTGCATTCCGCTGAGATGCCTTTGCAAGATACTAAAATGTTGAGAATCATTGTCTGTTTTTAAAGTATTGTATAATACTCGCATAGAATTAGAATATGTTGAATAATTAAGTTATATAAATAAATGAAATTGGAATATCCATTTGTATGAAAACAACTGCTAATATATATAGTTGGTAGAACTGGAGTCGCTATATATATATATATATATATATATATATATATATATATATATATATATATATATATATATATAAAATGATACCGACTTCATGATAACTATACAACTACATATCTATATTTCGTTACATATAATTGTCCTATGTTTCTGGAATTACTAAATCGCTTTTAACTAATTAATTAAACTCGTTCTCTTCTCTAAGTTGAAGTAACCTAACCTAATTTAAATTAACGAATTTCTCTAAAACTAAAAACCATCTTCAGTTTTTGAGAAATTGGTAGACAAACATACAAACATACACTTACCAAATTTGGCATTCGTTGCTTGGAAGCCTAAATGGATCATCAAATTCAAATATTATTCAATACCAACAATATACATTTACGTATATATTGATTTTATTGTAAAATAGTATATATTTAAAAAAAAATACTAACCAAAGGAATATAATCATTTAAGTGACATATCACTTTCAATGAGAGTGGCAAAAAAAAACAATATATAAAACTTATAACCTCCTTTTTTGAAGTCGGTTATTAAAAGTAGCATGAGTTACTCCTTATTACACCAGCTACATGCGAGTGAAAGTCCTGAAGAACGGAAAATTTAAACTAACAACACTCATCTCTTGAGTATAATTAAAAATTATTACTTATTTCTCTAAACCTAACTTTTAATAACACTTAATCGGCTAAAGCGAAGTTTAAATTGATACAAGAGTCATTAATAACTACGGACTTTACTGTAGGTAAAGTGTTCAAAACGTCAGGTTTCCAAAAATATATTTTCGAATACCAAAATATACGCGATTAATCCATTTAAAATCCGTTTCATTTGAAATGTGTAAAACTAGCTAAAATCATATTATATAAAATTTCTGATATTATACTAAACAAGTTTAAATTGATACATGTTTATAATTTCATATTTCTAAAATGATTTAAAATGTATTATTTTGTATAGGAATAAAGTATTTTATTTAATGTTTTCCGAACAATAGATCTTTTCAGTTCGCCGAACAACGTATTTCAGGAAGAATTTCGAATACGCATTCAATTTGTTGCATTTGCTAAAATTTTGTCCTCGGAACTAGTTTCTCAATAGTTAGAGCAATATAATAAATTTTAAGGTAACTGCAGAAATGTCGTATAGCAGGAAGCTTGGGTTAAGATATTCCGTTGATTGCTTTCTACTCGAAATCAAGACATTCCCTGTTGAGTGGCGAAACTCAACGCCGCGTTTTGTCTCAAAGCAAGGAAATTAATATATTAACAAATATAATCACTCCCCCGAGTGGGATTCAAACTCACGATCAATAATTTACAGTAAAACACTATCTCACTGAGTTATTTCCAAATATTTTAGGTTTCATTGAATTTATTATGACCACTTCTTAGTGCCTGATGTAGCAGAAATTTATAATACGCCATCATTTGCAAAAACAATGCGATTGTATGTATTCATTATTGTAGCGTTTGTGGGTTCATTTATTTAAAAATAGTAAATTATTAAAATAAAATAATAATCTCCCTTGTTAAAAGATTGTTTCTTAATAATCTTTAAGTAGCAGAAAATAAGTTTTAACAAACAATAAGAAATTCAATGGAGCTGGTAGTAGAACGTATGGCATAGCGGTCAGAGCGCTTGGACGGTTTCCAAGAGGTGCGGGTTCGAATCCTGCTGCGTTTTAAATTGATATCCAGTATCATTGATACTGTGTGACAGGAAGAGAGAGGATGTATGAAGAAGTTAATGACTGTGGACGAGGTGAAAGTGGTATGCGTTTGGCGCTCCGTCCTCCCTGGTTACACCGCGGGATAAAGTGTGAAGTTGAAAATATTTAAACCTGCTGCTTTTATTATAAACGTAGTAGCAACTCACTTGGCTTAAAGTATTTTTAGAGAGTTGTTATATACAAAATACTGTTTTAAAATACCAGATACCAGAGGCCGGTCGTGGCGCAGTGAGATAGCGTCTGACTGTACGTGACCAGTTGTGGGTTCGATCCCCACTCGGGGGAGTGATTATATTTAAATTATTTTCACTTCCTCGCTCTGTTAAAGATAAAGTGCGGCGTTGAGCTCGACCTCTCAACACGCAATGTCTCGACTTCGGTGGAAAGTGAAATACGGAGTGTTTTGACACTAGGAACAAAAAAAACAGAATCTCTATTTTGCTTGCTTTCAAGCTTAGACCATTTGTTTCATACCCGTCTTATAGAATGATGATCTTATATTGTAATATGAGGCCAGTCGTGGCGCAGTGAACAGCCTCTGACTGTTAATGCTATCGGTTATGGGTTCGATCCGCACTCGGGACAGTATATGTAAATAATTTTCAATACCTCGCTCTGGTAAGATAAAATCCGGCGTTGAGTTCCACCACTCAATACCTTATGTGTCGAATTCGGTGAAAAAAATGGTGAAGTACGGAATAGGTAATTTCTGTCCACCCTGAGGACCAAAAGCCTGAAGCTAAACAAAATAAAATTTTAAATATTGTTATGCGTAATATGTTTAAATAAAATTTACGAAGGTACATTTACAAATACTGAACTAGCTTACAGATTTAACTTAAAGATATATTAGTATATTTTCGCTCTACTAACTATGGAATATATATATATATATATATATATATATATATATATATATATATATATATATATAAACACCTTTGAAAAAAGTCCACATAAGACCAAGAAAGTATATTTCATTAAAGAGAAACTGTAGTCCCTCACGTAACGTATAAAACGACGGGGTTGACTTTATGACGTTGTGTTCTGATTGAAAAACGTATACGTAGGCTACAATATACGTTGTTACCTTCCCTAGTCTACAGTATATTTGAAAATACAAAAATTTTTTTAATCCTACTATAGGTATAAAATATATCCCTAGATAGGATACACTTTGAAAAATTGAAATTTTTTTATAGGTTTTCTCATATATCAAAGTAGTCGATCAATCAAAAGATCTTAGTATTATTTGATTGTATAATGAACGATATTATCAGTTTTGATGTTACTTTGGTTTTTGAAAAGACGCTTGTGAGGCGTGTTGAGGGCGTTAATGACTGCGTTTCATACTAATGCAGTTGTTATCGATATAAGATGTTATAATTATGTACCAAACCTTATAATGAATAAATTTTATTATTATTATTATTATTATAATTATCTTACTAGCGTGGAAAATAGAAAATAATAAAATATAATTATTCTTTCGAGTTAGGATCGTGTACATAAGCAATCGCGATTATGGTATCGAGTTCCGTCATTCAACATACGATATCTCGATTTCAGGAACAAAGTGAAAAACGGAGTGTCTTGACACTAGCTTCTTTTTACTTTGCTTTACGTAAATCTGCTATAAAAATTTAAAATTTATTTTACATTAAAAAAACTGTGACCCATTTCAATTTGCGATCAACAGGTTCAAATTGAGTGTTCTTCGATTTTTATGTATTTCACATGAAATATTTTAAAAGAATTTAGTTGAGATTTTTCGTCGTGACGTATTGGAACAGCGTCTGATTGTAAACACGATCGGTTTTGGGGTTTTGATTCTCACTTGGTGGAGTGATAATATTTAAATCATTTTCACTTCATCGCTCTGGTAAGATAAAGTGCGGCGTTGAGTTCCACTCAATACGTAATAGTGGATTGCGGTAGCAAGCAGAGTACAGAACGTTTTGAGCCTAGGTACTTTCTGTCTAGCCTACTATGAAGAATAAAAGCGTGTAGCTGAAAAAATCAAAAATCTAACTCTATCTATTTCTATAGAATTAAGAAATAGTAAACAGACTGGATAGATCGTACTAGATAGACGATTCTCACTAAATTGTCTATCCAGTAAAAAAAAAAGTGAAAAATATTTCATTGTAGAGCTACTTGTTGACTTCGCTGCGACACCGCCTGCAAAAAATTCAATAACGTGGCCGCTATAGCGGTATGATATTGGATTTTTTGTATGAAAAGATATTGACAAGGCAGCGAAAATACAATCCTTTCTATGGTATTCTTATATAGAATATAAAAGGCGGATAACGGGTAATGTTTAATCTATGAAAAGTACTGTTAGCTTAGTGGTGAGAGATGAATGTTTTAAATGTGGGAAGGCGATTCAAAAGATGTACATTTAGAGAAAGGAAAGAAAGGAACGCAGGGTTTTATCTATATTTAAATAAATGTTCTATAGAAAATAAACTGTTCTATAAATTTGAATAGTAAATATTTAGGTTAACAGGTACTGTTAAGTTAATACATATACATTAGATACTAACACAATCGATACAGAGACTTCCTCCATAAAAGAGATAAGGCTCTTCACGTTCGAAGAGCCTTATCTCTTTTATTTATTTTTAGTAAGTAAAAATGTATTATCATAACAATTCTTCAAGTTTGAATATATACACAATAGTTATAAGTACGATAGGCATTTCTTAAAAAAAATTGCCAGAACGCGTCGTTAAGTTCTGCCATTTATATAGTTGGAGAACTGAAAGTCCATACAGTACTACGGACTAAAACATAAAAGTAATTTTTACCAGAAAAATATGTTACCCTTGGCCAAAGTCGACTGGTAAAAGATTTAAAATTATTATAACATCTCAGGCAAAGTTTGAGGCTTAGTCTGAAAAACTAATGAGGTACAGTCTACCTAATTTAGAATTTTTCTCTATACTAAGCCTGATGCTCTATACTAGTGAGGTAAAAAATAGGTTTTTGAGCAAAAATATTACCATAACATTATAGTATGTTACATTATAGGATCAAATAAAGAAACCTCAAATCCAAAAATATATTTTCGTATACCAAAATATACTCGATTAATCCTTTTGAAATGGTTTCATTTAAAAAAAATATGGTGCATTATTTACTTGTTGTATAAATTGTTATTATCTCTCTACAGAGATGCTAACAACATAAATAAGTTGTACAGAACGTATAAGAATAGAGTAGTAGAGGTAGTAGAACGCATGGTTTAGCGGTCAGAGCGCTTGGACGGTATCCAAGAGGCGCGGGTTCGAATCCCGCTGCGTTCAAATTTTTATACGTTTTTACTAAAATGTTTTTCTAAAATATTTTATAAATTGTTATTATATTTTAAAAAAAAATTAGCTTTAAGCTCTCTCCTCTATAGCAGGATAAGTACTTGTAGGCTTTAGAAGTAAATTATCTCTGTTCTTATTTTAAAGAAAACGTAGCTTCAATCTTTATCCCACATATGAAGGTACACAGACTTTTTATAATATAAAATTAATTAAACTACTGGGTCTATACTTTATTCCGTCTTCTTTATCTCTCATTTGCATATAATTTTAATCAGCTACCTAGAACTAAGATACGTATTTGTATTTAAGCAAATTTATGAAAAAAAAATTATCTTAATTCTATAAGGTACATTTAAATTAATTATTATTAAATATATATATATATATATATATATATATATATATATATATATATATATATAATCTGATATCACCACATTGTTGTGTTGAGTGACGGGGCTCAACGCCGCACTTTGTTATAACAGAGCGAAGAAGTGAAAATAATTGAAATATAATCACTCTCTCGTATCGTATATATCGGGTTTACCGTTTCATATATAAATAATTCACGAATGAAAACTAAACATTAATGAATATAAATTCATCATCAGTTAAATACTTAAAAGAAGAAAGTCTATGAGAAATGGTGTTCAAGAATAAAACCGATATAATTTTAGGTGCAATTAAATATGGTTATCTCAGTTTTGTTCCTTATTCTGACATAATCGTACATATATATATACATAAAAACAAATAAATCAAAAGTATTTGTATGTAGGTAACTTTTCAACCGTTCCTTAGAGCGTAATGAATCAAGATAAACACTGAAAGTTTGTTTTTTTTTCAGAACTTACTGTTAGTTCAACGTTATGTGTATATTATAGTACAGTTAGCATATTCTTGACGTCAAATTCAAGTTGCGTGTTCAATTCTATGGGAATAATGTCAATATAGGTATATATAAATCTTCACCAAGTGACTGACATATAACGATATATTTTTTTACTGTTTTCAAAGTGTTATTCCACTCTTAGGACTATTTAAAAAAAATATATATAAAAATTTGAACATAGATGCTAACAGCATGAACAAGTTGTAACAAAATCGTATAAGAATTTCGACGCAGCCAATAGTAGAACGCATGGCTTAGCTTTAAGTGCGATTGGGCGGTTTCCAAAAGACGCGGGTTTGAATCCCGCTACATTATAATTCTTATACGTTTTTTCTAAAAAAGTTAACGAATTAAATTATTAAATTATTAGTATCAGATAACTGAAGTTTTACATATTCATTAAGAAATTCTTTCAAGAAAGGATATAATAAAATTTTACAGTTTACAATCCAAACATATGAAATTTAGATTATTGGATTAATAGAAAGGAGATATAGAAAGAGTCGTAAAGCCCACACAAAAAAATTCGTAGGCAGCAACTCGTTTAAATAAATGTCACAAAATGTCTAGGATAAACAAAGACAACTTAGTGTCAAGACACTCCGTTAACTGCTATACGCAGAAAAACCAGACATTGCGTTCTAAATGGATACCTCAACGTTGCTCTTTGCCTTAACATTGTGGAGAAATGAAAATATCTTTTAAATATGTTCCTTAAATTATTATATCGAGTCACATTGGTTCTACTGTGGTAGTGATTTTTTATTCCGTTCTTTTAGTGAATTTTATCAATATTATGAACGCGAAAGTGCGTGCACGTATGTTTGTCACTCTTTCACACAAAAACTACTAAACGCTTTCAATTAAAACTATACAGTATTTTACTTTTTTTAAAGTGTTATTCCACACTTAGGATTAGGAAACATTTTTTTTTTTAAAAAGTATACAAATTTGAACGTTCGAATCCGAGCCATTTGGAAACTGCCCAAGAGGCGCGGGTTCGAATCCAGATACGATCATATTATACAGATTTTCTTAAAAATGTTTTCTAACTTTACTGTAATGTTGTTATAAATATTTTTTATATATAACGGGCTGAGGGTTAACCACCTCAGGTCTGATGTTAGCCGTTGATACGGTCCGAATATATATATATATATATATATATATATATATATATATATATATATAAATTAAAATATCTTATGTAGTTTAGCATATATAACGATAAGTATTGTTTTGTGAGAATTTAATTTAAAAAAAATAAAATAATTATATTTTATATATTAAATGTTTCATTAACATTTTTCTATTGACATTATTCACCTCATATTAAGTGGTTTAATATGAGTAAGTATAGATTATTGTTAATGAGTCTATTGGCGCCGGCTGGGCGTCTTGTCTGACTGTTGTAATAATTATGAATTCAAATTTTCTGCAGTATATTTTGGTTGGGTAGATTGAAGAGCTTGGAGACTGTAAGCAACCGTTAATGTGTATTAAAAGGGGGCCCTTATCTTTAGCTTGGGTGCTTGCGTTACAGGTCTAACTATGCTAAAATATAATTATCAAATATTTAATAATAAATAAATGAGGCCGGTCGTGGCGCAGTAGGACAGCGTCTGACTGTAAACGCGATCGGTTGTGGGTTCGATCCCCACTCGGGGGAGTGATTATATTCAAATTATTTACACTTCCTCGCTCTGGTAAAAAAAAAACAAAGTGCGGCGTTGAGTTCCACCACTCAACATGCAATGTCTTGAATTCGGTGGAAAGCGAAGTACGGAGTGTCTTGGACACTAGGTACTTTCTGTCTGTCGTCATTTTAACATGTCCGCTTTTTGCTAAATAAAGAAGGCTTAAGAGATTGTATGCCAGTTTGTCCTCCAATTTTTGATCTACATGATCTTCGTAAGTTATTATATTGGAAAAAAATTAATAATATTTTTAAAAAAATTAATAGACAGTTCCATAAAAATCAGTTTAATGAATAGAAAAAATAATTAAAAACCAGCTTCACGGTTTATCCGTTCACACTCCGTTGACTGGTTTCCGCCTAAAATTAGATATAATCATTCCCTCGAGTGTAAATAGAACCCACGACAAACAAGTGTACAGTCAGACACTGTTCCACTGCGCAACGATGTCCTCTTTTTGCATATTTTATAATAAGGTTATATTTTAGTACTAAATTACGTTCTTTTTATTTTTAAATTAGAATAATTAAATCAGAATAATTGTTTTATAACGTGTATATTTTTAATGACCGCCAGAGAAAATGTCATTAGCCACAGTTAGTTGCTACCTACATTTTTTTGCTTAACTTCAGATTTTTTTGTGCAAAGCAGGTTTTACTTGCAACTTATTATCAAGACACTCTGTTGTCATTCCCTGAACTTAACGCCGCGATTTCTCTGACAACAGCGGAGAAATAAAAATAATTAAAATATAATCATTCCTTCGAGCCATGTTATCTACTATTTATAATTATGTATTATTTTTTCTACAATAGCCACTACATACTGTATCCTCATATAAGGCCAATTGCTATGGATATGCGATTTATGACTTAGTATAGCTAAAACAAAATATTTTTTTATCTATTTATTTAATATAATATACTATTTAGGATTGAGGCCGGTCCTGGCGCAGTGAGACAACGTCCGATTGTAAACGTAGTCGGTTGTGAGTTCGATTCCCACTTGGGGAAATAATTACATTTAAATTATTAACATTTTCTCGCCCTGGTAAGAAAAAACGTGGCGTTCAGTTTCGCCACTCGCCATTAGTTAGTAAAGATATTAGTCTTAGAAGGGAAGTTATTTGAATAATAATAATATTAATAAAAAAACTCTCCTTTAGTTCCATAGCTATGTGTTCTGGAGAACTGTTTGTCCTGGTTCCTGCCGCTGAATTTTTCAACCGCACTGTACGTAACAGACTAAAATACCACCCCCATCATCTGGGTACGTGGCGTTCTACTACAGTGTGGTTTTGTAGGAATTTCCTTCAACGTGCTACACAACTGTGGAACGGCCTACCTGCGGCAGTATTTTCAGGTCGTTACGACATGAACACCTTCAAAAAGCGCGCTTATTCCCACCTTGAAGGCCGGCAACGCTCCTGTAGCTCCTCTGGTGGTACACGGGGCCGTGGGCGCCGTGGGCGACCTACCATCACGTGACCCGCACACTCGTTTGCCTTGCCTGTCCTATATAAAAAAAGTTATTATTGCTTTCCTTTGTCCCGTGCCTATATAAGTCGCCAATTAAAGCTTCAGAGTACATTTTTGCTCGTTGACTTTTAAAGTGGTTGTGCTCAGTGCAACCTGTATTTCTAATCGAAATAAAAAAATATATATTGTTATTATAATAAGATCTTTGATTTTCACGCTTTTTATACATTTTAAATGAATCTATTTTAACCGGATTAATCGCGTATATTTTAGTATTCATAAATACATTTTCGCACACCTGACGTTTCGAACAGACTAGGTCAACTCCAAAATATATTTTCGAATACTAAAATATACGCGATTAATCTGGTTAAAATAATTTAATTTCAAATATTGTTATTATTTTAATGTTATACCTTACTTGATTATATTTGAAAATTACTTTAATTTATTTCTGTGCTTACAACGCGAGGTTAATTCCGCTAATCAACACGCAATGTCTCTATTTCGGGCTAAAAGCTATCACGGAGTGTCTTGACACTAGGTACTTCCTGTTTATCCTCTTATGCGGGATAACAATGGGAACAGATATAATTGATTTATTTAAAAATATTAGAAGAAATAAATATTTTGAAAGAAGTATAGGGTCTATTTATTTTAAGTCAACTTTTGGTACGTCACCTTTGGTACATGCAAATATTCACCAATACTTTACTTGAAGAGTAGGAAGTAATATATCACTGTCACAAAGCAAAATACAAACATATTAAATTTGGGAGTGTGCTAATGCATTGTGACGTCATCCTCTCCAGTATACTATTGACATTAAAAAATTAAAATTTGATTTTTTGACATTTCTAGAACTGTACAAAAAAAAATAAATGCAAGCAGAATTTGAACGGAAAGGAAATTATCTGTGCGTTTTTTAAGCTTTTAAGCTTAACGAAAATACCTAGTGTCAAGACACTTCGTATTTCGCTTTCCACCGAATTCTAGACATTGCGCGTTGAGTGGTGGAACTCAACACCGCGCTTTGTCTTTACCAATGCGAGAAAGTGAAAATAATTTAAATATAATCACTCCCCCGAGTGCGGATCGAACTTACAACAATTAGTTACAGTCAGACGCTGTCGCACTGCGCCACGACCGGCGGTCTTTAAGCGGCGTTTTTTAAGGAATGGTCTATTTAACTTATACATGAAATAATATTAAAAAAAATATTTTAATGTTTTGATGTTTATCAAACATGAACAGGCACAGGAAGTGCTCGAAGACTTTTAAATATGTTTTAAATTATTTTATAGAAAATATCTATCAATTTAATTTTTTATTTTTCATTGTGTAATATTCGTGAAATTAAGTACAAGTAAAACGAAATCGATATTTTTACTGTACACTAAATTTATAATTTTATTAGTATAGAGTTGTTTTTGTATTTCCAAATATATATTTTCGTATCAAAATACAATATATATAAAGAAAAATTACTTTAATTTCTACAATAACAATATCAGGCTAAACCGGTTCTTATACCCCAAAGTCCTCGTCATATGCAACACAAAGGCGTAAATAGAAGCAAGAGGCGATCAGAGAGTCACGTGCCCATAGTAATATATTACGTGACACCGTGGCTGACTCGCCGGTGACTTAGCATACTGTATATAGAGATAAAAGTTGAAAAGTGTGAATTTTTTGAATTTCAACTATATAGAAAAAATTCAAGTGACATTTTTGTTCGGTTACCCACTTTATCCCGCCAAGTAGGTACGTCAAACCACTGTCAAGACACTCCGTTGATTGCTTTCCGACCAAGCCAACCAAGACTTTTATTTCAAAAGAAGCAGGTTCAAATCCTGCTAGCATTCATTTTTTAAATGGAGTGGATGACGTCATAACGCATTAGCACACTCCCAAATTTAAGGTGGTATTTTGCCTTATGACAGTGATATATTACTTCCTACTCTTTAAGTTAAATATTGATGAATCTTTGTTTATACCAAAAGTTATAAAAAAGACTTAGGTAAAACAAATAGAACGTGCATTTTTTTTAAATATTTGATTCTTGCAATAATTTTAAATATAAGAATTATATCTGTTCGCACTATTATCCTGTACAGCAAGGTAGACAGGAAGTACTTAGTGTCAAGCCACTCAGTACTCCGCTTTCCCCTGAATTCGCGATATTGTGTTGAGTGGTGGAGCTCAATACGCAATGTCTCATTTTGTCTTTCCAGAGCGAGGAAATGAAAATCATTCTAATATAATCATTCCCTCGAGTGAGAATCGTACCCATAACCGATTGTCACATATTGTTCCACTGCGCCATTATTAATAATAAATGATGTTATATTGATAATTTTACAGTTTACTTTTAATAAAATATAATTAGTAGTAAAAGGAAATATAAGTAAGGAAGGGGCTTAGTTGATCTTTGAGAACACAGTGTCGATGACGTTGAAGAAAAGTCACGTACAAAGCAATCGGTGTCCCAGATGTTATGCCCAAGTTTAGTTGAATCTTTGAATAAAGTGTAGAGGTATGTTAGGATATAGTGTTTGTTGATCAGTTCTCTGTATATTCTATTCAAATATATATATAAATATATATATATATATATATATATATATATATATATATATATATATATATATATATATATATATATATATATATATATATATATTTGTTCACATAATCATCAAGGAGCAAGAGAACAAACTTGTAATGTTTTTCAATATGAAATTGCCTTTTATACAATACAAGCACATTCTCCTACAATACAACACACACAATATTTAACAGAAGAGTCTCTTGACTTATTATATTCACGAATTACGTGAACAAACAAAAATTAAAAAGAAATACGTAAGCGAAGAAAGTTACTTAATTAATAATTAAAAATGTTACTTAAAAATTTTAAGCGAAATTTAAAATACTTACGTTATAAAAAACTTGTTACTGTGAGTGCAATAGTTGTAGATTCAATTCCGAATCAGAGGATGTATACATATATTCTAATTACATTTAGTTTACAGCTCTAGTAAGAAAAACAAGCACAGCGTTATGTTCCGCCCTATTATTTTTATGAAAAAGCGCAGCGTTATGTTCCGCCAGATTATTATATCTGTACCTATTTCGATTTGACAATATTAGAGCTGTTATACTCATATATTTAGTATAAAACTTAGTATGGGGTGGCAGCTAATTGGCGTATAAACATAGCAAGAAAAGACATGTTTATTTTAGTCGAAATGTGAATCGTTGCTGGAGGAATAGCATGAACCTTGAGGGGAGAAATTTGCATACTATTTACATTAATGCGCGGTGCAAGTGTTGGCGTTTTTGTTTTTTTTTTAATATATGTATATATATATACTCAATTTTATGACCATATAACAAAAATCATATTAGTTTATCATACCCAAAATGTACGAAAATAAAGAGCACCTTTGTACTACACCTGGCTTTTGTTCTAGACGTACTGTTGAACTTACTGCATATGGGAGTTTGCCCATAGGGCTATAGGAGTTGCCAGCTAAAATAAACATTAAAAAAATTCATTTTTGTTAACGTATATAGTACGAAACATCTCCCAACTACAAATTTTCTTTTTAATATAAAACATATTAGACTGCACACTGGATCTATACCTTTTTATTTATTGCTATTTATCGCTCAATTGAATGTAATTATTTATTTAATTACTTATTTATTTATTTATTTTTAAGGGAAACACAGTATTTTTAATATATAATTTTTTTTACGTATAGTGTAACCCAAGAACCAATCAAGTTTCCACAAATTACTTTAACATTAATTGTCTCTACTTCATAAATATATTTGAATTACTTATACAAGTAATTTATGCATAAAATCCAAAAATAAATAAAGAAATAATAACTAAATCAAGTATTACAATTACATTGATTTTCGCGTTTTTTACATACTTTAAATGAAACTATTTTAACAGGATTAATCGCGTATATTTTAGTATTCGAAAATACATTTTGGACACCTGACATTTCAAACACTTTACAGTAGTCCATGGTTACAGGTAGACTCGAAAGTATTTTCGAATACCAAAATATACATGATTAATCCGTTTAAAATATGTAGTTTCATTTAAAAATTAGTAAATTTTTCATTTAAAAAAACATCTAAATTTTTATATTTTAAGTTATAACTTCTACAGAAACGCATAACAAAGTTATTTGATGTAAACTTTGTAAAAACAAAGTAAAAACTTTAGGAAATGCAAAACAGGGTTTATTTCGCGCTCCTAGTCTATGACACGCAAGACTTACTTTACTTAAAAGAAAAGGGGATTCTTTTGTATTATTGAAATATCTTTGTTGTATAATATATGTTAATATAAGCTTAATATTGAGAATCTAACATGTGGAATAATTTTAAGATCTTTGATCGAATTGAAGATTTTCGCGATTTTTATACATTTCAAATGAAACCATTTTAAACGGATTAATCGCGTATATTTTGGTAGACTCAGGTCTATCTGTGACCACGGACTACTGTAAAATGTTTGAAACGCAAGATGTTCAAAATGTATTTTTATATCTATTTTTTTCGAATACCAAAATATACGCGATTAATCCGGTTAAAATAGTTTCATTTAAAATGTGGAACAATACTCTAAGACAGTTCTCACTAGAGGATTAAATAATATAATAAGGATGTCAGTTTAAAATCTTTTGAAACACATATAATAAAACCTAATATTTAGTGGCGTAGTGGGACGGCGGCTGACTGTAAACGCGATCGATTGTGGGTTCGATCCCCACTCGGGGTATTGACCATATTTAAATTATTTTCACTTCCTTGCTTTGGTAAAAGACAAAGTGCGGCGTTGAGTCTCGAATTCAGTGTCTTGACACTAGGTACTTTCTCTCTACCCTACAATGCTGTATAAAAGCGTGAAGCTAAAAAAATCATTTTATATGCTATTGAAGTTTATATGCTATTAACTTATTATACAAATGTATACCAAAGTCATTTAATTCTTTTATTCTTGTAAGTAAACTATCGTTAAATCCATCATCAAAGACGACAGAATTTCTATTAAAAAATATATTATTAGCTTCACAATGAGATATTAACTTATACAAATTATAGTCGGCTATTAGTTGTACTAAGATCTTTATTATTTTAATTCTACGAGTTATATTTAAATAAATTATTATATTTTTTTATATATTTCTCCCAACCACCACTAATCGCTATAACTGGAGCCTATACGGGATCGCAGTTTTAACGAGAGCATGCAATTTAGTCGTCTTCTTCTTATTTCCTTTCCTTGATAAATGATTCGTTGTGGAATGCCCGCTAATTTCTGAGTCCAACTCAAAGGTCGGATTTAAACCATTTCCTTTAGTTTCTGCTACATTTAAAGCTTTCTTGAGAAAATAACATGGCCTTATTAGCTGTAGTTCGCAGTGTTTGTAAAAATTGCTAAGTTTTTTTTAATAGTTTTATACTTTGTAAGTAGAAAATTGTGTTGGTATTACGTTGGTACAATGTTTACGTTGTTATGTTGGTACAAAATTGTTTACAGGAAAACACGAGCTTTACGCTATTTCCCGTATATCAGAATAGGCAGAGAGAAAGTAGTGTCGAAGCTCACCTTTTATTACTTTCTGACTGAAAATATGACTTTTTTTAGTTTCACGCTTTTATCCCGCATAGCAGGGTAGACAGAAAGTACCTAGTGTCAAGACACTCCGTACTTCGCTTTCCACCGAATTTGAGACATTACGTGAAACTTCGTTTGGCAGATCTTAACACCGCTCTCTATTTAACAGGGCGGGGAAACGGAAATAATTTCAAAATTGCTACCGGAAAGAAAGTGTGACTGAGAAAAAAAAACTAAAGAATAGAACAAATAAAAAACATAATAAATTAAAAATAGCAAGCGTTAATTCAACACAATAACGGCCAAATAAATAATAAATCATTCTGCATAGAAATTAAACAAATAAAAGTACAACAGTTTGGTGGTGACAAACTTGTACAGTTCTCTCAAATTAGAGGCGGATAAAAAGCAATACTTCTTTTAAATGAAACGCCAAGTTTCACTAACGACCCTTGGTCCTGGTAAATTCATGAAACAACATCCGGTCTATACCATAGGATGTAGCGAGTTTATCATTTTACGTTTAGTGAGGTCGGTCGTGGCACAGTGGGACAGCGTCTGACTGTGAGCGTGATCGGTTGGGAGATCTATTCTCAGCTGAGGGAATGCTTATATTTAAATTATTGTCAATTCCTCGCGCTGTTAGTTTTTTACGACAAAGCGTGGCGTTGAGTTTTGCGATTTGCGAACTCGCAAGGTTTTGAATTAAGCGGAAAGTGGAATACATAGCGTCTTGACTCTAGGTACTTCCTGTCTATCCTGCTATGCGGGATAAAAGCCTAAAAAAAAAAATTTAATATATAAAATAATGAAATATAAAGAGAAAATACAGTGTTGAGTTCTGTTCGAGTTTAATATATTTCTGTACACTTTGAGTGAATTCAAATATGAGATTATGATATCAAAAGTATATAATTATATATATAAAAATGTTGCCTGTTATAATTTTCATACATCCCCTTGTAACTCCTAAATTTTTACTTTACATAATGTCGTTATTATAATAATAAAAATCATAAAATTGCAGTTATTTTCTGTCATACAACGTCATACAATGTGCATGACTAATAAACAGAGAAAATAATATTACAAGCATGTCTATTTTTATAACGCTTTACGCTTTTTATCCCTCATAGCAAATTAGACAGAAAGTATTTAGTGTTAAGACACTCCGTACTTTGTTATCCACTAAGTTCAAAACATTGCGTGTTGAGTGGCGGAACTCAACGCCGCACTTCGTCTTTTACCAGAGCGAGTGGGGATCAAATTCACAACCGATCGCGTGTACAGTCAAATGCTGTCCCATTGCACCGTGACCGGCCTCATGAATCTCTACATTGTAAGAATCTCTATATAGTAAAAATTAGCTAAATTAAAAAAAAGCAATAATTTTTCAACTTAAATCTTGTTATTGCGACTCAGCACAAAATACGGTCACAACTTTCATTCTCACTTAGAAATAAGAAATGTTAGAAGCTTTCGGGGTGATAATGACGTTGAAAGTAACAGATCATGTCGTTTACCAGTGGAAATCTTTTCTTTTACTTTAATTATAACTGACTTGTACTTGTGACTGCATAAATGGTTCGTGTAATAAGATCTACGGATATTAAATCGTTTTAAATCAAATTATTTATATAAATATGTATTTACTAAAACAATTAATTAAACAATATTTTTAATTGTATGGAATTATTATAGAAAAAACGTATAAAAATTTGAACGCAGCGGGATTCGAACCCGCGCCTCTTGGATACCGTCCAAGCGCTCTGACCGCTAAGCCATGCGTTCTACTCCCAGCTGCGTCGACATTCTTATACGTTTTGTTACAACTTATTTATATTGTTAGCATCTCTGTAGAGAGATTTTTACAAATTTCTACTATGTACTTAAAGATTATTAAGAAATAATCGTTTAACAAGCAGGTTTGAATCCCATTGCGTTCAAATTTTTATATTTTTTTTCTAAAATGTTTTCTAATCCTTACTGTGGAATAAAAAGGCCCCAGAATCTTGACAAATTAGCTTATGTAGAGAATGGAGGCGTACGTTAATGTTTAAATTAGAGGGGCCCTTTAAAATATGCTATAACGCTTGGATTTTACATTTCAAAGAGTCGTATTATATATTTTCGCATATACTGTGTGAATCACGTTGCAGAGGGTAGACCTCGGAGCACTCCAATTGTAGGCTTAAGAGGCTCTTTAAAATAACTGTTTTCATTAAAAACCTTTTAGATTAATACGGAATTAATCTGACAAATAAAACGCTTAAAATACGAATATTTTGTTGTTTCCTTATTCTTATCTATATTATAATTACTTTAAATTAAGAACGATTTATTTATTAAGGTGCAAAATTTTATATTTATTTCTAACTAACGATTTTTGAATTTCATTATATATATAAAAATATTTTATATCTTATAAATACTGTTTATTTCCATTAAAAATAGATAAATAAATAAATTAATACAATTTATTAAAATATGGCAATCTTATTTTGCAGAAAGCAAGTCGTAATTCCTCTATAAAATAAGATATGTTATATATATCATGCATATATAGAAACTTAAGAATCAAAGTAAAGTCTTTTTATATTAAATCTAATAGCAGGATTGACAGGAAGTACGTCAAGACACTCCGTACTTAACTTCCACCCAAATTCAAGACATTACGCGTTAATTGGTGGAACTCAACACCGCACATTGTCTTTGCCAGAGTGAGGAAGTGAAAACAATTTAAATATAATAACTTCCCCGAGTGGGACTACTATTTTTGTATTTTTAAAGTACTATTATTGTGTTGCATTCAGAGATAAAAAAATTTAAACAGTATAAATATTTGAACGCAGAGGGATTTGAAACCGCACTTCTTGGATACCTCTGGACAGCTCAAGTTACTGTACCAACATTTTAAAAAAAAATATTTTTTTAAATAAATTACCTACCTTTATTGTCTTACGAGTAATTTACATATACATATCACTGAAACCACTGGACCGATTTTAATGAAACTTGTACTGTTCCCTAAATTGAAGTATACCTAACTAAAATTAAGAAGATTATATCGATATGATTTTTAGTTTTACTGAAATTCGTGAACAAACATACAAACATACACTTACCAAATTAGGCACAAGTGCTCTTGGAAGCCTAAACGGATTATCATACTCAAATATTATTCAATTCCAACATCAAACATAGATACATACACACATATATATAAAACTGATAACTATAATTTTTTTTTAAAATCCTATAAATATCAAACGAAACTAAATAATCATACAAATCAACTATAAATAATTTCACGCTGTTCACGTTCAAAATAGTGCATTTTGTTCGCGCGTTAAATAAAAGTTAAATAAAAAACCGCTTCACAGCTTCAACACGCCGAAAACAGTAATTCTATACTACAGATACACCGTTCGAGCTGCGTTAGGCTGTTATTTTCAGCCGTTCGCATTTCAATAGCGCCCGCTGGTTTTTTTGCTTGTACTATAAAATAAATGACTATATGGTTGCGAGGTGGTTTTGGATTCGATTTTTATATTAAAAGCTTGTATTGAAATATGTTTTGATTCTTTAATTTATGTTAGACTGTGGAAGGCGTTGAGTTCCGCAATCCCAGATGAAGTAATAGGATGTATTTTCTCAGGGTAAAGAAAAGTCAAGACACTCCGTTCGCCACTTTCGAGACATTGCGCGGTTAGTGGCGTGAAGTGCATGCCGCGTGTTGTCGCGTTTCGTAAAATTTATGTAAATATAATAATTACTTCCAGCGGGAATAGAACTTATAAATTAGTTGTAAATGCTCTAGTTTGTTATTTTAAAAGCATATCATATATACAAATAGGTTCATATAAAAGGTCATTTTTTCGTGCCTAACAAATAAAAAAAAACATCCTACCTCGCATTACAGGAAGTACATAAATAATTATATTTTTATTATATATATATATATATATATATATATATATATATATATATATATATATATATATATATATATATATATATATATATATATATATACATATATATATGTATATTTGCACATGACGTGTTAGCCAAATTGCACGCGCATAAATATTTCACGCCATATATAATCACGCTACATATACAACACAAACAGCTTCTAGCGTGGCAGATTAAAAGGCATTACAGTAACCATCAGCGCTGTCCACTTGGGCTATTATTTCAACAGTTTACGTTTGTTAGTTCCGAGTCAGTACAAACTTGTAACAAGCTGGATAAAATAACGTGAATTGATGACACTATATTGTAGGGTAAAGCGTATTTCTAATAATATTGCCGTGTAAATGCTGGCAGGCTTAAATTTATATAAGACATCTACTTAGCAGGAAGGTGACAGGGGGAATTACGATAGTGGGTTCAATTCTTTGTCAAATCAAAATTCATAGCTAGAATTTTTTATTATTTTTAAAGTGTTATATCACACTTAGGGGGTGCAAAATTTTTAAGAAACGTATAAAAACAATTTAAATAACTTGCAACAAAACATATAAGAATTTCAACGCATGTCTTAGCGGTCAGAGCGCTTGGACGGTTTCCAAGAGTCGCGGGTTTGAATCCCGCTGCATTCAAATGTTTATACGTTAGATTTTATAGTTTAATATAGAAATTTTATATTATAAGATATTATAACTATTAAATAAACTTTTTATTATTATAAAGTTAACGAGAACCTGCTGAACCAACCCAGTTCCAACCATTGCTTGTTCGTTCAGATAGAAGAATAATATACAGACGTTGAGATCTGAAATAAAGTATATATAGTAATATAATATAGCCTCAGAAAATTTGAGGAATTAGTAGGAGAGAATTTCCTGTTTTCTTTATGATGATTACAAAAACCTGTCATTTTACCTTTTTTTTTAGCTTCACGCTTTTACCTTTCACAATTTATAGTAAAATCCTAACTAACGAACTCTGTTCGTGTACTTCATAAATATGTTTTAAATTGTTCTAACATAACGTTTTTGTTCCAGTTTTTAAATCGCAGACGTCACTATCAACGGATTCCGGTCTTTGCACTGAAAGAGGATTGAGGAGGACCCACATAGAAATTGTTAAACCACCTGGAAAACGTATCGGTCTTAAACTGGCAGGTATGTTTGATAATTGAATAACTCGGTTTTAATATTTTTTTCTTGCTTTACGCTTTTAGCCCGCAGAGCCACAGGACAGGAAGTACTTGGTGTCAAGACACTCCGTACTTCGCTTTCTGCCGAATTCGTGAAAATAATTTATTTTATAATTATTAAATAAAATTAACTAAAACTTATTCTTTATTACACAACCTGCTAATGAAAGTCCCATCAAAATCTGTCAAGCTGTTCCATAGTACAGCTGGAACATACAAACAGATAGACAGACTGTGTATCAAATGATTTGTAAAATAAGTCATTTCGATATACACCTATATATGCATTTAGTAAATAGTGGTTATTTAAAAATATTAAAAAATAAAATTCATTTTAATTTATTTATATTATTATTCTTTCTGCGCCCTGGAAAGACAAAGGATAGCGTTAAGATCCGCCATTCAATACGTATTTATTGGTCTAGGTAATCATCCTTCTCCTCTGGTAAGACAAAGGGCGGCATTAATATCCGCCACTCTATTGAGTGGCCGATCTTAGCGTCACCGACTTACATATTTGCAATGTCGCAAATTTAAGCGGCAACCAAAATACTGAGAACTTCAATACAAGGTTCTCTCTGCCTATCTTGATATACAGGAAAAGGCATAAAACTGTTTCTTTTTTTTTATCTTTATTTATTATAGAGGGTTTTTTCACTAAGTGAATATGTCACCCTCGTCATTATATACAGTTAAATACATTAGTACAATACAGTCATAGATAAGGCTTTCTAATTTCTGTTTTTAAGAACTAAATTTAAAAATTTATATACAGATTTAGCTTCGTTAGACAATGGAGAAGCTAAAATGCTATTATAAACATAATATTATTCCTACGACTACGAGTAGCAACAACAGCTCCCTTTAGCGCCCTAACACGAACACATTCTTCTAAGATGTGATAGACATCCTCTACCACACCGCACACAGTACAATTAGGAGAATTCACTTTTCCCATCATATATCCGAAACTATTCAGTGGAATGTGACCAGAGCGCAATCTTAAGGCAGTTGTTATATATTTGCGCTTTAATTTGGAATTTAGGAACCAGGGAGATCCAAGAAGTCTAGGTTGTATAGTTTTATACCAGATTCCTTTGGTAAGCGATCTTTTATTAAAATATTCAGACCACATCTCACGACATATTCGTTTAATATCTCCTAAAAGATCGGTGGGACTAGGTAAACACTTAAATTCAATACCATCGGATATAGCTTCTTTAGCTAGTTGGTCAACTTCCTCATTTCCCACTAGTCCGACATGAGATGGTATCCATTGCAAGATTATTGTTTTATTATTAGATTTAAATTTAAATAAACATTTTAAAATAGTGAAAGCAATAGGGAGACCTCTGTGGGGTGCTGTACATTTTAAGATGTGTAAAAGAGTACTTTTCGAGTCGGTAAATATAACAAATTTATGAAAATCAATCGATTCAATGTAGGACAAGGCTTCAGAGATTGCCACAAGCTCAACAAACATAATCGAGACTCTTGCTTTAATTTGAAATTTTGCATGGATTCCCGCATTATAATCTAAAAAGGCAGCGCCTTTGCAGCTAATATCTTTGGAACCATCTGTGTATATTTTATAAAATCCAGAATACTCTTGACTCAGTTTCTGATAACAAAGAGCTTTTAAATAATCGGAATTAAAACAATGTTTCGGTTTGCTAATACCTTCAATAACAGGCTTTACGATATTAGATAAATTAAAGTTGTTTAACCACATATCCAAAGAAAACATTTCGTTTGAATCACTACTAGATATTTCTTTTTCTTTAAAATTATTATGTAAAATATATAACAATGGTTTCTTTTTACGTCGCCAATAAAAATTATTCATGAAGTTAGAAAGGGACTCTAATAGATATACTATGTCATTATTTTTAAATGACTTACACTTTAACCAGAACTTACCGGCCAGAAAATATCTTCGGAAAGATAAAGGACACAAATGTAACTCGGATTCCATTACGTGTATAGGCGTGCTTTTTATAAAGCCCCCTTTTAAACGCAAACAAATATTTTGAACTGTTTCTTTTGTAATTAATGTTATTAAATAATGGCACAGCGTCTAACTGTAAACGCAATCTGGTTGTGGGTTCGAATCTCACTCGAGGGAGTACTTATATTTAATTTATTTTCACTATCACGCTCTGGTAAGACAAATTGCGGCGTTGAGCGCCGCCACTCAGCATATAATATCTCAAATTCAATAAAAAAAATAAAATAATAACTAGTTACAGAAACGTGAAGGCATTTTCCTCAAAACTACCATATTTTATTTTCCATTTGCTACAATTTCTAAGATTTGCTAAGTCACCTCTTTCGCACTTACTGAAATTGCAACGACGTACATACTCGCAGGTATGTCAAATGGTATTTTTAAGAGTCTCGACTCGAGAACGCTTTGCAAGAACGTAACTTGTATGATGTGCAGTTCTTTTTACCCGTTTTGTAATATGATATACTAACTAAAAAATAAACAGTTTTTAAGTAAGCTAACAAGTAGTGAAGGTTAACTTATCTTAAAAAAAAACAAATTTTAGGACTAATATAAATAGGACTATAAATATGCTATTTTAATATTTTTAAAGTGTTATTATACACTAGAAAAGATTTTTTTAAAAACGTATCAAAATTTGAACGCAGTGGGATTCGAACCTGCGCCTCTTGGAAACCGTCGAAATGCTCTGGACCGCTAAGCCATGCGTTCGACAACCAACTGCGTCTAGACTATTATACGTTATGTTACATTTTATTCATTTTAAAAATGTTTTTGGTCATTGGTTTGTTAATTTGGTTTAATAATAAAAACATTTTTCTTCTAAATTTGAAAATTCTTGATATATGAAGGGCACGTTGTTAATATCTACTATTTTTAAAGCGTTAGTCCACACTTAGGATTAGAAAACATTATTGAAACAAATTTATATGCAACGAGATTCTAACCCGCGCCTCTTGAATACCCTCCAAGCGCTCTGAACGCTAAGCCATGCGTTCTACTACCAGCTACGTCGAAATTCTTATACGTTTGTTACAATTTCGTTATGTTGTTAGAGATTTATACGTTTTTCAATAATGTTGTCAATCTCATTTATGTCATATATATACATAGAAAGAGAGAGAGAGAGGGATATTTGAAAGGCACCACTCAATAGTAAGAGAAACTCTTTGAAAATCTCTGATAAATTAGATTAAAAAAATACTTTCGTAGGTATGTAGTAATCATGATAATACAAGATAAATGAATCGCAAAATACAAGTTGCTAAGGTAACATGTAAGTAACAACGAGGAAATGATAATAATAAAAATTACTCCGAGTGGGAATCGAACACACAACCGATCGCGTTTACATTCAAATTGCCCCACTGCGCCATAACCGGATCAATTTAATATTTATAAATATAACAACAAGTATCATTTGAAAGCAAAGCACAAGTGACGTTGTTTTCAGTCAAGCACGTCCTAACCCCATTCTCATATCTGTTTCCTCTCACAAACACAATTTATTTTAGCTAAAACTTATTAAATACAATGTATTTTTATCGTCGCGTAATGGAAAAGCGGAAACGTGGTGGTCGTGGGTTCGATTCTCACTCGGGGAATGATTATTTTTGAGTTGAACAAAGCACAGCGTTAGGTTTTGCCTCCACGCAAGATCTTAAACGATTGAGTGGAAAGTATGTTCCGGTAAGGGGCCTACTCAACGCCGCAATTTACACGGTACAAATATTAAATACCATTTTGTACGATTTTTGTTTGTCTGTTTGTCTGTCTGTTTTTTTGTTTCGGCTAATCTCTGGACGGCTGGGACGATTTTAACGAGACTTATCTGGCAAATAGTTGGTTTAATAAAGTGTAATTTAGGTTATTTTTTTTTAGAATTATAAAATAAACATCCAAACACAAAGGTAATTTTATATAAAGTTTTTACTGCTAGTGGGAATCAAACTCACCACTATTTATTTATTTATTTATTTTATTTATTAATTTATACACCATATAAGTATGATAAAAAGGAGAAGAAAACAGATAACACAAGATATCGTGTAAAGGCGGCCTTATAACAGAAAGTGATCTCTTCCAGGCAACCCTTATAGTGTAAGAGAAATGAGAGCGCATGGACATAGGCCGGGGGACAAATGCTTTACCAACGTTAATTTTCATAGCAATTATATTCATATAGTTATCTACCACAATATAATCTTTAGTTATAAATTTTTATATTAAAAATATATACAGGCTGGTCATGACGCAGTGGGACAGCGTCTAACTGAATAGTAATCGGTAGTGGGTTCGATCAGAACAAAATTATCATCACTTCCTCGCTCTGGTAAGATAGTACAGCGTTGAATTTCACCACTCAACACGCAATGTCTCGTATTCGGTGTAAAGAGAAGTGACAGAGTGTCTTGACACTAAGTACTATGTGTCTACCCTACTACACAGGATAAAAGCGTGAAGATACAAAAAATAAGACACAAAAATGATAATACTAGGAAAATCCTAATTTTTCCTTTGGAACTTGTTGCTGGTCGTAGCAGACAATTGCCCGGATGTCGGCCGCTTGTCGAGATCCGGCATCTATTGAAAGGAGTTTCAGTGTCAAACACTGTATCTAACTGGAGTTAATGTTAATAAAATATGGATTTGCGAGTAGGGAGTAGGGTATTTTGGCGTTATAAATCATGAATATTTAGGCAATTTTGCTTCTAATTTAGAATATTACTTTGAATTTGCGTTGTATGAAATGTCGAAATTTGTTTCCTGTTGTTATTAATGATTGTTATTATTATTTTAAGATTGTATTTAGATATATTATTTTAAGAGAAATGTATATATATAAATCACGCTAATTTTGTGTCTATCTGTGACCATGGACTACTGTAAAATGTTCGAAACGTCGGATTTTCAAAAAAAATGTGTCTCCGAATACCAAAATATACCTATTTCGATACGATTGTGATCCGCTACCTCAAATCGGCCAAATTATAGCCGACGACGGAGAACTGAGTGTATTGACATAAATCTCTCTACTATCTTCCTATTAAATTGACACCATATCACCAACGTGGCAAAATGGGATCGCTACTGACTGCAAACGCGATTAGTTGTGTGTTGCCATTAGTAGAGGGTTCGAATCCCACTTGGGGAATCATTATAAGTAAAATATTTTATTTGCAACTTATTTCAACTACTTTCATGATTAGTTTGTTGACAATTGATATCTTTTTATTTATTATACTGATAATATGAAAACTATGAAAAGCATATATAATTTCTAAATATCACAAGCTAACTGTTATATTGTAGTAAGTAAATAATATACGATTTCATACATATGTATGTATGTATAAAGCCATCTAACTTCAAAGAGCGCTCATAAATCGCGTTGAGCAATAAATTCGGTGACCGCGACATTCCTAGGAGGGCAGTGAGCTTCAATAACTGGTTGTACCGTAGAATGTGTATATATATATATATATATATATATATATATAGAGATATGAGACTGTTAACGTAGCTTAATGCCGCCATTTGTCATTGAACTAATATGACAACCAATCACAAAAATAATTTTATAAAATTCAAATATATACAGATAATATGTAGTTAATGAAAACTATACAAATAAATAAAATTGAAGTGTATTTTTCTAATATTAAAATAACCGCTTTGAATTAAATATATATGTACATATGCATTTAGTTGAAAGGGATTGTGTCAGTCTGTATGTTTGTTTGTTCTGGATAATACAGTAAAAAAATAGAAACAGCTGGATCAATTTTGAGGAGGCTTTCACTTGCTTATAGGTGATATAATAAGGATTAACACATTATAGATTTTTAAACTAAATATATAAGTTATAAGATATTTACCTAAATTGCAATATGTATGTTCGAATAAACAAACATATATTAACTATACTATAATGTCGGCAAATAAAAAAAAAACCAAAAGGTAGCCAGTATCGATTATCACCGCATCTGTCCTGGCTATCCAATAAATATGTAAATTTCGCTTGGATTAACCACGCTCGGAAGAAATTCGCGGCTCGTGTAAACGATGGGGGGAATTTTTATCATTAAAATCTTCTTTGACTTTGGGGGCACGAGTAAACAGACTATTGAAGTTTGGTGTGTGCCTCACCCAAACAAGATGTTAATAGGAATTTTGTGATTACTCGCATATTTTATATGGAATTTTTGGTAATCATAGCGTTGGTAATCCCATTTGTTGGTAATATTTTATGTTATCTGTGTTAAATTGATGAGCTCTGAATTCAAAGTGATGGGAGTGGGTTCTAGTTTTGCTTTGGGGGTTAATTTTATATTTTTGATATGAAAGAGTGAGTGATATGACGTATTTTATTATAAAAATATTTTTTTTCTTTAGGCAATATAAAAATTAAATTATTTATAGAAATAAATGTTGTCTGAAATACAAAGCGTGGCATAGTGGGAATAACGTCTGATTGTAAACGAGATTGGTGGCGACTTCAATTCCCATTTGGAGGAATAATTATATTTAAAATTTACTTACATTTCACTGCTTTGGTAAGACAAATCGCAGCTTTGGCCTCACAACTGAACACTCACTGTCTCGATTTCGAAAGAAAGTAGTCAACGTAGCGTTTAGACACTAGATTGACTCTGACTTTCCTGCTATGCGGGATAAAGCGTGAAGTGGCAAAAACAAACACAATTGTCTTACAAACACAATTAAAAAATATATTATATTTACTTAATTCTCGGAGCTATATTTAGGAAAGAAATATGTTTATTTCTTATATAAGAAGATACTACTACAAAGTCACATCCTCTAGGGTTAGTTCTATAATAAACAGATGGATAAATTTTTCTGTCAGTTTCTGTTGAAACTAGTTGAAGCAAGAAAAAGAAATATATATATATATATATATATATATATATATATATATATATATATATAATGGCTATAGGACTATTTGAAGAATAAGTTGTTTTGTTTTAGCTTCAGAGTATATAGGAAGTACATCTTTAAAAAGTCTTTGAAGAATCCCGCTGCGTTCAAAATTTTTATACGTTTTTTCAAAGATGTTTTCTAATCCTAAGTGTAGAATAACACTTTAAAAATAGTAAATATATAGATAGGAAGTAATTAGTAGCAAGACAGTTCTTCCCGCATATGAGAGATAGAGAACGTAGTGTGACGTAAAGTAGTATGTCGAGATAACCCGTTCTCTACTTTCCGATTTAAATCAGAATTAAACGTCTATAATGTTAAAAATACTTTAATTTATCCAATAAACATGAATACAATGCAATTTCATATTTCCTACAAACTTTAAACAAGCATTTAAAACCAAACTAACTGCAAAATGTATATAATTTGTTTGAAAATTTAATAATTACTATATTAAAAGTTGACAAAATTTGATCACGAACCGCATTATGCTCTTATTTTATTTAATACCAGCAAACGCCGGTAACTTTGTTTGCGTGGACTTGCTGTAATTTTATCAAACTAAATATTTTAAATTATAATGTATATTTTTTTAAATGAAATGAAATTTCTATTTTAACGGATTAATTGTATTTATTTCGGTATTCGAAAATATTATTTTATAAACCTGATGCTTCGATTTAAAATGTGTAAAAATCGTGAAAATCAAAGATCTTTTTTATGAGCCAATTGTAATAAAACAATCAGTATATATTTACTATTTTTAAAGTGTTATTCCACACTTAGGATTAGAAAATATTTTTTAAAAATCGTATAAAAATTTGAACGCAGCGGGATTTGAACCCGCACCTCTTGGATACCGTCCAAGCGCTCTGACCGCTAAGCCATGCATTCTACTACCAGCTGCGTCGAAATTCTTATACATTTTGTTACAACTTATTTATGTTGTTAGCATCTCCGTAGAGAGATTTTACAAATTTCTACTACTTAAAGATTATTAAAAAATAATCGTTTAACAAGAGAGATTGCTATTTTATTTTAATATTTACTATTTTTAATTTTGTTTTCTAATCCTAAGTGTCGAATAACACTTTTGAAAATTTGTAATATATATATATATATTTATATATTTTTATATATATATATATATATATATATATATATATATATATACATATAATAGATAAAAATATTTTGACTTTTTATTCCATTGATAAATGCTTAAGGCAATTTTTTTTAAAAAGGCAAATGCCTTCAATAGTACGTTTTCTCGTATATATAGATCTTCCACGTACAGACAGCGATCGGTTATATTTTTACTATATTAACTCAAGTATCGATAAACGCTTAAAGCAACGTTCACTAACAAGTTAAATATATTGTATAATAAAGTATAGTTCGAAATAGTTATCTATAGTTCACTAAATGCTGCATATCTGCTTTACTCGTGGCTATACAAGTTTGATCGCCCTAAGCGCTTTAATATGAGCTTGGATTTAGTTTCCTTTTAAAGTTTCATAATAAACGTTTCTATGTAATTAATATTATTCATATAAGTTTTAACATTGATTGGGTTTTGTTGATATTAATACTATAAGCTTTAGTTTGCTGACAACATCATGACAGCGTCTGACTTTAAAAGCGATCGGTTATGGGTTAGAGGTATGAGGTAGAGGTATGATTATATTTAAATTATTTTCGTTTCCCCGCTCTGGTAAGACAAAGGGAGGCGTTGTGTTCCACCACTAAATACGCTATGTCTCAAATTTGATGGAAAGCGAATTACGGAGTGTCTTGACACTAGGTACTTCCTATCAAGCCTGTTAAAATGTGAAATATATATACACACCAGTATTTCTTCACTAAAATTATTCTTATCTCAACCATAAAGAACGGAAAATAATCTCGTTCTTTCGTATTTCTCCGCAAAATAAACTTTTTATAGCAAATCTGACTGTACGAGGTTAGTTGGAGATGTATCATTTGCCATGTCAAAGGAGCCGCTAAATCTTGCCACAAAAGTGTTTACATAAATGTATTTTAAGATGTCTGAGTGTTGGTCGTTAACTGGAAGGAGCGTTGATTGAAATAGCTTTCATACGGATTTTAGTTCAAACCTATACGTGACAAATTTGATATACGCATACGTACAAAAGCTAAAATATTAAAAAATATAAATAAAACAATTTTAAACGGACTAATTACGTATATTTTGGTATTCGAAAATACAAATTTGAACATCGGTCACCGCGCCGGTCGTGGAGCAGTGGGACAGCGTCTGACTGTAAACGCGATCGGTCGTAGGTTCGATCCCCACTCAGGGGAGTGATTATAGTTAATTTATTTTCACTTCCTCGCTCTGGTAAAAGACAAAGTGAGGCGTTGAGTTCCACCATGCAATGTCTCGAATTCGGTGGAAAGCGAAGTGTCTTGACACTAGGTTCTTTCTGTCTATCCTGCTATGCGAGATAAAAACGTGAAGCTACAAAAATAAAAAAAAATTACCACATGTGTGTTTCCAAAAAAGTATTTTCATATACCAAAATATACACAATTGATCCGTTTAAAATAGTTTCATTTATAATGTGCAAAAATAGCAAAAATCTAAGATATCATATTATAATATAAACATTACTTAAATATTTTTCAGCATTATTCAGTTAGCAAAGTAATACATAACATTACGTTCTCCACGTCACATCAAATATTATGGGTGTGTGGCGTAACTCAACGCCGTGCTTTGTCTTACCAGTGAGGGGTAATGAATAATGAAATAATTTAAATATATTAAATGGCTCGGAATGGGAATCGAATCACCAACCAATCGCATTTTCAGTCGGACACTGTCCCACTGCGACGAAAGCCTCCTCTAAAGTAATTTACAATAAAATTTTGTACATTATACGTACATTATATTCATATTCATAGCTCATCATAAATAAAATTATTATTAACCTGCGAAAGGCGGCGACGGATTTAAAACGTCAATTAGTATACCGACGCCTGTTGGGGGAACTATATTTGAACGTATAAAAATAGTTTAGTGCGTTGCTTATGGATGGCTTTGGGTTTTTGAAACATATAGATATATTTTACTAAGTGAAGTTAATACATCTTGACGCTTATTCGCGCTTAGTCATAACGTTTCGTAACCGTTAGCGGAACTCAACGCTGCGTTTGGTGCTGCTACAGCGATGAAATACGAATTATATATAGTAAATTTAAATATTTATCCATAAAAGTCAATATTTATCCATAAAAGTCAATATTTATCCATAAAAGTCAATTAGGTAGTCGATGGTCGTTAGTAAACTAAACTTGAAGTTTTATCTTTATCTTATTATTATTGTATAATAATATAATATTTGTATCAACCACGAAGGCCAATGATCCTGTTAAGAAAGATTTTTTTTTATAAATGCCGTAAATATAGAAAAGAAATAACTTGAAATAGACTTTTTAATCCATCTGCAACTCAAAAAACAATCAAATCATTGAATATATATATATATATATATATATATATATATATATATATATATATATATATACACATATATATATATGTCCCTTACATAATATACGAAATACCAGCCAGTTTTAAACGGGGTGAAGGGGACTAAAAGAGAAAACACATGCAGACGAGCAGTTTATGAACATTTAACGTAAATAAAAGAGTTTTGTACAAATGTTGTAAGTATTTTGTAATTTCGGTGGTCACCCGTTTAGTTTAGTCCAGTTTACGCTGTTTTGTTGAAAAGTTTTTCGTGTTAGTTTTATTTTCTTGCAGCGTGGACGGATCAGTGTTGCGGATGGCTACAAGTAGGAAAGTTTTAAATATATATTAGTCAGAATACATTATCTGTAATTATAAAAACAGTATATAATATTTAACTAAAATTAAATTCAAATTTACTTACTTTAAATATTTATTTGTGGCGGATTTGGGATGTCAAATGATGAAACTAGAGGCTTGGTTGTGGGTTCGATTCCCGCTCATATTTATTAAATTTAATTATATTTCTCTGTTCTGGTAAGACAAAGCGCGGCCTTGAGCTCCGCCAATGCCAACAATGCCTCAACACGCAATGTCCCTTATTCGGCAGAAAGGGGAGTACGGAATTTCTTGACAATAGATATTTATGTATGCCTTTTGATTTCTTTTTTTAGTTTCATGCTTTTATCCCGCATAGTAGGATAGAAAGTACCTAGTGTGAAGACACTCCGTACTTCGTTTTCCACCGAATTCAAGATATTGCGTGTTGAGTGGTGAAACTCAACGCCGCTCTTTGTGTTAACCAGAGTGGGGAAGTGTAAATAATTGAAGTACAATCACTTTGAGTGAGGATGGAACCCATAACCGATCGATTTGCAGTCAGACGCTGTCCCACTGCGTCACGAACGGCCTTTGATTTTATACCCCTATCAATCATATCGGGTAGATTGTACATAAATATATAATCTGTCATTTTGATACGAACGAAAGATTTTTTTAAAGGAACAGTAATACCCAATAATTAATAATATATATATAATCAACAATTGCATGTATTGTCTTTGGAACTAAGTGTTAGAAAACATTTAAAAAAAAACATAGAAATTTGAACGTATATATATATATATATATATATATATATATAAAAATATATATATATATATATATATATATATATATATATATATATATATATATATATATATATATATATAGTCAGTCAGGTACCAACAGACAATAAATTTTATTAAATTTTTTAAATTAAATAAATTTTATTTACAATCAAAGACTGGATGGATAACATAAACGACATGTATTTCAAAATCTCAAAAAAATATTATATCCATACTAAAAATATTTACATTAAAGCCGTAGGGCATCAGCAATATCTAATACGTACTTGTATCAAAGGGCAATATTACCATAATGTAATATTATTTCTTACGCTTTACACTTTACCCGGCTTAACAGAATGGTCAGAGACATTCTAGTATCAAGACACTCCATGAACTGATTCCTGATGGAAATAGTGACATTGTTTGTTGAGTGGTGGAACTCAACGCCGTGCTCTATCATACCAGCCTTCGGGCATGAATCAACCCACAACATTACAGTCCTACTATAATCTCATATAGTATTTTAATGTTATATTAAATCCACTACTCATGCGTAAAAGGATGATTCCCAAATCCCCTCAAGGCGAATGGGGTCAAGTTGGTACCTTTGTTACGTCATAACTATTTGGGACGGTTAACGATGTTATGCAATAATTTTCAGATTATTTGTAATTTAAGTTATGGTTGCTAAGCTATTATTAGTAAAGTTCTTGTTTTAATGTCGATACTGGGTTCCATTATAGGGAAGATTTGGGCGAGTAGGTCTGATGTCCATATTCTTGAACCGAAATAATTTCATTTTGAATAAAAAACTTCTTTTTTAAATTTCACAGATATATATATATATATATATATATATATATATATATATATATATATATATATATATATATATATATATATATATATATATATATGTGTGAAATAATATTTTTTTAAGGTGTCGACATATATATTATAATCGTAGAATTTTTACTTAATATTTTAACTTAATATTTTTCTATCAAACGATCCGTTTTTTTCCCACTAAGCTCTACTAATATACAAATTCAAATTGCTATATTGAACAAAAAAGGGATGAACGAGTTAATTGCCCTTGTATTGGAGTGCTAATAAAAATTTTACACCAAGCAATATGAATTTAGTTACAATCAAATGAACAAAGCTCAAGTCATTTTTTTACTTCATGCTTTTATTCCTTAGAGGAGTCAAGACACTCCGAACTTCGCTATCCACTATATTCTAGATATGTATACAAGTGGTTTTTCTTTCTAGAACGAGGAAATTAATTTTATCTAATTTCATATTATTAAATAGCTTTATCAATAACTGATAACAAATAACTAACTTGGGACATACATATATTATATATCGCAAAAAAAAGAGGAAACGAAGCAACGTCTAAAACCCAACTAAGATAGCCCTGCGTAATCTCATTCTCATTTAAATGGCGGTTCTATCCTGATTAAAATCGTTGAATCTCGAATTAGTTGGGGTATGATGGAGGTAAGACCGCTGAGGGCAGTCGACCGTGTGATGGATGTTGGGAAGAATTACCATAGCTATTGGTATGCGATGTTATATATTGTCCCTTGTAAAATTTCTATATTTGTTCCGCCCGCTCCCGTTCCCGCTCTGGTAAGACAAAGGGAGGCGTTGTGTTCCACCACTAAATACGCTATGTCTCAAATTTGATGGAAAGCGAATTACGGAGTGTCTTGACACTAGGTACTTCCTATCAAGCCTGTTAAAATGTGAAATATATATACACACCAGTATTTCTTCACTAAAATTATTCTTATCTCAACCATAAAGAACGGAAAATAATCTCGTTCTTTCGTATTTCTCCGCAAAATAAACTTTTTATAGCAAATCTGTCTGTACGAGGTTAGTTGGAGATGTATCATTTGCCATGTCAAAGGAGCCGCTAAATCTTGCCACAAAAGTGTTTACATAAATGTATTTTAAGATGTCTGAGTGTTGGTCGTTAACTGGAAGGAGCGTTGATTGAAATAGCTTTCATACGGATTTTAGTTCAAACCTATACGTGACAAATTTGTTATACGCATACGTACAAAAGCTAAAATATTAAAAAATATAAATAAAACAAATTTTAAACGGATTAATTACGTATATTTTGCTATTCGAAAATACAAATTTGACCATTGGTCACCGCGCCAGTCGTGGAGCAGTGGGACAGCGTCTGACTGTAAACGCGATCGGTCGTAGGTTCGATCCCCACTCAGGGGAGTGATTATAGTTAATTTATTTTCACTTCCTCGCTCTGGTAAAAGACAAAGTGAGGCGTTGAGTTCCACCACGCAATGTCTCGAATTCGGTGGAAAGCGGAGTGTCTTGATACTACGTTCTTTCTGTCTACCCTGCTATGCGAGATAAAAACGTGAAGCTACAAAAATAAAAAAAAATGTGACCACGTGTGTGTTTCTAAAAAAGTAATTTCAAATACCAAAATATACACAATTGATCCGTTTAAAATAGTTTCATTTATAATGTGCAAAAATAGCAAAAATCTGAGATATCATATTATAATATAAACATTACTTAAATATTTTTCAGCATTATTCAGTTAGCAAAGTAATCCAAACATTACGTTCTCCACGTCACATCAAATATTATGGGCGTGTGGCGTAACTCAACGCCGCGCTAATGAATAATGAAATAATTTAAATATATTAAATCGCTCGGAATGGGAATCGAACCACCAACCAATCGCATTTTCAGTCGGACACTGTCCCACTGCGACGAAAGCCTCCTCTAGAGTAATTGACAATAAAATTTTGTACATTATACGTACATTATATTCATATTCATAGCTCATCATAAATAAAATTATTATTAACCTGCGAAAGGCGGCGACGGATTTAAAACGTCAATTAGTATACCGACGCCTGTTGGGGGAACTATATTTGAACGTATAAAAATAGTTTAGTGCGTTGCTTATGGATGGCTTTGGGTTTTTGAAACATATAGATATATTTTACTAAGTGAAGTTATAAATCTTGACGCTTATTCGCGTTTAGTCATAACGTTTCGTATCCGTTAGCGGAACTCAACGCTGCGTTTGGTGCTGCTACAGCGATGAAATACGAATTATATATAGTGAATTTAAATATTTATCCATAAAAGTCAATATCAATTAGGTAGTCGATGGTCGTTAGTAAACTTAGCTTGAAGTTTTATCTTTATCTTATTATTATTGTATAATAATATAATATTTGTATCAACCACGAAGGCCAATGATCCTGTTAAGAAAGATATTCTTTCATTTAATAAAATGGCCGTAAATATAGAAAAGAAATCATTTGAAATAGACTTTTGCAACTCAAAAAACAATCATATCATTCAATTGTTCAATTGTATGAAGCAAAGCACAAGGTACATAAAGAAACTTGTATATATATATATATATATATATATATATATATATATATATATATATATATATATATATATATATATATATATATGTGTATATATATATGTCCCTTACATAATATACGAAATACCAGCCAGTTTTAAACGGGGTGAAGGGGAATAAAAGAGAAAAACACATGCAGACGAGCAGTTTATGAACATTTAACGTAAATAAAAGAGTTTTGTACAAATGTTGTAAGTATTTTGTAATTTCGGTGGTCACCCGTTTAGTTTAGTCCAGTTTACGCTGTTTTGTTGAAAAGTTTTTCGTGTTAGTTTTATTTTCTTGCAGCGTGGACGGATCAGTGTTGCGGATGGCTACAAGTAGGAAAGTTTTAAATATATATTAGTCAGAATACATTATCTGTAATTATAAAAACAGTATATAATATTTAACTAAAATTAAATTCAAATTTACTTACTTTAAATATTTATTTGTGGCGGATTTGGGATGTCTAATGATGAAACTAGAGGCCGGTTGGTTGTGGGTTCGATCCCGCTCATATTTATTAAATTTAATTATATTTCTCTGTTCTGGTAAGACAAAGCGCGGCCTTGAGCTCCGCCAATGCCAACAATGCCTCAACACGCAATGTCCCTTATTCGGCAGAAAGGGGAGTACGGAATTTCTTGACAATAGATATTTATGTATGCCTTTTGATTTCTTTTTTTAGTTTCATGCTTTTATCCCGCATAGTAGGATAGAAAGAAAGTACCTAGTGTGAAGACACTCCGTACTTCGTTTTCCACCGAATTCAAGATATTGCGTGTTGAGTGGTGAAACTCAACGCCGCTCTTTGTGTTAACCAGAGTGGGGAAGTGTAAATAATTAAAGTACAATCACTGTGAGTGAGGATGGAACCCATAACCGATCGATTTACAGTCAAACGCTGTCCCACTGCGTCACGACCGGCCTTTTGATTTTATACCCCTATCAATCATATCGGGTAGATTGTACATAAATATGTAATCTGTCATTTTGATACGAACGAAGGTTTTTTTAAAGGAACAGTAATACCCAATATATATATAATCAACAATTGCATGTATTGTCTTTGGAACTGAGTGTTAGAAAACATTTAAAAAAAAACATAGAAATTTGAACGTATATATATATATATATATATATATATATATATATATAAATATATATATATATATATATATATAGTCAGTCAGGTACCAACAGACAATAAATTTTATTAAATTTTTTAAATTAAATAAATTTTAATTACAATCAAAGACTGGATGGATAACATAGACGACATATATTTCAAAATCTCAAAAAAATATTATATCCATACTAAAAATATTTACATTGAAGCCGTAGGGCATCAGCAATATCTAATACGTACTTGTATCAAAGGGCAATATTACCATAATGTAATATTATTTCTTACGCTTTACACTTTACCCGGCTTAACAGAATGGTCAGAGACATTCTAGTATCAAGACACTCCATGGTCTGATTCCTGATGGAGATAGTGACCTTGTGTATGGAGTGGTGGAACTCAACGCCGTGCTTTATCATACCAGCCTTCGGGCAGGAATCAACCACAACATTACAGTCCTACTATAATCTCATATAGTATTTTAATGTTATATTAAATCCACTACTCATGCGTAAAAGGATGATTCCCAAATCCCCTCAAGGCGAATGGGGTCAAGTTGGTACCTTTGTTACGTCATAACTATTTGGGACGGTTAACGATGTTATGCAATAATTTTCAGATTATTTGTAATTTAAGTTATGGTTGCTAAGCTATTATTAGTAAAGTTCTTGTTTTAATGTCGATACTGGGTTCCATTATAGGGAAGATTTGGGCGAGTAGGTCTGATGTCCATATTCTTGAACCGAAATAATTTCATTTTGAATAAAAAAAACTTCTTTTTTAAATTTCACAGATATATATATATATATATATATATATATATATATATATATATATATATATATATATATATATATATATATATATGTGTGAAATAATATTTTTTTAAGGTGTCGACATATATTATAATCGTAGAATTTTTACTTAATATTTTAACTTAATATTTTTCTATCAAACGATCCGTTTTTTTCCCACTAAGCTCTACTAATATACAAATTCAAATTGCTATATTGAACAAAAAAGGGATGAACGAGTTAATTGCCCTTGTATTGGAGTGCTAATAAAAATTTTACACCAAGCAATATGAATTTAGTTACAATCAAATGAACAAAGCTCAAGTATTTTTTTTACTTCATGCTTTTATTCCTTAGAGGAGTCAAGACACTCCGAACTTCGCTATCCACTATATTCTAGATATGTATACAAGTGGTTTTTCTTTCTAGAACGAGGAAATTAATTTTATCTAATTTCATATTATTAAATAGCTTTATCAATAACTGATAACAAATAACTAACTTGGGACATACATATATTATATATCGCAAAAAAAAAGGAAACGAAGCAACGTCTAAAACCCAACTAAGATAGCCCTGCGTAATCTCATTCTCATTTAAATGGCGGTTCTATCCTGATTAAAATCGTTGAATCTCGAATTAGTTGGGGTATGATGGAGGTAAGACCGCTGAGGGCAGTCGACCGTGTGATGGATGTTGGGAAGAATTACCATAGCTATTGGTATGCGATGTTATATATTGTCCCTTGTAAAATTTCTATATTTGTTTTGTTATATTGCTAATAGCCAGAAATATGGTAAAATATTAAAATTTAGAAGTCTGTATAGTTTCTTAATTGGCCTTAACTTATCGTTAATTACAATTCGGACTGTTATCATCAATGTTGATAAATCTTATGAATTATGAAAATTGATTCTTTTTTTTAGCTTGCTTTCTTACTGCATATTAGGGAACATAGAAAGAACCTAGTGTCAAGATAAAATCTTTTATTTTCACGCTTTTATCCCGTAGAGCAGGGTAGACAGAAAATATCTAGTGTCAACCCACTACGTACTTCACTTTCCAATGAATTCGAGACATTGCGTGTTGAATGGTGGAACTCAACGCCGCTCTTTGTCTTTACCAGAGCGAGGAAGTGAAAATAATTTAAATATAATCACTCCCCCGAGTGGGAATCGACCCCACAACCGATCGCGTTTACGGTCAGACGTTGTCACACTGCGCCACGACCGGCCTCAAATAAAATCTTGTCCACCACAGCTCAACGCCGCGTCTTGTCTTACCTGAGCAAGGAACTAAAAATAATATAATTTTAAACATTTCCCCGATGAGGAATCAAATCCACAACCGGTCACATGAATCAGAACAGTCAGACGCTTTCGTATTGCATAACATACGTATAGTAACATATTATAAAATTAATGAAAGACCCATATATATATTTAAAAACTGAAAATCATATTTCATTTGAGCACACCTTGTGGCGATGTTAGGCGCTTTACTCAATATGTTGGTGGTTATGTGTTGTACTCTAGAATATTGATATTTACTATATATCAATGGCAAGTTTCAATCGTAGTCACGCTCTCTTTTTTATCCCGCATAGCAGGGTAGACAGAAAGTACCTAGTGTCAAGACACTCCGTTCTGAGTTTTCCGCTGAATTCATTGCGTGTTGAGTGGCGGAACTCAACGCCAGGTTTTAATCTTACCATAGAGAGGAAATGAAAATAATTTAAGTATAATCATTCCCCCGGATCGAACCCACAACCGATCACGTTTACGGTCAGATGATGTCTAACTACGCCACGAACGGCCTCTTTCTTACTTTATGAAATATATTTTTGCAACTACTATACGCTCTTAATCTTGTAGTTTTCTTTTATTTTTTAAATGTATATAACTTTAGGAAATATTGTTACAAAAATATTTTTATAAACGCATAAGAATTTAAACGCAAAGAGATTCGAACCCGCGCCTTCTTGGAAATCGTCCACTGATTGATTCTAGATGCGGATGCCGTCGTAATTGTAATACGACTGTTACTGTTACTTATTTTGGTTCTTGGGATTTCTTATTCTATGTGCGAAGTAACACGTAAAAAGCGTAGCGTCTCTTAAGAGGCGAGAATCCCAGTAACTTGGTGGTAAGAGGTTAGTCCTCCTACTGGCTCGCGATAACTATTATAACAAGAACGATCCGCCAAATATCTGATGATGTGTTCCGGTTAGAAGTCATGTAAGCCAGCTTTATCTATTTCCACCCATCCTTTCCCTCATCTCCTTTCACTTCTATGCCAAGGCCGGCAATGCATCTACACCTCTAATGCTGTAGATGTCCATGGGAAGGTGATTACTTACTTTTTTTTACTTACATAATCCTTCTGCTCGTTGCCTCCTTTTTCTTTATAAAAAAAACTCTATTAACTTTTAAATGTTTTTTATTAGTATTTGAGACTAGTTGTGGCGCATTGGGATATCGTGACTGACTTTAAACGTCACCGGTCATGGGTTCGATTGCCACTCGGAGGAATGATATTATTAATATTTATTTTCATTTCTTCGTCCTCGCAAGACAAAGCGCGGTGTTTAGTTCCGCCACTCAACAATCTTCTTAATACTATGTAATTCCTGTTTACTCTGCTGTATGAAATAAAAGTGTGAAGCTAAAAAAAAATATTTGCTTAAATATTTATACATACAAGTAAACGCCAGCAACTTTCTTTGAGAAAAATTAAACCCTACTCGTTGATATTAAAACTTAACCCTAAATATATTTTAAATTGAAACACTAAATGATAGACGAAGGTTACCAGAATGCCATAATGCAAACTGCATTCCAATTGAACCAGCCGTTTCTGATATTAGCGTGCATAAACACAGAAATCCAAACAAACAGTTGAAAAAAGGAAAAATCATTGTATAGAAAAAATAATGTCCAAAATACGTTAGAATCCGATTATTTCTAACACAAAATTTTCCACAGTTATCAACTCGAGCATAATTTCTCAAAGCAATAACTGAATATCATCTCCAAGGTTATTGCGATCGTATTTTTTATGAGACCTCAGAAATTTTGTTTTTATACGTTTCATTTTATAACATAATTGTGTACACCGCTACATTACAATGTTTGGTAACTTTAATGGGAAAAGTAAAATTTGACCAAAGACGAGTTGTTGCTGTTACTCTGTCATGTTTTCAGAATAACGTATCTTATACCAATTTCGTGATACGCATATATATATATATATATATATATATATATATAACCATGGTATATATATTGCTCGAGTCAAATATCGTTCGAGGAAATGTTTGTAAAAATTTTTTATGTAAATAATTATAAATTAATTCCTGAAAGGGAAACTTCCGGTTACTTTTACAAAATAGAAGAAATTGAAAAATGAAAATGAAGGAATATGGGATTAGTTAAAGTCAATGTTTTCATAAATAAAAAGCACTAAACCAATATCTTTCATAATCTATTAGAAATATATTAATATAATATTCCAACACACTCGTGTTTAACATATACTTATGTATAAAGTGACATATGTATGTATGTATATACATTTATAGAATAAACGATTACATATCAACTAAAATATTTTGTTTTATAATAACAAATTTTCAAATACTTTCAGCAACTTCACACTTATCCCTGCATATCAGGGTAGTCAGACACACCTAGTGTCAAGACACCCCGTTCACTCTCTGTTCAAAATCGACACATTGGACGTTAAGTGGCGGAACTCTACGCCGCACTTTGTATGTAAGAGCAACCACAACCAATTGCATTCACTGCTATTACACAGCATCACCATATCATCAAATTACCTTTTCTCCTAATTTCTATGAACACCCTCTATATATCTTTCAATTGTAATCCAAAGCACTGACAGCATCAGTTCTCCTAATCAAAGTAACAAACGTTTTATTTGGCTTCATAATTAAAGTTACAAATTAGAATGGCATCCACCAACGGAAACTAGTTCGAAACGTTTATTCAATTTGTAAATTGCTTGATAGTCATGACGTCGAGACGCGTATAATTTCGTTAATTGTACAGTATACAGTGTGTTTGTGTTTATTTATTGATATGGTGTTTAATAAATTAAGGTATATAATGATTTCTTAAGATTTTTTTTTAGCTTCACGCTTTTATCCCGCATAGTAGGGTATACAGAGAGTACCTGTCAAGTCACTCCGTACTTCGCTTTCTACCGAATTTCAGACGTTGCGTGTTGAGTGGTGGAACTCAACGCTGCACTTTGTTTTACTAGAGTGAAGAAGTGAAAATAATTTATATATAATCACTCCCTCGAGTGGGATCGAATCCACAACCGATCACTTTACAGTCAGGCACTATCCACTGCGCCACGACCGCCGTCTTCTTAAGATTTTCACATTAAAAATTCGTAATCAAGGCCTTCTTAGCGCAGTATGGCAGCGTTTGACTGTAGAAATGGTTGTAAGTTAACATCCCACTCAGGAAATAGTCCAATTCAATATTGTCCCCAATGTTTCTGTAATATAGAGAAATATTGGATTGCAAAGTGACTTCTCACTACGTTTTTAATTACGTATTTAAATATTTCCTTTAAAAATAGATAATTTTAAATTTATTAAAAAACTAAATTTATAAAAAAAAAAAAAACATCTTATCTATATTAGTCGGTCACTGTTCTTGACTAAATTTATTTAGTGACAAAAATATATGGAATATTGAGTCACTAAATTCATAACTTTCTTTTTACATTTTGTTTAAGCAATATCTGTACAGATATTCGCTTTATAACTTAGGTCTTGGTAAATCAATTTTGTAACTTGAGAAAACCGGATTTGAACCCACATTCTCCTGAATAGTTGATTATTCGATATAGTCTCAGTTACCACAATTGTTTACATTTACATAATATGTTTATATGTGTGTGTACCAGTCTACCTATTGATGCCGTTATCTACATGTGCGTGTTTTCTTTTTTACAAATGTGTGTATTAAACACATTGCAGTGTGTGTAATATATTTTTTATTAATTTAATACATTTCTTATACGTTATTATAAAATATATAGAATTTCTGTATTTCTTTATATAATGTCTAATTTAATTTGTCTAATTGAATAAATCTTAGGCCGCATAATTTTCTGAAAAAGGGGTCTATAGTGATATAGTTAATAAAGGAAATATTTAAGGTGACATTGCGGCGCAGTGGGACGGCGTCTGACTGTAAAAACGATTGGTAGCGCGTACGATTCCCTCACGGCAAAATGATCTTTTTAAAGTTATTACGCAGTCTAGAATTTGGGTAGAAAAAGGACAATGAGTGTCTTGACACTCGATCAGCTTCGCCAAGCTGAAAGCCCTCTAGCCTGTAAGAGAGGAAGTTGAAAGTGTGCCGCCGTCCGACGACCTGGTCTTTTCGGATGGGAAGGTTGGACCTCTCTTGGCCGCGTCGATACTTCCTTCTTGAGCATCAGAGCTGATATGGCTGATGAGCCATCCATACGAAATAATCAATAACCATTAACAATGAAACCAATAACGATACAAATTCTAACGTTCATCATGCATACATTTGTACATATTCGATTCAAACTGAACGTTATTTGCCTTTTGAGTGTAATTAAATTACCGGATTCCCCTACTAAATGAGTTGGCCACTTTAATTAAATATTTAAATAGTCCGTAGACACTAACTACGTGGTTATTTGAATAGGTCTCGGGAATTGTTGCCAAGTTTACAACTCTTGCTGTAGCTACGGTATTAGGATTAGTTAAATTAATTGCAACCGCTGTTTTGGATGGATCTCTTATATTTTATATCTGTTTTTTTTTTATTATTGTTTTTTTTTGTAAATAACTCTTATTTACCCCTTTTTGTTATTTTGTTGATATAAATTTTATGTATAATCGTTTGTTATTGGGCCTAATTTATATTATCTATACAAGATTTTATATACATAGCAGGGTAGTCAGACACAACGTAATGTCAAGACACTCCGTTATTTGCTTTTCACCAGAAAGTTGACGTGGTGTTCAACACGCAATATTTTGAATGTTGCGCTGTTTTGTATCACCATAGTGGAATAAAAAAATTTCACCATAGTGGAAATCGAATTTCAACCAATCGCGATGAGATTACAATCAAATGCTGTCCCACTGCGCAACGATTTTACATAACAGATTCATTATTAAACATAACATGAAATTTACATATTAATAAGAGCTTTGATTTTTGCATTTTCATATAGAAATAAAACTATTTTAAAAGGATTTATCGCATATATTGTAGTATACGGAAATACATTTAGGAAAAGCCGAGGTTTTAAACACTTTACAGTAGTCTGTGATCACAGGACTGTAAGAGTTTATTGTACGTGATTAATTTTAACTTAAACATAATTTTCTCATGTTGAAAAATACTTCGAATATATTTAAAAAAAATCCCAACTCGACAACACGTCTCAAACAGAACCATAATATAAAACATAAAAATGTCATAAATATAAGCAAATGCCAAGCAAATCTAATATCGTCCCTATATATTTCCGCTAAGACTTCCGCTTGCAATCGCACCGACGTTTTGGCAGCTAAACTACACAAGTAGAGTAAGACACGTCGCCGAAGTTGGCAGATTCTAAAGGAATTTAAATACAGTGTTTTGGGGTAGAACAAAGTTTTGATGTTTGAACATCAAGTTAGACAACGCGAAGACTTACTTTGAGATCTGTTAATTGCGTGCGTGTGTTTTAAAATTTTGTTTACTTAATATTGGTGTTACATGTCTAAAGATGAGGGTTGAGTGTTTGTTAATGTTAGCAGTGGATTCAATTTCTGGTGAATATAATGTATTAAAATAAACTATTTCATTCTATTACGACATTAATACAAAAAAAAAATTAAAGCAAATAAAAACAATTTTAAAATAATATAATTTAATAGACATAAAGTGAAAAGATGTTGCTAAGGTGAGTATTTTACGCCCAACGTACATATGTATATAATTTGTTATTTAGATCACAGTGATGTTTTGGTAGAAATCGTCACGTAACGAAAAGTAATGTATGTGTGTGTTGTGTGTTTGTTTGTATATGTGTGCGTGTATCGAGCTTATTAAAAATAAAGGTAAAACTTTTTATTATTTCTTCTAATTCGGTATCGTAGATAGTTAGACAAAACAGGTCAACTGTAGACAGAAATTATTAGAACCATAGATTAGTAATTATATAAGCAAACACAAATTTTAGAATATAGAAACTTAAAAAATATATTGTTTTTGGTTAATTTTAAATAATTGGGAGAAAACGGTAAATGCAAAACTTCAGAGTGCAAAGAAAATATCGAAGATCTATACTTAATGCCAACAATTTTGACAGATTATAATCATAAAATTAAAAAATCTTTACGTTTAGTATTATTTTTTCTTTTTTTCTAGTTTCACGCTTTTATCTCGCATAGCAGGGTAGACAGAAAGTACCTAGTGTCAAAACACTCCGTACTTCGCTTTCCACCGAATTCGAGACATTGCGTGTTGAGTGGTGGAACTCAACGCCGCTTTTTGTCTTTACCAGAGCGAGGAAGAAATTAATTTAAATATAATCACTCCTCCAAGTGGGGATCGAACTCACAACCAATTGCGTTTAGTATTTATTAATTTTCTTATAATATTAATTTTCTTTTATACTTTAGTGGGAATCGATCTATAAACGATCACGTTTACAAAACAGAAAGACTATATTTAAAAATTCATTTTTACATTGAAATTTTATCATCTTCCTATAAAATTACTTAATACTTACTAGGTCATTAGTTTTAGTACAAAAAACATGTTGAAACGGCACATAAATCTTCCAACCCATAGTATTCCAGTGAGAATATTCGAATGCATGGCTGTTTGGAGTGAATAATTAGAGACTGCATTCATAGATCTGGGTGACTAGCATTTAAATGTATGTATACATTTAAATATACGTAGAATTGTTTTATGTATGTAATATCTTCATTTTGATTTTTAATTTATTATTTTCAAGAACTTGCTATGTAAAATATATGGCCTATATTTTTTACGAATATGATAGTGGCGCAGTGGTACTGCGTCTGACTGTAAAAGCGATCGGTTGTGGGTTCGATCTCTGCTCGGGGGTGTGATTATATTTCAATTATTTTCACTTCCTCGCTCTGGTAAGACGTGCGGCGTTCAGTTCCAGCACTCAACACGCGAAGTACGGAGTAGTAAAACGTGTAAAGTAGTATATAGTTTTTTCTTTTCTAATAACAAGTCTGCGTAACCGAAATATTATTCAATTTCATTGCAATTACCCAATAATTAATTTTCACGCTTAATTGACGTATTTAAATGTTTATATATATATATATATATATATATATATACTTATGACATGTTACCTGTTCTTATTTATTAACTTGTGACAATGTTTCATTCATTCGTAGTCCGAAAACAATTTTTTTTCTCACAAACGTCCTGTGTACAATGTATGTACTTCACGTATTTTGCAAATTTATACTAACCACCAAAAAGTAATACACGAACCAATATAGCGACAGAACATTTGTCGATATTCTATACGCATACCTTACTAAAGATTAATCGCGCATGAGAAAAATGAAAGGCCGTATTTGGGAGTACGTCATTTATTACACTCGCCCCATTATTATTCTATTCGACATGAGGAAGATGATTTAAAACTTGTTTATCTTTGGATATAAAGCTTTTATGAAAATATTTTTGTACGATTAAGTGCTTATTTGTTAAGTTCAAGGCCGTAGTGGCTCAGTGGTATAGCGTCTTGTAAACGTGATTGGCTGTCGGTTCGATTCCTAGTTGGGGGATGTGTTGTATTTAATTTATTCTCTCTGACTACCACTTTAGCCTTGCTATCGCATTAAACTAAGTAACTAAGTAAATAATTTTCATTTCTCCGATAGCTCTCTATTTAACAGTATTTTATACCAAATTAAAATTTGGTTTACGTATCGCTTATTTTAAATAAAATTTCGTAGACAAAGACTTTATTTCGTAGACAAAGGTTATTAAAATTAGCCAAGCCAAACTCTGAGCTTCTTATATATTTTTTTGTTTCTAACCAAGTGTCAAAATTATCTACAGAACTTGGCACCTATTTACACAATATATAAATTATTTTTTATAATGCATTACTAACGTTGAACTTGACTCTTATTTTTACATTTATTTTTTGTCATGACGTTGCTAGAGATGGCAAGAATAAATTTACAATTAAGATCACTACAGACTCAATGTAAGAACAATTGACCTTAGTTTTAGCAAACCAGCAAAATATTCTGTTCTGAAAGCCTATAAAAAGTTTATAGAGATGTTCACTTATATGGCCTTCAATAATGCTTTAGTTTTATAGATGTTCGTGTGATTGGTTGGAAGTGTTTAAAAGCTTCACTTTCTATGTATATTGTTACGGGTTCAATTCTTATATTTTTATTTTCACGTAGTTTTCAGTACTTTGGTACAAAGTAACACAATAACATGAATATATATATATATATATATATATATATATATATATATATACATATAATATATATATATATATATATATATATATATATATATATATATATATATATATATAGAGAGAGAGAGAGAGAGAGAGGAGGACCAATCCCATGGCCAGCGAGAAGTCCAGATTTGACTCCGATGGACTATTACGTCTGGGGGTATATGAAATATGGTATGGTTTATGTTGTTTCACTAGTACAAACAATTGAAGAACTCAAAACAAGAATAATGAATGCTGCAAATTCTATTCGACATAGCTTGAGTAGTGTTGTGATAAAAAGTGAATTAAGAAAAAGAATTTGATCCAGATTTAATTTCTTAACAATAGCATATCTTAGAATTTTCTACCTGGTCTCTTTGTTATCTAATTTTCTCCTGAGATTGTTACTGTACTTTTTATGTACCGATGGATAGCTAAGGAAACGCAGATGTTTTTAAAATGAACCGCACGATAAGAGCCATAGTGATTTTTACAAAAAAATTGCGAGCAACTTGCGCCTATTTATTAGGTTATGGAACTTATAACATTTACTAACAGATAGTCAAAGAGTGCCTGGTATAACTAGTTTCAAGACACTAACTACTAGACACTAGCTGGTTCTCGCCCGAATTAAAGACACTGTGTTACATAGCGTCACTCAACTCCGCCCTTTGCCTTACCAGAATGAGCTCACTATCATGCTTATATAAAAGATGGCTACAACTTAATATCACTTTAAAAATATTAATAAATTTTCTAACTTTAACCCAAAATATATCAACTTTGGACCGACAGGTTATTAAAAACATCGTACCATCAAAATCTAAAAGATACTTTAATGTAAAGACTGTAAAAGGTGATTAATCTTCTAAGAAAATGGGCCTCAGACAGGCATCTTATAGACAGACCGTGCAAACATTGTGAGCGTAACAAATCGACGATATTATCTATTAATCTTGTATAGGAAATTGGATTTCTGTGTCTTTTTTTGGCAATTTTAAGCTTAATTTTTTATATTATTTATATTCCTCTTCGCTTTGGTAAGACAAAGCGCGGCGTTGAGTTTGCCATTCAACGGACAATGCCTTGATTTTAGGCGAAAAGCAGTCAACGAAATGTCTTGACACTAGGTTGTCTTTATCTATCACAAAGAAAACAAGATCTTTTCAATATTCGTAATGGAGTAAACAGATAGATAAGATATATGCAGTTAATAAAAGCTACTCTTTCTTAACTTCACGCTTTTATTCCGCATAGCCTTCTAGGGTAGAAGGAAGTACCCAGTGTCAAGACACTCCGTACTCCGCTTTCCGCCGAATTCGAGACATTGTGTGTTGAAAGGTGGAACTTAACGCCGCACTTTGTCAAACTAGAGCGAGGATGAAAATAGTTTTAAATACAATCATTCCCCTTACTGGAAAACCAACCGATCGCGTTTATATTCAGACACTGTCCCACTGCAACACGACTGGTCTTAAAGATATTATAGGACGTGATAAAATATAGGAATAAATAGTTTTCAGAAATGTATCTTTGTCTACTTTAAATTATTATAATTGTTTTTTAAAAAAATGGATTTTCGACGTATCTTTACAGTTGATAAGTACATATGGTTTATTTAGTGAGAGATATTGGACGATTAACAAAACAAGCGGGTTCGAATCCTGTTATTATCAAATTTTATACGTTTCTAAAACCAATTTTCTTTTTTTTTAAAGAATAATAAGAAAAAACAGTACAGGGCCCAGATTGTAGTGCATTAAATAAGTAAATAATACTTTAAAAAAATACTCTATTTTAAAAACATGTTTTGGCTTGATTATTTAAAAGCTATGGTCATATATGGCATATAATGTTGGTTAAGTTCTATAGGGCTTAGGACTTATATTCCATTAAAAATGAACATAAAATTACGAATATATCAAAAGTAACAAAACTACAAGCGAAAATTATTCTTTCATTTAAGTTATATTCTCATGAAGTTGCTGCTAAGACATTTTAAATAAACGATCGTAAATAAAATACCTTTCCGGCAGTATCCGGTCATCAATCTTCAAAATAAATTTCCATAGATTCGGTTGGAGCCAGCCAAAAAAGAGGTTTATATTTAAAAAAAAATAATTTTATTTACGTTTATACTTATAATAAAACTGTAGAACGATCAATTCTGTACATTGAAACTTGACCACCACCACTTGAATCAGACGACACTTTTCCAAGACACTCCTTCGCCTTTCGCTGAATACGAGACATTGCTTGTTGAGTGGCGGATCTCAACGCCGCACTTTGTCTTACAGGGCGAAGAAGTGGAAATGAAGCTAAGTGTAACCATAATTAAATTATTTCCATATTGTCCGCTCTGGTAACACAAAGCGCGGCGTTGAGTTTCACCAATTATTACGCAATGTCTCAGCAATATATCTAATTATCCTTCTATGAAAGTGTTAATTATTTTTTGGGTTTATATATACTCGTATGATATAGATAAATATAATTTAACGGGTTTATTATGCAGGTGATATTTAATCATGAAGCTAAATATTGCCATGAACTCAGTGTAAAGTTATATTTGAAAAGAGCAACTGTTGAGATTCTCGCCGACTCTTCTCAGCAGAACTGCTTTCCGAGCCGGAGGTAGCTTCCTGTAGGACTGAGAGTACTGACACTTGTGTTGATTAACGATTAGAAAGTACTTGGAAACAGCCTATTTGAATACCCTATATTGAATATTTTTCAGAATTATATATATATACATATTACATACCATTATACATTATAAAAATTGAACTCACTTCCCCTAATTCCATTACTTTAATTAAGAAAATCAATACGATATTGTGTTTTAAAGGAATCTTCGTTTAAAACGTGAAAGTTTTAGTTTTAACTTCGCCGTAACAAAGCTAGATACAATTCATCCTGATGTAATTTAAAGAGTTGAAACTAAGTAAGAAGTTAAAATTAACTTGTTTCTAACATATTTAGAGACACGACGTAATTGCTTTTTTTTAATATAGTATTATCAGTTTATTTGATATATTAGTTTAAAATTTCTTTCTTGACCCAAATTATTAGTATTACAGCTTCTCGCTTTCCTGTTTTATCCCTAGCGAGCTACGCAGTGAGAAGGGAGCGATAACGCTTTTCACCTCGTCCTAAATATATATATATATATATATATATATATATATATATGCATATATATGCCAGGAGAATAGAGTGTATATATATATATATATATACACTATTCTCCTGGCATGGGGTTTACTCACTTACTTCACGTTTTATCCCCACCGGGGAAGTCAGAGGTAACGGAACGTAAAACGCTATGGTCCCATACTTACTTCAACTCGACCACAATCTAACTAACACTAACCTCTTGATACACGCTCTCTGAAGAGTTTCAAGCTTTCCTGACCTTCCATGACCTTTCTCCAGTATTTTCAAAACTATAATTAGAGGTCAACCAAAGTATATTTCTTCTTTTAAATGAAACTATTTAACCGGATTATACGCGTACACAGGTAGCTGTGACCACGGACTACTGTAAAGTGTTCGAAACGTCAGGTGTCCAAAAATGTATTTTCGAATACCAAAATATACGCGATTAATCCGGTTAAATAGTTTCATTTAAAATGTACAAAAATCGCGAAAATCAAAGATCTTATTATATTTCTTCTTTCATGGTTTTATCCATATATCAGGGTAGAAAGAAGTACCTACAGTCAAGACACTCCGTACATCGCTTTTCGCTGATTTAATGATATTGTGTGATGAGTGGTGGAACTCAACGCCAGGTTTAGTCTTCACAGAGTAAGAGATTGGAAATAATTTTAGATATAATCATTTCCCCGAATGGGGATCCAACTCACAACCTATCGAGTTTTCAGTGAGACGCTGTTCCACTGCGTCACGACCGGCCATATTTTCTTCTTCAATATATGAATAATTTGGTTCATAAATTAATATATTATACTTAATAAATTCTTATTTTAATATTTACTATTTTTAAAGTGTTATTCCACACTTAGGATAAGAAACTATTTTCTTATTTGGTAATATTCTGTCATTATTGTGAAATATTATTTACTTAAAGGAATCATAGTACTATTTTAACATAGGAATATACAAGTAATTTAGCAAACAATTATGAGTATTGTAAAACGTAACGTCGATGTTCAAACGTTAAACTAATGAAGTTAATAAAATAGGTAAAGAGAATATAGTGACAGGATACTCCATTTTACGCTCACTGTCTGAATTCGAGACATTGCGTGTTGAATGACAGAACTCAGTACAATGCTATGTCTTGCAGATATTTCAATGGAAATATCATATATCATGGGAACGTCTATAAATTAAATATTTTCCCTGATAAAATGATCGATTGGAATCGAGCCCACAAACACTTCGTTTACCACAGAGCCACTATGGCATATTATTATGGCTATATTATTTTATATAAATACTTTTATAATATAAAAGTCTAAAATCAAATAATTTTTGATATAATCACTTCCGATGTATATTCTGTGAAATATTTAAATACAATAAAATTTAAAAAAACAAATTAACACTGTCACTAGAGCGGTTTAAAATCAATGTAATGCCGATGTTAATATAAAAACATTTACTTCTACGTAAATGTTTTTGGTGTTCACGTAAGAAGTTAATTTTTATCATGGGCTCGTTTTCAAACCATATACGTTGAATTTTTTGCTGAATTCTCTTAACACTGCCTTGCGAGCTGGCGGCAGTTTCTTGTGGGTGTGACAATAAAATGTATATACATTTTATGTCGATTGACGATTCGAAATTGCTTATAACGACCTGAATAAATAATTTATTATAGGAAAATTTAAAAAAAAATGAATGAAAATTTGAACGCAACGGTATCCGAACCCGCGGCACTTGGTAACCGTCCAAGCACTCTGACTGCTAAGCCTAGCGTAGTTGTCGCTGCATCGAAATTATTATACGTTAAGTTAAAAATTTATTATTGAATATTTTGATTTTCGTTTCAAATCTTTTATTTATGGCCTCCGAGAGCTCCAGTTATGCACAAATCACGACAGTGTCCCGTTTAATAGAGAAGTGTCAGTTTTAATCTCGAATGAAAACTATGAAATGTATGGCGATGACGTCGCTTCTTGATGTATGTACCGTTTATAATACCTAGAGTAGTATAGCCTGTATATTATTAAATTTCGTATTTTCTTTCCCGTAGGAAATTTAGGAAATTATTTGGGAAGATATTGATGATTAAATGAAATGTAATATACTTGATAATTAAAACCTACCTGTAATATAATTGATGATTAATACCTTTTGGAAAAGGTAGACAGAAAGTACCTAATGTAAAACACTCCGTACTTCGCTTTCCACTGAAATCGACACATTGCGTGTTGAGTGGTGGAATTCAACGCCGCACTTTGTCTTACAAAAGCGAGGAAGTGAAAATAATTTAAATATAATCACTCCCTCGAGTGGGGATCGAACCCACAACCCATCGCGTTACAGTCGGACGCTGTCCCACTGCGCCACGACCGGCCTCTTATTGATTTTATACTTAATTTGTTATCAATGGACTAAAGCCGTAATCAAAATTTCAGCTTAATAGGATACTTAGGTTGCAAGATTTCACATACACTAACTAACTAACACGGAAACTTAAATAATACCGAAGCCCGGTAAGGTCGTGGGGCAGTAGGACAGCCTCTAACTATAAAAGTGATCGGTAGTGGGTTCGATCCCCACTCGGGGGAGTGATTATATTTAAATTATTTTCACATCCTCATAATTCCTCTAGTCAGGCAAAGTGCTACCACTCAACCGGCAATATCTTGAATTCAGTGGAAAGCGAGGTACGGAGTGTCTTGACACTAAGTACTTTTTGTCTACCCTGCTATGCGGAATAAAAGCGTGAAGCCATAAGAATAATAATAATAATATTATCTTAGCTGTATTTGACCCATGAGTCCCCTTTCACGGGTTCAATTGATATTACTTTGTACCCTAAGGGCTGGTTATTGGATGTTATTTTTTAAAACAATCATGTGAAAACAAATTGAAAATTCTTAAAACATTTTTTAATTATTTCATCGTCGTTATGAAATTTGAATGAATCCCAAGAAAACAGGCGTCGATTTTCAGCTGTTAAAAATAATTCATATTAAAATTAGACCGTTTTTCGTAGATATTGTTATTATTGTTATGTTTTAGAGAGATTTTTTTGTATAATAAAAAAAATATATTTTACGAACTCGAAGCGTAGAAATAGGAATACTTTAATTATTATCCCAAGTGGGAATCATAACCGCTCACACTGGTATTTTTTTGCATGGCGTCAAGCCACGCCGTTCTTCACTTTCCTCTCGAAATAGAGACATTCCGTATTGAGTAGCGTAACTCAACACTGCACTTTGTCTTACCAGAGTCGGGATATGTAAATAATTAATATACTTCCACATCTCGGTTCTGTATTCCACGAAAGGACTAATCTTATTTTTTAACTGATGCTGTTCCACTGCGTTAGCACAAATGACACTTTATTTTGCTAAAAGAAATTATATTTAATTGTGAATTTAAGACATGTTTAAGGTTCACTTCATAGTTTACATGTTTAAATTAACACCGTAATTGATCTCATCAGAACAATATATATTATATTACATATCCATTTGCATCTTCCTTCCTTTTTGTTTTGTATAAAATATTACTTTTAACGGGTCTTATGAGAGTTTGTTTAAGACCTTTCTGACCTTAGAAACCTGTGTGTCAAATAAGAATTTTACGCCCAGTAAATAACATATTAGAACCTTCATGGTATCAATTATGCAATTATGCATTGGAAAAGTGAATAATGTAAGGGAATCTAACAAAATGAGAATTGAATTCGGTACGACCTCGAAAAGATCAGTATGTAATATATAATAATATACAAGTACAAAAATATAATATATCATAATTTTTTTTCCAAAAAAAAAAAATTTTTTTTTTTACTTTTTATTACTTAATGACAAAAAAAAATTATTCATATAATTTTTCATATAGCATCCGTTTCAAAATAAAAATTTTGATCAATAATTTGAAGAGACACCTCGAGCGTCAACTTAAGTGTTCTCCAAGAAAAAGCACAAGGAGCGGCGTCAGCAATTTGGATAGCACTTTGCAAGCTAGCTATCCCACTGAGCGATGCACGATATCGAGGACATGATATTTCTGGTGATATGGAAATTATCTTCCTTTGTCTCACTCACGCCTCTCTTTATAGAGATCATGAAAGGAATAATTATAAGACACTCCGTTTAAAAAGATAAGGTTTTTTATAGGGGAAACTTCACAGTATCAATAATACTGAAGGAAGGTCATGTAAAACGTATGACAACCTATGAAGAGCAAATATGACGTTAGTAAAGGAGGATAGAGATATAAGAGCGTAGCGCTTGGCGCCCTGTTTGCTCTCACTACCTCGCTAGGGACAAAGCACGAAGCTAAGTAAGTGAGAAACTCCGTATCGTATATTTTGTAGTGAGCTTCTCAAGGAATAGAAATGATTATTTTAAAACAAAACTATTTGATACTTATCAATATGTTTGAGTAAATAAGGGAATTGTAGTATATATCCTATTCTCATATGTAAGCTATATTCTTATGTTTTCATCCAAAATTGTTTAGTAGATTTTACGTGAAATATTAATAAACAGACATACATACGCAAACATTTTCGCAGTTATTATATTGGCAGGGTCAATTCCAATTCTCTGCCCTGGTAAGACAAAGCGCAGTGTTGAGTTCCGTAACTTGACAGCCAACGTGTAAAGTCTTAAATTCTAGTATATAGTGGAGTAGAGACTTTTTTGACATTTGGGTAACTCTAAAGTATCGAACCCATAACTAGTCGTGTTTCCAGTCACCATGTACCACTGCGCCGCGACGGTCTAAATTTATTACTTGTTCTATCTAAACGTGGACACTGCTTTGAGAATTAATATATTTTGCAAATACAACACAATGAATGAAATCTGTGTTTCGCGTTTGACAGCAAAATTTTTGTTCACAAAATACAAAATCAATTTTTATGTTCCGTTCCGTTTTCCCTTTAATGGTGTAGGGTTATTTAAATGTATAATTTTGTATACGTAAATGTGTGTGTAGATATTTTTTTTTTGAATATTTTTTTGTAAATCCATGAGGAACTGTATTGGAGACGTTTAGAAAGTTACTTTTTACCAAGAATTGTGGGTTTGAATCTCAATTCATTAGTTGTTTTTTTATTTAAGAACTTTCTAAAATATTATTATTTTGAAATCGCGTAAAATGGCAAAACTTAACGCCGCACTTTATCTTACAAACAAATGAAACTATGATCATTCACATTACTGTCCCACTGAATCACAATAGCCTCATAATCTTTCATGTCCCACCGAATCACAATAGCCTTAAAATCTTTAAATAAGATAAAAATCATACAATAAATTCTATGAAAACGCATTCGGCTGCAAGTTCGATTCCCAGATGTTGGGAATGATTATATTTAAATTATACACATTTCTTTGCTCTCCTAAGACAAAGTGCAGCGTTGAGTTCCGCCACTCAACACGAATTTTGCAGAAAGCGGAATACAGAGTGTCTTGACACTATTTACTTCCCGTTTTCCCAGCTACGCGGGATAAAAGCGTGAATAAATTATATATTAAGCATATGATAGTTAACAGATTGGAAAAGTAGGTTAAGCTACAAGTTCCCATTCGTTGTAAACGTCTTTGTTCTTAGTAGGGCATTAATCAGATTACTCCTGCGTCAAACATAAAGGCTTTTGTAATAGAGGACTTGGAGCGAGTAAGAACGCTATATGAAAATAGGAAGCTGTTTAAATGACAACACTAAATTAATTCCTTTACTGAAATAGGTTTTTCGAGTTATTTTAATGTTTAATATAAATTAATTGTAAACGCGATCGGTTGCGGGAATCCCCACTCGGGGAAGTGATTATATTTATTATTATTGTCATTTCCTCGCTCTGGTAAGACAAAGTGTGGCGTTGAATTCCACCACTCGACACGCAATGTCTCGATGAAAAGCGAAAAAAAAAACAAAAAAGAGGTTATTATGTCGCAATGGGACTGTGGTGTGGATTGTTTGTGGGTTCGACTCCCACTAGAAATGATTATATAAGAAATGTATAATCATATTTACTATTTTTAAAGTGTTATTCCACACTTAGGATTAGAAAACATTTTTGAAAAAACGTATAAAAATTTGAACGCAGCGGGATTCGAACCCGTATAAGAATTTCGACGCAGCTGGTAGTAGAACGCATGGCTTAGCGGTCAGAGCGCTTGGACGGTATCCAAGAGGCGCGGGTTCGAATCCCGCTGCGTTCAAATTTTTATACGTTTTTTCAAAAATGTATAATCATTTCTCTGTTCTGGTAAAACAAAACGCGGTGTTGAGTGCGCCATTAACGCTAAATGTATCAGTTTCTTCTTCTATCTTGACATTAGGTTGTCCCTGCTATACAGGTGAAGGGTGATAGATTTGGTATGGTAGAGATTATTTTAGTAAGAATTTATATGAATATTTGATGTAAATGGTGGTGTTTGTGGTAAATATATGTCCAATTACTAGAAGAACGAAAAAACTTGAAAATATCAGCAACTGAGATGCAGAGTGACGCAGCTTCGACTGTAAATATATTTGAATATACGTCGTTGATGGAATGGTTAGATATTAAATTTTCAATTATTTAGTCTATTCTTCTGTCTAGTCAAAAGGAGGGGTTGAGTTCCGTCACCTAACACTCAGTGTCTTAATTTTAAGCCAAAAATGGTACATGATTATAAAGCGACTTTTGCTGCTTAGAGTTTGAATAATATATATACCTATATTATTAAATCCTGTATATTAATCGCCTTTGGTCTTTGGTCAGGTTCATACGAAGGACTATAAAGTCTTCAAAACGCTTGTTTCATATTAAATGTATATAAAATCGTATAATTTAAAGATTATATTTATATCATATATGACATACAGCGAATGTCCTTGGCGATATGTTTATAATGTATTAATAATAATATATTCTTTGTTATTTTTCAGGTAAATTTTAAAAGGATTCAAAACCATCCAAGAGTAAGAAAAAGTTTTATATAAATAATATATATATATATATATATATATATATATATTGCGCCTAGACGCCATCTAATAAATAATCATACATTCAAGCAACTAGTTAAGTTGTCCCAAGAAGCCCTAACGCGGCAAATATTGAATTTATTACCTACAAAGTTTAACATCAATTGACGCTATTATTGCTCAGTTGGTAACTTCCTGACTTTACACGTGTTCGTTGTACGTTCGATAACAAATATAGGTAATTTTTAAATACCTTCAAGAATTTTAACCGAAAAAGCGTTAAAACATTCCGTTCGCCACTTTTCATTCGAGTTCAAGACAGTACTAAGTGGCGGAACTCAACGCCGCATGGTATCTTACTGAGCAGAATAAGGAAATTTTGATTTATTATAATGAGTGTCTTGATACTAAAACTAGCGCGCTAAATAAAATATTTCTGATGCTGTAATATGAACATAGTAATTTATTTTTCATAACTTTAACACGGTTCTATGAAGAAAAAAAGTCAGATATTGCTTGTCCCGTGAGATCTCCGAAGCTTTACTAAAATAAAAAAACACTTCTACTTACTTTTTTAAAATTAAGGTCATCTGATTTTCAAGAATAATATCACATAATTTAAACTCCAATAATAATTTTTTTTAGCTTCACGCTTTTATCCCGCATAACAGGGACAGAAAGTACCTAGTGTCAACACACTCCGTACTTCACTTTCCACCAAATTCGAGACATTACGAGTTGTGTGGTGGAACTCAACGCCGCTCTTTGTCTTTACCAGAGCGAGGAATTGAAAGTTATTTACATATAATCGCTTCCCCGAGTGGGGATCGAACCCACAACCGATCGCGTTTACAGTCAGACTCAAAAAAAAATCGTAAATAAAAAGCTTTATGTTTTATATTTTTTTAATATATATACACTTTGTGAGGGAACGGGGTAGAATACAATTCCTCACCACTCCTGGGTAGGATCCCGTAAGAGGCTGGCTTAATTAGGTGGTAGGAGGTTAGCCCTCCGACTGGCTCGCGACCACTATCATGACGAAAACAATTTGCCAAATATCTCACGATGTGTTTCAGTTTAATGTCATGTAAGTCAGCTCTCCCTACTCCCACTTATCCTTTCCTTCTTCTCCTTTCACTTCCATTCCGAAGACGGCAACTCATCTAGGACTCAATTGTTTTGATTGAGATTATTGAGTAACCACTCACCATCAGATGGCCCTTCTGCTCTTTTGCCTCCTTTTTCTACAAATATTAATATATATGTAATACGAGTACAACAGGATATCCAGAGACAGCCTAATGTCAAGACACTCAGTTGACTGCTTTCCCTCCCGAAATATAGACAATGCGTGTTTAGTACCAAACTCAACGCCGTGCTTGTTTATACTAGAGCAGAGAAATGTAAACTAATTCCAAATATTTTTTTTTTTTTCAAATTAGAATCGAACCCACAATCAATCTTATTTAAAACCAGACTTAAAAATTATGAGTTTATTTTTAAATATTTGCAGTGGCTAGTGATATAAAGAAAAAAAACCTAGTGAGGAGATGATCTGTTGCCTATTATCGGCCTTTTTAGGAAATTACCGTAACTTAACCCTGTGCTTGTTTAGATTTTAATGTAATTAACTTACGTACAAGTCTAGCCAACAAAGCAATACGTAGAATCACAACTTACAAAGCTGCCTTACTAATTTTTATAAAATAGCATTAAACAAATATCAAAATGTAAAAAAATAAATTCAATACAAAATTAAACTTTTTTTAGCATTTTGAAGTAGTAATCGAAGAGGACTCGGGTACAACGCTATCGCCTCAAGAGCTTGGACAGCTAACAATCTGAGAGTTGTTGGGAGCCCCTCAAAATTTCGCATCTCCCTCTACTCGAGTCGAACACTCAGCCTATTTTAGATATTCAAGTATTATGGTGTCCCAATTTCCGAATTTTGATGACACTTCTGATATTTTAAGTTTGGAATGTTATTGGCAAGGTTTTTTCGATGTTCCGTGGTTTATATTTTTTTTAATACTTCTAAGATGTCTTGTGTGTTCTGTGGAGTAGAAAAGAATGAAATGATTATTTAATACGTTAACATCAAGAAACAAAGTGTGTATCTTTCTATATAGACCATGTCAGTATTGACTAACATACAAACATATATATATATATATATATATATATATATATATATATATATATATATATATATATAAGGCCTTAAGAAAAGACTCGATGCCAAATTGATCGAATTATATGAATTACAATAAATATTTAATACTTTAGCATTCAATTAGAAAATATTGTTTTTACTTAATATTTTCCTAATGTCTGACTATTGTAGGGAAAAAGCGTAAAATGTATTATAGTTGCATGTTTATCCAGGCCATATAAGGCGTAGAGGCCGGTCGTGGCGCAGTGTTACAGCGTCTGACTGTAGGTGCGACCGGTTGTGGGTTCGATCCCCACTCGGGAGAGTGATTATATTTAAATTACTTTCACTTCCTACCTCTGGTAAAGACAAAGTGCGGTGTTCAGTTCCACCACTCAACAAGCAATGTCTCGAATTCGGTGGAAAGTGAAGTACGGAGTGCCTTAACACTAGGTACTTTCTGTCTGCCCTGCTATGTGGGATAAAAAGCTAGAAGCTCAAAAAAAATATTAGGCATATTCAGATAGCATCGAATCCGCATTTCTTTTATGGGGCAATCTATATGCTTTTACAATAGGCAGAAACGTTGGAAATTATTCTATATCACGATTTAAAAATAGTTCTGAAAAGACGTCCGTATGTTAAAAGTTATTACCATATTAATGATTTTAGCAATGATGATGATTCCCAAGGCGTGTTGCCTTGGGAACACAATACTCGCTCCGGTCTACTTCAAAGGTATCATTATCAGTAATAAAAAATATTATTTTATATATATAGTTCTTCTCAGATCTCTCATCTTCTTTATCTTCATGTCATTTTTTATTGACGTTCAAAAAATTAAAAATATAACTTTTTTATTTTAAATAGAAATATATGACTTTGATTATTTTTAATATCTATCTACAATAATTTGAACCCACGAATACCCTGAGCCTAAAACGTTTCTGCACATTACCAGAGTTAATCAATAAAAATATGCATACATAAAAGGGCATTGGCTAAGGAGATTTTAATTTCCCTATAGAATTTTATTACGGTGTAGGATAAAGCTTGAGATGGATGTCGACACCTTTTAGCCGGAAAATTAGGGTTTTGGTCTGAATTATGGTACATTAATAACAACGCCGGAGATGTATGCAGTGAATATTATATGAGGTTTAAATTTAGGAAATATGCTATTTTTTTGACAGGATATATTATGAGATGATGTTAAATTATGTATGAATGTCTGTGTATATATTTTTCATTATCAAAACCGGCCGGTCGTGATGCAGTAGGGCAGCGTATGACTGTAAACGCGACCGGTTGTGGATTCAATCCCCACTCGGGGGGCTGATTATATTCAAGTTATTTTCACTTCCTCGCTCTGGTAATGACAAAATGTGGTGTTGTGTTCCACCACTCAACACGCAATGTTTCGGAATTCAGTGGAAAGCAAAGTACAGGATTGTCTTGACACTAGGTACTTTCTGTCTACTCTCCTACTCTATACGGGATAAAAGCGTGAAGCTTAAAAGAAAAAATATATTCAGTTATACTTATTATATTTTAGAAGTTTATACCCAAAGAAAGACAATAAGCCTTATTTTGAATTTATTTATATGGGTATTATTAGTATATATTTTTAAAAGTAATGTATAAAATATGGAAAACGCTGAGATTAGATCTCGCGCCTCTTGGCATCCGTCGCAGCGCTCTTACTTCTATGCCATCTGTATGGCTTAGTATCAGAGTGCTTTAAAGCTTACCAAGTGTAGCCGGTTCGAATCCAGCTACGTGAAAACTTTTATAAGTTTCTTCAATACATTTGGTCCTAAATGTTAAATAATACTTCAAAAACAGTAAGTAGATACACAGATTCATGTCAATTACAAATAGAGATCTTACGCAACCTAGAATATAGTAAGAGATCAGGTGAATTCCACAAAGTCGCTTATCAGTATAATCACTATATATTATCGCGACCTTTTCCAAATCCTTCGCCTTCCAAAGCCTACAAAGAAAGTGTCCTCTCACATCCAGCCTCCATTCATCATGATGTAATCCAAGACTTCGTTCAGAAGATCATTAAGGTTGCTCCAATAATTATAACAAATCCCATTATCTCAGCTTTCTATAGGAATGTTGTTTTAATTGCATTTTATATTTCTATTGATTTTGTTGTTTACTTGTTTATGATTATACATTTTTTTAGTTTTATTTCAAATCGAATTGGTCCTGAGGATATATTTTATTTTGCACCTCCGTTTACGCTTTGAGTTCGAAGTGTTACGAGTTCAGTAGCGGAACTTAACGCCGCGTTCTGTTTTACTAGAGCATTGGAATGAAAATAATTTAAATAAAATTATGCCTTCCATTAAAAATCGAACCCACATCGAGGACCGATTGATCAATAGATCGATGAACGTATAATTATTATACTTAGTAATTATAAATTAATCTTTTTTTTTTTAATAAAGAACACTTCAAGTAATTTTTTAAGTAAAACATATTTAGCTTCGGAATTATAGTGTACTGTTTAAATTTAGGCTTTGTAATTAATACAGGATTGGTCGGACAGCGTCTGACTGTAAACTTGAATGGTTATGGGTTCGATTCTCTCTCGGGGGAGTTATTACTCCCCCGAGAGAGAATCGAACCCATAACCATCAATTCAAATTATTTTCATTTTCTTACTCTAGTAAGACTCTAGTAAAGTACGGCGTTGAGTTCCACCATGCAACACGCATTCTCATGTCTCAAATTCGGAAATACAGAGTGTCTTGTCATAAGGTAATTTCTTTTTACCCGGCTATGCGGGATAAAAGCGCGAAGCTAAAAAACTACGTATTGTCACGCACTTGCCCCAATTTTATATAAAAGTCGCTTCTCACTGATAAGCCACGTTTTTCTGTTATTCAATTTCTGACCAATATAAGTAATTTTAAATGTAGAGTATATTTTCAGGGCAACCAGACTGTAAAAAATATATATTAAAATATTTCCACTAGAGAAATTTGTATCAGTTATTTGTATACACTCAATATGAGAGAACCTGACACAACTGTCAAATGTAATTTTATATGTTTCTTTCACTGTTATCAACCTATATTTCTTGAATATTCATCAGCATATATAGATATAAGGCCGGTCGTGGCGCAGTGGGACAGCGTCTGACTGTAAACGCCATTGGTCGTGGATTCGATTCCCACACGGGGGAATGATTATATTTAAATTATATTCAGTTCCTAGCTCTGTAGAAGATGAAGTGTGGCGTTGAGTTCCACCAATCAACAAGCTGTGTCTCGATTTCGGTGGAAGCGAAGTACGGAGTGTCTTTACTCTAGATACTTTCTGTCTATCCTACTATGCGGGATAAAAAAGCGTGAAGCTAAAATATATATATATAGATATATATTTTCTCTGTATGCATCTTGGAGGCCCAGCATGATCTTCGACCAGTATGATCGACATAGAATTTTCAAGTCAACTCCTCCTCTTCTTTTTACCAGATCAAATATCTTTTATCGTTCCATGTTACAATTTGACCCCAAAATATATCAAAAACAGGTAAAAAAAACACTATTTTAAAAATATTCCTGAATATTCACGTAGAAAGCATAACATTCATTACATTTCAACCGACAAAAGTTACAGGGACATTCCATTACGCGTTCACGAGAATTTTTATTAAAAAAAGTACGACTTATAAAGGTGCTTAGCAAACTTAGAACGGTGTTCGGCGAATTCTTTATTCGATATTGATTAATACTGTATATCGTGAAAATATTTTTCTGGGCCTAAATAAGTTTAGTATGAGGCCGGTCGTGGTGCAGTGGGTCAGCATCTGCCTGTGAATGTGATTGGTTGTCAGTTTGATTCTCACTTGGGGGAATGATTAAATTTCTATCGTTTTCCTCGGTCTGGTAAGACAAAGCGCGGCGTTGAGTTTCGCCACTCAATACGTAATGTTTTGTTTCAACGGCAAATGAAGTACGAAGTGTCTTGTATTTCCTCTCTACCCTGCTATACGGGACAAAAGCGTGAAGCTAAAAAAAAGTATATTTTATTGTATTTATTTTTTACGTATTTTCATACGGGCATAGAGAATATAATGAAAATTGATTTAGATTTCCACCTTTTACCCATTTCATTGATTCAGATTTCCACCTTTTACCCAGTTTTGCTCAAAATAACCAAAAAGCACCAAATATACTATATTTGGTTTATGAATTTCTATTTACTAGAGAAAATATTCTGTCAATTCACCGTTTTTTACCAAGTTCTATACAACCAATAATAATAATCATATGATTTTTTTTTAAATTTCTCTTTTTATTCCGCATAGCAGATTAGTTCCAGACAACCTAGTGTCAAAACACTTCACAAATCGAGATATTGTGCGATGAGCGGCGAAGTAAACGCTGCGCTTTACCTAAGTAAAGCGGAGAAATGAAAATAAATTTTAAATATAAATATTCGCCTAAGTACTGCGCTATTATTGTCTCATAATTATTATTTTTTAGCTTCGTATAGACAGAAAATACCTAGTGTTAAGACACTCCGCTCTTCACCATCCGCCGAATTCAAGAAATTACGTGTGAATCAACACTTAACGCCGAAGTTTGTCGTACCGTTGCGAGAAATTTACAAAAAAATAAATATAATCACTCCCTTGAGTAGGAATCGAACCCAGAACCAATCGCGTGTACAATCGAACGCCGCCCTACTTTTCCATTGGCCTCATAAATAATAATATATATAATTAAAGTAATTTATTAATATTATTACTCCCATAGTGTCATTACTGGTATACCACAAACACATAATGCTGATTAGACGCTAAGACCCAGATTAGCAAGTCTTGTACCAATTACAAGATATTGTAATTAATAATTAAACTAAAAAAGTTACATGTGCAGTAGAAATGTTTGTTATATGAATTTAACACATTACAAAATTATTGATACTATACGTACATGAAATAAGACTAGGAAAAAGTCTATATATGTATAGTATCTGGTACTAAGAAACTCCGCTTTCCGCCGAACTCTCAACATTGCATGTTTATTGGCGGAACTCGACGCCGCACTTTAAATATATATATATATATATATATATATATATATATATATATATATATATATATATATATATATATAAATTAAATATTAATATTTCTCTGAGCGGGAAGCGAGCCCACAATCGATCGCATTTACAGTCAGACGCTGTAATACCACTGCACCACGACCGGCCTCTGTAACTAAAATAACTTATATATGAATATTTGTAAGCGTAGACTTTCCAGCAGAAGTGTGAACTGAACTGTGAGCAAATGGTAGCTTTATTCTCATCCAAGAGTTGAAAGGTATAAAGAATTCTATTCGAATACAGGACCGTTTGATTTTGAGCGCCTATTTCCATCTCTACATCTTATATACTTAGTTCTTACTGAAAAGGATGCATTTCAAGCCAATAGTAGCCTGTTCTAATATAATACTGCTATTTTTATGAATATAGCTTCTTGAAATTACTTAATAATCTGACTTTAATTAAAAAATATATTTACTATTTTTAAAGTGTTATTCCACACATAGGATTAGAAAACATTTTTGAAAAAACGTATAAAAATTTGAACGTGGATACCGTCCAAGAGGGGTTCGAATCCCGCTGCGTTCAAATTTTTATACGTTTTTTCAAGAATGTTTTAAAAAAATTTATGATTTATTTTATATAAAACATTTAACATTTTAATAATAAAATCTGTTTTGCAAAAAATGTTTTTCAGGCGCTCCATACAACATATAGCTAATTTTAATATCATATCTATTATAAATGAAATTTGTGTAACTCAATGATATAAAACATATAATACGAGTTCTTGCTTGTGTTTCCACGCTGTTTGCTTAACGAGGGTAGAACAATTTTTTGGGCAATTTATCGTGAAGAATAATTCACTGGGGGAATGTAAGTGAATCTCTTGACTGGATGATCATAATTTTGTAAAAATATATGCTCAAGATATTTCTTACATGGTAAAATATGTTTTTTTTAACTTCACGTTTTTAACCCTCAAAGCAGGGTAGACAGAAAGTACCTAGCGTCAAGATACTTCGCTTTCTACTGAATTCGAGACATTAAAAATGAAATTTTACAATAATTATTTTGTTAATTCTATGTTTAATTAAAAACTCGCATAATATGTTAAAAAAATGAATTTAAACCTAAAATATATCATTATCAAAATGATTACACCAACTTCTGACTAATTAAGTTAACAACAAGTGTTGGAAGCAAGTGTATGAGAGCTGTCCAAAAGTCGGTTACATGGCCTTTGACAAAACTTAATGTACAAAACCCCTTTAATTATGGCTATGAATTTATTTAAGGCATTGTCGCGCAGTGGGATAGCGTGTGACTGTAGACACAATCGGTTGTGGATACAATTCCATCTTGGGTTGATCAATTCAACACGCAATGTCTCGGATTCCGTGGAAAGCGAAGAGCGGAGTATCCTGGCACTAGGCGTTTTCTGATTGCCCTGCTATACGGGGAAAAAGCGTAAAGGTAAAAAAAAATATACTCTCTCTGCAAAGACAAACTGTGGCGTTCAATTCCACCACTTAGCTCGCAATGGATAGATGAATATGGAGTGTCATGACACTAGATGACAGACTGACTGTCCTGCTAATCTTATCCTGATAAAGTATGAAATTATAAAAAAATATGTATACTTATTCACTTAACCTTCTTTTGTGTGTGTTTTTGTTTATACTATAGTATTAAATCGTAATTCTATTTATATTATAGTATTTAGTCGAATTATATATATATATATATATATATATATATATATATATATATATATATATATATATATATATATATATATATATATATATATATTAAAGTATTAAATCGTGTCCGCAACGCCCGACGTGAGAAGGCTTCTTTAAAATTATATTTTATATATAGAAAATGAATTTTTGAAAACCCAACGCTTTGGACACTTTACAATAGTTCGTGGTCATATCTAAACCTAGAGTAGTAATGTATTTTCGCAAATAAGAAAATATACGAGATTAATCCATTTGAAATAAATTTCTTTAAAATGTATGTTTTAATATTCACTATTTTTAAAGTGTTATTCCACACTTAGGATTAGAAAACATTTTTGAAAAAACGTATAAAAATTTGAACGCAGCGGGATTCGAACCCGCGCCTCTTGAATACCGTCCAAGCGCTCTGACCGCTAAGCCATGCGTTCATGTATGTTTGTTATGTTATGTTGTATGTTATTCTATGTAATACTCACGAAGACGACTCATCAACGATCTGAATATAAATTAATTATTTATGAACTACTTGAAAATTAAACTAACAGTTAACGTTAAGGAAGGGTACTAAAACACAATAGGGCAAACAGTGCAACTTTAAATCTGTTTACCCGTTTTTGAGATCAGCGTGTACAAATATACAGACACACAAGCAAATAACTTGTAAAAAATCATTGTTTTGGATTGTTGCGTTGATAAATGCAGTAGTAAATGCAAAGTATTTTTTTTACCACAGCGATCAGTTAATTTTGTATAATATATATAGGTATCTGATGTAAATATTTATTTGTTTTGTTCATAGGAATGTTCGTTGTATTATTGCTGGATCTTTTTTAATATATAATCTATCATATTGATATAGAAAAATATAAAAAAAGAAGGCCAGTTGTGGCGCAGTGGGACAGCGTCTGACTGTAAACGCGATCGGTTTTGGGTTCGACTCCCACTAGGTGAAATGATTATATTAAATTTTATCATTTCCTCGCTTTGGTAAGATAAACACAGTGTTGAGTTCCACCACAAAACACGAAATACCTCAAATTCGGCGGAAAGTGAATTACGGAGTGTCTTAACACTACTTACCTAGTTCCTGTTTAACTTGCAAAAGCGTGAAGCTAAAAAAAATATATGAATACGTACTTAAACCTGTGAATTGGATATTTTAATATTATTTTATCTCTGATTATCTTGCTATGTTGGATAAAGTGCAAAGCTAATTTACATATATGGAAAGTGTAACTAATATTTAAGCTGTAAATAGGAATCTAAATTGCAATAAATGTAATGTAGCATCCTAAGACGACAACTTCGATAATGTTATAACATTATATTATTGGAAGTATGCCAATATGGAGTTAGTCGAAGTTGGTCTTTCGAGCCAGATTTTGAATTTTATAATCTGAATATCGTATAATATGGGTAATTATTGTCATAATTTAAAATTAGTTGAGTCATTGTAAAATGTATATATTGGAACACGCTAGTGTAATTTATTGAAATAATAATAATAACGTCTGAATTAGCAAAATAGGTAGAAAAGAACACAAAATACTATTTAAAAGTCAACGAGTAAAACACTTGCTGTGGCTCTAATCGCCGTCTTATATTGGGCATAAAACAAAGAGACGCAAATCATAGTTAAAAAGGAGGGTAGGTGTTTAGTAATAATATTATGATTTATAGGAATTCTTTTAAAACAACTATTCCGATCAAATGACGTCTACTTAATTACTAATTATATTTAATTACTTAATTACGCTAACATATAGATACCGTTACACCCTTCACAAGTATTTACATTGTCTATTTATATATATATATATATATATATATATATATATATATATATATACATATATATATACATATATATAAAATACAAATTTAATATTCAAAAATATCTCTAAATTTCATATTATTTAAAGAAAAAAAAATTATTCTAAATCCATATCCCATTCAACATAACTAAAAAAATTTCACAGGAAACGAATCAAAAGCAAAGAAGTCGCAATAAATCCGACAATTCATTGGAAAAACCATTTCGCAGAAAACTATAGACTGCATAGAGTATAAAACGCAAAAGTGGACAACAGACTCCAAATATCGAATTCTAGTTCCGATTTGTACGTTCTATTGTGGAGCGTTTCTTTCTTTCTAAAGAAGATCTGTTGTGTGCATTTTTGCACTATATATATATAGATTAGTGACTCTAAGTAATCAGTTTAGAGGCTCAATGTTCCCCCAGCGATCAGCCTTGCGACCCGGACCACCTAGCGAAGGTGGACTCCGAGGTTGCAACCTGGGCTTCTCTACCTCCCTCAGGTGAACCGCTTCGCCCAACCTCCGCCGGTGAGGTTCAAAATATAATTAAGAACCTGAAAGACAGGAAGGCCCCGGGGCCCGACGGTCTTAATAACAGGATGTTAAAAACGTTACCGGCCCAGTTCGTGTCCTTACTAGTACTCATTTTTAATTGCCTCCTCAAATCTTGTACCTTCCCAGATCAATGGAAGGAGGCAATAGTCATAGGTATTCCGAAGCCGAACAAGCCGAGGAATCTCCCCAGCAGCTACAGGCCTATCAGCCTGCTGAGCTGCCTAGGTAAAATTTACGAGAGGATAATTCTCATTAGACTCTCCGAAGCGGTAGAGACAAAACGTCTGCTCTTAGACGAGCAATTCGGGTTCCTCAAGGGCCACTCCGCTGTACACCAAGTGCATCGGCTAGTAGAACACATAGCCAGATATAATGTTAGATACCGTGCCCGCAGCTCCACTGCGGCCATTTTTCTCGATATCGCGAAAGCGTTCGATAAAGTTTGGCATAGCGGCTTGATTTACAAGCTGCACAATGCCGGCCTCCCGGATCATTTAATTCGCGTCCTCAAGGACTATCTCTCAAACAGATATTTCCGTTTTAAAGTGGAAGGTACACTCTCCACTCCCCGCCTAATTCGCGCCGGAGTCCCTCAGGGCTCCACGCTCTCTCCTATTCTGTATGCGCTGTACACCAGCGACATACCGCGAGTCGACAATGTCCATCTGGCTATGTACGCCGACGACACCGCCCTATACACCACTTCCCGCCACTCTTTCGTCATTGCCGAGAGACTCCAGGCGGCCGCCGACGCCCTAGGCGCTTGGTACCGCAAATGGAGGATCGAGGTCAATCCCGAAAAGAGTGCCGCGGTACTGTTCCCTCGACTTAAACATGAAACGGTCTCTACCGTATACCTAATTAACAAGCCAATTCCGTGGCAAAAACACTTCAAATACCTCGGAGTCACTCTAGACTCCCAACTCTCCTTCAGAAAACACATTAGTCGAGTGTGTAATAAAGCCCGCTTCTATCTTAATAGATTGCACCCCTTAATTTGTAAACGCAGTAAAATGTCACTTAGAAATAAGCTGACATTGTATAAAACCTGCATTAGGCCCGTCCTCACGTACGCTTGTGTGGCGTTCGCGCACACCGAGCTCAAACCACTTCAAGTGGTTCAAAACCGCTTTCTACGAATCGCATCGGGTTCCCCCTGGTACGTTCGTAACATAGACTTACATAAGGATTTCGAACTGGAATCGATAAAAGAGTTCTGCAACGGCCTAGCCAAGCGCTATTACGAGCGCGCAGATACTCACGTAAATCCCCTCGTCGTACGGGCGTGCGATTACGCCCCGTCCGCGCATCCTAAACTTAGACGCCCGCGTAGCGTCTTATTAGACCCCGATGACCCCATCACGGCAGCTAATGGAAAAATGTTAGGTAGGAAACACTCCACCAACACCACACACAAACACCGCCGTCGTCGGAAACGACGGCGAAGTCCAGCTTACGTCACGGCCCGTCCGCGCGTTGGCGCGGCCGGGTCCAACGGTTAGGGACTGTAATAGGCTCCCTTAGAATAGTTAAAAAATTCCCCCAGTCGCGACTTCACGCCGCGGCTGGCTTGTGTTTTTAGAGTAGGGAAAAATCCCCCGCCCGCTCGCCGACCGCAAGCCGAGGTTCGAGCCCCGCAGGGGGCGCCCTTGCGGTCGTCGGCTTCCTCTCAAGCAGACACGTCAGTGCTTGCTAATACTTCGCAGGGCTAGAGTACCCTCTTCCCTCCCCCTCCCGGTGTCGCTGTAAAGACCATTAAGGTCAACAGCATTTAACTCAATGACAGAAAAAAAAAAAAAAAAATCTAAGTAATCTCAGTTCCGATTTGGCACCGACCGGCGACGGTCGTGTGACAATATTGGGGCATCCCCCTTCTCGATTGTGCGTCCGAGCGCTGCTTTTCGTTCCGTTGTGCGTCAGTGACCAGTGTTCCAGAGTGTCGCCGCTGTGAGGACCGCGCCGTGCCGTGCCCCGTGTGCTGTACTGCGCGTCGTCTAGCTGTGGTTGGCGGTTCTTGGAGTAAGTGTTCACAGTTGTCCTTACACACCCCCGTTCACCAAACGGGCATACTTAGTGTTTTTAGTGCCACACACCCTCCCCCGCCGAAAGGTGAGGGGAGACATTTATCGTCGCCGCCGCCAATATGGAGGGCCTCTCGAAGGAGGACCTCATAAGGTACCTGCGTACCTTCCACGCCGAGGTCTACGATGGCCTCCAAAACTTCGCTTTCGCGAAAGAGAGCCCGCGCTCTCCCGACGCCGGCCCGAGCGCCGCCGAAGTGCCCCGAGGCACTATTAGGACGCGTGCGTCGTCCCCCGAGCGGGACTCTAGTTCCGCGTCAGAAATGGACGTGTCAGGCGCCGAGTCGGACACGTCCTCTCAGGATTTTGAGACCGTAGTCTCAAAATCAGCAAAAAGGAAGGCGAAAAAGGCCCCTCAGGCCGTCGCGCCTTCGAAAGCGCGTAAACCCGACGCGCAAACGTCGGCCGTGCGGGCTTCACCCGCCCCCGCGTCTACCAAGCCGCTTCCCCCGACCGCTCCGGTGTCCGCGCACACCGCAACGGGCCCTCGCCCCGCGCCGGCCCCGCGTGCCGCTCCCCTAGCGCCCTCTGCGCCCGGTCCTCGCCCATCAGGCGCAGCGACCGGTAATCAACAACCGCCTCGCCCTAAACTACCGCCGCCGGTCTATATTCAAGAGAAAGGACGGTGGAACGAAGTATCCGCGTGGATGCTGTCTAATAAAGTGGCGTACAGCTCCGCGAGGCTGACGTCCATCGGAATAAAAGTCCAGGTCCCGTCGGCCGCGGACCACCGCGCCTTAACCCGCCGCATGCGAGAAACAAACGTAGGTTTCCACACCTACGCCCTAGAGGAGGAGAAAACCCTCCGCGTCGTCATAAAAGGCGTCCCCCGCGAATTGGACGCCGAATACATAGAGAGCGACCTTAAGTCACGGCTTCCGGTACGCGAAGTTCACCGCATGTACAACATGCGCACAAAAGTCAAGTATGACAGCATACTTGTAGTGTTAGACCGTACAATCGAGGGCAAGGAGGTCTTCAACCTCCGGTCCATTTGTAACCTGACGGGGATCCGCGTGGAACCCCCCCGGTATAAAGGCTTAATAGGGCAGTGTCACCGCTGCCAAAACTACGGGCACTCGGCCAAGCACTGCCACGCGCGTCCGCGCTGTGTAAAGTGCCTGGACGACCACGCCACCGCGGAATGCCCGCGGAAAATTCCCGACCCGGAAATTCCTCCCAGCTGCGTCCTCTGCGAGACGCAGGGTCACCCTGCGAACTATCGCGGCTGCGTCCGCGCCCCGCGCAGGCGCACTGGTAAAGGAGGGTACCGGAAGAGGACCTTCCCCGCTCGCCAGACGGAGCAACCGAAGGAGCCCTCAGCTCCGGAGGTATTTACACCGGCTCCACCTCCAAAGGTGAACGCGTGGTTCAAGCCCACGCCACCTCCAGCAGCGGCACGTGTTGCGGTGCCGGCTGCGACTCGCGCACCGACGGCCCCGCGGCCCTCCCCGCGCCCGCAACCCCCTCAGGGTAGTCCCGCGAGCGACCTCTCGCTCGTTATGGACTTTGCCGGCGCGCTAAATTTCATCGAACTCGGCGTGTTCGCGGCTAAGCTGCGCAACACGAACGGGAATAATATGGCTCGCCTACAAGCGGTATGCGAGCACGCCACTCTTCTGGAAGCCATCGTAGGCTTCCAGGCTAAATAAATTCCAAAATTAAAACAATTAGATGGCGGTCAATAATAGATTCACCCCTCGGCCCGCTGATTCGCGTCTCGCGCGCGTAAAACCATTAGCCCTAAAAATCGCGACATTCAACGCAAACGGTGTCAAAGGCCAGAAAGAGCTTATGAGTGAGTACGTCCACTCAAGACAGTTAGATTTCTTCTGTATACAAGAGTCCTTTCTCAAACCTAGCGTTCGCTCTCCTGGCATTGCGAACTATAGGATTGTAAGGAATGATAGGGCCACCGCAAAAGGTGGCACTATGATTTATTACAATAAGAAATTACATTGTATACCGCTAGACCCTCCGTCGCTTGCTAACATCGAAGCGTCAGTGTGCCAAATTCATATGACAGGCCATCAGCCAATAGTCATAGCCTCGGTGTATCTCTCGCCGAACAAACCAATAATAGAAAGCGACATCAAGTCGCTCTTAGACATGGGTGACTCAGTCCTTCTGACTGGGGACCTAAATTGTAAACACATCAGCTGGAATTCGTCGAAAACCACGAAAAGAGGTAAGGCTCTCGACGAAATAGCTGTCAAATACAATGCGGCCGTCATCGGCCCCCCCACCCCCTCCCGCTTTGGCCCCTCAGGCACGCCGGAGGTGTTAGATATTGCGATCCTTAAGAATGTCGCCCTCTGGCAACACTCTATCGAATCGCAGCCGGAACTAGATTCGGATCATAGACCGGTGCTAATTAAACTAGGCACGGAGCGCCCCTCAGGCCCTCCGACCAAAACAATTACAGACTGGAAGAAGTTCGCAAAGCTTCTTCGAGCCAACGATTCTCCACTTAAGGAGCTAATTCCAGGCATCACTGACTCGGTTGATTTAGCAATAGACGCGGCTAATCAATTCTCAGATTATATACACGATACGATCCTCAGCTGCTCTAAAGAGATTACAAACGTACCGCAAGGACGATTTGAAATCTCAGAAAAGCTCAGGAGGTTGATAAGGCGTAAAAACGCCGCAGCCAGACGACACGACACATACCCGACAGACGACAACCGTAGGGAGTTAAACAGGTTGAGGAGGAGCGTTCGACACGCGTTCGACATGCTCCGCGGTGAGTCGTGGGACAAGAGACTAGAGGGACTCGCGCCTTCGCACCAGGCTTTCTGGGCGCTGTCGCGAGCCTTCAGGTCGGACGGTCTCGTGACTATGCCACCTCTCATTAGGCCCGACAATTCTATCGCCGCCGATGACACTGAAAAAGCGGAATGTTTAGCCGACAGTTTAGAGGCTCAATGTTCCCCCAGCGATCAGCCTTGCGACCCGGACCACCTAGCGAAGGTGGACTCCGAGGTTGCAACCTGGGCTTCTCTACCTCCCTCAGGTGAACCGCTTCGCCCAACCTCCGCCGGTGAGGTTCAAAATATCATTAAGAACCTGAAAGACAGGAAGGCCCCGGGGCCCGACGGTCTTAATAACAGGATGTTAAAAACGTTACCGGCCCAGTTCGTGTCCTTACTAGTACTCATTTTTAATTGCCTCCTCAAATCTTGTACCTTCCCAGATCAATGGAAGGAGGCAATAGTCATAGGTATTCCGACGCCGAACAAGCCGAGGAATCTCCCCAGCAGCTACAGGCCTATCAGCCTGCTGAGCTGCCTAGGTAAAATTTACGAGAGGATAATTCTCATTAGACTCTCCGAAGCGGTAGAGACGAAACGTCTGCTCTTAGACGAGCAATTCGGGTTCCGCAAGGGCCACTCCGCCGTACACCAAGTGCATCGGCTAGTAGAACACATAGCCAGATATAATGTTAGATACCGTGCCCGCAGCTCCACTGCGGCCATTTTTCTCGATATCGCGAAAGCGTTCGATAAAGTTTGGCAGAGCGGCTTGATTTAGAAGCTGCACCATGCCGGACTCCCGGATCATTTAATTCGCGTCCTCAAGGACTATCTCTCAAACAGATATTTCCGTTTTAAAGTGGAAGGTACACTCTCCACTCCCCGCCTAATTCGCGCCGGAGTCCCTCAGGGCTCCACGCTCTCTCCTATTCTGTATGCGCTGTACACCAGCGACATACCGCGAGTCGACAATGTCCATCTGGCTATGTACGCCGACGACACCGCCCTATACACCACTTCCCGCCACTCTTTCGTCATTGCCGAGAGACTCCTGGCGGCCGCCGACGCCCTAGGCGCTTGGTACCCCCACTGGAGGATCGAGGTCAATCCCGAAAAGAGTGCCGCGGTACTGTTCCCTCGACTTAAACATGAAACGGTCTCTACCGTATACCTAATTAACAAGCCAATTCCGTGGCAAAAACACTTCAAGTACCTCGGAGTCACTCTAGACTCCCAACTCTCCTTCAGAAAACACATTAGTCGAGTGTGTAATAAAGCCCGCTTCTATCTTAATAGATTGCACCCCTTAATTTGTAAACGCAGTAAAATGTCACTTAGAAATAAGCTGACATTGTATAAAACCTGCATTAGGCCCGTCCTCACGTACGCTTGTGTGGCGTTCGCGCACACCGAGCTCAAACCACTTCAAGTGGTTCAAAACCGCTTTCTACGAATCGCATCGGGTTCCCCCTGGTACGTTCGTAACATAGACTTACATAAGGATTTCGAACTGGAATCGATAAAAGAGTTCTGCAACGGCCTAGCCAAGCGCTATTACGAGCGCGCAGACACTCACGCAAATCCCCTCGTCGTACGGGCGTGCGATTACGCCCCGTCCGCGCATCCTAAACTTAGACGCCCGCGTAGCGTCTTATTAGACCCCGACGACCCCATCACGGCAGCTAATGGAAAAATGTTAGGTAGGAAACACTCCACCAACACCACACACAAACACCGCCGTCGTCGGAAACGACGGCGAAGTCCAGCTTACGTCACGGCCCGTCCGCGCGTTGGCGCGGCCGGGTCCAACGGTTAGGGACTGTAATAGGCTCCCTTAGAATAGTTAAAAAAATTCCCCCAGTCGCGACTTCACGCCGCGGCTGGCTTGTGTTTTTAGAGTAGGGAAAAATCCCCCGCCCGCTCGCCGACCGCAAGCCGAGGTTCGAGCCCCGCAGGGGGCGCCCTTGCGGTCGTCGGCTTCCTCTCAAGCAGACACGTCAGTGCTTGCTAATACTTCGCAGGGCTAGAGTACCCTCTTCCCTCCCCCTCCCGGTGTCGCTGTAAAGACCATTAAGGTCAACAGCATTTAACTCAATGACAGAAAAAAAAAAAAAAAATCTAAGTAATCTAATTAGTTAAGTAGTGGGGTAGCGCCCACCTGTTTGCCTTGCATTGGCTTGCCATTTGGAAATCTTAATAAATTAATATATTGATATTAGATACAATTATTTCACAAAATAAGAAAACTTCCATATAAAGAAAATTGAAATCCTACAAGACGCTTTCATCGTAAAGGTTTATTTATTCATTAAATCGTACATATTCTAACAGCTCATTCTCACTCAGCTATGTCTCTAATTTCGGGTAGAAAGCAATCAATGGAGTGTCTTGATACTGGGTCGTCTTTAACTACTTTGCTATATGGGATAAAGCGGCTTTTCTTCGAGATTTTAGTATTTATTCCTATTTCCAGCTTACTGTATCAAAATTATACCCTTCGCCATTGCTAATTAACTCTAGGAAGTCAGTCAGTCAGTAAAGACCTTTTAAATAATCAAAATGCAATAAAAACACCTTTAAAGTTTAAATCCATTTTTATATATATTTAGGTTTTTAATATTTTTAAGTTATCAATTGTTTATAATTCTCAATTAAATATACTTCATAATAACGATAAAACTATGTTTTATCACTTTCCTTATTCCTTGCTATATTTATATGGAAAAATAAGTAACGCAGTTACTTGTTACTGAACTGTTAACATCTGCCTCTAAAATCACCTAAGTAAATATTAAAGTAAAATAAAAAAATAAATAAAAATATTAAATATATTTTTAAAATTAAGCTATAACAGTGATCTTTAAGTTATTTTTGAATAATTTTTGATAATGGTATTGGATGGAATGTTTAAAAACATGTAAACTGACTTTTTGATGCGGTGGACATTTTTGATCAAAATATTAATAATATACAATTGTCGTAAGCATTATCATAAGAACAAATTCTTCTTTTTAGCTTCAGGTAGACCGAAAGTATCTAGTGTCAAGACACTCCGTACTTTAATTTCGGCCGAATTAGAGACTTGTCTTACCAGAGCGAGGAATCGAATCCACAACCGATCACGCTTACAGTCAAACTCCAGAACTAAATATATATTCCAAATTTTAACAGTACTACAGTGAGAAGTGAAAAACTTGCTATTTTTCACATACAGTAACTAAATAAATCACTAACTAACTAACTAACTTACTAACTAACACAGCAAGTTACATAAAAACTAACAAATATGTTAGCTTTCTCTTAAAAAAAATTGCACTAAAATCACTTCGTCACTTGCAGTAACTACACTCAATACCGTATGCGATCAACATATGGAATATAAAATTTTTCAGCAGTATTTTTATGAAGAGACCGGAAGCATACTTCATCCATCCGTTATATCCGACTCCTCTCATATTTATCCCCTCTGTTGAAGTAAAGAGGTTTAATATATATATATATATATATATATATATATATATATATATATATATATATGATTTAGGTCAAGTAGACTTAAGTACTTAATGTTAAACTCTATTTTCCACAGCGAAACTCAACGCTGCGTTTGATTTTACTACAGTATGGAATACAAAATATTATATATTATAACAACTCCCTTCAATTGTGGAAACTACAAGCAACATATACCTGGCATTTTGTACAGCTTAAATATTTTATTTGAAGTAATTTTTTTTTTCGTTATGACATGGATGTGAATAAAATAATGTACAAATGAATACAGTCTAATAAAAATTCTACGAAATTTTCGCAAACCTTGAAAACATTATATTATATTGTAAAAATAACATACCAGTATATATATATATATATATATATATAAACCGGAAAACCACTTATTTACGAAGTTCAGAAATACACTCCTTTAACCGCTTGAGGCTATCGCGGCTAAGTGTGGACAGCATCTCACTGTAAACATAATTGTTCGTGAGTTAGATTCCCACTTAGAATTATGATTATAATAGAAAATATTTTTCTTCTCCCTGGTAAGATAAAGCGCTGCGTTGTCTCCTTTACTAAGCACGCAATGTCTCCGTTTAAAGAAAGCATTCAACGCAGTGTCTTGACACTAGATTGTCTTTTACCATCCAGCTATGCGAAATGAACGCGTTAAGTTTTAAAAGTACTACATAATATTTTTTTTTTTGGGAAAAGTATATAAAATAAATTCACTAGGTCTGTAACCCCCACTTCTTGGAAAAAGTCAAGTAAAATCCTTTCATTATAATTTTTCTTATAAAAAGGCTTGCCATAGAGTAAGTGCGAATCGAGAAACACAAAAATATTAATATATATCTAATTATTGACGTACTGAACGCATTATATATGTTTAAAATCTTTATATACAAGACATATTTTAGCTACATAAGCGGCGTTAAATTCCGTTACCTAATAATTTTATTATTGCTATATTTTTAGGCAAACATACCTAGATATTTAAACAAATATATGTAAAATACCGTACCGTCAGCTTTTCTTCCATTTCTTGTACATTGACATAGCACTCTATGTTTTATTAGACCGCCCCAAACGTCTTTAATTTTGTTTACAACGTGTAAATAACTCTATTCACCCTTTAAGTTCTAAGGTTTAATTAGCGTTGTATAATTTCACTGTAACGACGTGAAGTAACGACTTCCTGTATGGAATAACGGCCGCAAATAACCGTTATTGCTCAATGGGTCTCTATTTATGTAGCGCTAATATTAGTGAAGGTTTGTTTTACACACTTTGTTAAAGTTGAAATGACAGTTGGTAGGAAATTAGTTTAATTTTCTTTGAAGAGTTTTATTAAATAAAACAAAATGAAACTTAAATTGTATTAAATATTTATTATAACTAATTAGGTCTTTAAAATTCACAGTTTTTACACATTTAAACTGTTTTAAACGGACTGTTTTTTCAATACTTTACAGTAGCCCGTGGTCATTGGTAGAGTCTAGTTGTGACCATGGACTACTAGAGAGTGTCAGTTATTCCAAAAATCTATTTTAAAATTCTAAAATTTTTTTTTTGCTTCACGCTTTTATTCCGCATAGCAGGGTAGGCAGAAAGTACCTAGTGTCAAGACACTCCGTACTTAGCTTTCCATCGAATTCGAGACATTGCGTGTTGGTTGTTGGAACTCAACGCCGCTCTTTGTCTTTACCAGAGCGAGGAAGTAAAGTGAAAATTATTTAAATATAATCACTCTCCCGAGTGGGGATCGAACCCACAACCGATCGCGTTTTTATTAATCTGTTTGAAATAATTTCATTCCAAATATATTATAACTTTTGTTTATTATGACTATATTAATATAGTTCTAATAACTACAAGGGTCTTAGTAATATTACTGTAGCCTGTATTTACGTAGATCTACGTATTGAAACTTGTAAATTTCCACGAATATTAATCGAATCTACTTATATTAATATTTATATAACAGACGGTAATAGCGTAGTGGGATAGCGTCTGACTATAAGCGCGATCGGCTATGGGTTCGATTCCCAATCGGAGGAAGGATTATATTTAAATTATTTTTACTTCCTTGCTCTGGTAAGACATAGTGTGGTGTTGAGTTTCGCCACTCAACACGTAATGTCTCGAATTCGATGGAAAGCAGAGTACGGAGAGTCTTGATACTAGGTACTTTGTGTCTACCCTGCAACACGGGATAAAATCGTAATGCTAAAAAAATATAAATAATTAGGATAGGGTAAATATTATTAAAATCAAATTAAATTCCTCGGGAGTCGATCCCATGCTACGTCCACTAAACCATCCGTTTTACAGAGCTTCATCAAAATTCTTATATAGATATTAGCAATTATTATCGCTATAATGCGCTATAATATTAATATAACGTAAAACGTAAAACATATGAAAACTCAACAATATTGAAAACACCGTAGCAAGTATAAAACTTTATTCATTTTACTTACATTCGAACGGAGGAAATGCATACTGTGGACCGTACTAAAATGAATCCGAACATATTTGAAATGATAAAGAGACCTAACTCCTAATTCACAGTTTCATGAATAAAATAAACGGTTTTTTTTTAAATATACTCAGTTTTAGCACATTTAAATAAACAGTTTAAATATAATTATGTTGATAAAAGATTATAATTATATAGAAATTTAATTTCAACTTGAATTGGTTATTTCTATACTATTTAGGCTATGCTCGTGACTGTGTTCGAGTGGAATTTAAGTGCTCTGTATCTTTACATTATAATTCTAAAATAAAATTAGCATAAATAACTTTTTACGACATCAGCTATCTGCCAGTCATAGTTCTGTTCAAATCAGTCGCTATTTTAGACATTAAACAGAACATACAAACAGACAGAGAAAATGTTGCATAAGTATGTTTGTAAATAACAGTTAATTTAATAATACAAACAACGCTGTACTTTGAGATACTACCGCTGTAGTATGACAAAGTATAGAATAATGTTAATGTTCAAAATCCAATGACGTTAGTGGAAATCGAACTCACAATAATCGCGTTTAGAGTTAGACGCCGTACTGAGCCATGACAACCTCAGTGTTTATGTCATAAGAGGGTTTTATGCATCTAATAAAAAGTATTTTAAACCAGTCAAAAAATGTGACTAATAAGATGTATTTATTATTTTTTAATAATTACTTGAAATTAATAAAGAAATGCCCTATGCCACTTTTAGCGCTGGCTGCCTTATTAACATAAAGCAAATGTATGCTAATACTACAGTCAATATAAATTTGTAGATCAGTGAAATAGTTAACTATATTAGCTTCACGCTTTTTATCACAAATACCAGAGAAAAAAAAAGTACCTAGTGTCAGGACACTTCGTTCTTCATTTTGGATCGATTTTGAGACACTGCATGTTGTGTGGTGGAACTCAACGCCGCACTTCTTGTTCACTTCACTCGTCTTACCAGAGAGGAAGTGAAAATAATTTTATATAAAATCGGTCCCCTGAGTGGGGATAGAATCCACAACCGACCGCGTTTACACCCAGACGCTGTCCTAGTGCGCCACGACTCGCCTCAACTATATTAAGTAGAATTCTATATTAAAGTTATAACATTTGATAGAAGTCATTTGAAGATTATAAAGAAAATTGAGTATGCAAGTATTTTGAGCAGGAGGTTATAACCAGTAAGCAGGTAGAACTACATCTGCTAAACTGGAGTCCCACATAACCTGTTCCGAATCCCAAATTGGGAAGGTATCTGTAATAACATTTAGTCACGTTAAAAAAAAGGATACATTTTGATAAAATTTATTTGTAGCTAACGTAGTGTAGTTGTTAGGAAACTTATAGTATTATATTTACATACAAACGGTTTTACAAGTGTATTCGTTACACTTTTCTAACTATTAATATATCATATTTAAAAAAAAATTGTGGGAAAATTTACCAAATAACGAGCAATGAGTAAATGTAATGAGCAGGTCGGCAAGCTGTCATTTTAATACTATTAGATACACTCAATAAGGCAGAGCACCTGAAAAAAAATAACTTCACACAGGAGAAGCAGATAGAGCCGATCGCCACTCTTCATCGTTTCCAACCAAATTCGATAAATTGTTTGTTGAATAGCGGAAATCAACGCAGCGTTTTGACTTCATAAAGTGGGGAAGTGAAAATATTTAAAGTAAAATAACTCCACTGTTTGTGGCCCTAGGACCATCACGTCTACATTAAGACACTATGCCACTGATCTACCGTGGTTCAAATATTATATTATTCCTATATATTAAAAGTTTCTATTAACAAAAGTATTAAGTATTTTACTATTTTTGAAATGTTACTCTACATTTGGGAATAGAAAACATTTTTGAAAAACGTATAAAAATTTAAACGCAGCGAAATTCGAACCATAAACCATAACCTACAACCATATGGACTAGCGGTTAGAGCGATTGGACGGTTTCCATGAGTCGTGGGTTTGAATCCTGCTGCATTCAAATTTTGATACGTTTTGAAAGTATCGAATAGTATATAATTTCAAACCAGTTACTACAAAAATATTCAGTCAGTACATTTGTGGCTTTTAAAATCCCAGCAAAGCTCTAACCTAACCAATGTCACGTTGAAAGGAGAAAACACGAAGGAGATTGATCGTTAAAGCTGAGATAGCAATCTTTTGAATGGTTTTAGTGTAAACTGAAATTCAGTTGAACTTATTATTTTCTAAGATTTTAAACATAATACTGATATTTTCTACTACATCTTAGTTTTTACATATTTTAAATGAAGCTACATAAAATGGATTAATCGTGTATATTTTGGTATTCGAAAATACATTATTGGAAACATGACGTTTTGAACACTTAACTGTAGTCCGTGGTCACAGGTAGACTGAGGCAGCATGTGTGTAGTGGTTGATACAAAAATAATTTATATCTACCGTCATCTGTTTCTTAATTGCCTCGCATACTGCCCTGGATTCTTGCAGTGAGCTTAATTTTTTTCATCGAGTCCCAGGTGGTAGAGAGTTTGCAGCCATCTTCTTTTGTATTTTCAAATAACAAAATATACGCGATTCGCCTAAAATAGTTTCATTCAAAATAGGGTTTTCTATATATATATATTGAAAAATGTTTGTTTAGTTAAACAATATTTATTTAGTTTGAGATCATCGCGTAGCGAGACAGTTTGCGGCGTTGAATTCCGTCAGAATGAATGGTTTTGGCACTAAATTTTTCTTGACCCAACTAAGCGCCCTTATCTTAAATTATAATGGTAATAAATATAATTTTCAACATAACCGTGCTCCGGTGTAACAAAGTACCACTGTCACATATCTCCTATTCTTACTGAGTTCAAAGTAAATCTAATAATCCAACTTAAACCAACAAATACCTTATGAGTAAGGATTTACAGTATGAAGTATTGTAATTCCTATAGTGTATAGTATAGTGAAAGCAATAGTTTCAATTATGTATTGTATAAAGTGGCTTTAGTATGTAATCATACTGTTAAAGACTTATATATTACTTCGTGTTCCTTGAGAAGGCAATTAAGCCGTATTTAGAGGCGCTCTACCATCGAGCTTTACAAAATTAGAGTTTACTAGGTTGAATTAATTATAATGAGGCCGGTCGTGACGCAGTGTAAAGGTGTGGGGCTGTAAACGCAACTGGTTGTGGATTTGATTCCCATTCGGTGGAATGATTATTTTTCAATTATTTTTATTTTCCCCGCTCTGGCTGGACAAAGCGCGGCGTTGGGTTCCGCCCCTCAACACGCAATTTCTCGAATTAGGCGAAAAGTGAAGTACAGAATGTTTTGACACTAGTTACTTCCTATTTACCCTTAAAAGAAAAAAATATAATTAATATATTTATTTTTAAAGATTCAAGCACTTAGTAGAGTAAGAATATGATCATAAAATGTACAACAAATTTTAAAGTAGAGGGATTTGAATCTGCAGCTCTTCATAATCAAAGATTCTCACCACTAGGCTATAAAGATCCTTTCAGTTGCATCGAAATTCTTATATGCTTCTATTTATTATTGTTACTGTGAAAAGAGTGATAAATCTAATAGCTTTAATTTTTTTATCATAGTCATATTAAAAAAAGACATATTTTTACGTGTTTTTAAATGTCTTTCTTATTACTTGTAGACTACATTTGAAAAATGAACCATAAAAACAATCGTATAAAAATACTCTTTTTTCTATATATATAGTGTGAAGCGTAACCTAACGCTGCATTTACGTGTGCCTGAATGTACAAATGTTCAAATATGAAATAATAAAATTGCCCTAAGTGATTTTTAAACATTTTAAATGTAACTAAATAATTTAAAATAATTAAATATATTAATATATATTTATTAATAAGAAAATTAGATGATTATAATAAATAAAAGCATAAAAATAAAGTATTTATTTATTAAAGCTTCTCAGTTAACTTCTAAAAGATTATATTTAAGAAAAACGTATAAGAATTTAAATGCACCGTGATACGACCCTGCGCTTCTTAGAATTTTCCAACTGCTCTAACCGGTGAATCATGCGGTCTGAAAAAAAAAATTATTCTATCTAGATTTTAGGTTAATTATAATGACATTTTTCATTCTCTATCAATATCTGCCAAATTAATTTCAAAATCTCTACATAAATTATTGTACAAAACACACATATCTTTTACCAACAAAGAATATAAAAAAAATGAATTTTTCAGCGCTTCAAGTAAACTTCGAAACTTTACAATTCCCACAGACTTAATAAGCGTTTTAAAATTTAAAAGCATTACAATTGCAGTGACTTGTACTTAAGCTACCTTTATAGTAGAAAATGGTTAGTTTTCTTTGTAACTTCTCGCTTAGCAAGGTAGACAGGAAGTAACTACTGTTAAGACATTTTGTACTAAATTTTCCACCGAATTCGAAGTATTGCGCGTCGAGTGACGGAACTCAACGCCGCACTTTGTCTTAGCGGAGCGAAGAAATGAAAATAATTTATATATAAACATTCCTCCGAATGGGAATCCAACAGTACAGTCAAACCCTGTCCCACGGCGCCACAACTTGCCTGTTATTTCCTTACAATTTTAATGAATAATATTTTTTTGGTTAAAGTACTAAATATGAATAATTCAATTCATATTTAGTACTTTAACCAAAAAAATATTATTACATATTATAAATTATAAACAGAAAATGGCAGGTCGATCAAAGGTTCTTGGAGTGGTGGGCTTTACTCCCGGTACGTCTTGAGAAATTGAAATACTGAAAAGATTTTAGTATATCAGGTGAATCTGTCATAAAGCCTATGTTTACCACTTTACCATGTTCCTTTTTTATATATTTGCAAAGATGCCATATATTATTTTACGAGCATATACATACATATATCTTCTAAAACGCCAATCTACGTTTCCCCAAACTGATTGTAAAACCGCAGCGTTGTGTTCCACTTCTCAATACACTCAACGCCGCGCTTTACCTTACTAGAATGAATAAATGAAAATAATTCAAACATAATCATCCCCCAAATGGGAATCGAACACATAACCAATCGTAATAACAATCAAACGATGTCCCATACAAGTTAAGAGATACGTAAAGATAAACAAAAATATTTGCATTTAACTACGGCCATTCCCTTCAGCTTACTATCAGCAGCCAGTGGCCAAGTTTTAATGGGTTATTAAAATTAGACGAGAGTGTGTTATTACGATTACTCTAACCCTTGGTGGATTATTTTATTTACTTAACCGTAAATTTTAAGTCAAATTAGTTAAATTTTGTTAATAATTTAACGATTCAAGATAATTTTATAGTGAATAATATGATCTGTGTTTATTGAATTTTTACGCATATTTTTAGCTTTACGCTCTTATCCCGTTTAGCAGGGTAGGCAGAAAGTACTTAGTGTCAAGACACTCTGTACTTCGCTATCCACCGAATTCGAGACATTTCATATTGAGTGGTGGAACTTAACGCCGCAGTTTATCTAACCAAAACGAGGAAGTGAAAATAATTTGAATATAATCACTCAGCCGAGTGGGAATCGAACCCACAACCGATAGTGTTTACAGTCAGACGCTGTTACACTGCGCCATGACCGGCCTCATTTAGACAGATTTTAAAAATATTTATGCTATTTTCAATGGATTAATATAATCAAATCAAAAATATACACTATATTTTTAAAACAACCAACAGACGAATGCCACCTCAGTCTATCTGTGACTACGGGCTACTATAAAGTGTTAGAAACGTTGGGTTTTCAAGAATTTGAATACTAAAATATACGCGATTAATCAGTTTAGTATAGTTTCATTTACTTTAGTTATTTTAACGAGTTTATTTCTTTTTTCTTTTATAAAAATATTACTTATTTATCTGCTGCTTAATGAATTTGCTTTAATTTGAGTATTGAGATGTCAGTTTTTACACTCAGATAATTTCATTAAAAATAAGAGAATTCTAATTACATAGAAGTGAGAGTTGGCAACCTGATGGTTAACTGCCTGTTGTACGTAGATGATGCATTGCTAATTGCATCATCTTAATGCAATTGCATCATCTTAATGCAAGTTACAAGCATTGGTAACAATTCTAAAAGCCATTCTCTTCAAAGAAAGGTGTGAGAGTAATGATCTAAACCTAAAGTAATTAAGATTCTGATAATTTGAAAGAGAAAGAAGAAAAGAGATGAAGAAAGAACAAAATATGACCCCCTCCCCTCTCCCCGTGAAGGGCATATATGAAGAGGTTAGTAATTGTGGAGGAGGGGAAAGATGTGTGCTGCTGATAAAGATAAGGCGTATAGCTAAAAAAAATAGTTTACATGCTTCACATTTGGTTTTATAAATTTAGTTAAATTAGCCGCATACCTGAGAAAAATCCACGGAAGGCCCAGCGGGACTTCCTCACTTGGTAAACTCACAAACACCTACCGTATAGTCCTTATTAATAATATATATGTCTATATTAAAAAAATAGATATTTTTAATATATTTTCTTCTATTTCTGTTAGTTAATTTAGTTTGCCTAATATTTAAAAGAACCGAGTTCTTTTAAATATTTGGCAAACTAAATTAGCTAACAACTGTACCATACGTACTATGTCCAATACAACATGAAAGTAATTACATAATAACCGCTCTACTAGTATAGAATTTCGGGGCCTTATTAAAATTTATGACTAGTTTTACAAAGCTCAGATTTTGGTGTACGATAAAATTACAAAAGTGTCTATTCCCTTAGGAAATTGTTGGTTCGTGAATGTGCCTCGCTTATTATTACTATGTAAATATGTTAGGCGTTTATGTTATATAAGGAATAAATTAGATCTTGATTAACATGATATAAACTAACTGTGCTGGCGACTTTGTCCGCTGTTTATTTTATTTCCTTTGGATCTTTATTTCATAATTCTATAACAAAACTGAACTACTCTATATTAAATCAGCGAACTACCAGTGAAAGTCCCATCAAAATCGGTCCAGCTATTCCAAAAATTGAAATGAAAGAAATGAATGAAACAAACAGGCATACAGATAAAAATTGTACAAAATATTACAAGCACGAGAGATCGGGAAACACCTCGGTTTACCTTCATAGGTAAAAAGCATGAGGACCCTCCGAAGGACCTGTAGGAAAGGTTAATGACTGTGACCAGGCTAAAGAGGTATGCAGGGACCACAGTGTTTGGTGTATCGTCAATTCTGACTACTCAGGTAGTCTAATTTTATTTGTTTTTTTAGATAATTGTTATAATTTGGTTTGTTTATGTTTTGGTAATCTCTTTTCAGCATATTTGAAACTCTCTACTTATTGTATAACATAGCTCAATGCCGTTTATTATAAAAAGATTGGGCATCGACCTTTAAATCATCGCGTATACAGTCAGTTTTCTTTCCACCTGTGATTATTACAAAATAAATAGTATTGTTTAAAATATTCTCATTTCCTCGTTCTTGTGAGAGAACGCGTGGCGTTTAGTTACGCATAAACAAGCCATATTTTGAATTTAGTGGGTAAATGGTAAATATACTGTTTTAAAACTGAGCTCAACTTACCCTGCTGTGCGGGAATGAGCAAGAAATTATAGCAACAAATACATTTATAAATATGACAGCAGCTTCAAACTGATACAAAAGCTTTGTTATAAGCCCAGCCACACCTGCTATAGAATTTAACAACACTTCAAACTAGGGTTTATTTGGTTTAAATAATTCAAATCTGGGAATAGAACTTATTTAAAAAGATTATTTTATTAGAATTTGATTTCATTATGAGGCCGGTCGTGACGCAGTGGGACAGCGTCTGACTGTAAGCACGATCGGTTGTGGGTTCGATCCCCACTCGGGGGAGTGATTATATTTAAATTATTTTCACTTCCTCGCTCTAGTGAAAAGACAAGGGCGGCGTTGAGTTCCACCACTCAACACGCAATGTCTCGAATTCGGTGAAAAGCGAAGTATGGAGTGTCTTGACACTAGGTACTTTCTGTCTACCCTGCTATGCGGAATAAAAGCGTGAAGCTAAAAAAAAAAATTATTATTTTAGTAGCTTATATAGAGATACAGGTTAAGGCTTTATCCCACATAGGAGGGTACTTAGAGACGATCTAGTTTCAAGACACTTCTTTGACTGTATTCCGCTCGAAACCGATACATTTAGTTTTGAGTTGGGGACTCACCGCCCTGTTTTTTTTAACCAGAGGAGAGAAATGAGAATTCACTTTAAATCTAATCATTCCTCCGAGTGATATATTGTACAATATTAACGGATCAAGTAATAAAGATAAAGGAAGTAACAACTTCAATAAATTACAGTAGACTTTTTTAATATTATTTTTTTCTTTTTAAAGACACTTCATACTCCGCTTTCCGACGAATTTACGACATTGCGTGTTGAATACCGGAACTCAATGCCGCATTTTGTCTTGTCAATGAGAGGAAATTAAAATAACTTAAATGTAATCATTCTCCCGAATGGGAATCGAACTCACAATCGATCGCGCTTACAGTCCGACGCTATTCTATTGCGCCACGACCTTATATTGTACTGGTTATATTTATTATAAAGGATTTGTTTTTTCTGAATAGCTCAAATCTTTATCAAAAGTCTTATTAATTAGATATGTTATTTAAGAATCCACAGCTCTCTATATAGAATTTGTTTGAAAATATGAGTTGGTTTTCAGTTTAATTTTAATTTGAAAATTATTTGATTTGTACTTCCAGGAGTTTTGCGTTACGTTACTTTTGGATGCTGTTGGGGAAAAAAAATAGAAAATCAATTTTTTTTCATAACATTACCAATCTATTTTATTATAGTTAGTTATACGCTTCATCCCGTATAGGAGTGTAGTCAGTGACAACATAGCGTTAAGACACTCAGTTAAGCGACAACACCGTGCTTTGTCTTACTAGAGCGATGAAAAGAAAATTATTTAATTATAATCATTCCTCTGAGCGAAATCGAATCCACAACCAATCCCGTTTACATTTAGAAGCTGTGCCACGGTGCCTTGATGGCCTCAAAGGAAAGGTCGTCCGTTCTTTATGTAGAGTTCAAGTACACACCTGTGTAAATGCAGATATAAATTTTGGTTTACTATTGCCTCCCAAGAGCGCGACATTTGCATTTCTACCATCGCACCGCGTCGGATGCAAGAATGAATAACGTTTCTTTGTTCCTTATACACAAGTAAAAATTCCTTTTTTTTGACTTTCGCAAATTATAAAAGGATTTTAAACTATAATTTAATTTATTTATATGATCCGAGCATTGGGCTTTGTGAGGCTGAAACAAGAGACACTGTTTTTGAACATTTAACTGTACTCGATTTTACTCCGAAATCGAGACATTATGTGTAGAGTAGCGAAACATAACGAAGCCGTTTGAAGGTTACTATGGCGATTTAGCTTTTTCACGCTTCCCTTCGCAAATAATAAAGAAGGGTATATCGATTCGAATCTCAGCTCGTCAACCATCTGTTTTTCCACTAAACTTTCAATATTTTAAACCTGAAAACTTTTAACAAGCTTTGGATCCATTATGCAAAGCCTTGGGGCAGATTAAATTCACAATTTAATTCGACAGATCAGGGTTGGCGGTGCATCTAAATTCGATATCGTCTGGAGCAGCTGCCTCACCAACGAGCTTTCTATTCACACTTACTTCAGGTCTTTTATAACGGTGTGGTGGAAGAGGTAAATCTAATTGAAACTCTACCTAGCATATAAAACGAATGTTACGGTCTTGGTATTCATCCGTAGTTTATTATTGAAATTTTATATGATATTGTAAGACAGGTTCTATGTTATATACTTGTGCGTACATATTATGTGTGTGTAGATATTTTTTTTATCTTCACGCTTTAATCAGGATACATAGTAGTTGTAGTTGAACGGTGGAACTCAACGCCGCGCTTTGTCTGACCAAAGCGAAGAAGTGAAAATAATTTTATTATATTCATTCTTTTTATAAATTGTGTATTGACGGGCTACGGAATTCAACGCCGCCCTTCGTCATACCAGAGCGACATAAACGTGTATATAGATTCCTTAGAATTATGGGAAATATTTTCTCGATACCTCTAAATTTCATTCTGCTATTTAAATAAACGTCGAGTTTTTTGTAAACTAAGCGCTAAATATTTTCTTTCTATCATGAAAAATAGTATTATTAAGACCGGTCGTGGCGCAGTGGATCATCTGACTGTGAACGCAATAGATTCTGGATTCGATCACTCGGATAAGTGATTATATTTAAATTATTTTCACTTCCTCGCTCTGACTGCGGCGTTGAGTTCCACCGTACTCAACCCGAAATGTCTCCAATTCGGTGGAAAGCGAAGTACGAAGTATCTTGACACTAGATACTTTCTGTCTACCCTGCTATGCGAGATTTATGCGTGAAGTCGACTTTGGGACCGGAAGGGATCAACGGAGTGCCTTGCCACTGTACTGTTTCTGACTACCCTGTTAAGCAGGGAAAAATTTCTATTATAACACTCCTCTCATACAGGAGTGCTAATCACAAATTAATAGATAAAATTAAAAACATACTTTATTGACTTTGAAATATACAAAACGTCTATATTTGACAGCGTTTTATATATATTGATCATCATTAATATATTTTTTGTAGGTAGACAAAAATAATAAGCAATTATCGTCTCCAACTTTCATACTTCAATAACTTAATGTATCAAATGGCGGAACTCAACGCCGTACTTAGCTCAAGCTGGATAATTTATAGTAAAACACACACACACATATATATATATATATATATATATATATATACATATATATATATATATATATATATATATATTTATAGTAAAATACATATATATATTTATATATATAATGAAATTTTGTTAAAATTCCATCTCTATATCTCATATTAACAGCATCATGAGTTGAAAGTATCGTTTTCTCTAAATATATGATAGAATAATATCTTTTTGCTATTTGAAAGAAATATAAAAGTATTATCCTAAGGGACTAACTGTCTACCTTTGTAACTATTTATGAAATATAAAAATGTATATTTAGAAGCTATTGAGTCCAATTGTGTGAGAGAATTGTGTTTTGAGTTCCAATATTGTTTAAGGAAATGCTATAAATTTAGTTAATATTTGAATAACTTAATATGTTATTTACCTTGCTATAATTATTCCAAATACGAGTATTTATCATAAAAAAAGGCTATAAAAACAAAAGTATCATTTAGTGCCATTTCTGTCCATAGTTTTCACTTTTTTTTAGCTTCACGCTTTTATCCCGCATAGCAGGGTAGGCAGAAAGTACCTAGTGTCAAGACATTGCGTGTTGTTTGGTGGAACTCAACACCGCTCTTTGTCTTTACTAGAGCGAGGAAGTGAAAATAATTTAAATATAAACACTCTTCCGAGTGGGGATCGAACGCACAACCGATCGCGTTTACAGTCAAACGCTGTTACACTGCGCCACGACCGGCCTCTACTTTACTGAATTTAATTTAAAATAAATTTACATGTCATTTAAAACAATTGATATTATTCATAAAAAGTATTTATTAATATATTTTAATTTATTCATGTTGGCATTGAACGCATAATCTATACAAACAAATAAAATTAGAGGGGTCTATTTGTAATATTAAAATAATTGTTTCTCACTAAACGCATACGTATGTGAACACGATATACATATATACTAAAATAGCATTTTTATTTTGAGAATAGCTAGACCGATTTTGATAGGACTTTCTCTGGCAGATAGGTGAAGTAATAAGGAATAACTTAGGCTAGATTTATTTTAGTTATAAAGTGAAGATCCAAAGTTATTCTATTCTACGCGAATGAAGTTACGAGAACAGCTCCTGAAATAAATAATAAAAATACTAATATTCAATTTTTAACTTAAAATATATAAAAGTAACAGATTCAGGTTAAATATAAACTATACACTATAAATTTAACTAGATGTTGAATATCAAAGTAACTTTAAAGGGTGACATAAGGGTAATCATATACCTCATACATTGTTAACAAGTTATTTAGAGAGTAGAGTTCCCCACCCATGACACTGTGGAGACGGTCTGTTATTACTTCGTGAAATCTGTTACATTCAGAAAACGCTTAATTAGATTTCCCATTAAGGAAATCAGAGAATTGTATGTCATTAATGTAAATGTGTTTCCTTTTTTTTAGCTTCACGCTTTTTAGCCCGCATAGCAGAGTAGACATAAAAAGTAGCCAGGGTCAAGACACTTCGTACTTCGCTTTTCACCGAATTCGAGACATTGCGTATTGATTGGTGGAACTCAACGCCGCATTTTGTCATATCTGAGTGAGGAAATGAAAATATTTTTTTAAATATAATCACTCCCCCGAGTGGGGATCGAACCCACAACTAATTGCGTTCACAGTCAGAAAGAGAGAGCTGTACACACAAACTGCACTTTTTATGTCAGTATATGAAATATGTTAATTTTAAACAAAAAAATCACGATTTCTTCCATATACCACGGTCATCAAAGCCGAACAAAACGTAAAGCGGATAAAAGATAAATCAAATTGGATCATTCATGATTGGGAATCGAACTCAAATCCAATCACATTTATAATCACTGCACCACAGCACCACGATGAATGGATAAATAAAAAAAAATTCTGTGTGTTTGTAAGTAAAATGGAGTCTATAAAGAAAACTAAATAAGCAAATGCATTAAGTAAATTCCTATATCTTAAAGTAATTGCACACTGATCGCGCCCGTGACAGTTTGCCAGTGGCGGTGGCGTAGCTATTGTCTTCTACCGGATAACCGGATTACGTGTACCTGATTAACGAGAACCGAGTGAACTAACTAAATTGTATGAACGTGTACGATCTTAGCGCTAAGCTTGACTAGCTCTAGCTGGTGTGTTCGATTTTGCTTATATTATAATGTAGCCAAAGAAATGTATCTTTTTTACTTGAGAATATATGTATATATATATATATATATATATATATATATATATATATATATAGAGAGAGAGAGAGAGAATTTCGATTACCGTTAAGCCCGTCTTATTTACATATTATTTTAAAATATGGTGTGCAATAATATATAAATAATAAATAAATGTTTAATATGAACATTTAAAATACATTAACGAAGTTATCGTATGTGTGTGTGTATATATATAAATACATATATATATATATATATATACATATATATATATATATATACATATATATATATATATATATATATATATATATATATATTAATTTAAAAAATAACTCCGATGTTAAGTAATGCTTCATTCTAAAACTCTATGACTGGAATAAATCTTTCTTTAGTTAATCTATAGTCGGTTAATCAGAGTGCGGTGTTAGTAGAACACCAGTGTCTTTAATGGGGCAAATTCCGTTGATTCACAGTGAATTATCACTAGGATCTGATTAAACCTTACACAGATGCATTGCAGTGTCGTATTGTAAAGGCGCGGCGTTGTGCTCCGCCTTTTAAAATGGAATGTCTCAAATTTAGACGTGAAGCGGCGAAAGGAGTGTCTTAATTTGTGTGAAGTTTTTTTTTTAATTCTTTGCTTCATGAAAATACCTCTATGTTCTTCTGTTTTACTTTACGTTATCTATTTTTTGGACAGCCATAAAAGTGTGACGGTGGAAATGTCTTGAATAAATAAACGACACGCTCAGCAAGTATCCAGGGATTTCAACATATACGGAAAACAAGCTGAGATTTTCCATTCTATTTCTTGTTAATATTATATTTTAATTATAAAACAAAAACGTACTTGAAGGCCATTGTAGTGCAGTGGGACAGACTCTGAATGTAAACGCGGTTGGTTTTGGGTTCGATCTTTACTAGGAGGCATGACTATATTTAAATAAATAAAAACAAAGCACATATTCCGATGAAAAATAAAGAAAACAATATCTTACTGGCTCTACCTAAGTGACCCTGCTGTCAAAAAGCGTGAATGAGAGAAATAAAATGAAAATTAACAGGAAGAATATAAGATTGTTGATCAATTATAAGCTTGAAATAATAAGAAATGGATACGTATTCAATTTACTTTATAAATTGCAGCGTTGAGTTACGTTTTTATATTCAAAACACATGATATAAAAAACGAAAGATATTACACTGTTAAACGTAGAAAAATTCTAGAAAGTCCAGAAGCTAAGTACTTTAGTGAGCGAGCTCTCTTATTTCTCTACCTTTATAATTATTCGATTTAATCTATTTATTTTTAGCTGCAGGCCTTTCTCCCGCATAGTAGGTTAGACAGAAAGTACTTAGTGTCAAGATACTCCATACTTTGCTTTCCATTGTTTCGAAACTTTGCGTGTTGAGTGGTGGAACTCAACGCTGTACTTTGTCTCACCAGAGCGGGGAAGTGAAAATAATTTAAATAGAATCACTCCCTCGGTGTGGGGATCGAACCCACAACCGATCGCGTTTACAAACAGAGGCTGTCCCACTGCGCCACGACCGGCCTCCTTTAATCTGTAAAGTTGTATATTAATCAATAAATAAACGGTATATATTAAAAGCACGCTAATTAAGTGGGTTTTCAAATGCAAATTTACCCACATTTGAAACCGCGGTTTGTGAATCACTCGGAATGGTCGCGACACGCACGTTCATCTATATCAGCGGAATAGTCTATGAGGCGAATGTTATTATATGCATATATGTTTGATATAATTAATTATTAACAATATATCTTTTTTATTTTGTGTAAAAATCAATAAATTTCAATAATAATTTTTTTTTATTTTGTATTGTGTATTTTATTATAAATTTGAGCTAACAATTGTATTATTATATTGAAATACAAAATATATATTGAGGTGAATAATGTTTATCAAATCTGCTTTCCACTATGAAATGCTGCTAAAATTGTTGTAAAATAAAAATTACAGAGTTCGTGTATTAAAAAGGATAATAAAGATAGAAAAATATATAGTTGAACTTTTCAAGTCACGCCCTAGTCTAAACGTTTCATACAACGCATGCCGCGCGGCTCACTGCCGCAGAACAAACAGAATAAACCACATCTGAATTTCAAATTTGACACCATTTTCAACCACTTATTTCCAGAAAGACTTATTTTAAATTTATTTTGGTTTAGTACTAAAGTTGTGTTTTGGAACTGAATTTATGCGTTTTATAAAAAGATGTCTTCAAGTTTTAAGGCGTATTATAAAATTATTAGCAGACCAGCCTGTCAATAAACACTCTTAATTTTTGATTAAATTTGACCTGAAAATCTATCAAGCAAAATCAACAGCGAATAGCTTCAGAGAAACAGGCATAACAGTTAAAATTATCTTCTTATATTAATTCTATATGATATTTTTTGGCAAAAACCATTGATTTCATAGGGAAAAGCGAAAAACAAACATATAAAAGGCAAACCATTATATATATATATATATATATATATATATATATATATATATATATATATATATATATATATATATATGTATACATATACAGATTTTTGGTTCATTTCATGTTTTTCCTTACTATAAGTATTTTTCTTACGTTAATATTTTTCTTACGTTAATTATATTATTTCCACCGAATCTATATAGATTTGGTAGAAAGTGGAGAATACGGACTGTCTGGACACTAGGTGATTCCTGCATACCCTGCTATGCGGAATAAAAAAAATATAAAAAGCTTTATGAATATAATAAAATAATGAATATTATAAAAAACAGTCTTTAAATAATTAAAAAAAAATAACTTTGCGAAATTTTCTTAGAGATCTTCACTTTGTCAATTAGCATCAAATATGAAAGGTCACGGCTGTGCCATTGATTTACGACACGTTCAGTTGTCACCCTTGTTAACTAAACTAGGCTCTACACTACCCGCCTTTGACGTTTTGTTTTGCGTTACGAAAAAAAAAATAATTTTTAAATAATTGATTTTTAGCTAAGCAGAGGATAAGTGTCAAGACTCGCTTTCCTATATATATATATATATATATATATATATATATATATATATATATATATATATATATATATATATATATATATATATATATATATATATATATATATTGACATGATTTTTTTCTTTCTTTCTACCGCCTTTTTCAATTCATCGTCCCATCATTCACCACGCTTTATACTAAAGCCTCTTTTCCCGACGCCACGTCAGTTGCAGCTTCAATTATACAATTCCTAAGATTCTGCCAGCATACTTCGGCACTTTCAGTACCTATTCCACAGCTGTTTAGCTTTTTGGAAACCCTTTCTTCATACTCCTCACTAATCGGTGGATCTTGAAGCTTCTAGCTTCTTATTCACGTTCAAGTCTGGACACCTCATGCGGCTGTGCCAACCTGCAAACACACCCCTTATTCTAGCAACAACTAGATATGATCTATACCCAAGTCGGCACCTCTAAACACACGCGTGTCCATAACTTGGTTACTAATCGCTGATCTACTAGGAATAGATCAATCATGCTTTTCTCTTCCATCCTTTCTCACGTGTACATGTGAATTTGTTTGTGGCCAATATAGTGCTTGCCACAAATAAATTCCGGAAAATCGGTCATGCTATTGCCCTTTTGTTTGGTCTCAATCACACAAACAACATCTAAATCGCTTTCATCATATCTAATAATTCATTCATCTTCTGTTGCATCCCTCCTCTTAGATTCCACGTAACTATTTGTAGCCTCGGGGAACAACCTAGCATAATACGCCCTAGTGCTTATGGTGTTCATCTTTTGTCTTATAATAAATAGATAATACATATAAGAAATATTGACTTTCTGTACTTCTACTCCATATAAATAGTAAATATACAAATTTTATACTTATTATCTACCTGATTTATATACCTAAAAAGGATTCAAATGTTTTTCCTTCGCGTATAAAGTACTGTAGAGTCATATTCATATATATTATGTAGTTTTGTATTTGGCAAAGTAGAGTTGCCGCCTAAAATTACATTTCCGTCGATTCTTTTAATGCAAATACCCGCTATTACCCGCTACCGTAGGAATTTAGCGAAATCCTGTCTTAGTTGTCCCCTGCAATCCCTAGATAGATATTTTACATTCATTGGCAAATGACTGATTTTTACACCCAATGTATAAACTGTGCTTTCTCTTTATGTCCATTAGTGACAGAAACGTTTTACATAACATAGATTTATATATATATATATATATATATATATATATAATTATTTCGAAGTAAACAATGAAATAAAAGCCTATATTTTGCAACAGAACCTTTAGCCTTTTAGAGGGCGTAAGAACCGCATCTGAATTTCAAATGCGAGTCTCGCGGGAACTTTGATGTGGAGTCGGCAATTTACGAAAACAAGTTTATTGGCGAACGAACAAGCGCTAATTCTGTATGTAGCTGTATATAGCTGTATATAGCTGTATATAGCTGTATATAGCTGTATATAGCTGTATATATAGTTGTATGAAAAGGTACATGACTGTATATTTAGCGCCGTTTTAACTCGATTGGTTAAAATATTTACCTGTCCACAGTAGCGGACTCAATTTTTACGGTGTTATTGACATATTGATATTTTTCCGAATTTTCTGCTGAACTCTAGACAATAACGGAACTCACCGCCGCGCTTTGTCTTACCAGAGCGAAGAAATGAAAATAATATAAATATGATCATTCCACCGAGTGGGAATCGAACCCACAATGGCGTTTATATGTCAGACGCTGTCCCATTAAGTTACTACCTGCCTCATGTCGACTCATGTGTACTTCCTAAATACCCTATTATGCGAAATTAAACACGTAAAGCTAAACAAAAACAAGTTTAGACGTAATTTTTAGATATTACGGGCTAACCAGTGGACCTTAACGCCGCGTTTTGTTAAACCAGATCGCGATATAATATCAATATAAATATTAGCATACCCTCAGGGTATATCGAACTTGCAATCAGGGTAATTCACGTACACGCTTTCCAAATGTGTCATCGTATGCATATTCATATGTATAACAGAAATTCTAACTATATTAAACAGCTTGGGAATGAACACGTATTGTAACTTGTATGGAGTTTAAATTGGTTAAAATTAGTCTTTACTAGAAATTGAATTTATGTATAACAAGAAAATTGGTTAAGGTTGATTGATATGTTCATTTTGTTCCTTAAAAAATTAGCTTTAAGATACTTTATTACCGTTTCTCCGCTCTGTTAAGACAAAGTGCCGTTAGCCGGAAATCGGTCAACGGAGTGTCTTGACACTAGGTTGTCTTTAGTCTTCTTGCTACACCGGATAAAGTGTGTACTTAACAATAATATATTATAATATATATATATTATATTTAATAAATGTATTTAACTTGTGGTATTAGAAAATGGGGGATTTTATATTGCTGAATAATGCATCCGATATGGTTATCAAAAAAAGCCTTGAGGAAATTAAATCCAAGATATCTTCAAAAGGTTAATTTAAAAAAAATTAAAATATTTATATAAAACATTTAGTACTCAAATGATATCGCCTACATAATTAATATACTATTAAAAATAATTATTTTATATATACTATTAAAAATAAAATTACATTTTCTTATGAGATTCTAACAAAATCTTTTGTAGTCTCACCACGCTCTAATTGACTTATATACCTTTCTTGTACAAACTTAATTCCTAATTAATAGTAAATTATATAACTCAATATGATAATTATTAAAATAATCAATCCCCACTCGGGGAAGTGTTTATATTTAAATGATTTTCACTTCCTCGCTCTGGCAAAGACAAAGTGCAGCGTTCAGTTTCACCACTCAACACGCAATGTCTCGACTTCTACTAGGTACTTCCTGTAGTGGTAGGAGGTTAATCCTTTGACTGGCTCGCGCATAATGGTGATGTGTTCCACCAAATAGTGATGTGTTCCAGTTCGATGTCATGTAAGCAGTTAGTAGTGGCTCCGACCGTTCTGGCTGCCGAGGCCACTACACTATCTCCTCTCATTTCCATCCCAAGACCGGCAACGTATCCACAACTCTAACACTACGAATGTCCATGGGTGAAGGTGACCACTCTCCATCAGGTGCCTTGTTTTTATATAAAAAAAAAGAAAAAACGCGGCGTAGAAGCCAATCAGCATGCAATACCTCATGCAGATATCATGGCAAAAATTACTCAACAGAGTGTCTTGATACTAGGCAAGCTTTGACTACCCTGCTATGTGGCATTTCGCACAACATAATAAAATATTAACTTTAATTTTACAAAGAGAAAGAAAAGCAGGACGCTGTCGTAAAATATTCAAATATATTATGATACACTTAGTACAATATGTTTGACATACACTTTTGCATTAATTGATATACCCGTTGCTAAAGCAACGCTCACCCTACTCATCGACGGGTTTGCAAATATAATAATTCGTTCTCCCATTGTAAATTCTCATTAAGCAACATTATTTAACAGAAGAACCACAATCGTCAATTACCACGTTTAAGCGCGAACGAATCCTTTGAACATAATGTAAAGCAATCAAAAAAAATAATACTTGAATTGACGCCGTCTTTAAATGATAAAGAAAATTCTCGGTCTATGTAAGGTCTATGTATTTTATTAGTTATACGTGCAGCGTTTGGTTCCGCCACTCAAATCGCAATTTCTGGCGCTTGGGCGGAAAGTGGAGAGAAGACAATTTTTAGTTCTCTCAGTTTCCTTAGCTATGAATAAAATGTTTAATAGTACGAATAAAAGATAAAGAGAAATAATTAGATTTTGTTTGATAAACGAAAACCAAATAAACAAACTAAACAGAATAGTACTGAAGACATAAAATATGGCATTCAAGGATATTTCATATCTCTTTAAATAAAATAGATTAAGTTGTTGTTTTCATAAAGTTTCTCTATATATGTATATCAAATTGTCACTTTTATATTCTGGCGCCAGAAAATTGGGGAAATTATCTAGATCCGTCCAAATACAAATGACCCTGAGAGAGGTAATTGTTAAGACATACAGATACTTTTAATATACAGTTGTAATAGCTCTAACATTTTTCTAAATCGGCCCTATGTTCACATAAACTTATGAGAGTCATCGAGATGAGATTATGAAGGTTAATACAAAATAAACCCGTTTTTGATATTGGTAAAAACATGTGATTTTACTCATCCACATATAATTTCACTTCACATCATTCATGGTCTACATGTAATTTCACTAACCCATACACGACACACTGGGCCACATGTAATTTCACTCATCCACATGTGACATAAACGTCCACATGTAATTTCACTCATCCACATGTGACATAAACGTCCACATGTGATTTCACTCATTCACACATGACATCATGATTTACATGTTATTTCACTAACCCATATCCGACAACGTACTCCACATGTGATTACACTCATCCACACATGATATCATTGGTTGTGTATTTTATTATACCCAGAGAAATTATTTTTTATAACTATTTCTTTTTTTGGGAATTTTAACTTCAATCCCAAACAATAGTACCTAAAACAGCCTAAAAATCAAATATGACTGTCTGATTTTTAGACAGTAGGATTATTATTATTATGGATCCAAAATATTAACTTTTTTTGGAAGATGTAAATATTTTTTATATCATCTTTTAGAGTTTAGTTCATATACCCGTCTTTTAGATGAAATAATAAGAACTGAATCATCTATGTAGCTATACCGTCACCGTACAGCCAAACACCATCAGACCATTCCTATGTCACTTTGGTTTTACATTAGAGACAACTATCCAAATACGAATTGAATAGCCAGGTTGACATGGCTTAACCCTATTTGACACCCAATTGAATGTCATACAAAGGCGACATGCCAGCTAGTGGACACAGGGTGAGTGATCTAGATAAAGAGATTTTACAGCCCGCAAAAAGGGTCTGTTCACACTCACGTTCACACTACGTTCTCTATTCAGAGGACATGGTACGCTGAGTGAGTGTGGCGGAACTCAATGGCATGGAATACCTGAATATTTCTTGACCTTTACCACTAGAGTAATATTATACATCGCACATATATATTTCGCTAAAGTAAAACCGATTTAGGACCTTTGGGTTTGAAGGCGGATCACTTCAATTATCACTGGGCTAACATTGCTTTCAAAAAATATATACAATTGCATCAATTTGATTGAAAAATGTATATATATATATATATATATATATATATATATATATATATATATATATATATATATATATATTCATGCGCTCGTAATATACATTTATATATATATACACTATATGTAAAAATAGTTTAACTTACCATGAAAATAACCCTGTTGATTTTGCACGAAGAACATGACGTACAAAACAAAATAAGCGAAGGTATTGGCGTGGCGTATACCCGGCGTGCTCTGTACTAAGTGGAAAAGCACTTTCCTACACTAAGGCTCCTGCTTTTCAATATTGTTGTACGCTCGGGATGACTTTAAATTGTGTTTAAATTTTTCTGTAGAAGAGAAATTTCGTAGCATTATTACTTTCACAGATAATTTACTATATATCGACATTCTAGATCATTTGTTAGGAAACGTGTAAGGTAGATTGAGTTATTTTCTAAGAACAGAGGCGATTTTCTTTAGAAGAATATATAGGTTAGTTTAAAATAAATTTGAAATTTTTATTTAAATGTAATAATTATGATAAGATAAGAAAGATGTCAATAAAAAAATATATTACGCTTATATTATATGAAAATGTTATATAACTATATTATATATGAATTCCAGGCCGGTCGTGGCGCAGTATGACAGCGTCTGACTGTAAACGCGACCGGTTATGGATTCGATCCCTACTCGGAGGAGTGATTATATTTAAATTATTTTCACTTCCTCGCTCTGGTAAAGACAAAGAGTGGCGTTGAGTTCCAACACCCAACACGCAATGTCTCGAATTCGGTGGAAAGCGAAGTACAGAGTGTCTTGACACTAGATACTTTCTGCCTACCCTGCTATGCGGGAGAAAAAAAAAATATAAATTCAAAGATATGTATGTATAAGGTTTTTTGTATGATAGTTCTTTTTTAATATACGATTTTTTTATTACACTATATTATCACGCTATTATGTATTCACACACTTCTACATGTTGGCTAAAAGAAATCTCTTTTAAAGATAAATCCAATGCTACTGACTTAATTTCTGTTATATCCCTTATCTGTATATTTCATATATATATATATATATATATATATATATATATATATATATATATATATATATATATATATATATATATATAATAAATTAAATAATTTATGTACAATCAATACAATATCTAACTAAATAATCATTGTATAAAAATAATTCTATTATCAAAACAAAATATTCATTATATAATTTTTTTCTTATATAATAATTAATTGTTATATGTACATGATATTTTAAATATCGTGGAACAGAAGAACAGCATCTGACTCTTACTTTACTTGTCAGTCAGATACACACTCAAAAGAGTAATTATATTTAAATGTTCTAATTAAAAAAATAACTTATCAGCTGTATTTTAAAAGAAACTATTTTAACCGGATTAGACCAGTCTATCCGTATACTGTCTACCTCTGACGACGGACTACTGTAAAGTGTTCGAAACGTCAGGTGTCCAAATTGTATTTTCAAATACCAGAATATACGCGATTAATCCGGTTAAAATAGTTTCATTTAAAATGTACAAAAACCGCGAAAATCAAAGATCTTATTATCAGCTGTAGTGAGACAAAATGCGGTGTTAAGTTACGATTTTGGGAATTTTACGATGTTGACACTAGATTGCCAAAACTAAATAATTTCAACATCATTCGACGTAAATTCAGAAAATCATTAAATTCAATTGCAATATTTAATAAATATATAATGTATTTTTTTATAGATAATATATTTATATAACTGTCATATTAGGATTAGTGTAAAAAGGCTTTGGTAATCTTGTGCTTTTACGTTTTGATCGAAAAGTAAAGCGAATTCTTCTTACTGATAAAGCTTTTAAATAAAAAATCAAACAAGCTTCTAGAGAAAAGAGAATATTTAAATTATGATATTTATATCCTTTTATTCCTAGTAGCGTACATGTTGACGCAAATACGCGTTACCTTAGCAACAGATATATATATATATATATATATATATATATATATATATATATATATATATATATATATATATATATATATATATATATATTTAAAAAAGTTACTGTTCGTTGTGCGTTCGTTCAAGGTGTTATTTTTCTAACATACATGTATGCAAGGTATGTTCGTTTGTACATGTTTATCTCGGAAACGGCTTAACCGATATAAATGCAGTTTGCTCTATTACAATTTCTTTACAATAAGCCTATAGTTAATGAAATTATATATATATATATATATATATATATATATATATATAAAGCGACATGCTTGGTACAGCTATTGTACATACATATATATGTTGGGTAGACATAAAACACCTTTATTAATATACTACATCTGTATAAAAGCCTTTATTTTGAATTTGATCTATACTTATTTGGTCTATACTGTTGGCCCTGTTGTTCTTTATAGTGATACCGGAAGGGGGAGGGAAGATGGGCGAAAAATGCAAGCACTATGTAAATGCTTGAGAAAATGGCAAAGGGGACGTGTAAAAGCTATGATAATATATCTTATATCTCTATACTAATACTAATGTATCTATATACTAATATAGAATTGTTTTTTTTTATTTTAACGTTGGCATTAACAGATGATAGTGACAAATTCTAGTCTATTTTCCGATTTTGAGCCGTTTGTTAACATTTTGTGCCAGTGGAACTCTATCCTTTGCCATACCATACCAGTTAAGTAAAACCTCATATTAAATATATATGTATAATAAGATCTTTGATTTTTCAGATATTTATACAATTCAAATGAGATTATTTTAAACGTATTACTGACTACAATCTACCTGTGACCACAGATTATATACTGTATTTTTGAATACCAAAATATACGCAATTAGTCCGTTTTAAATAGATTCATTTAAAATATAGGTATATTAAATTATTTCAAAGAAAAATAGAACCCAAGACCAATTCAATCAAGTACAAAGCAACTGCAACAGTATTATGTATTTTACAATTCCTTAAACACAATTGTATAGATATATTGTAAATATTATGATAAATTCCTTTCCTAATTAATGACGGTATAGTTATTTTAAATGTTCCTAAATATTTAATTATTAATAAGCTCCTTATCCCAGATACATTAATTAAATATTGAAATGTTAAAGTTCGAACGCTATTCAAGTACCAAAAATGAACGTCTCAGAACAAAATTTAAATACCATTAAAAGGTTAAATTACCTTTTAGTAAGAATTAGCAATTATAATTTCTAATTACATCATATTTTGAAATATGGCACAAGTGTCATTGTTTTTTATACATTTCAATGTATTGTAGAACATATTTTGCTCCAATACCATGGATAATAAAATAATGCATTATATTTTGTACAATACAATACAATACAAATACACTTTATTGCACACAACAAATATAGGCCGGTCGTGGCGCAGTGTGACAGTGTCTGACTGTAAACGCGACCGGTTGTGGGTTCGATCCCCATTCGGGGGAGTGATTATATTTAAATTATTTTCATTTCCTCGCTCTGGTAAAGCCAAAGTGCAGCGTTGAGTTCCACCACTCAGCACGCAATGTCTCGACAAAACCAACAAATACATAACAAAAAATACATAACAAACAAGAAATTATTAAAAAAAGCGAACAATAAGGCAGCCTTATCGCTTAAAGCGATCTCTTCCAGGCAACCTCAGGATGTTTGATATTATAATTAGCGGGAGTGGGATAGTCAGAGAGAACGGAGCGCTAAACGCTTTCCTTCCTGCATAGTTCTTTCCCCTCGTTCACAATCATAAACCCCTTATACATGCTGTTCTCCTTGTATGGAATCACTTGCTTAGCTTCACGTTTTATCCCGAGCGGTATAGTCACAGAGGACGGAGCGCCAAACGCTACAGTATTTGCATAATTATTTCAATTTATATATTGCGATATATAGTAATATAAATTTAGATGCTAAGAATGTATGAGGAAAGCATTTTTAACATTGTTTGCTATTAACGATAATAATAAAATTAAAGCTAGAATTTTAATAAATTTAATTAAAGCTAAAGTTGCTTTGCTATATTTTTTTAACAAGTTGTTTAGTGTAAAGTTATTTTTTTTTTATATTTGCTTTTACTTTTATTTTTAACATGTTTTTATATAATGCATGTAGAATAATTTAAATTTATATATTTGTAAACATGGAGTGAGTGTGAAAAAAGTTTTTTTTTGATGTTTTATTACAGTGCATGCTGAGTTAGCCTATAATTGTAATGTACTTTGTAGCTACATATCTTATATTGAAAAATTTTTAATGTTAAGAAAATTTTTAGATCATTGTACATTATGTTGGCTTCCTATTAAATAAATAAATAAATAAGTAAATAAAGCTTCTTATTACAGCTATGGAGTAAGCAGAGAGAACCTAGTGTCAAAACCACTCAGTTTTCCGAGTTCTCATATTCAATACACCCGGGATGTAAAACTTAAGAATTAAATGAAATTAATTTAAATATAAAATAATATATTTTAAGATGTTTGTTTATCGTTATTTTTATAAAAGTTTAAATGTTTTTGAAAAAACGTATAAAAATTTGAACGCAGCGGGATTCGAACCCGCGCCTCTTGGATACCGTCCAAGCGCTCTGACCGCTAAGCCATGCATTCTACTACCAGCTGCGTTGAAATTCTTATACGTTTTGTTACAACTTATTTATGTTGTTAGCATCTCTGTAGAGAGATTTTTACAAATTTCTACTGCTTAAAGATTATCAAGAAATAATCGTTTAACAAGAGAAATTGCTATTTTATTTTAATATTTACAATTTTTAAAGTGTTATTCCACACTTAGGATTAGAAAACATTTTTGAACTATATTATGCGGAACTATATAAGTGTGGAATAACACTTTAAAAATTGTAAATATTAAGTTTAAATGTATTAAGTAAGCTATTTTGGTATTCGAAAACCCCGATTCAAACACCTAACGTGCTAACACGTTTAAAATTTATATTCAAAATATGATATATATATATATATATATATATATATATATATATATATATATATATATATATATATATATATATATATATATTAAAAAAAATATATACTGACATATACATATACGGTATAAACTGCGGAAACATCTAAATAACAATGTCTAATTAATTTAATGAACATAAATGTGCAAATGACACTAATATAACTGAGACCGTTCAAATTATGTTAACGATGAATCAATATATTTTTGTATATCAAAAACGAAAAACAAATTGCGTAATGGCGTAATTGTCCCGCACAGCAAGGATAGCCCATATTGTGTGTTGAGTGGCAGATCTTAACGCCGTGTTGTTAATAAAATGGAGCGATGAAAATAAATAGAATTTAACCATTATTGGGGTAGAAGTCGCACCCACAACTAACCACATTAACAGTCAGAAGGTGAACAAATAAGCTTGCCTTTTACTATTTACGCGTATTTCATATAACTTTCCAAGAACCATTTCCAATACAATCTAACTCACCCACCAGCACTCAATCTGTAAATTAACTAAAAAACAGACAACGAACGTTGGCACTCATCCAAAATGGTCATAAGACCATCTCAAATACTCATGCAGGCCTGAAATCTTATTTATTAAGGCAATTTGATCTCTATTACGGTGGCGTAAGCTTGTTAGTTGGATTTGCTAAGTTCCCAAATGCGGGTCGCTCCAACCAATTTTATTGGAAAGAATTCAGTGAACCTTTCACGCGTTTGCAAGAGGAAATGTAAGGATTGGCTCAACTATCTCCAAGGCCTAATTTTGCTTTGCCGCTCTTGGATATGTTTGTTACTTTCGTTTCTATGTTAGAAATTGATTGTTATACAAGTTTAAAATAGCCTTGTATTAATAAAGTACCTTCTCGATTTTTTTTGTGTATTTTAAACGTATTGTTTACATGTGGCGGAACTTAACCTCGCATTTTGTCTTTTAGACTATTGGAAATCAACTTATGGAAATTCGTCATACACTATAAACTCAATATAATAAAATATCAATTTTTACTCCAAAAAAAAAGTTAAAAATAATTTACAAGTCAATATATATATTTTAAATGTAATTCGTACTGAAGATTCGATTGGAATTTAAGAGAATTTTTGTAATCTCATCCTCGCAGGCGTTCGTATTTCGTGTCTATGATATACTTTTATTATTGGCCGTTAAAATGTTAAAGTATATTTTCTTTTAACGTTTCAGTGTTAAAATATTAGTCTGTACGTTTAGATAGTCACGTTTCGGTCTTAAATCATGATGTAGACTTATCTGTAATACGCTCAATAATAGAATGATCTTACTTTGGAAGACTAGGCAATTTTTTTAAACGTTTTTCCCGCACAATAGGGTTAGTCAGAGGGAATTTAGTATCATGACACAACGTTCTTCACGTTCTGTCTAATGACGAGGAATTATTTACTGAATGGCGGAACTCAACACCGCGCTTTATCTCGCCAGAGCGGAGAAATGGATATTTTTAATATAACAATTGATATCTTTAATTTTTGCGTTTCTTACATATTTTAAATTAAACTAATTTAAACGAGTCTATTTGTGACTGCCAACTACTGTAAAAACGAAACGTCGGGTTTTCAAAAACATATTTAGTAACACCAAAACGCTTCTTCAAGCTTTTTATCCCGCATATCAGGGTAGATAGAAAGTACCTAGTGTCAAGACACTCCGTACTTCGCTTTCCACCGAAGACATTACGTGTTGAGTGGTAAAACTCAAGTGAAAGTAATTTAAATATAAGCACTCCCCAGAGTGGGAATCGAACCCATAACCGGTCGCATTTACAGTCGTCTGACTGCGCCACGACTGTCATGTAATCTACTTAAAATAGTTTCATTTTTTTTATAAATCCTTGGATCCCACAATAATCGCGTTTAAATCCAAACCCTGCTCCACTGAGTAACAATCCAAACAACCTCTAACACTGGTATGAACAGTAGAAATTACTTAAATAATATCTTTGTCTTATCATAAGAAATATCATTTTATTTAAAAATAAAAAAATAAAAATTAATTAACCTCACTACACAAAGCGTTTCTTATACTCTTTAGAGCCGTTTGTAAAGTATTTCAAAACTTCTCATGAAATGAATCATGGTTATTCTGTATATTTAATTGTAATTTGTACACATACAAGGTACGGAAGTAATGAATTCAAATCCATATATACCACTGTATGTATGGGTTCGAATTATGTGTTAGTAAAATATTTGTGTTTTAGCTTCATGCTTTTATACGGCACAGGGTACCTACTTACATGGTAACTTAAAAAGATAATTATTTCCCAAAGTGGGACTTGAACCCATAATAAACGCGTTCGTACCGAGCACTGTGCTACGATTACCACATTTTATTGTTTTATGACAGGATTGACAGAAGTACCTGGTACCTGGCGGCAATACACTTTGTTCTTACAAGTAAGGATAACTTATAAAGATAATTATTTCCCAAAGTGGGAATCGAACCAACAACTAATCGCGTTCGTACTCAGCGCTGTACCTCGATTACCACTTTTTGTTGTTTAATGCTTTAGTTAGTGTATAATTTTTCAAAAATATTTTTATAGAAAGATATACTTCTCGAGTTTTATTATGGAATCAGGATCTCAGAATGTGTTCTGGAGAAATTGATGGTGACCGTCTTTATAAATAGCAATTTTTTAACATAAAACTGATTAACATTTATTAAGACAAATTAATTATATTATAACAAAAACATATCTTAACAAAAACGTGAAAATGGAAGTCAAGTCAATACATTATATCTTGATTCTCATAATATTTTTTTTGTTTTTTTTAGCTTCACGCTTTTATCCCGCGTTATGAATGAACGATAATTCTAGAATCATTAATCAAAAAATATTATTAATTAAATTATTTACTTATAGATAAATTAAAGATGAGAATTTCGAAAACCCAGTATCATTGATACTGGAGGAAGGTAACGTAAAAAGCATAAAATCTGGTGTATGAAATATGCAGGGACAGTAAGTAGCGTTTAGCGCTACATCCTCTCTGACTATCCCGCTAGAGATAAAGCGTGAAGATAAAACAGAAAAAAGGTCAAAGTTAGAGTTGACTGGTTCATACCAATTAAAAACACTAAAATTATAATATTAAAACAGTAACTTGCCTTAAGCCTGTAAGTAATTAGTCAAACACAACGAAAGTAAAACTTGAATAACAGTAAAGACAATTTTAGATTATTATATAATATTAATATAAATATTAAACTCAGAAAAATATATTTTAAAAATAATTAAAGGTAAATAAACAGTAGAAAAGGATTTTATTATTTTTGAAATCTTATTCAACACTTAGAATATATATTAGAGAAAGTACTAGTGTCAGGACACTCTGTATTATGCTTTACAAATTCGAGACTGCATGGAACTCAACGCCGTCCCCCGAGTGGGGATCGAACCCACAACCGATCGTGTTTACACTCAGACGCTGCCCCACTGCGCCACTACCAGGGAAGTCTTTTAAAAACACGTATATAAAGTTAAATATAAATTACAAACTAATAAATAAAAATTACAAACTCATTAAAAAAAATTGCTCATAAATATTATTAGCTTGATAATAATAAAGTACATGGCTTAAAGGAGACGTAAGTTACCGTGACAACAGAAACGATCGAGAACGTCGCGCAAACTTTAATCAATATACAGAAGTTTCATATTATAAATAGGACGCCATTGTAACTGTGGGATGCCGTAGAGGATGAGTGGTTGGGTCTGACTGTGTACAAAATACAAAAACACCCAGAGCTTTAGCTATACTTTACTGTTTAAGACTTCATTACAATGATATAATGCTTGTATTCCACTGAGGATATTCGATGTTGCAAATATTTGGTACAGCTATACATGAAACAAAGATACCACCTAAACCACTAAAGAACAAAAATATTGTAAGCCAGAATACATTTTATTCTTAATCAGTTTGTTGAATGGCAGAACTCAACGCCGCACTGTATTTATTGTTTCGTCCGAGTGGGAATCGAACCCACAAACTATCGTGTTTACAGTCAGACACTGTCCCACTGCGCCACGAACATCCTCTATCCCGTTATGCGGGATAAAAGCGTGAAACTAAAAAAAATTAAGCCCACACAATCACTATATTTGACAGTGACAGTAATTTAAAAAAAAAAAGTAATCTTTTATGTTTTTTGCGCTTAAAACTTTTTTGTATACAGAACAGTGGTGTTTGCGAGCACTTTATAATGCACGCATCTCTTAGTTTATTTCAACATTGAATAGTAGGTACGCCTTCAAAAGATTGAAGCTTTACTGTTCCATAGCCTACTTAGGGCAAAATAAACGCTTAGAAACTCGCACGTCTTAGTAATAATGTGATACTATCTAGTATTTTGCTACGTTTTGGAATTATGGATGTTGTGGATTTAAAGCGTTTGAGCAGAGTCAAAATCATGTATCAATAACAAATTATATAAAGGTCTTCGTGGCGCAGCGTGATGGCATCTGAATGTAAACACATTTGGTTGTGGGTTCGATTTTCATTCAGAGGAATGACTATATTGAAAATTGTTTTCATTTCTGAACTCTAGTAAGACAAAGTGCGGCGTTGAGCTCCATTACGATTTTCCGTGGATTGCCGAATCCATGGAAAATCGTAGTGGAGCTAAATCTAGTAAGACAAAGTGCGGCGTTGAGCTCCATTACGATTTTCCGTGGATTGCCGAAAAGTTGAAAGTGGACAATGGAATGTATTGACACTATTGACACGTTACAATACCTACTATTAGAAATACAGAAGGCCAGTCGTGGCGCAGTGGGACATGGTCTGACTGTAAATGTGATTGGTTGTAGGTTCGATTCGCACTGGAGGAGGTACTCGCTCTAGTAAGACAAAGTGCGGCGTTGAGTTCCGCCATTCAACACGCAATGTATCGAATTCAGCGGAAAGCGAAGTACGGAGTATCTTGGCACTATTTACTTTCTGTCTACCCTGCTACTTGGGATAAAAGCGTGAAGCTAAAAGAGTACGGACGATGTACTAAGACAAAATAAATATTAATTCATAGTAGAAAATACGTATAAATTAACAACTTTACAGTATCAGATCCAGTTTTTCATTCAAATAAAAATATTTACACAAAAAACTAGTTAAAAAATGATGAAATAGAAAGCAACTGAGGAATTCAAAGGCAAAGTCCACAATAATACGATATTTAAAAGAGAACAATGCTTTGCTCCGCGTGGAAGCCGTTTAAGAACAATTTCAACTCAAAAGTAGGTCTTATTTACCTTTCCTTAATTATTATAAGACAAGTTTTGAATTAAAACTTTTTATATATGATTTTTTTATAATTTTGTTATAACATAAGCGAAATGATGAGGGTGAGCGTAGAGATAGATCGTCTACTTGCAAAGAATCTAGAACAACGGCGCTCGGTTGTTTACATTCCTTTTTGTACTTTACGTAACTTAACACCGCGTTTTGTTATTCAACAATGTAAAAACGAAAATTATAGCTCTACTTTCTATCCTAAATCAAGAAATTAGACCATTAGCCGCGTTCTCTTTGAACTGTCCTACTTTTATATATAACTAATGGAATCTTCCCCTCAATGGGATGGAACCTACAATCAATCGCATTTACAGTCAGACATTGTCCCACTGAGCCACTATGGCCAAATATTACGTAACATTTAAAATAAATACCTAACAAAGAACACGTTTTACACAAAATTAAAATAGGAATAATAAAATATCTAGTGAATGATATATTAGGTATCTCGTGCTTACTTTTTCATACATTCATATTTCATACACTCTCAAATGAAGTAGAAAAATTCAGCAATGACAAAGCTCGACCTCCAGACCTCGAGTATCTAATAATATTTTAATAATAAAGTTGCGTTCGTCGCAGAACAAAAGCGAATTTAGTATGTTACGGTCTAAGTTAAAGGAGATAGGAATTAATATATAACATATATATCTATGTATATATATATATATATATATATATATATATATATGTATATATATATATATATATATATATATATATATATATATATATATATATATATATATATAATTGATTTTGTTAGAACTTGGCGTTTAGTTTAGTTTAGCATTTTTTGTTCATCCGATATTCATTGTATTTTAAAAGACAGATATGATCTCTTGAAATTTTGAGACACTTCAATTTTGAGTAACTCTTCAGTATTAATTGGCAGAGTTTAACTCCGCTGAATACATAAATGGAAAAATGTAAATACTTTATTTTAAATATTCCCCTGAATCTAATACACGTTTATGATGTGATCCTGCTGCTCTGCGCTCGATGACTTTTAACTTTTCAAAGTAATATAAAGTGAATAGTTTTTTTAATATCTTTTTAGTTTAAAATTCTTTGTATCATGATGGAAAACACCGTAAAATGCCATTATCTTGGGATTAATCTACCAGGTTTTTTTTTCTTTTAAGGTGAAAATATTTTCACTATATTAACTTATTATCTATATTTATCACGCATAGCAGGGTAGCAGGGTAGACAGTAGAAAGTACCTAGTGTCAACACACTCCATACTTCGCTTTCCAACGAATTCGAGACATTCCGTGTTGATTGGTGGAACTCAACACCGCTCTTTGTCTTTTACCAGAGCGAGGAAGTGAAAATAAGTTTAATATAATCACACCCCCGAGTAGGGATCGAACCCACAACCGATCGCGTTTACAGTCAGACGTTGTCACACTGCGCCACGTCAGCTTCATTTTATTTATTATCTATATATATATATATATATATATATATATATACGAAAATATATATTAATATTTATACGAGTATGAAAGTTGGCATAGTAACACTTTATATAGAGAATGAATGTAGAATGATAATATTATAAAAATACATTAAAATATGTAAAATTAATAAAGTAAATGTGACATACCCTGCCATGTGTTTGACATACACGTTGCTAAGGCAACGCCTTGTCAACGCGTGCAGGAAATAATAACAGTAATAAATACCTATCTCTCTCAGATTGTATATTTATTTTCCCATATTATGTAATTCCGCGTTAAAACTATATTTTTTAAACTATGAGATCATATAACGTGATGATTTCTATAATTTGATATATATATATATATATATATATATATATATATATTTTTTTCAAGTGTTATTATTATATTTTGAAAATTGTAGCCTTTGACGACTAAGCCATTCGTTCTGTACCTAGGTTTGTACGTCAATATACTTATACGCCTGTAATTATAACATATTTTTATAGGTTTCTAAACTAATATTTTTTTATCCTAAGTATGTAAAGAGATATAAAAATGCTAGCGACCCGCATGCGGCTTTGCCCGCAGTGCCTATGTAAAACAATGAAGTTCCTGGAAAAATTCAAAGTTCATCCCAAGGCCCTCAAATATCTCTACATGATATTTACATTTCAATTATCGAAATGCTAACAACATAAATAAGTTGTAACAAGACGTATAAGAATTTTGACGCAGCTGGTAGTAGAACGCATGGCTTAGCGGTCAGAGCTCTTGGACGGTATCCAAGAGGCGAGGGTTCGAATCCCGCTGTGTTCAAACTTTTATAGGTTTTTTCATAAATGATCTCTACATGATATTACACCATAATAAGAGAAGTGAGTGGCCAAAATGTCACAGATAGTCAAAGTTATTTTGAAATCGTTAAAGAGCATTTTCACTTGCCAAACGTTATTTTTCAAAGAATTAATAATGTTTGAATAATATATAGTAACAATCCCATAAAAAACGCTAATACTGTGAATGTATATAAAAACAAAAGTATACAGTTTAAAAACAACTAACGAAAAACGTAACTCCACCAACTTGGACGCAAAACGTGAGAAGGCAAAAGATTTATAGTGGATTCCCCAGTCACAAATCAAGTAGGGCTGTCGGATTCGCGAAAATTGCTATATCCGTGCAGTTTTTGCGGTGCAAACGTTATCGAATGCAAATTTAGCACTGACTGCTTGTAATTGGCAATTTAAATGGTATTTTTTTTCATTTTTAAATTTTTCACCGACAACGTACGTATATATGTTTTGTTTTTAAAACAAATATTTTGTTTTAAAATATAAGGACAAACTTTTTTTTTTAGCTTCACGCTTTTTATCCCGCATAGCAGAGTAGACAGAAAGTACCTAGTGTTAAGACACTCCGTACTTCGCTTTCCATCGAATTCGAGACATTGTGTGTTGAGTGGTGGAACTCATTGTCTCACTTTGTCTTACCAGAGCGAGGAAATGAAAATAATTTTAAATATAATCGCGTTTACAGTCAGACGCTGTGACACTGCTCCACTACCGGTCTCAAAGTTTCTATTGATTTAATGTTATTTTTTGTTTTACTCTACGGTTTTTAAGTTGCAGGTTCGATTTTTGGTGGATTTTGACAAACGGATGTAAAAAATCTTTACGTCTTCCCTTTAATCTAGCATTAGATAGTAAGAACATACTTATAATAGACTTTGTTATAATTATCGCATTATATAGCGGAACGATACGCGGAACTCAACGCCGCAAATTATTCTACCACATCGGGTACATTGAAATAATGAAAGTATATTAATACAATTGAATTCGATCGAACCCACAACAATAGTGTTTAGGTATATACTTTGCTACTGCGCCTCTAGGGCCTTTATATAAAGCTTAAAGCTATGTGTATACTAATCTATGCTATATATAAAAGATGTAAATTTCAAAGATAAATAGCCTACAGGCTGTACAGCTTACATGAACTCGTAAAGTAAATATTCATATTAATTCGTTACAGTCAATACGATTAATTTTATGTTCTTAATTTTAAATTCTTGAGGTATTTTGAAGGTAAATTTATTTGTGTATATATATATATATATATATATATATATATATATATATATATATATATATATATATATATACATATTAATTTCCCGCTTTACCGCATAGCATAGACAGAAAATATCTAGTGTCAAAACACTCCGTACTTCGCTATCCGTGAGATATTTCGTGTTGAGTGAACTTAAAACCGTGATTTTATATATTTATACCCCCGAGTAGGAATCGAAACCACAACCAATCTCGTTTACAGTCAGATACTGTTCTACAGCACCACGACCTGCATCTGTTACATTATTTTTTTTTAGCTTCACGCTTTTATCCCGCATAGCAGGATAGACAGAAAGTACCTAGTGTCAAGACACTCCATACTTCGTATATTAAAATGACTAAAAATTAATGAATCTTTAATTTTCATATGGATTTTCGTCAAAAACTTACATAAATTTCCAAAGCCAATGATCGTTTAAAACTTAAATCCGCTTAATTCCCAAAGAAAGCTCTTACATAAACTAAATTCTTACACAGTGCCAATTCTGATAATCCCACATATCCTCTAACGCCTTAATCCATCTCAAATACCGTTTACTTATTATACATTGTTTTATTTGAACATTTAAAACGATTAAATCGTCTTTAGGACTTGTAACGAACTTACCCCTACATATGTAGGCAGTTAGAAAGAGAGAATGTAATTTCAAGACACTTTACTGTTCTCTTACAGCATCAATTACAAAATAACGTGTGATAAGCGGAGTATAACACCGCGTTTTATCTTATCCCATCGACTTTTCTATCATATTTTTTCATCCAGCTTACTGTCATACACGTGCTACTAAGTAATTTTTTTATTCAGCTGATATACTTTTCTGTATAAATCTATTAAGGTACCGGACTTACGAAGGCAAAATTTGGTATTCAGGCAGTTTCTATCACGTAGGCATCCTAAGTAACCAAGGAATTTTGAAAATATAATTCTCTTAGAGGTTTCTGTTATAGATATTGAAATTGTGTAATAAATTTGTTCAGTTTGAATGAAGTAAATAAAATAACATATAAATAGATAAAGTAAACAATTCATGTGAAAAAACAAGTTATTTATTTTATTCTGATTGTATCACGTAGTTCGTATTGTATGAGATTAATTACTGCTACATTAATTAATATCTATATAAAACATATAATTTTATATATATATATATATAATTTTTAGATATTTCCTTACCATTGAAATGGATATATAAAAATATTGTTTAGTAAATTAAAACAGTATTCGAACCCGTGTCTCTCGAATTCGCCCAAGATTTGAATGGTTTGCTTATAACAGTTGGAGAATAATACTTTAAAATTACTTGAGTAAGAAAGTGAAAAAACATGGTCGTAGCGCAGTGGTATGGCATAAAGCGTGAAGCTAAAAATAATAAATAAATATATATATATATATATACCCAGATATATATACCCAGATTCAAAGGAGTTGCCCCTTAATAGTACGCGAACAGACCCGGTGGGAAATCTCAGTATGTCATATTTTCTAATATCAATAGTTTCAAGTTTAATACACGCTCATATAACATATTATAATGTTGGTAACATTATTTGATAAATTATAGAAGGTTGGTACATAACAACGTATTACGTTCAAGGTCTCTATTAGAGGTTTAATATATAATTCACTTTAAGGCAGTTAGAGGAGATAATTACTGTAATTTGTCGACTATATTCTATACAACATTTATTTATTTCTTTGGAAATGTATATATGTATTACGTTTATCTCAAGGAAATGATTGTGTTTTAAATTATTTTTAATTCTCTTATAAAGTGACGAACAGTGTCTTGACTACGTGAAGCTGTTTTTATCTAATAAAAAAATTAAATGGAAATAACTGTTTGTTATATTAAAATAACCGCTTTTTACTAGTTATATATATACTATACTAGCAAAGTACTACTACTTACATATACAAAAAAAATGTATTTACCAATTTTGTCTGTCTATATGTTTGTTTGTTTGTTCTGGCTAATGCTTAGACACCGCTCGGCCGATTTAGATCTTTTACTGATGTAACATGAGTAACTTAGATAAATTTTACTTTAGAATTATAAAATAAGTAATAACATTTCAAATAATTACGTATCGAGTGGCGCAACTTAACGCTGCGCTTCATCTTACCACTGCGAGAAAATCAAAATTATATCCGATTGGAATTCGAATCCACATCCATTCCGGTTAATGAGATAACCACTACTCACCGTACCTCTACAAAAAGTTTCAGTTGTAAAATGTATAAAACAACAGCCAATTTAACTATTACTAATAAATATAAAATAAAAGCCTATTGAGTTATTAATTATATAATTATTATTTGAATGATTTAAAGCGATGTTTGTGGAACAAAGTGCATTCGTATATTACGTTGATTGATGTCAATATTTAGTTGATATGGATGTTTAATATTTTCATATTAATTATAACATATTTTAAAATGGCTTTAAAGTATATTAAAGTGTGGTTTCACGCTTTATACTGAATAGCGTGGTATTCAGGGACAACCTAGTGTAAAGAATTTTTCCCTATGGGGGGACGGGGTAGAATACAATACCCCCCACTGCTGGGTAGCGTTTCGGGTATCCCTTTAATTTAGTGGTAGGAGGTTAATCCTCCGACTTGCTCGTGACCACCATCATGACGGTTCGATGTCATGTAAGCCAGCTTTTTCATTCCCATCAATCCTCTCCTTCATTCGTTTCATTTCTACCCCACCATCCCAATCCGGCAACGCATTATCATCTGCTAGCCCTTATGCTCATCGCCTCCTTTTTCTACAAAAAAAGACTCCGTTGGCTGATTCTGATATTATCACGTAGGTAGTTCTATATTAATTAATATCTATATAAAACATAATTTTTTTTGATTTCCTTACTATTGAAATGGAGATATAAAAATATTTTTTTAATAAACCTATACATATTCGAGCATCACAGTATTCGAACCCGCGTCTCTCGGATTCGTCCAAGATTTGAATGGTTTGCTTATAACAGTTGGAGAGTGATACTTTAACGTTACTTAAGTAAGTACATATTGCGGGGAAAGCCAATAATTATGATTTTTTTTATATGTTTTGTATTAAAAGGGCAAACAAAGAATATTTTCATATTTACTATTTTTTAAAGTGTTATTCCATATTTAGGACTAGAAAACATTTTAGAAAAAACGTATAAAAATTTGAACGCAGCGAAATTCGAACCCATGCCTCTTGGATACGGTATCCAAGAGGCGCGGGTTCGAATCCCGCTGCGTTCAAATTTTTATACGTTTTTTCTAAAAATATTTTCATAATTAATACATTTTAACTCAGGACTGACATGACTGACAATATAGACATTTTTGTTAACTAACAATTTAAAAGTGTTTGTAAAAGCATATTTGAATAAAGAATATTATGATTTTGAAGGTTTTTGTGTTATATAATTTATTTCTCATCTTTTTGTTGTAGTATTATTCTCTAATATTTATTAAAAAAATTCTTTTACGCTTTTTTCACGTAAACGTAATAGTAGACATAATTCGAGATATTCTGTTGAGTTGCGGAACTCAACGCCTGTCTTCTTCTTACCAGAGCAGAGAAATTTAAATAGTTTTATTATTTTCTATAAAAATATTTTATGTTTTAAAAATTATTTATAAGAGAAAACATGCAAAGAAAATATATAACAGTCGTACCCAAACTAAGAAAGCAATTTCTGTTTAATCTAAAATTTAGTTCTTAAAAGTTATATATAGTATATAAAGTGATATAAAGTTATATAAAGTTATAGTAAATACGTTATCATTACAACTAACAAAGCGCGAGTAATCTCTCTATAATGATATTAAACTTTCCTATTTTTTTCTTTGCTTTTATCAAAAGTTTTCCAATTAACGGGAGATTTGCTGCGAGTGTGAGGCGTCGTTGCGTTCTTAATAGCTTGAGACGGTTACCGCTATGCCTTCAAGATAATTAATCTTTAATACCTAAATACAACGAAAACGAAAGTGTGGTACGGAGTGTATTGATACAAGATACTTAATAGGTAAAAGGATGAAGCTAAAAAAATATTTTATCAGATGGGAATCGAACCTCCAACAAATATAATCGCGTTTTTAAACAGATATCCCACTATATTTTTAGCTCTACAATAAAATTACACACATAAAGTATTTATATGAAACATTCTTTAGAAGGTGCAAAAAATATCATGAATCGTTAAGAATTCTACACTCACGTTATACTGACAAGGGTTGCTGTAAAGGAAGAATTTCACTTTGCTTAGACATCGCCTTTACCCTTTATATTATATATGTAACTATTTTTTTTCTCTTTTTCATGTTTAAGATCTGATATGAAGACATCGACATCTGATGTTCGCCATTTACTACCAGAATTAAATACTTATCAAATGGCGGAACTCAACGCCACGCATATATTTATATAATGACACTAGCTGAGCTCACGGCTTCATCCGCTTGCTTATATTTCTGAAATACAATTAACCTATTACATTAACTATCTACAAATTAAAACTCGTCCAAATCGGGTCAGCCGTTCCACAGATTTGTTGAAACAAATAGACAGATAGACAAACAAAAATAATGAAAAATCTTATTTTGGTATAAGAACCGCGTACCGTGCATATATATGTAGGAAAAAGCGAGTATATTAATATTAAAAACAGATACTAGCAATATCAGGCAAATTTTCAAGCAAAGATTAAAAAAAAATATAATAAAAATCTCAAAAAAAGAAACGGAACGGAACGGAAGAACGGAAAGAACAAACACAAAAGACAAATACTTCAATTATGCTTATTTTTACTTATAGATAACAAGTTTTATAATGCCTTAAGATGTCCGTGCTGCCCCTGGTCATTGTCAGGGTCACTGCGTTTTTGGTTATAAAAGAAAAATCATTCTACTATTTCCTTCTCTTCTCTCCTCTACACTACCTTTTTTCTTATTCTGCATTTTCTTAGCAGTAATAATTTACACATGGCTAGAAAAATCTAACTAACCCCGAAGTTGGTTTTGAACTAATCTGTGAATATAATTTTATGGCAGATTAAAAGAAGATTTCAATCATTTTTTTTGTTACTAACATTATAAATATTTTACTCCGTTAGCTGTCGTTTTCAAAAGGAATCCATTTTCAATAAATTATTAAAAATGCAAAACCTAGATTAAAAAACCTGCTTCGTATCTCAATGTTATAGGAAATTAAAGCCTTTTAAAATAAAATATACTTTGCATAAAACCAACCCAAAAAGCATAAAAAATCGCTTAAAAAATTGCACACAGCATTTTAACTGAGCTTAACTTAAGTATCTTCTGGTATAACGGTATAAACAGCGCTTTCCAGCTGCTAATCGGTTTAATAATGAAGTCTGGAAAGACGCCTGCTACGACGAGATAATTCAGCGAAAACGTAAACGGGATACAGCTTAAGCAGCGGGCTTGGAAATGATATAAAGATTGAGGCTTGGCTATATTTTAGTATTGATAAATTAATTCACTTATCATTCCAGAATCACAGTAAATTTAGGACTTTGTAGGTTTAACGGCGGAGTTCAACGCCGTGTTTTACTTTACCAGAGCGGATCAAGCTATCGAGTAACTTCTAAACTAGGCATTGCTTTTATACGTTTTTACTTGCAATCGTCTTTGGCCTTAATATTATATAAGTATTAATTATTATTAACACCAAGTAAAATTGAAATATTGCATGTTGTGTGGCGGAACTCAACGCCATGGTTTGTCCAACCAGAGTAGGGTAAAGAAAATACTTTATAGTTAGACTGTCCCACTACGCGATCACGTTTTACAATTGTACCATTTCTAATAATATTTCGTCTAAGAAACTCCAACCTGATTTAAACGTATTAGGTAGGTCAAGTGTATAGAGCGTCGCTCGCGTGGATTTCCAGATATGGAAAAATTTTTCTTACGCTTCACCGAATAAGGAATTGCGAGTAACATCGAATGAGATGCACGAAATGATGTTTTATTTACTTTCTATATAAGTTTTTTTTAATGAAAAACGTAATGCAAGATTCAATTTCTTTAAGTTAAACAGATATTTCATAGGATTTGCCTTAAAATAGTTGTTTCTGTAAATCTGACAGTCTGTTTTCAAGTTTCTTGCGTTGCGTAACTGAACGCCGCGTTTTCTCTTGCCACATTGAGGGAATAAATATACATTAAATAAATATTAATTTGTATAATTATAACAGTTATAAAATTTTAACCTACCTAAATATTGGAAATCGATTAGAAAACCTTGAAAGTTAATAGTTGTGTAGTGACATGAAAAATTGCAGAGTAATCTGCCGAGTGTATCCCCAGAGGAAGCTTTGGAAATATTTAAGTTCACACGATGTTCATACAAATCATATGTTCATATAATCGTATATATATATATATATATATATATATATATATATATATATATATATATATATATATATATATATATAAAATCGATTAAAATGTCTACGATGAAAGAAATATTTACTATTTTTAAAGTGTTATTATACACTATCAAAATTATTTTCTAATTCTAAGTGTGGAATAACACTTTAAAAATAGTAAATATTAATATAAAATAGCAATTTCTCTTGTTAAATGGTTATTTCTTAATAATCTAGTAGTAGTAGAAATTTGTAAAAAATCTCTCTACGGAGTTGCTAACGACATAAATATGTTGTAACAAAACGTATAGGAATTTCAATGCAGCTGGTAGTAAAACACATGGCTTAGCGGTCGGAGCGCTTGGAGGGTATACAAGAGGCGCAGGTTCGAATCCTGCTGCGTTCAAAATTTTTAAAGGAAGAAATAGATAATCGTATATTATTAACTTGCTCATATTATATAAGAATGTATTATGGCGCTTCAATACATCGAATCTAAGCACAAATTGGTTGTGGATTCGATTCGCGCTCGAAGAAATTAATATTTAAAAGTTTAATTTCTCCACTCTTGAAAGACAAACTGCAGCGTTGAGTTTGACAATCAAAACGCAATGTCTCGATTTCAGACAGAGAGTAGTTAATGGAGTGTTTTGACACTAGGCGATACTTTGCTATGTGTGTACCTCCCTTTTAATTAGCTTTATATATTTAATATAAGTCATAAGACGTAAGGTGTTTCTTTTCAATACTAATATGTCATTTCTACTCCTAACCCGTACTTAATTTGAACGATTTTAACACAGTCTTTTGTTACTCACTTTTAAAATACGGCGCTAGAACCCAACACTGGGTGGTTTTTATATTAAAAAAAGACTAAGTCAAGCTTAACTGTAATAAATTAAATTGCATTTTTACTAAACAGAATCTAGTATCATGGTATTTAGTTCTCTTCTCTCCACTAGAAATGGAGGCACTACGTGTTGAGTGGCGTATCTCAACACCGCACCAGTCTATCACTGGCACTAAATAGACTTTAATTGATTGTTATTTTCTTCCATACCCAATTAATTACGTATATACGTTCTCTATAATAATATAATATTCTAAGTAAATTTCATGTTGCGTAATCAGAATATTATTACGTAATTTGGCCAAATTAGTTCAGGAATTGAAACACGTTAATTGCTTAGCTTGATGATGTTTGCGGATTCGTTTCCTGTACTAAGTTATTTGTGTTAGTCACACAAAATATTATTGTAAGCAGTATACCTGTTGCGTAAAATGCCCGTTACCTTGGCAACGTTTGTGTGACTTTATACAAAAGGATTTGCGCAGCATATGACAGTATGTTCAGTCGTTACTTTATTATCATCTCTTTCTGCATTTTTGAGTTTCTTCTCAATCTCATTTTTTTTTCTTTATTGTAGTTTAAGTGCAATATATTTTATTAACAAACAAACATATGCCGCTTCACGATTTTTCACACATATCAAAGTAATAAAAGATTTTAGTATTAAGACACTCTGTTTTCCGCTCAAAACCGAGACATTCATTATTGAGTGACGTAACTAAACACCGTCGTTTGTTCTACCAGAGTGAAGCAACGAAAATAATTTAAAAATGGCCATACAAACAAGAACCAAATGCATTTACCTCAACTATGAAAATATTTACGTAATACCACAGCTAGTTTAATAAAAAGGTATGAAAAAAATCCATACATTTTCTAAAAATAATAGTTAAATTAAACCAAGAATATGAATTAAGTATATTTTTCCTACAAAACGCTTTAAATGGTTATTCACCATTTAAAAGTCATACTCACACTCTTCCCGTCCAATAATTAGGAACTAAGAGAAAGTTTTGAGCCGATTCGAACGGAAAAGTAGCCTTTGACCCAGAATTCTTTGTGAAGTAAAAATCACTTGTAACTTAGTTGGTGAATTGAAGTACTTCAACAGTACTATAACTAATGTTGTATTTTTTTATGTTTAATTTTCATATTAAAACCTTGGTAAATGTATTAAATTTATTATAAGAAAAATAATGTATATAAATGTACCTCTTGGAATTAAGAATTAATTTTATTTTGTTAAAAATTAAATATAATTAATTTTAAATATAACTGTATGTATATTTCAGATGTATAACAATAAAGAAAAAAAAGTATTAAATTTTATATTAAAAAGAAAAGAATATGTGTTTTGCCTTTCTGCTGTTTTTTTTTATTTTAATAAAAAAATTTACTCGTATTGAGTGAGTTCGATTCCCAGTCAAGGTAATGTTTATATTCATGTTATTTTTTGTTTCTCCGCTCTGGTTAAGGTATGCGTGGTATTAAGGTTTGGAAATTACTTACATATATATAATTAAAAATATCAAGTGAATGGGATTAAAATATCCATAATATCTTGTGCAAAATTAGACATTTTCTAACTCTCTATAAATATTATTTAGAAAAACGCGGCTTGAACTATATTAAACTAGGTGTCCGATTGACGCGTAAACAAGGCGTTGCCTTAGCAACGTGTATATTTTATACATAATGTTTTATATTAATATTTACGCGTCGTAGATAGTTACAAAACAAGAAAAATAAATAAATCAATATGTTTTCCTTCAGTTTTTATTACATTTAATATGTAGACTGAAATGACATTTATTCTAAGGACACTGCAGTACCTAAACTATTTGTTGGTTAGGTATTACATTGATATAAAAATATTTCTCTGAGGCCGATAATGACGCAGTGGAACAGCGTCTTACTGTAAACGCAATCCGGTTGTGGGTTCGATTCCTTATATTCCTATTCATTATACTTCAGTTATTTTCAATTTCTCGCTCTGTTAAGGGAAAGCGCGGCGTTGAGTTCTGCCATTCAACACGAAATGTTTCGAATTAGGCGAAAAGTAGAACGGAGTGTCTTAACACTAGGTACTTTCTGTCTATAGCGCGAAGTAGAACGTGATCAGGTGGTTTGGATATGTTGAGACAATGAGTAATGAAAGAATGGTAAGAAAGAGTTATGAAGCCAAGGTGAGAGGTACGAGAGATCGGGGGAGAACTCGATTGACCTTCGAAAACACAATATCAAAGATACTGGAGGAGGGTCACGTAAAAATCATGAGGACCCCCCGAAGGGCATGTATGAAGAGGATAATGACTGCGGGCGAAGTGAAAGAGGTAGGCACGGACCGTAGCAATTGGCGCTCCGTTTTATCTGACTACCTTGCATTAAAAAAATATATAAAATACAGCACGTATAGTGCTTCTTCATCCATATAATTTTGTTAAAAAGGGGTACAAAATTATCACTTTACGTATTATAGTACAGATGTTGGTTACGGTATATTGAGGATAATTGAAGAAATGTGTAACTCATACAAAAAAATAACTCACAGTGACATTTCCGAACAAAATAAATAAAAAAAAAAACAACATAATCAAATTTAACGATGTTAATCAAAATGGATATTTTTTTCGATGCCAATCATTCACGGTGTCCTCTCCCGTGGGTGTTACAACTGCTGTGTGCTTTACGTGAAAAATTAAAAAAAAAACTTTTTTTAATATTATATACAATAAAAGTTTAATACACTGATTTTTTTAAGTGCAAACTGTTAGGAAGTACATGACAAGACATTCCATACAATGCTTTCGAATTCAAGACATTCCGTGTTGAGTGGGGTAACTCAACGCCGCGTTTTATCTCACCAGAGCAAGGAAATAAAAATGATTTTGAGTATAATCATCAATCATTCCCCCGAGTGGGAATCGAAACCGCAACCGATCGCTTTTACAGTCAGACGCTATCCCCCGGGATCCGGCCCCGACCGGCCTCTCAAATTTACATATATACATACACTGATAATGTTAATTTTAACATTTATTTGTTAAATATTAATGCGATCGATACAAACTTCAATACAAACCTGTACTTTAATTAGTTAAATTTAGTTATTTTATTATGCAAAGTTTCAAATCCAGATATTTTAAGTTAATATGATGTATAATAAATAATCAGTTTTTTAAGTAACTAAGCGATAGAATTTGCCTGATTTCTTGCTTAATTTGTATACGTTTTTAAAACAAACATAATGTCATAACATCCGATAACGTTTATTGCTGGTGTAAACGTGGTTGGTTGGGGGTTGAAATCCCACATGGGAAAATGGTTATGTTTAAAAATTATTTACATTACTTCTTACCAGAGCGAAGAAACGTATATGTGTGTAAAATGTATAAATCGTTTCATTATACTCAAAAGAGTACACTTAAAAAATAAAGCTTCACGCCTCTATCCTGCATATCAGGATAGTGTCAAAACACTCCACCTAATGTCATGTGTCTGTACTATGTATATACATACTAATCTCCTCTGGTGAGATAAAACGCGGCGTTGAGTTCAACATTCAACACGTAATGTCACAATTTCAGGTGGAAAACAGTCAACGGAGTGTCTTTACAGTAGATAATCGCTAACTATCCTACAATGCGGGATAAAGCTTGAAGCTTTCAAAATTTACTTTAGAATTCCATCTTTTGTTACCGATCTATAAATATCTTAAAAATGTAATAGATACAAAACGAGAAACGGACTTAAGCGCATTTCAATTGCAACATATTGCGAAATATATCTGTTAGGCAAACATCGTTCGCTCGCTCGACAAATAACGTAACGTATTTTAAAAATTCATTCTTCATTTTATGTATACGTGTATCCACTTTTTGGCTTTTCAAGTCGTTTCAATAGCTTCTCTATTGCTTTTAGTTCTGGCTAGACTAAATTTGGAATTCGTTTCCGGTATCTGTGATGTATTCTTACTGAGAACCGGAAACGGATGCTGGATGAGTGATTTTTAACTATAATCGGGGCCTATATTAGATTATATGGAATTTATATTAAAAAAAATATCTATATGTTTTAATACATAAAACAAAAGCTTTTTACGAAGTTAGGCTAACTGAGGAGTGTGAAATTTGGCATAGTTATAGTTTCTATATACGTAGAAATAGTGCAGGGTGTATATATATATATATATATATATATATATATATATATATATATATATAAAATTAGTCAAACAAATACAAATTAGTATAATATATACGTTTAAATTAAGTAACACGTGGCACATACCAAAGTAAACAAACATCATAACATGGTACTGCTCCTACTGATTAATAGCTTTTATCCCGCATAGCAGGATAGACGGGAAGTATACATAGTCAAGACACTCGATACTCCACTTTACGCCTTATTCAAGACATTGCTTGTTGAGTCGCTAAATGCAACACCACGCTTTGTTTTACCAGTGCAAGGAAATGATAATAATTGAAATATAATCATTCCTACAAGTGGGAATCGAACCCACAACCGACCGTGTTTACAATCAGATACCGTCCCACAACGGATAATAAAATAATACGTATAATGACGAATGGAATTTGAATTTTGTGACTGTAAATGTCTTCAGCAATTGCCTTTTGAAAATAAACTCCTTTTAAATATATTCCATTTACTATGTAAACTACTGTACACTAATACAGATACTATAGTACACAAAAATATTTACATCTTTTTGATTTTTTCAATTTCAATACGTTAACTGAAAAGGACGTTTTAGGATGGGGGCAATTCAAGGGAAATTTTTGGGAGCTTGCAAAAATTTTCTTCCATAATATTTTATTGTTATGAACAGATCCCGACCTTCAATTTAGTATTGCATGGTATGAGAGATTTCTCGTAAAATATTTTCTGTGTACATATGTATGTAAAATGTATACAGCCTTTTATTATGCTAAAGAGAATAGTAATAGTGAACGTAATAGGTTGTATGTACGATTCTCAGTCGGGGGTATGATTATATTAAATATTTTTCTCATTTCCTCGCTGTAGTAAGACAAAGCGTTCAGTTCTTTAAACGCCAAATGTCTGAAATTCAACGGAAAGAGCGGAGTACAAATTGTCCTAGCACTAGATACTTCCTGTCTACCTTGCTTTGCGTGATAAGAGCGTGAGGTTAAACGTAATTATATTATAATAAAACGATCTTAAATATTACGTACAGAAAACATTTTTGAAAAAACGTATAAAAATTTTTTTAACGCAGCGGGATTCGAATCCGTGCCTCTTGGATACCGTCCAAGAGGCGCGGGTTCGAATCCCGCTGCGTTCAAATTTTTATACGTTTTTTCAAAAATGTTTTCTAATCCTTAGTGTTAAATAACACTTTAAAAATATTAAATAATACGTACAGGAATGTATAAAATGTGAAACTGTATTTGCGGGCACTGACTCTAGCTTCAAATAAACAGTCATTGAAACTGGTTCACCCATTAAAAAAAATACGATAAAATACTTGTACAATATTAAATATTTGAATTAATAACATCCTACTTATTAAGAAGATGTTTAAAAGTTTCATTAAATATCCTATACGATATATACTGATAATACATTTTTGAGTGGTATTTTATCTATCTATGACCACGGACTGCTGTGAAATGTTCGAATACCAAAATATACCCGATTGATCCGCTAAAATTGTTTCCATTAAAATATGGTTTTTATATATTTTTTGTTATTTACTTCAAGTATCACTAATGCTATTGCAAGCATTAGTCAGTTGATCGTCTCTCCGCTCGTATCATCTTCCGCGTTTGAGATGTATTTCTAGAGTTATGCGTACTAAACTTAAAATATCATTTTGTGATTTGAAAATAATTTATTAAATAATATTGTATAAGATTGTTATTTAGTTATTCTTTTTTTCCCTCGTATAGCACGGTAGACATGTGTCAAGACACTACGTACTTCGCTTTCCACCAAATTCGAGACATTACGTATTGAATGGTGGAATTCAACGCTGCACTTTGTCTTACCAGAGGAAGGGAAAATAATCTTAAATATAATAACTCGTCCAAGTGGAGATCGAACCCACAACCGATCGCGTTTACAGTCAGACGCTGTCACACTGCGCTACGACCGGCGTCATTCTCCAAGCGGGGTTATATAGTTTGAGGATACTTATTTGCTTTTCAACAAAATAAAGTAAATTTAAGTAGGCAAGTTGTAATTATGTATAACAAAGTTAGTTCATGTACCGCTACCTAGCTAATACAATACTCTTAGTGGACTCCGGTGTTTTATATATTGTAAATATAAATATTATACCAAACTCAACTCAAACTCTTGGTTTGGCAACTGACCACTGTAGTGCTAGATTAAAAAATACTATTTTCGATATAAATTTCAAAATTCAAGAGCAATATTTTCGGATTTGGCGAAAAAAAAAACCGGCAAATAGTAAAATTCGGAACATCACTTTTGTACCAATTAGGTTGCACGTTCAGTTTTATTTCACTTTTGGCATATCTGAATTTTAAATTTGAAATTGAGATCAACGCACCATCGTAGTGAAGTGGTTATAGCACGTTGTTTGTGGGTTCGATTCCCACTCGGTAATTATAATTGATATACATTCATTTCTTTGCTCTCAACAAAGCGAGGTGTTAAACTCCGCCATTGACACGCAATGTGTTGAACTAGTACAGCAATGGGAGGATGGAGATGAACATTTTTTGCTTCACGTTTTATCCCTTGCGGTCTCTGCAAACCTGTTTCACCTCATCTACAGTCATTAATGTATTTATGTACACGCCCTTCTGAGGATCCTCATGCTTTTTACGTAACCTTCCTCTAGTATCATTGATACTATGTTTTCAAAGGTTAGAAGTTATAATATTTTAGTTTATATAATATAATAATAACAAGAAAATAAATCAATCGTCTTTCCACTACTTCAAGAAAAAAATCTTTAAGAAAATTACTTCCTTATAATTCTCAGGTTTTTTTAGCTTCACACTTTATCCCTTGCGGGTATTCAGAGAGGACGGTGTGACAAACGCTACGGTCCCTCCAAACCTCTTTCTCCTCGTCCACAGTCATCGGATCCTCATGCTTTTTACATAACCTTCCTCCAGTATCATTGATACTGCGTTTTCGAAAGTCAACCGAGATCTTCCCTGACCTTTGGTACCACTCAGCTTTATTTCATATATAGGTATTATTTAATTTTTTTTATAATAATATAAACGATTGTGGATTTTTTGCACATTTCCTCCTTGTTCTTTAAGAAATTAAAAATAATAAAAAGTATATAACGCACAGAACATAAATTATCTAGAAATTACCATTTTATAACGCAAATGCTGATCATAAAATAATAAAACAATGCCACTATTTCTTTCTTTTGCTAAATTTTCAGTCATAAAATGCATTATTTTAGTGGCGACAGTTGTCGAATCGTTGGTTGCAATAAACAAGAAAAATGTACACGGAATAAACAGATGACATTTTTTTTGTAAAATTTTATTTGCATTATTATTTGTATGCTTTTTTTACAAACATCGTGGTGCAGTGGAAGATCGTCTGACTGTAAATATTATTGGTAGTGGATTCGATTCTTAATCGGGGGAATGATTATAATTAAAATTCATTTCATCACTCAACACGCAATGTCTCTATTTGGGTGAAAAGCAGTCATCGGAGTGTCGTGACACTAGGCTTTCTCTGACTTGTGTGTGTTGGCAGCCAAGTACTATTTCACTACGTTTTTCGCTTTTCTTCTATACAAAGCTTTGGCAAAAACCGAAATCTAATGCCATGTTTTGATTCACCAGACCTGCGAAAAACATATATACATATAAATATTCTTTGTGACGGGTACTATCATTCAACACGCGATGTCTTGAATTTGAACGACCAGTTAAGAACGGAGTATCATAGCAATAGCTTTTTCTCTACTTACCCTGCCATGTGAAAAGCTTGAAGCTAACTTTGCTTTATATTTTATAATAATATATCCCGTATAGCAGGAAACTACCTAGTCTCAAGACACTCCGTACTCCGCTTTTCGTCAAATTCAAGACATTGCGTGATAAGCGGCGAACCTCAACGCCACGCCATGTCTAACCCGAGCGAAAAATGAAAATAATTGTAAATATATAGTATATACATACATACATAAAGACCTGCAAAATAACGTCACAAAACGAAATCGTATTCGGAATAAACGACTCGTATTTTTTTCGTGAAACGTATATTTTAATAGTTTACTATTTTTAAAGTGTTATTCTATATATTTTGTTTTCATGTGTATTTTTGTATATGTTTTTGTATTTAGCAAGTACTGTGCACTGTGTGGCGTATTATATGCCATGAGCTTTTGGTTGCGGGTTCGATTCCCACTGTATTAAATCATTATATTTTATTTCTTATTTTTTCCCCTTTTTTAGTTTCACGCTTTTATCCCGCTTAGCAGGATAAACAGAAAGTACCTGGCGTTAAGATACTTTATACTCTGCTTTCCCCGAATTTGAGACATTGCGTATTGAGTGGCGAAACTAAACGCCACGCCTTGTCTTACCAGAGCGAGGAAATAAAATTTAAATGTAATCACCTGAGTGGTAATCGAACCCACAACAGATGGCGTACAGTCAGACGCTGTCCCACTGCTCTATAACCGTCCTATAAGGACGTCATTATATTCATAGTGTAATTATTTTTATAACATGATAACCTTAAGTGGATATAAAAATGAAATCATTGATATTATATTTGTTTTCTTCCTTATTCGCATATATTTATTTGTTATTTATTTTTTGAACCAATAAACATATAAAAAAATGTTTTCATTCTTTACTGTATGTCTGTTGTATTAAGACATTAGGCGGTGTTGATGTTCGTCAATCTATACGTACAACAGTGGAAAATGTCTTAACACTACGTTCTGTCTGATTACTCTACTATACGCTGCTTAGACTTAATCTTAAAATGCATTTTATTCGTTCTGGATATTCTTTAAATTATATGAAAAAATATAGTTTAAAACTGTCAGGCAGAATGATTTCAATGTTAAAGTCATTTTTCCTCAAAAAAAAACCGAACCCCGAAATTGAAAAGGAAACCTTTGTAACCTATATGTACTCCAAAGGTCGGTCGCACAAGTCGGAAATGTGTTAACGTAAAATTTACTTTCATACAGCAATGAATCATACCAAGTTCTATTTTTTCTCTTTATCTAGCTACAGTAGCATCCGGTGCAACTAGAACTTTTATTTGTTTAATATAACTTACTTAACTTGTCTTGTATATATATATATATATATATATATATATATATAAGATAATACGTCAATATACAATACTACGAAAGTGAAGGAATTACCATCCTAAGAGTTATTGACAGAATGATTTTGGGAGACCGAGAACTGCCGATAATTTAATTTCCTTCAAAAGTCCGAATTTGAAAGTGCCAATCTTGTGTCAAAATTTATCTAAAATGGGAAATTTTCACGCCATTCTAAAGATCTGGAAGATGGTGTGGGAAGAAAACATTGTACGGCGTTTGATTTACGTTGCTCCTAATAAATCTTTCTATTATTAATTTACCTTTGTTGTTTCTGATGGTTGACGCCTAAATTAATTTTATAAAGCGTTTTATGTTTCACTTCATTTTAAGGACAGTAATGATATTGAGTGATTTTATAAATAAATATTTATTTAGTTGTGTTGTTTAGGCCATCGTGGCGCAGTGGAAACGTCTGATTGTAAACGATTGGTTGTGGGTTTGATTCTCACTCGGAATAAATGATTATAGTTATATTTTATTTTTATTTCTCCGCTCTACTGAGACATAGCGATACGTTGAGTTAGCAACTTATTACTCAGTAAGTAGATTTTCGGGCAGAAAGTAGTCAGTGTGGCTTGGCAGTAGGTTTTTTAATATAATTAAATTTATAGCACTATAGACTGAGTCTGTACTGGAGACAATAGGTTGTTTCTGACCACTTGTAGAAAAAACCTAATATTCTTACAATCAAAAATCAAAATATTCGTTATTCAAATAGGCTATTCAAGCACCTACAAATAGTCAATTAACGTAAATGTCAGTATTGTCAGTCCTAAGGTACCACCAGCTCAGTAACCTGTTCTATATAGATATCAATAAAACCAAATACAAAATTGTTGAGTTTATTGTTTTTTTTCAGTTGTAATTTGCAGAATTCATTTTGTATTGAAAGAATTGCTGGAATATATTCAATAATATATTAATTTTTATTATAATATCAAAATTAAATAGTTGATATGAACAAAATATTTATAAATATTTCTAAGGAATTTCTGAAACAAATATGTAATAGAAAATTCCATATATACCTAGTGACTGGCGCGTGAGAGATGACTATTTGCCATTTGGGAGCTATAAGATAAATCTATAATCAAGCTCTCCGCTTTTATCCCTCATAGCAGAACGGACAGGAAGTACCGTGTTAAAACACTCCGTATTATTTTTTCCGCCGAATTCGAGATATTGGGTGTTGAGTAGTGGAACTCGCGATGTAACTAGAAAGAGGAAATAAAAAATAATTGAATAATTTTAGCATTTGCTGTAATTTAGTTACTCCATATATAAGTCTTAATACGAAATTATATTCAATTCTTTTTAAGTAATCAAAGAAAATATATATAAAAATATAACAATAGCAGTATCTCGCATACTCGTATACGATTAGAAAGCTTTATCAGTTATGTATCCGATACCGGAAGTGGTGGAAGTAAAGCAAATATGGCGAGCGGATGTGGATCGTAAGTCACGCCACAGAGAGCCGGTCGACTTCCGGCGAATTGATTCATCGTGACGTGACGACTACGTTACGACGTCAGCTTAAAAACGTATTAGATTTAGAATTTAATTTTGGCTTGACCTGTTTCTCTTTGTGATGAAGATATAAAATTTTAAAAAGCCATTTTATTAGTTGTTTTTAGGTTTTATATACATTATCATATTTTTCTTTAAGAACTGGCCTTAGTGTTCATAATAATAGTATAATATTGAATTACAGCGGAATTTCATACAAAGTCGTCTAAAATATAAAATTATCGATAACCAATGTTTATAAATCTACCGTAAAGTAAAACTGGAAAAAATACAATAATCGACATATATATTATGTCGATTATTGGATTTTTGGATTGATGTCATATTTAATTGATGTCAGTAGAATTTTAGAGCAAATCTTGATTTGAATTATGTAACTTTCAGTCCATATAAGTCTATATATAAGTCCATATAAGTATTTTAAGGCTATGGTGATAAAGTGAAATAGTGTTTATCAATTGGTATTAGGTTCGATTCCCACTCAAGAAGTTCAATTTGTTGGTAAGACACAGCGTGGCTTTGAATACGTCTCTCAACACGCAATATTATCTACTTCGGTTGCAAAGGAAACAATCGAGTGATTTGACACTAAGTTGTCTACGGAACGTCTTTGCAGATTAAGCATGAAGTTGATTTTTTTAGCTTCTCGCTTGTTTTCCGCATAGCAGGCTAGACAGGAAGTACCGAGTGTCAAGACACTCCGTACTCCGAATTTTCATTTTTTTTATTTGAAGCTGTTTTAATTAATAAATTAATTCTAACCAAATTAAATAGTTTTCAAAACTATTACAAAATAAATTAACGGGATCTTATAGATTTGCAGCTCCTGTAAACTAGCCTATAAGGAAGAAAATGTAGACTATGCATAGATTTTCGCGATTTAATAAAAATAGTTGTTCTCAGTTTACTAATAGAGGACTTAATGATTATAAACAATTTTTTTCAACATTAGACATAAATTCTGCTTTCTGGTCAATACCTTTAAGAATAGAAGATAGGAAAAAAACAGCATTGTTACTCAAGAAAATCATTTTCAGTGGACTTGTCTACCGTTTGGATTAAAAACTTCACCTGCGATTTTCCAAAGAATACTTAGTAGCATTATTAGAAAACACAAATTATCAAATTTTACAGTCAATTTCATCGACGACATTTTAGTTTTTTCCCAGACATTTACGGACCACATTGAACACTTATCATTGTTATTAGAAGCAATTTCAAAAGAGGGCTTTAGACTAAAATTTTCTAAATGTCATTTTGCACAGGACTCCGTAAAATATTTGGGCCACATAATAAAAATAATACAGTTACTCCACTAAAAGATAATTTAATAGCTATAAAAGACTTTCCTACTCCAAAAACAAAGAAAAATGTTAGACAGTTTCTAGGAAAAATCAACTTTTATGGAAATATGTTCCAAACATATCCATCATATTAGATCCCCTTCACACTTTATTAAAGAAAGATCAAATATTTATATGGAATGAAAAATGTCAACAATCTTTTGACAAGATAAAAAAACTACTTTGTTTAAACCTATTTTAGAAATCTTTGACCCAGAGTTACCTATACATATTTATACCGACGCTAGTATTCAGGGTATAGGGGCTATTTTGAAACAGTTACAGGAAAATGGAGAAGAAAAGCCATGTGCCTATTTTCAAGAAATTGAATGAAAGTCAGAAGCGGAAAAAAGCTATTTATTTAGAATGTCTAGCAATAAAAGAAGCAGTAAAATATTGGCAGCATTGGCTCATAGGAAAAAATTTGAAGTGTTTTCAGACCATAAACCTCTAGAAAAATTAAATATTAAAGCAAGGACAGATGAAGAACTAGGAGATCTCACATATTTTTTATCACAATTTAATTTTGAAGTCATATATTCACCAGGAAAGAACAATTTAGAAGCAGACAGTTTGAGTAGAACCCAGTGTTAGAACCAGACATAACCAAGAGAAATTTTAAAAATTATAAATTTTATTAAACTAGAAGACATCAAAATGATCAAGATGAAAATGAAGACTTAAAACTGTATAAAGATAAACTAATACTAAAAGATATGATATACTTTAAGAAGACAGGAAAAAAAGAAAAAATTATTCTCACTGAGGAATTTAGTAAAAAATTAATAAAAAATGTACATTATAGATATTGCCATATAGGAGTAAAACAAACAGAAAAAAAAATCAAACCATTTTATACAGCAAAGAATTTAATAAAAATATAAAAATAATCTGTGAGAACTGTGAAATATGCATAAAAAATAAATCTAGAACTAAATTTAAATATGGATTGATGTCACATCTGGGTCCCGCTACTTATCCATTGAAATCGTCTCTATAGATACCATCGGTGGATTTGGTGGCTCCCGCTCTACAAAAACATATCTCCATCTTCTGGTAGATCATTTCACCAGATATTCATATATATTAACATCAAAAACTCACAATGTAGAAGTTTTCATAAAACTCGTAAAAAAAGTTATTCCTGACAATAAAATTGGAATGATTCTATCTGATCAATATCCGGGGATAAATTCCAATGAATTTAAAAACTTTAAGAAAGGAGAGTATATCTATCATTTTCACTGCAGTAAATGCACCTTTTCAAATGGTTTAAATGAACGATTAAATCAGACGTTAATTAATAAGATAAGGTGTACAATTAATGAAAAAAAGGAAAAATAGCTTGGACAACTATTGCCCATCAATGCACCCAGAGATATAATGAAACTGAGCACACACTAACACGATATACCCAAGAATATTTAATGGAAGTAAGAGTCATTAGTATCTTACCGGAAGAGTTAAAAGAACAGAAGACACAAAATGATTTATTAAAAGATAGGAAAATAGCATTGGAAAGAACAATAAATTCACACAATTATAATAAAAAACAATTTGATAAAAACAGAATAAATACCCAACTAAAAGAAGGAGACTTTGTATATGTGGAAAATGGTAACCGATTAAATAGGAAAAAGCTAGATGAATTAAAAATTGGACCTTACAAAATTTAGAAAAATTATCTAACTCAATTTATAAAGTAAATACTGGACACAAAAAGCTAGAATCAAACTTGTTTCACATTACAAAACTTACACCAGTGCCTGATGATTTTGTAACCAAGGGGGAGGGAGATGTAAATGAAGCTCTTTTACTCTTCATTTAAATTAATAGATAATTACACTTACTATAATTTATTATCTATGGTGGCAGCACTTTTTACTCTGTATTCATTATATGATTTAATCTGTGGAAAAAGGCTCTCTGGTTTTTTGTACATTGTAAGTTAGAAGTTAAGATTTTGAATACGTATAACGATCGTTTAAAATAGAAATTGAAGCAATAGCTTTTAATGTTGTTTTTCTTCACAGGTTAGTAAATAATATTATGTTAATTTGTACTAGGTATACAAGTAGTCGTAAATTGTATTTGCAAATGTAATATTCATTGTATCAAACTTTAAAAAAATAAATTTTCTTCACAGAACAACAACTACAGTTTTTGTTTCAATAAACAACATATTACATATATATATATAATATATCTATATATATATATATATATATATATATATATAATATATATATATATATAATATATATATATATATATATAATATATATATATATATATATATATATATATATTATATATATATATATATATATATATATATATATATATATATATATATATATATATATATATATATATATATATATATATATATATATATATATATATATATATATATATATATATATATATATATATATATAATAAACGAACGGTCGTAATCAGATAAAAGTATTCATTTAACAGATTTATCAGATCCAGGGCAAAGTGAAATTGAGCCAGTTATTACAAGCATAAAACTTTTTATTACATTAAAACTAAACTTGGTTGAATATAATATAATGGTAATTAGCTTTTAAATTCTAATTTCATTTATTTATGCTTTAACCTTTTTAGTATTTTAATTATTTTTAATATATAAAAAATAAATCACGTATACATACATATATATTAATATCACAGGTTTAATTACGTTTAAAGTTAAAAAGAATTTAGTACATTAACATGAACGACTTGTTCTTTCTCACTGTCTCCAATGCGGGAAAAGTGTGAAGCTAAAAATATTCAGAACAGCATTACATACAAGGCGTTTAGTTCCGCCACTCAAAACATAATCTTTTTAATTGGGCAGAAAACTGAGAACATAGTAAATTTATACTAGGTTTCCTCTGCCTACCTTGCTATACAGGATAAAGAGTGAAGCTAAAAAAATTTCAAACTAGAATTCTTATATGTTTGTTTAATTTATTTTTATAATAAGCGTAGCGAAGCTGGATGTTGAACGCATAGTTTAGTAGTCAAATCGGTTGATAATTTTCCAAAAGGAGCAGGTTCGAATTCCGCTGCGTTAAGAATTCTATACATTTTACAATTACCCCATAATGGCCGTAATTCATCATCACAACCTCGCACATTTCAGTAAATACCCCAAATATATATGGTACATTTAACTGAAGTTCAAATATTTTTCTTTATAACGCCATAACTTGAAGTTCCCCTCTTATTCCTAAAACGCTTACATAAACCTGATTTATCTCAGTAATGTGCTAAAACAGGCCAAGTTCTTTGCTTTAGTTCAATGTGGAACGCATTTACATAATATATTTCCTTTGTTATATATTCGGTTGTATGTTAAAATGAGAGTAACTGAAAAAGAATTGTAATTTTTTAGATATTATAAAAAAAAGAAACTTTATGCTTAAGTTGAGTTTTAAGCGGAAATCGAACCTACAACCAATCGCGTATATATATATATATATATATATATATATATATATATATATATATATATATATATATATATATATATATATATATATATATATATTTATATATATATATATATATATATATATATATATATATATATATATTTATATATATATATATAGTCTAGGCTTATAGGCGTAAGTGTAACTATTTGTAACATCTATTCACGTGTGTAATGTAGAACGTTTTGACAACCTCTTCTGTGCTATTTTATATCTAGCGTTGTTATTTATTTGTTCCACTATTTTCATTACTAGCTCATCGGTAAGAAGCTTGAAAACACACATAGGTCTGGTATAAGTATCTGGAATCTGGAATATGGAATGTGATCCTGCTATCCAAACCCCAAAATTACCAGACTATTGCCATTCTAACCCATCCTAACCCCAACGCACCAATCTGATATAATTGGTTGTTGATAAACCTTTGTCATCAAGTTCAAGCTGCTAGAGTCATTTTCTTAACTAATGCTATCAATTAAAAAAATCTTGAGTATTTTTTTTCTAAATAAAGTAAACTCTACCCGTCAGTTACAAAACATGTGTACATATGAAGTGGTTGTAATATTGAGTGATGGAAAATACCCAAAAAATTGTTCTTTTTTTTATCTATGTCAAAGTTTTGACATTAAACTGGCATTGTTTCCAAACCTCAATGTAAACCGAAGGACTAGTCGGAAAATAATCGATAAAAAGAAATCGATTATCTCATTACCGCAACTGACATTTATTTAATTTACATCAACTTACAATGCAATTGTTTTAAGTTCTTAATAAAAAAGTTATACAATTTTAAACTGAAAACCCAATATAAAATAATCGGTTTAAAATGGCGAGTACACAATAATTATGTTATCTTTTGTTTTTAAATAAAAATGGCTTGAACTAAGATAATCTAAGCAATATTAGATGCGAGTTTTGAAGATGACAGACCGGCCAACCCGCTGTAACGTTAAGACATGGCTTGCCGCCTATACGGTGATATACGAATGCAAAGGGTTAAGGGTGCTTTCTGTCAATATGTACAAAAGTGTAGATCAAAGTAAGTAGTGTGTATTTTGTTTATTTGATATATTTCAAATGTATGATTATTAAAATTATTTATTTTTTCCATAAATAGCACATAATATATTCTGCCATAATTATAAAATTAATTATGTATAAATATTTTTTAATTACTCGCTCTGGTAAAATAAAGCGTGGCATTGAGTTCCGTTACGCAACTCGTAATGTGTCTAATTCCGCGCAAAATGAAGTACAGTGTCTCGACATTAGGTACTGTCCTAAAATAGCAGAATAAAAACGTAAAGCTAAAATGAAAAAAAACTCTCTCTCTCTCTCTCTCTATATGTATATATATATATATATATATATATATATATATATATATATATATATATATATATATATATATATATATATATATATATATATATTTATATATATATATATACATCTCAGTAAAATTATATTAGTGAAAAGTAGGTTACATCACTACGAAAGCAACAGTATATTGTTATAAATATATCTCTCTAGTATTATTTTCAACAGAAAACGTCATTCATCATAATAAAAGGTATAACTTTGTGTATAGGATTTTTTCGTAAGCGTTTTATGTTTATTTCAGCGTTAAGAGAAAGTAGAAAAGTAAATATATAACACAAATAAAAGGGTACTTAGAAAATTTTGTACATAAAGTCGAGACATTACTTGTTAAGTGGCGGAACTTAACGCCGTGCTTTGTTTTCTCACAGTAGATAAATAAATAAAAGGAATCGGACTTAACTTTGATTACTTACGTTATTTAAACGTTGATTGTAGGTTACAAGGAGCATGTAACATTATCGACAAAGCTCGTTACGTATAGCTATAATAAACACTGTTGAGAATTTCAAGAGGCACAGGTTCAAATATCTGTAAAATTGCTAAAAATATATCAAAGTTAATAGTTCCTAATAAATTAATAATCGAATCTACAATCACCTTCCTTCAGGCGTTATCTCGCGCAGCAGGATAATTAGAGACAACCTAGTGACCAAGCACTCCGTTGACTGTTTTCCATCTTAAACAAAGATATTGCGTGCTGAGTGGCGTACTCAGGGCATATTGTACTCCCAGAGCGGAGAAATGCCAATAAATTTGAGAATATAATCTGTATCCAATCCAGGTGGAAATTGACCCTACATCCAGCCACGTTTACAGCCAGACCTTGTGCCTCTGTACCATGATAGTTTCACTTTATAAGATTGTGTAGGAAAATCAAAAAATCCGAAGTAACGCAAAATTTACAGCTTTTGGCAAAGACAGCTACTCCAAGCATACGTAACAACACAACGTAAGAATATATCAAACAAAATAGAACCTAGTACAATTGGAATAAAGCTGAAAATCGTAGTAAAGTTTTCTAATACCAGTGTTCAGAGGGTTATGGTGATAACTAATACGTAAGAATCAAATATCTCTCTATATAGATGATTGGGTGAAGTGTTTGTTTGTTTGTTTATCACAGTTGTTTCATTTTCCAAAAACGTTTCAGTTATTCGATTTTTGTGGTATTTTTGAATATATGTTGCTTAAATGGAGTGCAAATTAATTATATTTGACATTTCATACATTTATATGTATGTATGTATATACATACATACATATATCCATACATACATACATATAAATGGGCTCAAATAAGACAAATCGCGGCATTAGGCTCTGTTGGCTGGCATGCAATATCTCTAGAATGTTCAGAATGTGAACAATAGGGTGTCTATGACTAAACTGTTTCTATCTCCATTAGTTTAAGTCTAACGACTAAGTCTTAAGTATATTTACGAATAAAATCTGCTTTTACGATATATAAAAATATTTTAAGGGTCATCGTGGCACAGTGGCACAGCGTCTCACTGTAAGCGCAATGGTCGTGGATTTGAATCCCAACAGGAAGTAAGATTATATTATAAATTTATTATAATTTCTACGTAATGGTTAGACATCGTTGGGTTCACCACTCAACATGCAATGTTTCGAATACGATTCGAATCAATCAACGCTAACTAACGTACTATGTTAGATTAAGCGTGAAACTGCTTGCCTTTTAATATATTTTCAAAAAGATGTTCCTTTATATAATCTGTATATTTCAAGAAATTCCCGTATGTCCATTACTTATCTACTTTACTCTATTTTCACATTCACGCTACAATGTCAGCAATAACAACATTCATTGTCCGTAACGCGGTAAAGTCGAACCGACATTACTTTGCAGGTAAAGTTAGAGTACATACGGGAGCTTTATAAACGCGGCGTTTTTTTACCTGACATCTAAATTAATGGGGTATATTTGTATAATTTACTTCTGATTAAATTTTCTTTTTGAGATGTTTTAGAGAAGGTTAGGTTACGTTATGAAAATTGTTTTTGAATGTTGGAATGGTACAAAATTGTATGAGATATTTAATAGCTTAATTTAATAGCTTATGTGTACATAAGCTATTAAATATAAATGCATATATAATATTAACATAAATAGACATCAGCATGGAGGTTGACCGTAGTGCATTTGGACAGCGTCTAATTGTACACGCGATCGGTTGTGGGATTTAAAATTATTAAATTCATTCTATCGCTCTGGTAAGACAAAACTGCAGCGTTGAGTTCCGCCATTCACAATGTCTTGAATTTGGCAGGAAGTAGATTATGGAATGCTTTAACACTAGATACTTCCTGTCTTCCCTATCATGCAGGATAAAAGCGTTAAAAACACATAAACATATAATATACGTACATGCACACACAAATATATATTACATGAACATATTTTTACCAAAAAAGCGAACACTCAAATCAAGTATTGGTTTAAGCAATTGTTTCGAAAATATACATATTTTTGACACGTCTGATTTTAATTGATAATCAGTTCCATAGTAATGTAACGGTAAATTTAAATAATTAAGAAATTATAATATTATACAATAATATAAGAAAATATAATTATTAAAATTAAGAAAGTTTAGCGTTTTATTAAGTGTTTTTACATGTATATATATATATATTGTAATAACTTTTCTATGTTTCAGGTAATTATCACTGATTAAAAAGGAGAATTACTATACAGCTAAGTAGAAAAAAACAACAAAAAGATTTAGAACACAAAAAATTTTACCTAAGTACATATTTTTTCACGCTTTATTACTTTTTTATTTTATTTATGTACCGACGTATTTTACTTTGGCTTCATTAAATTGCCTATTAAATTGAAACTTTATATTTATATTAAAGATCAACCATAATATTAGAAATAACTGATTAAAAATATTTTAAATGATCATTTTAAGCGTAAACGTCACAAATCATCCCCCGTATGTTTACAAAAGACTTCGTTTCACTCAGTGCTTTGGGACAGAATGTAGGCGACGTGTGGTAGGCTTTAATTACGCTCTTAACGATCGTCCATTACGGCTATGACCATAGTTACCGAGGCTGTATAGACTAACTTCTCAGTGTAGCTGACGAGCTACCCTCTTTGTTTCTGACCTTTGTATTACTTAAACTACGCCTTTTTATATGTGTTTTATAATAAAATGAGACATGTTTTCTCTTGTTTTGGTTTACTTGCCTTTTATATTTAAAAAAATTAAGTTAAATTTTAACTATAGTTAGTGGTTTAATGGTCAATATGTCTTATTAGACAATAGAAACAAAATATACTTAGTTATCATTTTTTTAGCTTCACGCTTTTAATTTCCATATCAGTGTAGACAGGAAGTACTTAGTATCAAGACATTCGAGACGTGAGTGGCGGAAGTCAATACCGCGTTTTGTTATGCCAGAGTGAGGAATTGAAAATAATATTAACACAATATTTCCCCCGAGTGAAATTGAACCCACAACCGTTCACGTTAATAGTTAGACACTGTTAATATAACTGATATTAATATTTCAAATATTCTTGGATAAGTGTAGCTAATTTCAGTCTTCATATTTAATATAATAAAAGCATATTGATATATTTAATTTTTTTTGTTCTCTATCTATATACCGAAATGCGGGAGACGCGTGAAGATGAACATAAAACATAATTTATCGGCCCATAACTATCCCTACTAACATTCGTAACTTCATACAAACGTATATTCATGTTTGAGTTACAAATGTTTATTATATTTATGAGTTCATACAAATATTGGGAGTAATAAAATTATAAACAGAAAAGTTACAGAACACTTTCATCTGTTTTTTGTTTACTTTTCGATGTAAACTTCACTATTTACTGTAACCCGGATATTTTATGACCCTGAATAGAAAGAAATAAACAAAATCCACTTAAATTAAGGTTTATATTTATTTATTTTTGCTTGGGAAGATAGAACGCAGCGTTTAGTTACGCGAATTAACAGGGTGTAATGTCTTGACATTTGATTCTGTCTGAGAAACCATGAAGGTGAAAAAAATGAATAACTTTACTATTAGTAAGAAAAAAGGAAGATTACCAGATTGTCAACGCGACTGTTGTGGTTGGGATTCCAACTCCGGGGAATGATTATATATTTAAAATTTGTTTTTTTGGTCTGGTAAGACAAACAGCGGCATTGAGATCCGCCACTTAACACCCCCAAGTTTTCGATTTCGGGCAGAAAGCAACAAAGGGAGCATCTGGGCACAATATTCTCCCTAACTATCCTTCTATCCGGGACAAAGCTGTAAATGACTGGAATCCCATATTTTTGCGAAAATGAATATTTTACCTATTATATATAAAAGTATTAAGTCACAATCGGGATTTGAATGAAAGTTGTTCATTTATTTATATAGGTATATCATTTTTTTTTTAGCTTCACGCTTTTATCCGGCATATCAGGATAGACAGAACTAGTAAGCGAAGCACGGAGTGTCTTGACACTAGGTACTAGTGTCAAGACACTCTGTACTTCGCTTTCCACCGAATTCGAGACAAGTTTTTGGTAGAGAAATCACCTGAATCCCTTAATCACCTTACGCCATTTTATATGAAACGGATTAATATATAATATATTTAATTTATTTTGACTACTTTTTAACTTAGCAATTTCTAAAAAAATTGACATAGAAATAACTAAAAAATATGTCTTAAAGTTATTGTAGGATTTTACTTGTCCCAAAACACATTTAATGAATTCAAATATTAACAGTACAATAGCTTTATCCCGCATAACAGGGTAGTCAGAAACAACCTAGTGTCAAGTCTCTTCATGGACTGCTTTCCGTTCGATATCTAGAAATTAGGCGTTAAGTAGCGGGAGTAAACGCTGTCCTATGTCAGACCAGAGCAGAAAAATGAGAATACATTTTAAATATATAATCATTCCCCCAAGTATATACTGAATTTCCTCTGCCAAACCGGCTACCATCGTCCCTTAAATCAGGCGTGAACTAAATATTCCACTGTGACATCGATAAGACACTTTATAGCCACTAAGACTTGTTTATTAATAAAAAAATATATATATAACGGACGCGGTGAACGACGATCTATATATAACTGACTTGTGCTTACAAAACAACGATTTGAATCGTAGTAGCGACGCCTGCGCGTGCGCACGTCTAGTGAAACAAAATGTATAGAATACATATATTACATTATACATGTCAATGCAGAATGTGTTTATAATGATAGTGTTATCAGTGATAGTGTAGTGATTTAAAATGTTATCCAATTTCAAAATAGGCAAACGAGAGAAAGAGAAGAGAGTGAAGTGTTATGGTAGTGTCAGGTCTAAGCCGCCGAAGCCACGTGCTAAATTTCAGAGGCGTAAGTTTTATTTTAAGGGTTAATTTTTAATTTTAAATATTAATTTAAACATGTATTTTTAAATTGTCAATCAGTTAAGAAATGTTCGTGTTGTTGGATTTATGAGTGTTGCGAAATTACGGTCATTAGATGTGTATTTTTTGTCGCAGAGCGAGTTACACAGAGATGATCTAGCTAAAACAGTCCAGTTTCCGCTTTCCATCTGAACTCGAAACAATGCGTTTTAAGTGGTAGAAATCAAGGCATTTTTGGTCAATGTAGAAACGAAAACAATTTTAATTATATACATAATCTCGAATGAGCATTTAATCTATAATTATCGCGTTTAAAAATAAATGCTGATCCACAGTACCATATTTACCTTAAATAGAATAAATAATATTAAAGATATTTTAGATTAGTTTATAATATAGCTGCAAGCTTACATCAAAATATGTTACGTTATCTGAGAATTGACCTGAAACGGGTATCAAATTCACTACCAACATTAACATGCCATACTAATCAATACATCGTGTTGGTATAACAATAAAAACGAAACAGATGAAAGAGGAAGGAAGGAAGAAAGAAAATATTACAGCGATTAAGGACTCTAATTCCAAGATCCAATAAACGTTGCTCAGCTCTGCCCTCAGATATAAATAGGCAGTATTTGTAAACAAGGTGTTTTATTGCGACACACGGTCCCCGTGACCGTCACTAGCATTTTAAAATTTAAATAAACAGTTCGTGTGTAGATATTACTGCTGTTTTTTTTTAAGTTTATTTTAGGGTATGAATGTATACCCAAGTTTTATAGAAAAAAAGTTTTGTGAATTTAAAAATTTAATTAATCTAAAACTTAGGAAAAGAAACGAGGTCTTGAGTGTAGATTATTGAAATGTAAGGAATTGCAGTTGAGCCCTATTTAAATTTTCTTGGGAATGTTTTATTTGATTAAAAATCGTTGAAGCTGATGGCTGTTTTATGTTTCTTAAGAATTAAATTAATTAACTCTGGAGAGACAAAAAGTAATTCACATTGGCACAAGAAAATGTGTAAAGTATATACAAAATAAGTATACGTATATCGAAATTCCTCAAATAATTTCAGATTTGCAGGTTGGTAGATAGAAAGTACCTAGTGTCAAGTCTACGGATTCTGCTTTTAGCAGAAATCAAGATATTGCGTGTTGAGTGGTGGAACTCAACGCTGCGCTTTGTTCTGCCAAAGAGAGGAAATGAAAATAATTTAATTATAATTCCCCGAGTGAGTATCGAACCCACAACCGATCGCGTTTACAGTCAGACGTCGTCCCACTGCGACACAACCGGCTTCAACTTGCTTGATTTGCTCCTCGAATAATTTAAATATGACTTAATTGCTATTTACATATAAAAATATAATTAATACTTATTTGCAGTGCCTTTTTATATTTTAAATTAGCTATTACTAAGAGGATATTTACTTTATCAAAATAAATCTAAGAGTATAAATTAAAGAAAATTCGACGTTTTGAATACCACACTAGTTCGTGATCTAAAATGTGTTTTCGAATAACAAAATACATAAGACACCCTTAACATACTGGGGAGTCAAAATACGGGCCTATCGTCTTACGGAGAAGAGCTCAAAGAAATGCCTAAGTCTTGTGACTTATGTGTAGCTCTAGTTTCCTATTCCCTTTATCTACCAAATAATTTATATATTAAAACGTGGAGCATAATCTTTGTAACCTTTTTTACGAAAATAACTCGAACTGAGGAGTATGAAATTTGGCACAGTTATAGTCTATATACAAAAGGAGTGCAAAATTCTAATATTTTTAAAATCAGTTTATATAAATACATTAAATTATATTAAGTTTATATAAAGTGACATACACGTTGCTAAGGCAACGCGTTGTTAACTCCTCAACGGGACATCTAGTTTTTTTTAGCTTCACGTTTTTATCCCACTTTGCAGGATGGAAGGAAAGTACCTAGTGTCAAAATACTCCATACTTCGCTTTCCACCGAATTCGAGACATTTCATGTTGAGTGGTGGAACTCAACGCCGCACTTTGTCTTTTACCAGAGCAAGGAATTGAAAATAATTTAAAATATAATCACTCCCCCGAATGAGGCTGAAACCCACAACCGATAGCGTTTACAGTCAGACACTTGTCCCAATGCACCACGATCGACCTCTAGCTTTTAAAATGCGTAAAAATTCACTAAAACCAAAAATATTACTGCTTTTATGTTAGCCAAATGAGATAGGTGTTCCAAACGTCAGGTTTTCAAAAATATATTTTCGAAACGAAAATATACATTATTATTCGAGTAAAATTTCCGAGAGTTAAAAATTTGTTATAAATATCTGCACAAAGGCTCAGAGTGCCACATTCATATACACTGCTAGTGTATATATTCTCACACTATATTTTAGCTCCTAGAAGATAAACCTACTATAGTCAAAGGAGCTGTCAAGTTTCCACTGCGACCCATTTTTGGTTGTTTTAATCTTGATACTGTATTCATTTGAATACATTCATATTTTACGTCTTTAGCCAGAAAGTGTTGCATTTGTGAAATATAAAGACTTCTTTTAGAATAATTTATGCTTCAAATGTTTTTCTTTATAAGGAAAGGTTAAAAACGGTTGGAGCTAACGCCTTTGTACTTTGGTTTTTGCCTTTAAAATATATATCTATTTATCTAAAAATAAAAAAAAAATAGATTGGTGCCAAGACTTCTCCATTCTCTACCGCGTGTTACATGAATCCTAAATAATATCTTATGGGAAACTAATAAATATCACATTTTTTTTACAAGGTAGATAAATTTGCTACGTATAATTACAAGTTACGGGAGGCTTATGCATTTCTACGCTAGACGACATTATAAATCTTGGGAAATTGCTGCCTAGTTACAATAGTAATCAGATAACAATTGTTTACAGACATACATGCTCTATATACTGCTCTATATATTGCTCTATATACTGAGATAAATTACATTAAGTTTGCAGCTTCTATACAAACCTTATAAATCGTACGGTCATCTAACCTAGTGTTAGTCCTTGTATTGTTTTCTCGCACCTAACTCTATTTAACACGCTTCTATTACAAGAAAGAGAAAGAGTGAAAGAGAGAGGGAGAATGATAGAAAGAGACAAGTGCTTTTACTGTATCTATATATGTATCTACATATACATTAATATAATATAAACAATTCTCGCAATACTATTTTGAACCCCTTTTGCCATTCGATTCGCTTGAAAATTTTCACACGATTCCGAAACTGCTGACGATAATATTTTTATAGCTCAAACCTGATGTCCTTTTCAGGGTGACCAAGCAAACGAAAAAATATTTTAATGTCTTGTTCCTTCTATTTATTGGGCATACTATAGGAAACGATTTTTTTCGCTTTATTTTTTGCGTTGCTTAGCTTAAGTTCACTCCATTCTCCACTTTCCACTTGAATTTAGGACATTGAGGGTAGAGTGACGGAACTCAGTGCCGCGTTTTGCTCTTCTAGGAAGTAATAATGATTAAAATTAGAATATTATTGTAAGTGAAATTGAACCCACAACTAATTGACTTTATAGTTTAATGCATTATCCGCGATGCCCTGTAACTTTGTCCAAATTCACATGTATAAATTAAACATATTGTGGCCGATCGTGGCGCAGTGGGACAGCGTCTGATTGTAAAAGCTATCGGCTGTCCGTTCGATTCTCACTTGGGGGAGTGTTTATATTTAAATTATTTTCACTTTCTAGCTCTGGTAAGACAAAATGCGGCCTCAAGTTTCACCGCTCAATACGCAATGTCTTGAATAAGATGGAAAGCGAATTACAGAGTGTCTTGACACTAGGTACTTTCGGTTTATCCTGCTGTACGGGATAAGAGCGTGGAACTAGACAAAAAACATTTTGAAATGCAATCGCCATGCTTTTATTTAAAAAACCATATAGTGGTTCTTAAATAAGAACACCATACTAATGGCATTCCCGGGTGTTGACCTATTAACCCCACTCAGAGCTCTGGCTTTCTCATCTAAATAAAGAAATCTTTTGACGAATTAGATTTTGACGACGTACCGTTGTTTATAAATCCTGCACTATACATGTATATGTTTAGCTTTATACGAAAGTCCTAATATTTTACTATTTTTAAGTGTTATTTTTCACTTAGTATTAAAAATATATTTTAAAAACGTATAAAAATTTGAACGCAGCAGGATTCGAACCAGCAGCTCTCAGGAACCATCGAAGCTCTTGACCGCGTGCGTTTAAAATATGTTTTCTAATCCTTGGTGTGGAATGACACTTTAAAAATAGAAAAATATTAAAATAATATAACAACTTCTCGTGCCAAATGAGATCTTTGGGTAGCAAAAATTTGTAAAAATTCTCTAAGTTGAAATAAAAGTGTACAAGAATTTCAACGCAGCTAGTAGTAGAACGTATGGCTTAGTGGTCAGAGCGCTTGGACAGTTTCCAAGATGCGCGGTTTCAAATCTCGCTGCACTCAAAGTTTTAAACGTTTTTAAAAAATCTCTTCGTAAAATTTTAAATACGTTTTCAGAGATATCCTAACATCTGAATACTCCATTATCTACGTTCTACCTGAAATAGTGATACTGCGCATTGAGTGGCGGAACTTAACGCCGCACCTTAAACATGATTTAAATATCCTGAATCTTCCGAATAGATATAGAAGCTACAACCTAAATATACAGAGATATCGCTTCTAGGAGATATACATATTATGGTTGTGAATTCGGTTCGAACTTAGGGAAATATTATATTTAAATACTATAATTCTCTTAGTCTGATTAGGCCATTGCGGCGTTGAGTTTCGCGACTAAATAGATATTGGGTATCTAATAAATAGAATATGCGGTTAGTATACTGTAGGAACAGTGAAAAACCTCACTGGTTTAAAAAACGACATTTGTATCCTTCATTTTCAAGTCATTTTCACTTCTTAAGAATAGAAAGGCGCTGTAAAACATCCCAAATAGTTATTATGAACAATACTTTTAAAATTTCAATAAATTTTACATATATAATAATTATAAATACAGAATATATATTCGCGGAGTAGAACGACGCGTAACTCTTAATGCAATTGGTAATGGGTTCGATTCACATTGAATGATAATTATATTTAAATTATTTTCAGCGTAGAGTTCCGCCAATAAACACAATGTCATGTCTTGGCTCTCTCTAACGACAATACTATGAAAATGTATGAAATAAATTCAACATTCAAAATATTATTGGTGTCACGCTAACTAATAGAGGAAGTCTTAATTCTTTTCAGTATCTTTTAATGTGGTTTCACTCAAAATTCGTATTTACGAATGCGTGACGCATTTGGCACTTGTTACAGCAACTTATCACTGACCGTTGAGTGATTATATTATATAGTTATTATTATTTTTTGAGCTTTACGCTTTTATCCCACTTAGCTGGGTAGACAGGAATAACCTAGTGTCAAGACACTCCGTGCCCCAATTTTCGCCGAATTCGAGACATTTTGTGTTGCGTGACGGAGCTTACAGTCGTAACACAGTGGGACAGCATCTGACTGTAAATACAATCGGTTGTGGGTTCAATCCCCACTCGGGGGAGTGATTATAATGAAATTATTTTCACTTCCTCGCTCTGGTAAAGTCAAAGTGCGGTGTTGAGTTCCACTACTCAACACGCAATGTCTCGAATTCAGTGGAAAGCGAAGTACGGAGTGTCTTGACTCTATGCACTTTCTGTCTACCCTGTACATATGTATAATAATTATTATTGTCATTTAAGTTGTTTTATATATATATATATATATATATATATATATATATATATATATATATATATATATATATATATATAAATTCATCCATATGTATATAACGGTTTTCTCTACCATATCAAAAAAGTAAACTGAAATAAGAAATAAACGAAGTACATTTATTAGATGGATAGAGGTATATGGTATTTGGTACACTAGCCAAGGTCCTTAAAGACAATATTTTTATATTCATATATTAATTAGGTATTGAGGCCTGTCGTAGCGCAGTGTGACAGCGTCTGCTGACTTTAAAAAAACGCGATCGGTTGTCGGATGTATTCCCATTAGGGGGAGTGATTATATTTAAATTATTGTCACTCGCTCTGATAAGATAAAGTGCGGCGTTGAGTTCCACGACTTAACATGCAATGTCTCGAATTCGACGGAAAGTAAAATATGCAGTGTCTTTATACTAGGAACATCCTATATACCTTTTATTGCGGGGTAAAAGCGTGAAGTAAAAAAAATTCATATAAAAAGATATATTTTTATTGTTGTAATTGTAAAGCAATATTAGAAAAACAAAATAATTTATTTATTTAATATCCATGCATCAGGTAGAAAGAGATATTTCTAAGAAATTCCATTTAGCTCTATCGGCTCGATTTTAGACACACATTTTATTGAGCAACTGAACCTAACGCTGCGTTTAATTTTGTTTGAAATTACAAACAAAAATAATTTAAATTTAATGGGTTATTTTAGGTGGAAAGCGAATTACGGAGTGTCTTGACACTATATATACTGTCTGACTATCCTGCTATTGGGAATAAAAAAAAAATTATGATTGGAGGAAATAGGTTTGTAAAAAGTGACTTACACGTTGCTAAGGTTACATATATTTTACGCGTGAACAAGGCCTCTGGCATGAATAAAATTGCAATGTTTCCCAAAGTTGTGCAAAGTTAGGAACCAATACCATTGACATACGGTTTTAAGGGTTAGCTTCTCTAACCCGACCTAACATTCGGTGGACGTGTCTTGAAATCAAATGAGAATAAGATCGAAAATTTAGTTTGGTTTGATTTTTTTTCCGTTTGTATCAAGGTATATTAGATAAGAATTACAAAAATTAATCTCTAATTTCAAAAATGAATTACACCGTTTTTAACATATCCGTATAATAAATAGTGTTTTTTAGTCAGAAAGAGCAACACGCATTTCGCCGTTTCTCGTCCACATCAGAGACATTTAGTGTTAAGTCGGTAACTTAACTCCGCTCTTTATCATACTTAAGCGGATAAATGAAATTAACTTCAACCCAAAACGGGATTCGAAGCCACAACCAATTGTCATACGTCATCCCACTGCGCCTGGACATCAAACCAAACTATAACATACATATTTTTTGCTAAGCCAACAACTGTTTCATATTCTAACTATTACTTTATTCAAATGGAGCAATTGTATTGTTTTGACACTTCCATACAAAACAATACTACAAATGAATTTAGATTTAGGGGTCCATCAAAACTGATTCAAATAATCTGTATACAAAAGTCAATTTTCAAATCTAAGCTCTAACTGTATGTTAAAAATATCAATACGAACAGTATCGATGGATTTAATAACAATGGCACGTAACAAGTTTATTGAATGGTATTTATTTTAAAAGTGGTGAAAAGGTCATCGTGGTGAAGCCGGATAGTGTTTGGAATTGTTTTTTTATAATTTCTCAGTGTTGGTAAGACAAAATGCAGCGTTGAGTTCCGCCAACGTCCTAAATTCAGACTAAAATGGGAAGGTGATATAAAGTAGTATTTCTGATGATTGCAGGCAAAATATAAATTTTGTGCAATTTTTACGTAAATTACAATATTCGATTAGGTTAATCGAATATTATGAAAAGGTAAGATTCGCGTATAAAAGACTTATTATTATTGAACATTTAAAAAAACACTTCCCTTCAGAAAAAGCGCTTACTCCCATCTCAAAGGGCGGCAACGCTCCTGTAGTTCTCCTGGTGTTACACGGGGCAATGTGTGGCGGTGATCACTTTCCATTAGGTGCATTTCCAGCACGCTCTTTTTTGCCTTAACTTTCTCATAAAAAAAGAGTATTCACATACAACCCAGTATCAAGACACTATTGAGTGCTTTTTGCCAAATATCTACTCAAAACCACGCCTTAAGATAAGGCGTGGTTTTGTAATGGTTTCCAGGGGGATGAAATAAGAATATTTTTTTAATATAATCATTTCATTGTGTAGGAACCGAACTCAAAACCTGTTGCATTTAGAGTCAAACGCTGTCCCACTGTGCCAGAACAGCCTCTAATTTTCCCTCAACCAAATAGTATAACGTACATACATACGTTCATATAACACAATTTAGGATTCGTAATCGACTAAATAATAAGCTATCGAGCCGTATAATCGAATTGACTTGGACAAATGAATAGTAAATTGATTTGTATTAATATGTAATTTATAGGTTTTTAGCTTTTCACCCCTTTTCATAGCAGGGTAGAGAGAAAGTACCTAGTGTCAAGACACTCCGCACTTCGCTTATCACCGAATTTACGTGTTGAGTGGTAGAACTTAATTTTTGAATAACGTATAAAAATTGGAACGTCCCTTATAATGTAAAGGAATTTTGTCCTGGCCGTCATAGCGTAGCGTTATTATCTGACTGTAAACAATTGGTTGCAAGTTCCATTTTCACTTAAAGTAATGATAATGTTGTAGTATATCTCTTTTCTATTCATATCTCTTTTCTGGTATAAGGAAACGCGGTGTTGAGTTCCGCCAGTCAACATGGAAAGCTTCAAAGAAAATTTGGAATGGCTTAACACAAGGTTTTATCTGACTTCCCTTCTGTGCGGGATAAGGCGTGAAGCTGCTCTTAGCATGTCGGTAGAACAATAATATAATGCTAGATGACTAATTTTGAATAGAAAGTATTAGTATGGAGTATTTAATTTTGGCACCAAATTTTGTTTGAAAATTATTGCTTGTATCTTATACTTATCATCTTGTACTGTACTTGTACAAAACATATAAAAAACATTTTTTTTTCGCTTCATGCTTTTTATCCCACGTAGCAGGGTAGAAAGAAAGTACCAAGTGTCAAAACACTCTGTACTCGAGACATTACATGTTGAGTGGTGGAACTCAACGCCGCACTTTTACTTTTCTTTACCAGAGTGAGGAAGTGAAATTAATTTAAATATAATTACTCTCCCGAGTGAGGATTGAACCCACAACCGATCACGTTTACAGTCAGACGCCGTCACACTGCGCCACCACCGGCCTCAATCAAAAGATATGATTAGTCATAAGTACTTGGTTTACACATATTTTGAATCTTAATCCAAATCCAAGGTATCAAGAATATATTTATCATTTTTACTTATATTCGTATATAAAGTATTTTAAAATATACACTGAATGATTTTTTTTATTAACACATTATCACACAGTTAACACGAGTTACGACACAATTAACCTCTCAAACGGGGTTTGAATCTAAGACCCCAATATAAATTGACAGTCCTAATAATATTATAAGAAATTTACTATATTATACATTTAAAATAAAACAAGCTAACCCCTATTATCATAAACACATCAGTCGTAAAACCATATTTAAATCAACCCTTTAAATGTTTCAATTTTTCACTGAAAACTGAAGTTATTTGTAAGATAAAGCGTGGCGTTGAAATCCGTCAGTCAACACGCAATGTCTGTAATTCAGCGTAAAACCGAGAATAGTGTCTTGACACTAGGTACTTCCTGTCTACGCTACTAAGTAGGATAAAAGCGTGAAGCTAAAAAAAATGCATGCTGAATTCAATTATTCCCACCCCAACTCCGACTCTGTGCCGTATTCAGAACGCGGGTGAATGTAAGTAATTGGACTTATGATAATGAAGTCTGCAGCCACCGATTGCTTGAGCAGTTATTTTTTATGGCCACTACGAAAAATGGGCTATGATAATACAAATGTGATACATAATACATATCTGCTTACGTTAATTGGATAATTATTATAACTGAACGTCTTGATCGTTTTAAGTGTTTTGTATATTTTTTGAAACGATGGTAATAAGAAGTTTAAAAAAAAACGCATAAAACTATTTGAGGCCGGTCGAAGCGAATTAGGACAATGTCTGACCGTAAACGCGATCGGTTGTGGGTTCGATCTCCACGCGGGGGAGGTAAATAACAAAGTACTGTATTGAGTTCCACCACACAACACGCAATGTCTAGAATTCGGTGGGAAGCGAAGTACGGAGTCTTGACACGGTCGGAGTGTCTTGACAGAAAGTACCTAGGTATTTTCTGTCTACTGTGCCATGCGGGAAAAAAGCGTGATGCTAAAAAAAAATAAAAGTATTTGTATAGGTAAGAATAATTATTTTTTATTCTTACTCAGCTCTGGTAAAACAACACACAGAGTTGAGTTTCGCTCAATAAGTCAATTTCAAGTCAGTTTCAGAAAGCGGAAATTCGAGTGCATTGCATTAAGTTTTCTCTGACTACACTGCTATGGGGATAAAAGCATGAAAATTTTATATATATTAGTACATTTCATTATTTATGGACAAACGAACAAAAAGTTTTTTTATATATTTTCATTTTGTTATAAAAAACAAATTCATATTGAATGTCAGTTTCTATCATATAGAGATTTAATATACAATAAATCATTTTAATAATATTTTTTATCTCGAAAAATGGATATTTCTTTCTAATAATAAAATCTAAATTGAAATTTTAAATGTCACGTTAAGAGAGAATCTCAAAACATTATATAACTAGTACATTAAAATAACGAATACGTTATTAAGATGCATTAAACCGATCGTGCTCTGAATACAGGGCTGTCTATATTAGGAAATATTGGAAATATTTTTACTGTTAATGAAATATTTCAGAACTTATACTATTTATATAGCTAAAATTGGTACTTAGCAGGATTCGAACCCGTATCTCTTGAGAACTGATCAAGCACTTTAGCTAATTAAAAATATGCTTTTTACAAATTACTTTTGTTAATATCTCTATAGATAGATTTAAAAATTACTTATTAATTTAATATAATATGATTATATATATTAAATTTCTAAATCTAAATAGTAGTCAGGCTTTTATCTCGCATAGCAGGGTACACAGGACGGAGCTTGTACCAGGAATCTCTGTACTTCTCTTGTTAACGAATTCAAGACTTTGCATACTGAGTAGCGGAACTCAACGCCGCCTTTTGTCTTACCAGTGCAACGATGTGCGAATTGTGTGATTGTGGATGCTTACTTACTTACTTATACTATTTATAAACATATACAAATATGAAAATTTGAACGTAGTCAAATAAGAAGACCGGTCGTGGCGCAGTGGGACAACGTCTGACTGTTAACGCGATCGGTTGTTGATTCGATCTCCACTCAAGGGAGTTATTATATTTTAATTACTTTCATTTCCTCGCTTTGGTAAAGATAAAGTGCGGCGTTGAGTTCCACCATTAAACACGCAATGTCTCGAATTCAGTGGAAAGTGAAGTACGGAGTGTCTTGACACTAGGTGCTTTCTGTCTACCCTGCTATGCGGGATAAAAAACGTGAAGCTAAAAAAAGCAATTACATAGATGCTTAATTTTTTGAATATCAAATAATTTACCTCCAGCTCACTGTAGTTCATGCCTCAGACCTGAAAATAATCGACGCAAGAAACTCGGTGGGAATTTCTTTTCTTTTGCTATCCAAAAATTAACAAATTAGCCGTTTTTTTACTAACAATGATACTTTTAAAATAGTCTTTTAAAATAGTCTAAAAATGTTCTATTATACAAAAAAAATATGAAACAACGTTTATATCTTAAAGCTTATTATGAGAACTTGGAAATTATATGCTCAATCCCAAGATTGAACATATAATTTCCAAGTTCTCATAATAAACTTTAAGATATAAACTTTGTTTCATATTTTTTTTTGTATAATAGAACATTTTTAGACGTTTTCTATATTTTAAATGTAAAAGCGTTGAAACATTAAAAAAATAAGGATTCGGACGAATTTGGTTTTAAACCTATACCTATTGTTAAAGGGATCTGTCTCTTTCATTAGCACGCAATGTCGAAGTGTCTTGACACTAGGTGCTTTCTCTTTACCCTGCTACGCGGGATGAAAAGCGTAAAGCTAGAAATAAGCCCTTATACGTTTGTTAATATTTTTATTGTTATCATCTCTATTTGTATAGAGATTTTTTATCTATTCAAAGGTAATACTTAAGCATGAACCATTTCACAAGAAACAATGCTATTCAATAAATATTTTTTTAATAAAAATATAAATTATTTAATATATAGTTGAAGTATTTTATTAATACAAGTTATTGGTTTTATGTTTTGATTATTATATGAGTATTATAGAGACGGCATCTCTTTACTTTACTTAAGTTAGTTCAGGTTTTGTAAATATTTGTAGTTATTTATTTACATGTTTAAATATAAATAAATATTATATTAACCTTGCAAACTAGTTAGATATAGCATGCTATAAAATTTTTCAAAATATAAAAAAAAAATATTTTAAAGAATAGCATGCCTCCTTGCAATAGAGAACAGAGTAACCTATCAACTTATTCTTTCATATACAATAGGGATGATAGGATTTTGATAACTTACAGCCGCCATCTTGGTTATTTAACATTTAATATTTGTGTTGTTTTGTGTTTAGTAATGTTTGCCATTTAATCATAAACAAGTTCACGTTACCTCAATGTTTGGAAATTGTCCAAATTTTCTAACAAAATTCGAGAAGTATTGTCTCTACTCAAAGAGCATTTCGTGCTAAATATATTTAACACCCTTGGACTATTTTTGTGGGGGTATGTTAAATCTCAAGTGTAAACCAATAAACCAGCTACGATTCAAGACCTTGAACGCAACATTCGAGCGACTACAGCGGCCATACCAGCCGAAAAGCTGCACAGAGTCATCGAAAATTAGGCCGACCGTATTCACCAGTGCAAAAAAGTCGTGGCGGTCATTTGAACGATATTTTGTTTAAATCATAAATAGGATAAAATTTCCTATTGAATAAAGCATTGAACCAAAGCCATTGAGCACGAAATTCGAACATATATATTACATGTTTTATTTTAATTTCAAAATATATCGTTCTTATTGGGAAGCCCCATATATTAGTATTAAAACAATTGACACATGGTTTTTCCATTGTTTTTGCTTATTTTATTTTAAAGCGCCATCCCATAACCAAAACCCCATAACAGGATGTCAGAAATAAGAAACATTGCAAACACAATTTGTACCAGCAATGAGGCACGTAAAAGAGAATTTTTTTTTACGGTCCTTTTCACGCGGACACCCCGCGAACACTGAAAATGGATTATTCATTAGATTATTGGAGCAAGTCGTAAAGGAAGTCAATTTAGGGTTCAGCAAAATGAAATTTCAGGGTACCTCCCTTTTCTGTAGTAAATAAATTTACAACTGGGGAAATAGGTTAGCATTCGAATGGCTCGAATGAATGAAGGGCCGAGAGATGGGCACTTGGGTTTTTTGTTTATCTTTATATACATTATTATTGTAAGCAGAGAAAATTCTATTATATTACAATTTATAATTCACTTAATACGCTCTTAACCTTGTTGTTGTTGTTGCCACTTATTTATGTTGTTAGCAAATGTAATAAAAATATAAAATAATTAAAAAAAGGCTTGAATTTAAAAGAGTTAATTAAAAATATATCTAGTTTGTTTAGAAAAAAAATTATAATTTGAAATATTTAATAATTTATTAGCATGTAATAACACAGGTGGTAGAAGAATACATGGTTTAGCGATCAGAGCTCCTGGACGTTTACCAAGAGGTGGGGGTTCAAATCCTGCTGCGTTCAAATTTTTATACGTTTTTTCAAAAGTTTTTTCTAATCCTAAGTGTTCCAAATTTAATATTTTAAAAGTATTAAACCGTTAGAAGTATAATGCGTTAGAAGTATAATATTTTAAAAGTATTAAACCGTTAGAAGTTTAATGTTTTGTATAGCAATATGAGTCATATAAAACACATGTAATTAAAAATGGCGGAACTCAACGCCGCGCTTTATCTTACAAAACAGCACAAAAAATAATAATACCCACAACCAATCACTTTTGGAGTCAAAAACAATTCCACTGCGCCACCATTAACTCAATTTTTAAATCATTTGATAAAATACTTCCTTACGCTTTTGGTACTTCATAAGTGGATAAGTTTAGCCCGCTCTTCGTTACATTACCTTTCAGAGTCTCGTGCTTGCACATGAAAATTTCAGCATTGCATATTTTGATATAATTTCATTAGTTTTCTTTGGATTTCTTCACTTTATATTCTAAGTAAATTTTGCAAGAAATTACTAAGTTAACATCGGTCGTAGTGCAGTGGGACAATCGTCTGTAGGTTCGATTCCCATTCGGAGGAATGATTACATTTAAATCAGTTTCACGCCAGTGGAAACCGAAGTATGGAGTGTCTTGACACTGGGTAATTTCTGTCTGTCCTACTACGCAGGATAAAAGCGTGAAGCTAAACTAAATACTAAGTACTAGACTGATGTTCCCAGAAATGTTCAAAAACGATCATAGGATAAAAGACCAGTAAAGAAGTATGTCAGTTGCAGTTGTTATTAAGCGAGTTTTATTTGGCATTTCCGCTGTGTTTAAAATTAAATCTAATAAAGAGTGTTTTAACACTAAATTCTCTGGAAATTACAAAAGGCAGAACAATTAAAAACCTACTTTTTAAATACATATATCTTGAAGGCAATTTACTATTAGTCGACGTGCAACATTTCATCATTTTTTTTCTAGCTTCAAGCTTTTTATCCCGCCTAGCAGGGTAGACAGAAAGTACCTAGTGTCAAGACACTCCGTACTTCACTTTCCACCGAAGTCGAGACATAATAAGAGTGATGGAACTCAACGCCGCACTTGTGTCTTCACCAGAGCAAGGAAGTGAAGATAATTTAAATATAATCACTTCCCGAGAGGGGATCGAACCCACAACCGGTCGCCTTTACAGTCAGACGCTGTCACACTGCGCCACGACCGGCCTCCAACCGTCATTTTATTATTATTTATTTATTTAGAAATTTACCAGTCAGACAACAAGTGATCATTGATAATGTACCTTTTTTAATATTAATTAGTATTAAAATATTTAATAATATCCCCTTTTTGAAGCTCTAATCTTTCTCCTATGTAGTCAATAAGAATCTACTGTTAAAACACTCAGTTTTCCGCTTTCTACCCAATATAATGTTGCGTACAAAGAGGAAAACTCAGTGAATGAAGCGTTTTAAATAGTGGAGTGTAGTGCCACTATATTTTATTGAGAAATATCCGAGTGGGAATCGAACCCACAATCTATAACGCTTACACTGTGCCACTGTAGCATAATATGCTCTTATACGCTCTATCATTCTACTATTTTATTGACTTCCTTGTGATAAAGTTAGTATGTTTTTGACAACATTTAGCTGATTTTGGATTTCTAATCTGTATTTACATACATTAAATTAATATTTCTTTTTTATATCTAGGCCATAACGCAATGTCTCTGGCTGTAAGCACTATCGGCTGTGGGTTCGATTCCCACTCGGGAAATATTATATATGTTAATTATTTTCATTTCATAAGGTAAGGCAAAACGTTTAGCTCTATACCACTCGACACGCTATCTCGTATTAGTAAGGAAGTATCCTGTCTACCCAGCTATGCGGTATAAAAGCATGAAACTATATATATATATATATATATATATATATATATATATATATATATATATATATATATATATATATATATATATAAAATCTATCTATCTATAACAGAAGGAAAAAGCAGCTAAGTTTTTCTGTTCAACCCGCAAAATTTGGAGATGGGTGGACACAATAATAAATATTTCAAGACAGGAACAATAATACTAAATAGCAACTAACGTCGTAACCAAACCCTTATCACACCTGATGCTTGCGACCACAGACCACGGTCAAAAATATTTTCGTTAACTTCCCCAAACTTAGGCAGTTACTGTATTCATTGTTTAGATCACTCAGTTTATTAGAGCTTGAATGATAGTATTTGGTGAACTGGTAAGTAATTATTGGTAGTAAGACTTGTTCGTTAATGTGAAATAAACACTGCGTATTTTCTAGGCCGAAAATTTGGCTGGAAATAACTTAGATTTTCCTTCCATCCAAAGGAAGCCTAATTTTGGGCTCGCTTTATATTGAAATATGAAATGAAATTATATTAAGGCGGGTCGTGTCGCAGTGGAACAACGTCTGACTGTAAACGCGATCGGTTGTGGATTCGATTCCCACTCCAGGGAGATTATATTTAAATTATCTCCATATTCTAGCCCTGGTAAGACAAAGTGAGGCGTTGAGTCCGCTAAATATGGAAATTGAGTGGAAAGCTAAGTACGGAATGTCTTGACACTAGGTACTTTCTTTCCTGCTATGCGGGATAAGAGAATGAAATAAATTACAATTTGGACATAAATGATTTGAATTTTTCTATTCCTACTATATAACTAGTTATGACCATTTGGAATACTTAATAATAATTTTTTAAAACTATTTAGTACTTGAAATTTTAAGAATATTATAAAAGTATTTTGTGAGAAATCAAATATTAAGGTGACTGCAGTGCAGTGGTTGATAGCGTCTGATTGTAAATACGAAAGATCATTAGTTCGATTTTTACCATGAAGGTTTTTAATTATAAAAAATATTTATATTTTCTCACTCTGTTAAGACTAAATGCGATTTTAGGTTCATCGATCACCATATAACGTCTGAATTTAGAGCACGAACTAGATAATGGAGTGTTTTGACACTAAGTTCTTGCTAAATACATCTTGTTCCTCCTAAAATTAAACCCAGTGCTTAGCCAGGGTCCGTCTTCTCACTTAACATACTCCATTTGCACGGTATTTGTCGGTACTAGTCTTGGCCTGTTAAACGTAGGCCTGTTAAATTATAATAAAATAAATTATAAGCCTATAAAACCTTATGAAAAACACAATAATATAACATGAGACATATTTGGAGAATTTCGGTTTTAATACAGATTACTTGGAGCAAAAAATAATAGACATTCGTAGATCTAAAGGAGACATAATAAAAAAGTTGAGGAAAATTCGAAAAGGTCACTGTAGTATAAAAAGATTCAAGCCAAACTATGAATAGACGTTATGCTAACAAAAAGATTGTTGAAAGAAAACTGTTGGAGGAGAGCCATTTCGATATAGGAAGATTAACAAGAAATGCAAGAATAGGGCATTATTATGATATTATAAAGAAAATATTTTGAAAGGCGGAAAAGTATTATATAAAATTGGCGAATATGTTATGTTCGTTAAGTAAATTGCCTTGAGTAAATGAAACTATGATATTAAGAATATCAAATACAATACGATAAAATGAAATTTATATATATATATATATATATATTTAAAAATCTATATGTATAGGGCTGGGGCAAAAAGAAACTAATAATAAGTTTCTAGTACGATTATACCAGATAGTCCGACAAAAATACAGATTTAAGACACTCCTTTCAATATTTCAATTCTACACGTTGAGTGTTGAGTGGCGTCATTTTTTTTACATATATAAATCCTATAAGACGTAGAATTTTCATAATTTTCATTATAATCTGTAATTTTGGATGTTGTACATTGATTACACAACTAAACTTTAGATTTCAAGGTATAAACTACATAAATATTTGTATTAAATCCTTTCCTGATTTTTATTCTAAAAGCGAACCGACAAAATATTCTCCATTCCTGTCTTCGCCAATTTTAGAAAAATTATACATTACGCGATTACGCGGCGTAACCTAACCCTGCACTTAATAACAAAATCACAAAAAAACATTTTAATACAAAAGAATTCCCTTCCTCCAATACTACTCTAATTTGTTCCATTGAAATACAGAATTCTTGCCTTCAATTATTAACGCTCGAACCATTTAGAGGGAATACTAAATCAGATATTTGACTGAGTTCAACCATTTGGAAACGAATTAAGCACTTGATTCCTAACCTAACTAATACTAAATTAACTGCAGCAGCTGGTAGTACTGATTTTGAGTAAAGTTACTGGAGTTATAACTGCCTAAGTCCAAGTATTATTATGAAAATTGGATTTGAAAGTTGGATTTTTTTGTTTGTATATTATGCGGAGATATGAATGAATATATTGATATATTACAGAGTTTACTACCACATTTTAAGAGACATTACGTAGAGAAAAAGGGATTTATGTCGTTAGTGGAAAATGAATCAGAATGCCAAATTATATCAAATTGGGCTGATTAAATAAATATATTTGATAACATCTATATCATATGGTATGAGAGGTCGGGGGAGACCTCGGTTGACCTTCCAAAACACAGTATTAATTATACCGGAGGAAGGTCACGTTAGAATAGTGTCGTTCCGTCCCTTCTGATTACCTCGCAAGGGATAAAGCGTGAAGCAAAAAAAAATTCATCATTCCAACAAAAAACATACTTTGGGTAGCTTCAGAATATATCAGGATAGTATGAAATTTATATTATCTCTTAAATAATATAATAACATTGTTTAGAAACCTAAATCTCATCGTTCATATGATATTGTTGCAAGCAATACCTGAACTAAATTCAAAATTAAAAAAATATACAAACGATGGCCTAAATTTGTTTTTTTTTTTCTTAGCTTCACGCTTTATCCCGCATAGCAGGATGTATAGAAAGTACTTAATGTCAAGCCAGCGTACTTCGCTTTCCGCAGAATTTGAGACATTGCGTGTTGAGTTGCGGAAATCCACGCCGCACTTTGTCTTAACAAAGTGAGGAAGGGAAAATAATTTAAATATAATCACTCTCCCGAGTGGGGATCGAACCCACAACCGATCGCGTTTACAGTCAAACGCTGTCACATTGCGCCACGACCTGCCTCAATTATAAATTTTTAATTTTTAATATGTGTTTTTTGTACTGTATATATATAACAGAATAGTTACGATATTTCGTGTGGAATGGCGTAACTCAACGCCAACATTATATGAGATTATCTTTAATAAAATCATTTCCCAGAAATCGAACTACGATCATCAATACATACTGTTCCATTGCGCCATTATGGCGTTGAACTTCATAAAATTACGATATTAAAATTTCATAGGAATAAAGAAAAACGCCTATTTCCCTGTTATATGAATAAGAGGATATTACAAATTATTATATCGATGTATGTTAGCGGAAATTGTTTGGTCTCACGATATTGTGTTATCTTTTATAAGAGCAAAAACATCAAAAGCATTTCAATTGGAAGCAGAAAGAACGACGGTGGAATCGTTCGCACGGGAAAATTACATTTGCTTTGAGAGAATCAGTGCGAAGAAATGCAGTTAAGTGTTTCTTTTCTAAGATTATTTATGTTAAAACAGTGAGTAAAATTAAGATACACTCTGCAATTGGATAGGGTCTGACTGTAAACGCGACCAGTTGTGAGTTCGATTCTCAGTTAGGGAAATCATTATATTTAAAGTATTTTTATTTCTTCGCTCTGGTAAGACAAAGCGCGGCGTTTAGTTCCGCTACTTAATACACAACTTGTCTGTTTCGGCGAAAAGCGAAGTACGGAGTGGGTACCACTAGGTAACTTCTCTAGGTGTGTAAAAATTTTAATTTCAAATTAGTTGAGAAATTAGCTAAAAATAGAAATCGAACCCACACATTCTGTGTCTATAATCTAACTTTTCGACTCCACCATAATACCGTTGGCACCAAAACTATATTTTATTCAACGTCGTATACAATTTAAACACTGCATTCCATAGTAAAATGAAATTATCTTAAATATGAAAGTTGAAACTTTAAAACTGTTATTGACGTGAACTGTTCCAGTTTTAGATCAGATATAAAATATATTTTGTATTATTATTTTGAGATATGAAATATAGTGATTTGAGACCGGTCGTGGCGCAGTGGGACAGCGTCTGGCTGTAACATCGGTTGTGAGTTCGATTCCCACTCAGGGCAATGATTATATTTGAAATTGTTTTCATTCGCACGCTATGGTAAGATAAAGCGCGGCGTTGAGTTTCACCAGTCAAATTTTAATGTCTCGAATTTGGCGGAAAGAGGAGTACGGAGTGTCTTGACACTGGGTACTTCTTGTTTAACCTGACTAAAAATCGCGTCACTATATAGTGGAGAGACTGCACGTGATTGTAAGCGGTTCGTTGTTTATCTAGAAAGGATATCTATATATATTTTTATTATATACAAATAAAAAATATATATTTATTTTAAATTGGTATAAATTATAACAGTGTCTACATCCGCGGCAAACTTCCTTTTACATACCAAGAGATATACTTGATAATCCAATGTTTTTGTCAATTTTTAGTTATTTATTATTTATTAACATTTTGCAGTGTCAAGTTTTATCTCGCATTCTTATACTTATACATTACGCAATGTCAAAACACTCCGTCTAGTGATTTCTGCTCAAAATCGAGACATTGCGTATTAAGTGACGGAACTCTACATCACGTTTTGTTTTACCAGATTGAAGAAAAGTATGTACTTGAAACTAACCATTGCCTCGAGTAGGAATCGAACACACAACCAATCCCCTATACAGACGCAGTCCCACTGCAATGCGATGGTTCTTCATACTTCAATTTATTTAAATAAAAAATATACACAATCTTCATAAGAAAGTAATTTTAAAACAAAATTGAATTTTATAAAAACATTAAATTAAATATGAAATATTTAAAGTGTTTGACTGTTCTCATTATATAGTATTGAATCAATAAGCTGCGACCCAGATTGTTGAGAGCTGGTTTAAAGATTTTTTTTATATTTCAATATATATATATATACATATATATATATATATATATATATATATATATATATATGTATGTATGTATATATATATATATATATGGCGATCGTGGCACAGTGGCACAGCATCTGACTGTAGACACGAAGGGTTTTGGGTTCAATTCCCATTCGGAGGAATGAGTATATTTTAAACTATTTTCATTCTTTGCTCTAGTACGATAAAGGGCGGCGTTAAGTTCCGTTCCGTTGAGATGCTCCCCTTGTTAGATAGCCTCTCTTTAAACATGCTCTAATTATACAATATGCATTTGAAGCTCAACTTCTCATAGTCAGCTTTTTCAGGCACCTAACTCCAAGGGCAAGTATTAATGAATATTTAATGACCGTAAGGCTTTTCCACATTATTAATCGGAAAACTAAGATATAAATTATAATATATTTTGATAAATTACATACTATCGGGTAATTACCCAAATCCAAGCGAACACATGCGTGAGTTATTAAATTTATAGCGTTTTGGTCGTGTTTAATCGTTTTCTAACAGTAGTATAGATGTATAGATATAATGAAAACGATGTATCAAAATTAAAACTTGCCAACAAATTCATATATGATTTTTTACTGTTTTATAGTTATACTAGCAACCTGCCATATACATATTCTTTTTTTTATTTTATTTAGCGTGTTGAGAGGTGGAATTCAACGCCGCCTTTTGTCTTTACCAGAGCGAGGAAGTGAAAATAATTTAATATAATCACTCCCCCGAGTGGGGATCGAACCCACAACCGGTCGTGTTACCGTTAGACTCCGTCCCATTGTGCCATGATTGGCCTCCTTAAAAAATATATAATATAAACAGAACTTGTTGCCCAAATTTAAAACTATTCTGCGCCGGAAACCTATGAATTGCATTGTAATATTATTCAAGTAAAGATCGAATCCAAAACCAATACATATAATTAGAAGTTTTCCACTGAACCACGATAGCCTTAATATTATACTGTATTACATACAAGATTACATTATCTATTCCTATTAACACATCTTAACATGATTTACTCGTTTACTTCAATATGGAATAGGGTAAAGCCGAGATCTGTCTAACATCCAGGATCAAATAAAGTTAGACGTAATTCCTCTTAAAAGGGCGCAAATTGAATCGCTCTAGCTCGATCAGGGATTATTAAGTCTGCAAATGCTTCTGGGCGTCTGTAGAAAATGAATATAAGCAATTCATTAACTATACTCGCTCTAGGAAGGCAAAGTGCCGCGTTGAGTTCCACCACTCAATACGCTTCGCGCTTTTATATCCTGCATCTGCTATGCGGGTAGACAAAAACTAGGTAGAAGGTACTTAAAGTGCTTGTAAATACACTCCATACTTCGCTTTCCACCGAATTCGAGACAGAGTTGAGTGGTGGATCTCAACGCCGTTTTTTGCCTTAACAGAGCGAATTATTTTAAATATAATCACTCCCCCGAATGGGAATTGAACCCACAACCAACTGCGTTTAGATAGTATCTGATGCTGTCATATTGCGCCACGAGCAGCTTATATATTTTAAAGTAAATCGTTATCTATATTATTTTCATACCACATTATTGGTACCTTATGCGCAAAACACTACGTTCCCTGCATACCTCTTTCACCTCGTCCTCAGTCATCATCCTCTTCATAGTCGCCTTTGGGGGAGTCCTCATTCTTTTACGTGACCTTTATTCAGTATCTCCGATACTGTGTTTTCGAAGGTCAACCGAGGTCTTCCCCGACCTCTTGTACCACTCACCAATGCTTCATAAATCATTCGCACCATTCTTTCATCACTCATTCTCTCAACGTGCTCAAACTACCTGAGCATATTCTTCTTCATTCTTACTATGACAGTCACGCTTATGCCTGATATTCTGCGTATCTCCTCGTTGCATATACGGTCAGCTAAACTGACTCCGCATATCCGACGAATAGATCTCATCTCTACTGCATTCATCTTTCTATCATTTTTCTTTTGACAAATCCACGTTTCGCAGCCGCATAACAACGTCGGTATCAGTACTGCACTGTGAACGGCAAGACGTGCAGGTACGCTGACGTCTTGCCGTCGCATCATTGCAGCCAGAGCAATGTTAACCCTCCTACCGGTAGCAATACGCCTTTCCATATCCATTTCGTATCTTCCATCTCTATTAAACATACTTCCCAAATATACCAAATATCGTATCAAAGTACTTCGTATCTTGACACTAGGTATTCTTTATCTATTCTGCTGTTTCAATATATATATATATATAGCAGCGTTGGTACTATACTTCGCTGCTGATATTTTACTATTTGTAAATAATTTTTCCACACTTATAATTACGTGCTCGGCTCATTTTTCATAAAAAATGTATAAAAAATCATATTAATTTCGTATTGAGTTGCGCTACCCAACATGTTGTCTACTTAATACTGAATCCCTTTTTCTACCATATACAATACAGTAGAATGTGTTAAAAAATTTGAAATTTTAGATTGCATGAAGACTTTAATAGAAGCTGCCTGGCAAGTATAGAATGTATGTATAGAAATGTAAAAAATAATAATAATAAAAAAAATATAACTAAAAGTACACGGACGATACGTTAACAATTTCATTAATAATAAAAATCTACCTTTTAATTTAATAACAATAATAAAATACGAACTATGCTCCTGACTTTGTCCGCATGAAATTTAGTGTCTAGACACTCCGTAACCCAACGCCGCACTTTGTTGTACCACACGGGAGAATCCCACGTATCGAACCCACAAACAAATGCATCTACAGTTAGACGGTGTTCCACTGTACGTCAGCCCCTTACAATATATAAGTTATATTTCTAGTTATATTAAATTTCATTTAAAACCAACAGTCACGTTCGTATGGTAATGGGCGTTCGCTGTTGACTCCAGCCTGTCACACAAACTGAATGAGTCGACTTTCTATGCATACTCTTAAGGATTATTGTATAATTTAAATACAAATTATTTAATATTATTATATGAGAGGCAGTAAATGTTTTTTTTAACTTAAATTAATTTTTACATTTTCAGGAAACGTAATTTATTTTGATAGTTATCTAATCGCTAATATATTTGTTATTCCACATATAAAAATTACAAAATCAGTAGCTATTTTCTACGGTTTTCCCAGTAATATTAAAATACCTCTAGATAAATTTCAATGCGTTATGGGTGGCTTGATGGTATTTTTTTTTTAAATAACGACCATAACTAATACGCCTTTTTACTATTTATATATTATATTTGGGTATATTGTTTATATATTATATTTATCAACAGCTATCTTTACAATTATATTAGAACGATCTGGAATCATTCATGCCAATCGATTCCCACTCGGGGAATTATTGTATTTCAAATAAATATTACTTTATCTCCTTCAATAAGACAAAGCACGGTGTTGACTTCACCACTGAATAACTTATAACTCGAGTTCCGGCGGAAAGCAGCCGAGTGTCTTGACATTGTGTTGTCTCTGACTACTTTATTAGGCGGAATAAACTTTGAAGCTACAAAAAAGCAAAAAAATATATCAGTATATTCGTATATACAGTAATATAAAATATGAGCTAATAAAATTAAATATTTTTTATATTTAATTAAAGAGCGAATTTAATAAAAGACGTACTTTGTTCATAGTCACGATATGTAAATCCAATACATATATAGATTTCACTTATAAATCCAATACATATATAGATTTCACTTATAGAATTCACTTATGAATTGCAAGAATGCAAACAAATAAATAATTCATAATTCATTAATTTATAATTAAAATGTTATTAAAACGTTAATAACGCAGAGCAAGTTCTCGAATATGGGGAGGAATGCTTTTCATTGCATACCAAAAGCTGCCTCTTTAAATTACTTTTATATATTTTACGATTTCATATTAAAATCGATTTTGATATAATATTAAATATTTTCAATGGTTTCATTTATACATAATTTCTTAAGTACTCAAAGCAGGATTAAATATTGTTATTTTAAAGGATTATTTCTGCTTAAAATACTCTCATTCTCTTTGTCCTTTTAGACAGATTGCGGTGTTAAGTTTCACTTTTAAATATGATTCTATAGTAATAGATGCATCAGATTCTACTACGTATTCAGAGAACCCTGAAGGTGACGGAACCTTCATGATTTATTTCATAGCAGAGCCGTACTGAGCAGTCCTGTGACTTTTTATAGAGGTAGAGCACCTCTCCTTTTCCAGTGGATTTTCAGAAGGTGGGATCACTCACAGAGTATCATTATATATATTATATATTATATATATATTATATATATATATATATATATTATATATATATATATTATATATATTATATATCAGATCCAAAAATAAATTGTAACAGAATCAGAATGAACTAAAATTGTTAGAATTTGAAAAGTAGAATTATTTAACATTATGCCTCATTTTCCCTAAAATTATCAAGGTACGAAGAAAACTATTATACGAATATTTTCATAGTATAATATAATTTAAGCGTAAATTTTAAACATAATATTGAAATGCCGTAATAGAAGCTTTTACATCGTGGCTGCCTCCTGTCATAATAGCCCACATCATTTATAACAATATATATTAGAAACCAAAAACATTAATTAATGTATAGAAATATGATATATTTTAACTGAATAAAGTATAACTAAATATATGTTTTAACTAAATATATTATAATTTAATTTCTAGTACTATTTCCAAAATGACAACAGTAGATATTTTCCGAAGAGTTAGATATTTTGAAGAGGGCCCCTTTTTAAGCGTTCACTTATGACGCAACACTACTCTAGGAGCTTCTCTACCTGCAACTTACCTTAGCTTATTTTTGGAGCGAAGCTCCTTACGGTAAGTGAAATTTGATAGAAATGACGTAAGGTTTGTATGTATGCGTTTGTATTTGTCAACTAAAACCAGAAATTCTTAGAACCATAGATTAGTATTATATAAATAGTTTAGAAAAAAGAAAAACATGATATATAAGGAGGCTCTTTGCAGTGCAGTGTGATAGCATTTGACTGTAAACGCGACCGGTTGTGGGTTCGATCCCCGCTCATGGGAGTGATTATATGTAAAATTATTCCCATTTCCTTGCTCTGATAAGACAAAGTGCAGCATTGAATTCAACCTCAATATGCAATGTCTCGAATTCGGTGGAAAGCGAAGTGCGGAGTGTCTTAACACTAGGTACTTTCTGTCTACTCTGCTATGAGTGATAAAAAGGATGTAGCAAAAAAACATATATGTAATAACGTAATTATATTACAATTCAACCTGGAAGTTAGTAAAATTTTTACTTAAAAAATATTCTAAATTAATAAATTAATATTATTTAATATTTTTTTTTAAAATATTTTAGACAATTAACATAAAAGAGGACAAGAAAAAACATAGCGTTTAAGTACTTATTAACTCTCTCCTGTATATTTACTCTTTGTTTATTTTAATAACATAACGCATTTTTATAAAGCTACGTATATATTCGACTAACAATAAAAAGAAAATCATATAAATTAAGACCCTTCCACTAATATAAAAAAATATCGAACCTAGAACCATCGCTAACAGCCGGACAGATCTTAGCTACTCCGCAATGGTTTAAAAAACGATACTTTGCAAAATCGAGTTAACACTGAAACACTGTAAAACGTGATATATCTTTAATTCAAGATCTCACGATCCGGCGATAGGCGTCGAGAGGCTTAGCGAAGAGCATTGGCCGATATGATATCCCTTACTTGTTATTGTACAGCTTACGTTGATTGTGTTTTGTTTTAGTTTTAAATACTACTTAGTAGTAGGCTAGTCTGAATGTAAACGCGATCGGTTGTGGGTTCGATTCTCAATCGGGGGGGGGAGGGGGTGATTATATTTGAACTATTTTCATTTCATAGTTCAAAGACAAAGTGCGGCGTGGCTTTCGCCATTCACCAAGCAATGTCTCGAATTCGGTGGAAATAATTAAGACACTCAGTACTTTGAAGTGTTTTGATACTAGGTGTTTTCTGTCAACCCTACTTTGCGGGATAAAAGCGTTACTACTATTTAGATTTAGAAATTTAATATATATAATTATATTATATTAAATTAATAAGTAATTTTTAAATCAATCTATAGAGATGTTAACAAAAGTAATTTGTAAAAGGCATATTTTTAATTAGCTAAAGTGCTTGATCAGTTCCCAAGAGATACGGGTTCGAATCCTGCTTAGTACTAATTTTAAAGATTTTATTTTAATTATCATAATAACTGTTTAAAAATACTTAAAAATTTATATATTTTAAGTATATCCTTAAAACCATTCAATTCCCACCTGTACCATAATAATAGGATATCTTTGCTTTTAAGGGCATCTAGTGTCAAAAACTTCATATTCTGCTTTTCGTGGAAATCAAGACATTGTGTGTTGAGAAGCGTAAATCAACACCGCAGTTCGACTCACCAAAGCGAAGAAATGAAAATAATTTAAATATAATAATTCCTCCGCTTTGGAATCGAACACACAACTGGTCACGCTTACAGTCCGACACTGACCTACTGTGCAACAACCGGCAACTATCTTTTCAACGTGTTATAAAAAGTATAGATCACAAGAATGCAAGTGGCAAGTGAATAACACTAGAACGTGTTCTGCCTTTACGTCGAGAGCTTACAAACTGTGGAGCTGCAAGAATTTAATAGCCTTTGTTGTAATTTATTGTCTTCAACAACATAGACAAAAATATCGTCTTCAACAACATAGAGTAAAATGAAAAAAATATAGTATATATATTGAGTACATAGTCATCCTGAGTTATGACGTCTATCTGTAAACGCGATTGGTGTTCGATTCCCACTTGAAGAAATATTTACATTTAAATGATTTTTCTTTCTACTCTCAGGTAAGCTAGGAAACGGCGTTTAGTTCCGCCAATTAACAGGTAGAGAAAATGGTGAAGCTTTTAGTTGTATATGGTTGTAATGTTTTTTTACCTTTGAATATATATCAATGGCGAGCGTATCACAGATAAACCGATTTCGTGTACAAACTTAGTTTTCCTTAGAGAGAGTTAAGTTAGTGATATAGACGTGTACTGTATTTTATTCAGCAGACATCGCTTGCGAACGATAGAAATTGCTAGATTTAGGTATAATAGAATATAGAAACACTTTGCGAGTTACAAATACTTAGCATGTTTAAAGATCAACTAATATAGGTATTTTCTAATTAACCTCTTTGTTTCTCTTCTTTCTTTTTCTTTTTTAAAATATATATTTGTTAACTATAAAAATATATATAAATATATATTCATATATTACGCACATATCTTTTAAAATTCGAAATTTATAAACGTAAAGTACGCGTTGCCCTAGTAACGTTTATATGTCACGTTGTATAAAAATCAAAAGTGTACGTGAGGCCGGTTGTAGTGCAGTGGGACAGCGTCTGACTGTAAACGCGATCGGTTGTGAGTTTCATCCTTATTCGGGAGAGTGATTATATTTAAGTAATTCACCGCACTCTGTCTTAGTAAGATAGAGTGCGGCGTTGAGTTCCACCACTCAACACGCAATGTCTCGAATTCGGTGGAAAGCGAAGTATGGAGTGTCTTGACGCTAGGTATTTTCGGTCTACCCTGATATGCGAAATAAAAGCGTGAAGCTAAAAAAGTGTACTTCAAACACAAAGTAGATATATCTTTGACTTATTGCCCTATTGTATAATATCTAGGTAGAGCAGAGGCTCCTACAGAGCTTGGCTACTGTGCGTGAAGAACATGAAATAAATGAAAAGTCATTTAGTCTGTGGTCTCAAGAAGACGCTAAATACAGTCGGATTACTGTAAAGTGTTCGAAATGTCAAGTTTCCAAAAATGTATTTTTGAATACCAATATACGCGATTAATACGTTTAAGATAATTTAATTTAAAATATGTAAGAATCGCGAAAATCACACAAATATATGATAGCTTGTAATATTTATTTTATAATTTTAATGTATTTCAATGTATATATATATATATACTATCTCAATTTAAGAATAGTTAAGTAAGTGAATCTTCGCAGACGTGTTCCGTCTTTAATTCAGAAGCTATCGCTAGCGAGCGCTGGGAATTGCTAGATTTAGGTGTAATAGCAAATAGAATTACTTTGTAGGCGACAATACTTAACATGCTTAAAGCTGAATTAATTTAGAACGTTTTTCAGTTAAGTAAATTTTTTTATTACCTTAGTTTGTATTTTTGGGAAATTCTTATTTTGCATGAAAATTAGATTCGAGTAAGGGAAAAAAGGGTTTGTTTTTCCTATGTTAAGTTTTTTTCAGAGTAATTTTTGGAAATTCTAGTAATAAATGATTATATTTTTCAATTTTTTACTCTTTTTTATATTTATTTATCACGCATTTATTATAAAATATGGGTAATTAAAGTATTTAATTAATATTTTTAGGTAGTTTTTTTACAATATGAAACAAACAGAACCTTTGTGGTTTATAGTAACACCTCCATTATGCTGAGCTTACTTCCTGATAGTAGTCTGACAGCTGTAGAATTTTGACATACGAATTACTTTAAATATATAATAATTGAAGAAAATGGTTCTTATTCTTCTCAACTTATCAATCTTTTTTCCATTCAACACGGAGTGTCTTGACACTAGGTACTTCAGGTCTATCCTACTGTTCGGGATAAAAGCGTGAAGCTAAAAAAAAACAAACGTAAAATTTGTTAGCTAAACCACTTTGACATTGCCCAAAAGACGCAGGTTCAAATTCTTGTATACTCAATTTTTTTTTCTTATTCCAAGTCAATTATTTAGTTCATAATGTCATACAATGCAAAATATGACAAAACATATAAGAAAAAAATAAACTCTTTCTCATATAATTAATATTTACAAAGTAGAGCATCTTCAGTTCGAGATAGCTGGTAGAGACGTGTGCTCTCTTAAATTCAAAAGCTCAAGCTCTCGGGCGATATACAAATAGATAGTAAGAGGATTAGTTGAAGAATAGTTCTAGAGAGACTCACGATAAAAGATGGTAAATAAACTTAAAATAGAGTCTGTGTGTAATTGATCATGTCATTGTTTACTTCATTTTAATATAATGAATGAAAAATACACCATGAATATGTTTTAAAAAAAATATATAAATATGTATCTTAAGTGTGAAGTAATTGTTTTTTTTTTAAATATTTTGTAATGATAAGTTCAAGATTTCTTTTTTTTTATTTATTTCTTTTTCTTGTAGAATATGTAAATATTATACATTTTTGTGCAAAATTTGTATAATAGTTATTAGAAACTATAACGTATTAAGTGTATAATATATATTTTATTCAACAGCAATAGATATTCCTTGTGAGACTTACAATAAGCATAGTTAAAGGGTAGAGCTTAGATTAAAATATTAAGAAACTAGTTTCATTTTGTTCAGATTTCATTTGAATAGCAAATACCAATGTAACACTTTGGCGTAGCATTTATAATATTTACTATTTTTAAAGTGTTATTCCACACATAGGATTAGAAAACATTTCTAAAAAAACTTATAAAAATTTGAACGCTGCGGGATTCGAACCCGCACCTCTTAGATATCGCCCAAGGATTCCGACTGCTAAGCCATGTGTTCTTCTACCAGCTGCGTCTAAATTCTTATACGTTTGTTACAACTTATTTATGTTGCTAGTATCCCTGTAGAGAGATTTTGACAAATTTCTACTAATTAAAGATTAGTTTAATAATTAATTCAAAATAAGTAGATTAGTTGAGTTCCACCACTCAACACGCAATGCCTCGACTTCGGTGGAAAGCGAAGTACGGAATATCTTGACACTAGGTACTTTCTGTCTACCCTGCTATGCGGGATAAATGCGTGAAGCTAAAAACAAGAGAGATTGCTATTTTCTTTTACCATTTAATATTTTTAAAGTGTTATTCACATTTTTTTTTCAAACATTTTTGAAAAAAGGTATAAAAATTTTGAACACAGCTTGATTCGAACCCGTGCCTCTTGGATACCGTCCAACCGTTCTAACCGCTAAGCCATGCGTTCTACTACCAGGTGCACTGAAATTCTTATTACAATTATACGTTTTTTCAAAAATATTTACTAACCCTATATATATATATATATATATATATATATATATATATATTTATATATATATATATATATATATATATATATATATATATATATATATATATATATATATTTATATATATATATATATATATATATATATATATATATATATATATATATATATATATATGAACAGTATATTGACACAACTCATACCCTCTGTTTGTCAGACATATACAGTAAAATAAGATCTGTAACGCAATACAGCTACATACTAAGAAATATGAAATTTCAAAGGAACAGTCTCGACATGTAAAGCATATTTGCTACTGCAGTATATTTGAGATGGTAATATATAGTGCTCCTTTGATAAATGAATTTTGAATAATAAATTAAAGTTGTATTCGCCACATGACACGCGATGTCTCAATTTCTTTCAGTCACCAGAGTGTCTTGACACTAGGTTGTTTCTGATTACCCTGCTATGTGGGGTAACGTGTGAAGCTGCAAAAAGATGAACAGTCCAATTGCCAATATTTAAATAGTATTAAAATATTAATAATCATTTCTGCGTACGCTTAGTTAATAATTGTGGTTTACTATTTTATAAACAATGTTTCGTTCGTTTAATATACACATACCATCAACACCATAAAGATTATAATTAATTATTTCTATATCTCTCCTGTTATGAGACCAAGCGCGGTTTTGAGTAACTCTAAGCGCAATGTCTTGATTCCGGACATTGATAGTGACAATGTCTTTTGGAGTGTCTTAACACTCAGATGTCTCTGACTAACTTACTATGCAGGCTTATCGGTCGGAGAAAACACAATTTTATAAATATAAATAATTTCTTGAATAGATTATATTATCTCATAAATGATAAATTTCATCCATATAAGAAAGTCTTATTATGTAACTTTACTTTGAATATCGCATAAAATTGAAATCAAAGAGAATGTAGAGACAAAACACTCCGTACTCCACTTTTTGCCTAAATTCTATACATAAATCCCGCATAACAGGGTAGACAAGAATAACCTAGTTAAATTCGATTCGATTCATTGTGTGTTGAGTGGCGAAACTCAACGCCACGCTCCGTCTTTTCAGGACTAGGAAATAAAAACAATTTAAATATAATCATTCTCACAAACAGGAATTGAACCAACAACCGATCGCGTTTACAATTACATAATTCCACTGCGCCACGACCGGCCTCAGTATTATATATTATTATAGTAAATTTTGATTTCTTACTTATTCCTTGCTTTTTATCGTTAAACATTATTTAAAAAAGGCAATAAATACAGCTAGCTTTTAAAAGTCGATCAAACTGTAAATGCTATTTACAAAGAACATAGTCTAAGTGGATCTCTTGAATTAAAGATATTCCACGTTCCTACAAAGGGTGATGTAGACTAGAGACGGAATTGTATTGTATAAATTGTAAAAAACGAGTGACGTGAGTTTTTATGCTTTTCTATAAACAGAGAGTACATAGTGTCAAAACACTCTATTTTTCATAGACGTGACGTGACGTGACGTCTTCACATGTGACACGTGATATATAATTGATTAGGTGTTTGACGTCAATTTATGTACAGAAATGGCATTATATGTATATATAGCCAATTAAAGTAATGTATGTCTAAATCTTGTACATTTTGAAACAAATCTCATATTTTATTGTTATTATTTGCAATATATTTTGGATATAAGACAGTGTTTATTGTAAAAAGTACATATTATTAATTTATTTTCTTTTCTCCGCTCCGGTAGACAAAGCGCGGCGTTGAATTTGAAACTGAACACGTAGTGTCTCAATTCCAGGCGGGAAGCCATCAACGGAGTGTCTTGACACTAAATTGTCTCTAGACTAACTTGTATAAAACGACGGCTATTATAAAACAAATTGCAAGCTTTTAAGTTAAGAAATTTCAAATACGTTAGACTAATGCACTTTGATGCGAAATACTTAAAACGTATTATAATTCTTCAAGCGCTTACTTTCTCGTTCTTATAAATTATACATTTTAAATTGCTTTTAAAGCACTAACAGTTTAGTAGTAATTGTGTTGAAACAAAGAGTGTGGGTTCATTCTCATGTATGAATAAATAATATAATAGAAAGAAACAGTTGTGTGTTTGTTTATTTTTAAAAAGACGGTGAAGATCTAATACGTTATATGTATATATGTATCGATTGTGTTTTATTTTTACATGTTTTTAGACGTTTTTAGTATATAAATACTATCTCCAATAGTTTTCTAACGATTATATGTTATATTATGTATGATTTATTTAGCAAAGGCGCGGTGTTTACTTCCGCCTGGCACACAACATGGCTTCATAAATTTATAATTGAAAAAATACTGTTTTCGTTATACAAAAAAAGTATAGTGGTTTATTATTTATTTAACCTTTATAAACGTCGATGAACATGTAAATGTAAAAGCTGTATACAAAAATTTATTATTTCTATCTCTCTATCTCTCTGTCTTTATCGTATATTAAATAGAGATATTTTTATCTGATTCACACTTTATCCTGCAACAAGGTAACTTAGAATCAAGACACTCCGTAGACTGCTTTCCTCCCAAAATCGAGACATTGCGTGTTGAAAGGTGAATTTATCGATGTGGTTTTGTGTTACCAGATCGAAAAGCCCAATCCCGAATAAATCGATGAGGCCCGTCGTGGCGCAGTGGGACAGCGTCTGACTGTAAACACGATCGGTTTTGGGTTCGATCCCCACTCAAATTGCCAAATAATTAATTATTTAAATTATTTTTACTTCCTCTCTCTTGTAAGCAAAGTGTGGCCTTAAATTTTACCACTCAACATGCAATGTGTCAAATTCAGTGGAAAGCGAAGTATGGAGTGTCTTGACACTAGATACTTTCTGTATACTCTACTATGCCAGATAAAAAGCGTGAAAAAATGAATATTTTAAATATATTCAATTCTAGTGGGAATCAAACCCACAACCATTCTACAGTCAGATGCTGTCCATTGTGCCATGATGTCGTCTAAAAATTTATGCTTATACATCTTAAAATCGTAGGTATACAAATATAAAACCGATCGAGATACGGTTTCTAAGCGTGGAAATATTATACAATAATAATAACATACCGGAGTGTATAATCACTATGTTCAAGGGAATCTTGTAAATAAAAAATATATATAATAACCATTGCCTTATCTATATAGTACAGATATAACAAAGCGTTCCATATAACAACGATGTATTACTAACTAAAGTGTAATCAATGCATCCGTATGAGAACGCTTCAAATGCAAATGTGGGAAGCGACCTGAATACTTTAAGATGTACGTCGGGAGCGTTTGTTGTGTAAATCAGTTGATAGGCTATTGTCTTGCTATTATATTTAAGTATAAAGTTAAATTGGCAATAAAGGATAGATTGTTCGTCGCTCTGGTAAGACGAGCGCGGCGTTGAGTTCCGCCACTAAACACGCAATGTCACGAATTCAGCGGAAAGCAGAAAATTCATTGTGGAATAAATGATTATAAATAAATATATGACTATTATATAATATTCATTCTAATATAAAAATATGAATTTAAAAAATATATAAATTCGACTGCGGTTAAAAAATAAGATCATATCTGTATTATGACTTTTAAGTAATATTTTATACTTTTACTAATTTTATTCTATGACACTTGCGCTCTTTAGATAAATTTAACGACGTATCATTTGTCCAAATTAGCCCTCGAGTTTAGCAGCTATAAGTGAACAAAGAAACGATCAAACGTACATACTTACTTATATATATATATATATATATATATATATATATATATATATATATATGTGTGTGTATATATATATATATATATATATATATGCACATACTAGTAAATTCGTTTCACTGTAAAAGCACACGTCTAATATCTTAACACTTGGCAGTTGGCTAGGTTATTTATTATACCAAAATATTTTATAACTAAAGAATGATGTGTCTGGCTTCGTTTTGTCATTAATCATTAAAATAAAATTGTTTTAGAAAGAACAAGAAGAGTTTCGTCATATTTAAAATATAGCTTTAAAGTGTATTAACACGTAGCATTATCGATATGAAGGTAGTCAGAGAGTCAGAGTCAATCTATTGTCGAAACTCTCTATTCCCTGCTTTTTCTCCGTTATGCCACGATGATCTCATATAAATATTTTTCCTTCCATAGGATAGTAAAAGACTTTACTCTCAAATGTTACTTCTATATGCTCTGATAAAACAACGCGCGGCGTTAAGTTCTGCCATTTAATGCATAGCGAACAGTGTATTGACACTGAGTTTTCTAATTCGCCATGCATTGTATATATATCAATATAATTTCATTTTTCTCCGTGGAGTAATAGAGTTGTTTTGTGAGTTCTAAGTAACTAAGAGCCAACGGCGTGCTGAGCGTAAATATGCCGAAATTAAAGATGTAGGTTTTTAGAAAAGGGTAAGAAAAATTCTAAGAGATGATCCCGTAAGTCCATCTACACCATAATTACACGTGGATCAATAGGTTCGTAGTCTTTAATTACTTGCAACAACTAAACCTATCAGCTTATATAGTTATAAATGTATGAACAAAGATTTTAATAAAAATAGATAATCGACTTCAAATTATGTGAACGGAAAAGTAAAAAAAAATAAAATAATTATCAAAATATTTGGTAAAATTTCACCCATGCTGACAATTTTCGAGTGAAGTGGTGTCAGTCAAGAAAATGTCTATAACAATATACTTGTCTTGGTAATATATGTATACACAGTTTGTCCGTTACATCAGGGATATAGCGTGCACCACTCCAGACCACCTGCCCTGGAGTTGGCCTTCCAAGAAACAACCTACTTTTAACTGAAACTAGAGCTGCTGCCGTGGCCGCTGAGCCGACTTTAGCTGGGCCTCAGATGACTCATCCAGGCAGTCATAGCTCCTCCCCTCCCCCTTTTTATGACCTCCGCTACCCCTCATCTCTCTCGGAATACTCCTGCACCAGGGCCGTCATATATCTCCCTCAGAAGACTGAAACCCCAACCCTGAAACCGTTTTCTCTCTCCCTCCGCAAGAGGTTGACAAAGATGAAAAATTAGGGACTGTACATAAAAATACTATCGAATTGATTAATTTAATTTAGTACGATATTAAGTAATTGGTACGATATAACAGAAAAGGAAATTGCGTCAACAATTCGCGGTTCCCTTGTCTAGTGGGGGCACAAACGTGCAATTAGCTCTCATTAAGCTCTAATATCAGTTGCCTAGCAACGTTGTTTGCTCATTCATTCTGATTACACCCTTATTACGTCTTATTTATAATTTAAGTAAGGTAAGTTATTTTTTTTTCGTAATGTACAAAGTGCGGTTTTTAGTTCCGCAAAAGTAAGATAAATATAAAATAAAGTATAATGATAATTTGTGGTAAGAATTGTAAAGAAAAGATCGCCTTATTTTAGTGTAGGCGTGATAGAGAAAAAACTAGTGACTTTTCATTAAATGTTCTAAGTAAAGATGTTTAAATTATGAAATAAGTGGAAATCCTGTTTCACTCACTTTGAAATGGCAGGCAATAATAGACGATAAATGATTTAATAGTATTGAAAATATGCTTAAACGCCGGTCGTGGCGCAGTGGGACAGAATCTGAATGTAAACGCGATCGGTTGTGGGTTCGGTCCCCACTCGGGGAACTGATTATATTAAATTATTTTCACTTCCTCGCTCTGGTAAAAAGGCCAAGTATGTCAATGAGTTCCACCACTAAACATGCAGTGTCTCGAATTCGGTAGAAAACGAAGTACGGAGTGTCTTGACACTAGGTACTTTTTATCTACCCTGGTATGCGGGATAAAAGCGTGAAGCTAAAAAACAATATGATTTTAGCTTCACGCTCTTTTTCCTCATAGCAGGGTATACAGGATCTATTCTTAACGCACTCCGTACTCCGCTTTCGGCCCGAATTCAAAATATTACATATTACATACATATAACGGAACTACACACTTAGTCTTAGCAAAACGAAACAGTGAAAATATAATCTTTTTACTACTGTTATTTGAACACACAACCACTCGCATTAGTCAGATATTGTTCCACTGTACCACAACGGACTCTAAAATTATAATAGCAAAGTGGAAAATTATAATAATTCTACGTGTATAATTATTTTTGAAGTGGTTCCACATATTTGACAAGGTATATTGACAAGGTATATTCAATTGCAAGCGTCATTTGGTCAATATTTAACAATGCATTACGTTATAATGGAGTGATGCCGAACGTGGCGCAGTGAAATCGTCTGACTGTAAACGCGATCGGTTGTGGATTCAATTCCCACTCGGGGCAATGATTATATTTTAAATTATTTGCATTCCCTTGCTCTGGTCAAAACGCGGCGTTGAGTTCAGCCACTCTCACATACAATGTCACGAATTCAGGGGAAAGAGTACATGTGACACTAGGTACTTTCTATTTACCATAAAATGTGGAACTAAAAAGAATTGTCTTTTAAGCTGCGTCTTATTTTAAACTATATTAAGACATTCAGTTGCATGTTGAACGCCGCGCTTTATCTTACTGGAGTGCTACAATAACAATAATTGAAATATTTGACCTCTAATGAGGATGAAATGTCTGACAGTTACGCAATGATACAACCAACAGACACTGTTTTATACTACATTTTTTTTTGGAGCTTCACGCTTTTATCCCGCGTAGCAGTGTAGACAGAAAGCACCTAGTGTCAAAACACTTCGTACTTCCCTTTCCACCAATATTTGAGACTGTGTGTTGAGTGGTGGAACTCAACGCCGCATTTTGTCTTACCAGAGCGAGAAAGTGAAAATAATTTAAATGTAGTCACACCCTCGCGTGAGGATCGAACTTACAACCGATCACCTTACAGTCAGACGCTGTCCCACTGCGCCACGAACGGCCACAATATATTTTTTTTATATATTTATCTCGTAACTAACGGAATTATTACGATATAATCCATAGACGGTGATATTTCAATTTGGAAATATATATATTTCATATGAAAAAAAAGAGAAATTCAAAAGATTAAATTTTTGTTAAAGATTTTAAGCAATATGTTTGAAAACCAGACGTTATGAACATATTACGGTGATTAATCTGTTTAAAGTAGTTTCATTTAAAAGGGCTTTTACGATTCGAACCTTAAAACTTGGGCATTTCACTATATTACCAACCACTATAACCACTGGACCTACGCGATAATTTCTGCTCGCAATTATATATTCTAGATACGTCCCAACCATTCAAATGTTTTGCTATTATTGTAATTGAGCAGTAAATATGTTAACTTTGCATTTATATTACCTACTCTATGTTCGAATAACCTTTAAGGAAACTAGTATGACAAAAAGACGAAGAAATGAAAGACTTGAAGAAAAATCCATTAAGGCGCAGTGAGACTGTATCTGATTGTAAACAAGAGGGTTGCGTATTGAATTCCCGCTCGGAAACTTAAAAAATATATATATTTCCCCATTTTGGTTAAACTTTAAGACTTTACTTTTTTTAATGACAACTACTTTCTTCCAGACATAATCTAAATAATGCATATTTATTTACCATACTGATACAATACGTGTTAAGTTAATCGTTTCCCACTTTCCCAGCAAACATATACTTATGCCTATAATTTTCCAACAACATTTTATTCGGAACATCTACTATGTGGTGGAAATGGCTTTAGGCGTCATTGAACACAGTCATTTGGTTCTCACCCAAAGCTCGCTGAAGCTTATAGCGTAATAATATCTGTAATTGCGTACAAGCATTGGACATCGAATGCAGACTGTCGATAGTTTGGCAATGTTAACGTAGTTGCACCTAGGAAATTCATTTTCAATTCAACTACCAAACCAATGCTATATTGTAATGTTAATTTAAAAATCTAAATCACTATGGAGCGCGTGTTTGTGATGTTGAAAATACGAAAAACACGTTAGAAGAGGAAGTGTCTTGCTTAACACGCAATAGTTGCGGGTTAGAGTCCCGTTTGAGGGAAGGTTAATAAAAAAAAATTCTTCACGCTTTATCCCGTATAGCAGGGTAGTTAGAGACTTCTCAGTGTCAAAATATTCCGTTATTTACTTTCCGCCCAAAATTAAGACATTTTATTTTTGTTCAAACTTAACGCTGTGTTTGAACAAACCAGATCAAAGTGTATTTCAAAGTGTTTGTGAGTTGGATTCAAACCCAAAATCAATTGCATTTACAGTCAGACGCTATTCCACTGCGCCTGGATGGCTTGCTCATAAATAAATATATTTTGGTTTTCTCCGGTCTTATATGTCAAGCACAGTGTTGAGTTACGCTACTTAACACGTGGTATCTTAGCTTTAGCCCAGAAGTGTAAAACAGAGTGTCTCAATTTTATATTTTTATTTTCTTACTAAAATATAATATAATCAAAAAGGCCATCAAAGTCTCTTTTTTTAGCTTCCCAACATTCAATTTTAGCTTCAACACGCAATGTCTCGTATAGCGAAGTATAGAATAGCTTTAGCGGATACCGAAGCACGGAGTGTCTTGACACTAGGTACATTCTATCTACCCTGATACGCGGGATAAAAGCGTGTATATATAGAAAGACTTTATGATTAGTCCATCGTGGCACAGTGGTGCAATATCTGACTATGAAAACCATTGTTATGGATTCTTATAATATTTTTTTTGCAGTTCCACGCTTAACACAACCTATTGTCAGAACTCCGTTGACTGTTTTCCACCCCACATCGAGACGTTGCGTGTCGATTGGCAAACTCAGCGCCGCGCTTTGTCTTACCATAGTAGAAAAATGTAAATAAATATTAAAAATATAATAATTTCGTGCGGGATTTAACCTTGAAACCAATACAATTAAAATAAGAAATAATCCATTAAACTTGGAGTGAATAGAAAGGAATTTTTTAAAATAATCGATGCACTGAGCTTCGCGTAAGGATTGGTAACGGTATTGTTTACATATTCAGATATTCGGTTTTTATTAAAGCAAATAACTTTATTTGTTCTAGCAAAATCGCTACTCCTTTCTTTTGAATAATTCGAGGATCCATAAGATAAATATTTATCTATACTTTATGTTTTCTGTTTATTCAGTATGTGTTTTGAGTTGTATATTTATATGAAAATACGAATAAAGTTATTCAGTTTATGTTGACTTGGGGGTTGCTTACGAAGAACGCAGAGATACTAAAGGTTGATATTATGTTTTTTTTGGCTACACAGGAAGTACCTAGTGTCAAGACCCTCCGTACTCTAATTTTTGCCGAATTCGAGATATTGCGTGTAAACGGCGGAATCCAACGCCACGTAATGTCTATTGTATTACTTATATGCATGTTACTTAAATTTCTCAGCTGTTAATACAAATCGTTATGACTCAAACAATTTCATGCAATTTCCAGCGAAAGTACAGAGCGTAGTGTCTTGACACTACGTTCTATAGCCTACCTTAATGTGACGTACTGAAAACCAGAGAGATTTACCACTAAAACAATATTACGTGAAGAAAGCCAAGGCGTTAATTAAAATCAAAAATTTACAGCTCGAACGTGAAAAGTTTAAAATTGAGTTCAGTTAAGACTATTTTATATCTTACTTCCTATTTACGATCAATCGTTATTCTTTTATGGTGCAAGCTTTATGACATTGTTAACGCTTGCTCTAGTTATTTTTATATAACGACGATATTCGTGTTATTTCTTTGGGAAAATTAGTTTTTTTTTCATATTAATAAATTAATAATATGCTTTTTAATGACATTTACATGTAAGTCATAAATTACGTTACACTTTAGAAAGTTAATGTGACCAGCTGTAACAAGTACGGGGTAGGGGTTAAAAAGTCATAAAATTTCTATGACGTACTGTATGGATGACCCCTAAGCGATGCGTTACTTGATACTATGTTCTCTCTGACTGGTGTCTGATTAATTTTATCTTCTTATTTTAATATTGTCCTAGTTAAATATTGAGGCCGGTCGTGGCGCAGTGTGACAGCGTCTGACTGTAAACGCGACCGGATGTGGGTTCGATCCCCACTCGGGGAAGTGGTTACATTTAAATTATTTTCACTTCCTCGCTCTGATAAAGACAAAGTGCGGCGTTGAGTTCCACCACTTAACACGTAATGTCTCGACATCGGTGGTAAGCGAAGTACGGAGTGACTTGACACTAGGTACTTTCTGTCTACCCTGCTAGACGGGATAAAAGCGTGAAGCTAAAAAAAAAAATATTGAACTGGTGGCTATAAATTTGTCTAGCAAAATACTTTAAATCATCATAAATAACTAATTAAATCCTACATGTTAAGGCTGGGCTAGGAGATCATTGTGAACAAGTATACAGACAAACTGAAAAGAATTAAAAACTATTATTTTAAGTTGGCTAATACATTCCCAAATACCTCAATAGTCAATAGTTCTTTATTCTTGTTCTTAATTCTCTAATATATTATATATCCATGTACAAAAAAATTATATTATAATCTTAATAGAAAAAAATGAAGTTTTTTTGCGTTCAAATTAAATATAGGCGCTTGGTCGATATGTTTGGAATAATCCTTACAGATAAAGTATAAAAAGTTAGACTTAGCAGGATTTGAATCCGTGCCTCTTTGAAATCGTCGAAACCATCTAGTTAGAGAGCTTAATTAGTTAAGCCTCTTTTAAAGTTTGCCACTTTTAATTTCCTGTGGAATTTCCGCATAGATAAATCGATACGTTGAAAATTAATATTACGCCAGAATATAGTGAGGTTGAATCAATTATTGTGTAATTCTATCATTTTTCTTTGCCTAGTAATTTTAATTTCCTTTCCAATTATATATAATAATAATAATAATAATAATAATAACACATTTATTGGACAAAATTACACTACTAACACACAAAAAGTATTAAAAACAAAAAAGAACAACAAAGTAAAACTTATCCTAAAAGTACACAAACAAAATAAACAAAAAATTAATAAATAGTGCGCAGCAGTGTAACCTATCCAAAAGGAGATCTACTCAGTGTACGTAGAAGACGTAATTGCTTCCACACTGATTTTCAGTAGTCTCCTGTTGGTATTGCGGTGCTGACAGCGGATACAAACAAAAAGAAAAAGTAAAAATAATAAAAATACAATAATAAAATAACAACAACCAGCCCTCTGTACCTACGCGTATTTATTGCAGCGCGGGGCGAGGTGAGCGGGAGCAGTCGACACATCTAACATAAATGTTAAAAGAATTGTGCGCGTTGTTTATTGCAGACTGCAACGTCTGATAACAAGCCGTGCGTTCATAACAGTCCACTGGCTCGCCAACACACAATAACAACATAGCAAACTCGATAGGCGACCTTGAAATTACAGTACATTTTATTTTAGGATAATGAACAAAACAAATATCAGGTAGGTAAGAAATTCATACAATTAATTGAAAAAAAAAATGTGAAATAATAATAGACAGTGATAAGTAATGTGTTTTATCTTTTACTTTTTTTAAGTTAAAAGAGCTGTATGTTAGCAACGGGTGGTTCAAGTGATATTAGATAACATAGCCATGCGAGGAAGCCAAGGAGAATACGATTACCAAGCGCTGGATCAGGCCTATTGCTATCGAGCCATAAACAAACAGATTCGTATCATTACATTATATGTATTTGATTTCCTCTTTACAAAAACATAAACAAAATTTATAATTATAATTGTATTTAAGCTTTTACTTTGCTTTAAGTAAATTTGCAGCTTATAAAAACAAATATTATTTTATAAAATAAAATTATTTATAAAATTAGTGATTATGTAATAAGGATAATTATCTAAATCAACCAGGTTTCATTAAGGCCTAGAATGTCTACATCATGCCTTCCTACCGTGACTATGAGCTCCTCATGATTAGTTCCTAGAGAACCCGGATTTAAAAAACCAATTCTCAAATTTCGTGGCCTTGTCATTTCATAAAAAGTATGCCACTATGTATACACTGGCAAAATGGCAAATACAAACACTTTATATTCAATATTATAACATATATATATATATACCGACCAACGCCTGAGGATTGTATTAATTCTTTTATATTCATATGAACATATTATGTATATAGTCTGTCCGCAATATAGTACACTGCTGCAATTACTTAAACTAAAATATATGAACGTCATATTATTACGCATACACTTAACATGAATATAATACAATATAACCGAAAATTTCAATAAATATACTTTTGTATAAATAACTTTTGAGAAACATAAAACTAATAATTTAAAATAGCAGAGCTTATTAAGAAAATTAGATTCAGGACTCAAACATGAGCAGTTAGAAAAACCTTGGCAATGTCGTTCTGTGATATATATATATATATATATATATATATATATATATATATATATATATATATGTATATATATATGTATATAAAAGCCTAAAAGTAACAGACTATGTTGACACTAGGCACTCTTTCTCTTCGCCTGTTCTTTGAAAAAATTAGGAAAACTAAATAATAATACCAAAGTTTAAACTAAGGTTATATTTTAAACTGAAATTCAAAATTCATTTTAAAAAAATTAACATAAAGCAAAATTAGATTTAAAATTGTAATTCAGAAGACAAAATAATAAAAGCAAAATTTAAAACTAAAGATCTATTTAAAATCTTCCGAACTACCGTCTCGATGCCTCTAGAATATTCATGTGACATTAACTTTGAAAAGCTTAAGATTGATCTCTCTATAATATAATTTTGAATTACAATCTTCTATATAATTCTATGCATCAATCTCTATATACAGTTCTGGAACTAATTTTCGCGTTGAATCTGATTTATAATTGATGGCTTTGTTTATGTTAATACAGTTATATAATTAAGTGATCGTTAGATCGATCTTGCCAATTATTATATATTAATAATACAATATAAATAAGTTTTAACAAAACGTATAAGAATTTCAACGCAGCTGGTAGTAGAACGCATGGCTTAGCGCTTGGACGGTATCCAAGAGGCGTGGGTTCGAATCCCGCTGCGTTCATATTACGTTACTAATTACGTTTTTTTAAATTTTTTTTCTAATCCTAGGTGTGGAATAACACTTTAAAAATAGTAAATAATGCATATAATGTACAACTATTTTCTTATTAAGATGTCTGTATGAAAGATCATCTAAGGAAAGTGATACAGAGTCTCACTGTAAACATGGTTGGTCGTGGGCTCGAGAAAGAAATTGAATATCTAACGAATATCTCATAGAATATCTATTGAAGTTCTTCACAGCTGAAGTGCCTGATTGAAATACTGACGTGTATAAGTTAACTGACAGTTCAAATGCCCTTCGAAGAATATTATGAATGTTTACTGGAGGCATGTTTCTACAGAATATATATATATATATATATATATATATATATATATATATATATATATGTACGTCTCAATTGAATGAAATATTTTTATTTATTTATATTTTTTAGACATTTTTTTTGCCAACGTAAAATATTTATTATTCTTGTGGCGTAGTTAAAACTATGTTTGCCATGTGTTCAAAACTCGTAAGGGTGATTCTCATCTGTTTATTTAAGATATAACATTGGTTTCCGGTACCCGATCTTACACTGTTTACCTGTTCTTCCATGACAAATATAAACAGTATATATGTATAACAAAGTTATTTATATATTCTTTAATGCACAATCTCATACATATGTACAAAAGGCGGGCTTAATGCTAAAAAGAATTTTCTACCAGCCAACTTTGTCATGGGATCATGTTTCATTAATAATAATAGTCTACTTATTTTATTAAAAATTATTATTACTTATGGCGCAGTGGGGAAGCGTCTGACTGTGAACGCGATCGGTTGTGGGTTTAATTACCACCACTTAGCACGCAATGTCTCGAATTCGGTGGAAAGTGAAGTAGCGCAGTGTCTTGACACTAGGTACTTTCTGTCTATCCCTGTTATGAGCGTGAAGTTAAAAAAAATATTTTCTATACACAGGCTAGCTTACTATTTGTTAATAATATAATATTTCATAAAATATTTTAACTTGTCCACAGGACGCTCGGAGCCCGGAGTAGTACCATCGATCGTGGGTTTCACAAAAGACTCTGTAGCGCAGGAGTCAGATCGGCTAGCGCCAGGAGACAGGATATGCAGCGTGAATGGTATATCAACTGCAAGATTGACGAATGAAGAAGTGCTCAGGTTGTTAGACAATGTTGAAGAAAGAGCGTCTCTGGAAGTCGAATATTACATGCCCAATTATGGTAAGTTAGTAGTTAAATAATAAATATATATTAAAAGTTATTTTATTATAAAGTAAACTAGACACTTCAAACAAAATTATAATTTTACGTGAAAAATACCATAGAATGTTATAAATTAGTATTTTTTTAACGTGAATAACACCTTCATCAAGATAAAGTAATAAGACCACCACATTTTATACAATTTCGTACAAATCCGGAAAGCACACAGAAATAAAACCGGAAAAATTGCAAGATAAATCCAACATCCTGTCAAAAAGTTAGGAACCAACAAACAGAAGCCACAAACAGACACAAGTTAACAATTTATTTTGAGAATTTTCTGCAAAAGCTTAACCATAAAAGGTTTATTTTAAACCATTTTATATCGTTTCACATCATTGGGAACAACTTAACAGTTGTAATATAGTGACTTTTATATATATATATATATATATATATATATATATATATATATATATATATATATATATATATATATATATATATATATATATGTATTTCTCTATGTTATTTTAGGTTCATTTAGCTCCAATTCCCTTTCGGCGTCTCAAAATTCTTTATACATTACAACCAAGCTAGCAGAAGTACCTGTTGAGAAAATAAACGGATCTCTAGGAGTGACTATACGGGGTGGTTTGCCAGAGAATTCAGCGCCAAGTGCCGATTTGGTTTTGAACAGTCGATCTCTAGATGCTCTGCCCTTAGTCGTAACCCATATAAGGCCTGGTGGTGCTGCTTATAACACGTCTAGGATCAAACCTGGTGACAGATTATTGAAGGTTGATCATGTAAGTGTTTTAGTATTAATTTCCTTTATTTAAGAGACAATTTCAGTTGGAAATAAAAAATTTAAACATTATAAAAATATCTACAAAACTTTTTAATAAATGGCTTACAAAATATATGACTAACACTCCATTTCCTAAGGTAAGATGTGTTTGTACGTTACGTTTGTTTTTAAAAGGTGATTCATAAAATATCCAAAACGTAAATAATCAAAAATTTGATTTAAAATCAATAAATTCATAGATTAACTAAGAAAAATACATTTTTTTACTTCACTAGCAAGATAGACAAAAAGTATCTAGTGTCAAGACACTTCGTATTTTGCGCTCTGCCAAAATCGAGTCAATGCATGTTGAGAAGCGGACCTCAATGCCACACTTTCTTTCCAGAGCAAGGAAGTGAGAATAATTTAAATGTAATCACTTCCCTATATAAGAATCGAACCCACAATGACCGGCTTCAAACATACATTTATAGCTCCATATAATATATATAAACAATACCCAATTATTTTCCAGATATCATTAACAAACAAAACGTTATCGGAAGTCCATCAAATTCTTCAAAACTGCCCCCAAGTGACAAGCCTCACTATAGAATACGATGTATCTATCATGGAGTCAGTGAAAATGGCCACTGGCCCATTACTAATTGAAATAGAGAGGCCGTGTAATGAGGATCTTGGTTTGTTCTTGAGCAATCAGAGATATTCCGATGATGTCTACAGTTCGGGATCAGATACGTATCAGAGGGTTGGTGCGTGTAATGCAATTTACATTGACAGTATCCTACCGGCCAGTATAAGCGATAGGTAAGTCTATTGATATTTGCTTTATACCAATTTGGTTGTGAGTTATGCTTGAATGTATATGTTTGTATGTATGCATGTATATATATATATATATATATATATATATATATATATATGTGTGTATTTATATATATTTAAGAACGATATATTTTGAAATTGAAATAAAACGTTAAATATTTGTTCGAATTTCGTGTTAAACTTTATGCTATTTATGATTTAAACAAAATATCGTTCAAATGACCGCCACGACTTTTTTTGCACTGGTGAATACGATCGGCCCAATTTTCGATGACTCGGTACAGCATTTCGGCTGGTATAGCCGCTATAGTCGCTCGAATGTTGCGTTCAAGGTCTTAAATCGTAGCTGGTTTGTTGGCATACAATTGAGATTTAATATACCCCTACAACCTACGTTTAACATGTCACGATAACGGTGCCATTGACAGTAACAGTACGGCCTTCGTCGTTTTTAAAAAGTACGGGCCAATGATTCCACCGTACCATAATCCGCACCAAACAGTCAATTTTTCAGGACATAATGTTGTTTCATGAACTCTTGGATTTGACTCACTCCAGTAACGACAATTCTGTTTGTTCACATAACTATTGAGCCAAAAGTGAGCCTCATCTGAGAAGACGATTTTCCTATGAAATTCGGTGTCCGTTTCCATCATTTCAAGCGCCCAATTAGCAAATTCACGACGTAATCGATGGTCTGCTGGCTTGAGTTCTTGTGCCAACACAATTTTGTATGGATGTAGGCCAAGATCCATACGTAAAATTCGCCAGGTTGTCATTCTGGATAAGCCCAATTCTTGTGCACGTCGTGGAACGGAAACATTTTGATTTTCTTCGACACTGGCTGATACGGCGGTAATATTTTCTTCACTACGGCTTGTCCGCTGTCGTGTTAGTGGTCTACTATCGTGCAAAGAATATTCACTTTTCAGTTTTTGGATTATGCGACGTATAGCAAGCTCAGACGGTGCACCATGACGACCATATTTAGCACGAAATGCTCTTTGAGTAGAGACAATACTTCTCGAATTTTGATAGAAAATTTGGACAATTTCCAAACGTTGAGGTAACGTGAACTTGTTCATGATTAAATGGCAAAGATTACTGAACACAAAACAACTGTCGAATGTTAAACAACCAAGATGGCGGCTGTGAGCTATCAAAATCCTATCATCCCTATTGAGAAACAATATATATATGCATATATATATCCTGCATAGCCCAGTAGACTAAAAATATCTAGTGTCAAGATACTCTGTACTCTGCTTTCCTCAGAATTCGAAATATTGCATGTGAAAGTGAAAATAATTTTAATATAAACACTCCGTCGAGGGGAATTGAACCCACAATGATCGCGTTTACAGTCAGACGCTGTCACAATGCGCCACGACTGGCTTCCTCATTATTGTCAGAAGAAATTATTTTTCATCCACAAAAGAATATTAAATTTCTCTACTATTTAGCTGGCTTGAGAAAAATTATATATAATACAATTCTCAAAAGCTCAGAGTAAAATAAAAAATATTACTAAAATTATTTAAAAAATATTTACAATACACCGGAGTCCGGTCGTGGCGCAGTAATTATTAGAATATTTTTTTTTAGGAATGTTTGAATATAATTATATTAAAACAATTAAATAATGAAACCCATGATGTTATCGATATGCGAAAAATGTACACTTACCTATCCATGTGTAAAATTTCCTCAATATTTTGATATTATATTACTAAGAATTTATATATTATTAAGACTTTATATATTACTAAGAATTTGTATATTACTAAGAATTTGTATATTACTAAGAATTATAATTTCATATAATTATTTTCATTTTTATTATATATAAAAAAAATTAACAACGTCTAAGTACTTGTTACTAATATATATTGATATAAAAAAAACAGACTCTTTTCCTAATACTAGCACCTAATATAAACGTTAATATAACGCAACGTTGCAATTTTTATTAGAAGCAAGAAAATGGAAATAATTTGAAAAAATCCAATATCATCGTGTTTAGTATGTCTTCTAAACCACGTCGTCTGAAAAACTTCAAAGGCTTATAAACATTATGGTTCTAGGTACGATATTATTTCGTACAATATAACAAAAAATCCACAAATTGTAAAATTATTTTTAATATTTAAATATAACAGTTGTATCTCCGAAATCATTTACTTATATAATATACAGAACTTAACCTGCTTGTTTGAACGTTGTTCTATTAACTTGAAATTATTGTGAGACGAAGTATACAGTCGATAGAGGTTAAGCAAACTAAAGATTTTAAGTAAATTTCTCATTAAGATTTGAAATGCTTAAATCCAAATTCGCTAACAAAATATAATTACCCAATCTGGAAATTCCATAAGCCAATTAGAACAATATTGAAACTTGAGCAAGAATGCTGAGAGTATACCTTTAATATTTGCTCGTCCTAATTTACGGAATAGGTAATTTGAACAAGATCCTTACTGGAATCTTGAGATTTCTTCGTTTTATATGGTATTTTATCAATTTAATATATACAATTGTTTGTTACAACTGTGTTACTTGTTCGTTTGCTATATATATATATATATATATATATATATATATATATATATATATATATATACACACAGAATTTCAACAATAGATATGACATAAAGCAGTAAAGCTGGAACCACCTATAGAGCAAGTCGAACAAAAATTTTATCAATTGATAAAATTTTTGTTCGACTTCCTTGCTTATATAACTAATTTAAGTTAATATAATATTAAAAATATAACATAACGACTTAAAGAAAGAAAAGAAATAAATAATAATTTTACATTAATTAATTTAAATCAAAATTAGAATATAAAATTATAAGTTTAAGTATTCCAATATGAAAATAATATGTTTAAAAATGTTTAAAGATTATCATTCAGATACTCACTATGGAGAAAACAGTGCGAAATGCTTTTTTAGTCTCTTTATAGAGAAGCACCGTGGCGTAGTGGGACAGCGTGTGACTGTAACGCGATCGGTTGTGGGTTCGATCCCCACTTGGAGGAATGATTATATTTAAATTATTTTCACTTCTTGGCTCTGGTAATGAAAAGTGCGGCGTTGAGTTCCACCATTTGACACGCAATGTCTCGAATTCTGTGGGAAGTAGCGAAGTACGGAGTGTCTTGACATTAGGAACTTTCTGTCTACCATGCTATGCGGGATAAAAAGCGTGAAGCATGAAGCTAAAAAATCCGATGTAGCCGTTTATGGAGCGTCGTATGACTTTGAAGCGAGAAAGATTAGGCAGTTTCCAAGAGGCATAGATTCTTGCTGAGTTCAAACATTTTCTTCTCCTCACTTTCAAATCTAAGAATGGTAAGAGAGATATATAAAGAGAAGGTGAGAGATTAGGGGAGACCTTGGATGACCTTCAAAAATATGACTATATACATGACACTGGACGAAATTCATGTTAAAAGCATGAGGACCAACCGAAGGGCATGTAAGAGGTTAATGACTGTGGATGACGGATAAAGCGAGAGAAGTATGCAGGGACTGCAGCGTTTAGCGCCCGTTCTCTCTGACTACGATAAAGTGTTCAACTTATAAAAGTTAATGTCTTCTTTTCTGTGTTCCATTAAAATATTACATTTTAAATTATTACTATACATTTAAAAATACTAAAAAGGCAATATATTTTTCAGATGTGGAGCGTTACATCCTGGAGACCAGCTTTTAGCCTTCGACGACCACGTCATAGATGGAAACAATTATACAGCAGAAGAAGTCATGTGCTACTTAGAAAACTGTGAAGCTGGGTTCACGAGATTGCATATCGCGCCTAGACATGTTTTGGCACACGGTGGTCGCTTTACTAGGGGTATGTATATGTATATAATATTTCAATTAGGGAAGATATGAAAAAGTGCAAATATTCAACTGAATACATCTTTGCTTCACGCTTATATCCCGCATGCCAGGGTAGACCGCATGTAGGGTAATAAAATCCGCAATATGCCTAACGCCCGTGGTGGCGTAGTGGGACAGGCCTTGACTAAAAACATGATCAGTTGAGACTTTAATTTCCACTAGGTGGATAATTATATTTAAATTAATTTTATTTCCTCACTCTAGTATGACAAAGCGTGGCGTTGAGTTCCGCCACTCAATACGGTATGTCATAAATTCAGTGAAAAATGGACTACAGAGTGTCTGGACACCAGGTACTTTTTCTCTATCCTGCTAAGAGAGATAAAAGATTGCAACATCGCCACCGTATAACAAAATTACAAAATTCAATTTAAGTGCGAAACGCCTATAACGTCAAAGGAAGCTAAATTAAATTCTTTGACAATACATATTAGCTCGCCTGCTTATTATACATTCTTCTAACAGACGCTTATTGGGATCACCTGAACTATGTATGTAACATACATATATAAGTACTGTAGGGTGACCTTTGTCTATGTCTAACATCCTCTAGTAAAGGACGGTAAGCTGTACGGTAAGACTCTGTTTCATGCAAATATTTGACTAGAGCTTTGCCAGTGCAGGACACAAGGGAACGTATCTGACTAACTTAGTAGAGGAGATGGTTTGGTAAATGTTACATTTGTAGAGATATTACTTGGTTACTCAAGGTCTTGATTAGTATGGATATTCATTTTGTTTGAATGTGTTGAGTTAGAAATAGGATTTTGTAAATTTTAGATAATTAAATTTTCTCCTTATAATTCCGTTTGTATTTAGGGCCAAAGTGCGGAAAAAGTGAATTTTAGTTATTTCAATAATATAAAATAATTATGTCATTTACAAAATTGATATTTAATAAGATTTTTACAAATTTTAAATAAAACTATTTGAACCGGATTAATTTTTGTATCAACTATCAGACGATTGCCTCAGTCTACCTGTGACCACGGACTACTGTAAAGTGTCCAAAAATATATCAAAAAATATATACGTTTCATTTAAAATTGATATTTATGTTTTCGAATATGTTTAACATGGTTGCCATAAAGAACGGAAAACAACTCCGTTGTATACTTTTCGATTACTTTCAGAAAAAAAACTTATTTCTAAAGAAAAGAGGATTCACGCTTTATCCCACATAACAGGGTGGTCAGAAAAAACCTAGTGTCTAGACACTCCATTACTTGTTTCTCCATTTTACTATTATTACTTGTCACTCCATTACTGTTTTTGCCCAGAATCAAAATATTGAGTTCGCACAGATAAATACATTTTAAATATAATCATTCCACTGAGTGGCAATCGAACCCAAAACCAATCATGTGAATCAGATGCTGTACAACTGCGCCACGATAACCTCACTCGTATATGATACTTCCAAAAAGTATATATTATATAAAATTATTCTGCTCTATTGGATTTGAACCCTTTACCACAGTTTCTATTAATACCATCAGTATATGGTTCTTTTTTTAAATATATTCTCGTAACTAATTTTTTAAATTCATCAAGTAAGATTTATATTTGAAAATTGGAAATAAAAACAGATTACACAGATAATTTAAATTGTTTAATAAACAAATTTTGAACTATTTGGAATTCGGCCAGTAACGAATTAGGTAGCTGAGGATGATTTGGGAGTTAATTCTTAAACAACCTCGAACTCTTGGGCGAGACTGCCTGAAACTTGGTAAAGTTTTCAACAAGATCAGATGTTAAGCGATAAGCGTTTTGTCGCTTATTATTTAATTTTGTTCTCTTAATATTTTTAAAATTTTACTTTCAAATATATTAATGAGTGAATCCAATGTCAAGACATTCCATTCTCCGCTTTACGCCCCAAATCGAGGTGTTACGCAGAACTGAATACCGCACTTTGTCTTACCGGAGTGGATAAATGAAATTAATTTAAATATAAATCATTCTCCTAACTGAGCGGAGGATGCAATTGCAATTATACTGAATATACCTGCTTCAAATAATTCCCTTTACTTGTCTATATAAGAAGAGCATCGTGGGGTATATTGCTCTTGGGTGTGCTTAATTGTTAACAATTAATGGATTTTGTAGTAATATAAACAACTGTTTTTTTTTAATCAACTTCTCTGTGTTCAATGGAATTGAAATTCGGAATACGCCTTTAGTTCTGACAAGTATAATTATGTATAGTAAGTATTGTTTTTTATCCAAACTATCAAAATATTTATATTTTTCAAATGAAACTCAAATGAAAGGGTCTAACTTTTGCGTAACGGACATATTGTCAACTCTTTTCCTAATATATAAGTTTTATTTGATATATTATTTAATTTTACGTCAATTGAAGCTTGGCGTAAAATTATATGGGCTAAACATCGTCTGACTGGATCACGATCAGTTGTGGGTTCGATTCTCACTTGTGGAAATGATTATTTTCATTTCGTTACGATCTGGTAAAAGAAAGCGGGGCGTTGAGTATCGCCACGTAACACACAATGTCTCTAACACCATCGAAAGCGGAGTACGGAGCAGAGTGTCTTGGCACTTGGAACTTTCTGTCTACCCTGCTACACGGTACATGGGTAAAAAATAAAAAAATATATATATTATTAGATATCAGATTATTCTATCATTGACGTCTCTTTGTCTACTCTTGTCTAATTACTATGGAGAACGTGTCATAATAAAAAAAAGAAAATACTAAAATAAATATACCGTTCAATTTAAAATGCACATCTTTATAGTTTATGCAGCTTTTGACCTATTTATTAGGTTTATGCATATTCAAACTGAAGTACTGTCATATTTCATGCAACGTTGATACTACGGAGCAAATAAAGGAATTGGAATTAAATTATTAAATAATCAATTTATTTACAGATTATAAAAAATTGTGTGGTTTTAAAATTATTTAAGAATAATCAGATTATATATATATATATATATATATATATATATATATATATATATATATATATATATTCGCTCCACTAAGACAAAGCTCGGCGATGAGTTCCTCAACTCACATAATGTTTCGAATTGGGTAACAATGGAGTGTTTTGACACTAAGTGCTTGCATAAAGAGATATAATCTTGAAGCTAACATAAGGACGAAGATAATGACTGTAAACATTCTAACACTATGAAATCTAAAAATATAATAATAATGTTTTCTATGTACTAAAGAAAATATTGTCAGTTATTTTTTTTCCAAAAGAAGGCAAAATTTTCGTGGAGAGTATAAACGTTAAGCATTTTATAAGCGTTAAGTTTTTGTAGAGTAGACAGATTTTGGCTATTTTTCTTTCGGTGAATGGAATATAGAGTAAAATCAAATATGTTATCAAATTGATATTAATATCAACACTTTGACGACACTAAGGAAGCTGACAAAATAAAACAAAATGTTTAACTTAAAGTAAAAAAAATAAATAATATTAACAACGTCTAATAAAGGTAAGGTGAGTAAGAAAACCTAAACACTCAGTTCTATGCTTACCGTCTATAATTGGCGGAACTCAACGCCTCATTTAATAGCGGAGCAGGGAAATAAGATATATTTGAATCATTTCATTCGTAACTGGAAATCAAACTGGTGTTCTTCAAAATTATATAATAATAATAATAATAATAATAAAGTTTATTTTTGATAAGGTTCGGTACATAATTGTAACATTTTATATCAATAATAACTGCATTAGTATGAAACTAAATCGCAGTTAGTTAATTAAGCGTCATTTAAAGAACCAAAGTAACTATCAAAACTGATAATATGTTCATATATGTTAAGTATATATATATATATATATATATATATATATACATCCCAAAAATCAAATCTAATCAAAAATAATGTAAGATATTCAAGGAATATATTGAAAAACGCGGTCTTTTACATATAACGCCAATATCCATTTTCGTGGTAATGGATATCAAACTTAGACCATTCGAGTCAAAATATTGTAGTTACACAAAGGAGATAATGCTTAATCGCAATGTACCGTTATGATAGCTTTTCGAGTATGCAAAGTTGAGAATTAGTTAAGTTGACAAAATATTGCGCTCTTAAATTATATAGACTGTCGCGGTTAAAAGCTTTTTTTGTTTAGATTATGAAAAACGTTTATAAGGAACTATATTTCAGAATATTGAATACACTTGTAACGATAAATATAAAATATATATGATAATTTTTATTTTGTATTTAATATTTTTTATTTCTCCTTGAAAAACTCCGAGAAAGCCTAGAAAACTTTATTTCAATCCAATCCAATTCCCAACAAAGGGAATCGAATCTATTATTTATATACAGTCGAATACTGAGTAACTGTGCCTTACCCAGCACAGCAGATAGACAAATCAGATTCTATATATTGCTTGTTATGTGACAGATGTAAACGCCACGTTTTATATTAGAGCTAAAATATGAAGGCGTTTTGAATATAATCATTCCTCCGAGAAATCGAACCTACAACCAATCACATTTGCAGTCAAACGCTCCCAGTCCCACTCCGCCACAATATCCTCAAGTAAGCTTTCCTTTTTCCTTATATTTAGAAAATACCATAATAGCCTTATCATTATGTTTTCGTTTGTTACGTTTACCCCAATTCGTGTGCTCTTTCATCTCAAGTAAATGAGGTTTACTCTATAATTTAAATAATATTCCGATCAACATTTTTTTAACAATATATTACATACATATATGCATATTATATTATATTAATAAAATAACATTACAAGCAGCTTCACGCTGTATCCCGCATAGCAGGGCAGAAACAACTTAAGTGCTAAGACACTCTGATCTTGAAACGTTAAGTATTGGGGGTAACTCAACGCCGCGTTTTGTCTGACCAGAGCGGAGAAACGAATGTAAATTTTAAACATAATCATTATTCTGAATGGAAATCGAAAACACAACCAATTGTATTTACAATTAAAAGCTATCCCACTGCTAGGTTGGTGTTAATATTTTCATCGACGTCATCAATCAATGTTTAGCACTTAAATCCCGCGTAGCAGGGTAGACAGAAAGTAGTGTCAAGACACTCCATACTTCATTATCCGCTAAATTCGAGACATTGCGTGTTAAGTGGCGGAACTAAACGCCGCACTTTGTCTTACTATGACGTAGAAGTGTAAATAATTTAAATATAATTACTCTCCCGAGTGGAAATCGTACCCACAATCAGACAGACACTGTCCCACTGCGCCACGGCCGGCCTCAATTCCTTAATTTATTTTTATATGAGGTAAATGCTCACGCGTAACTGATGTGGAAGTATTCGCAGATAGAAATGGGGAAACCAATAGTGTATTAAATATTATTATAGGTTCTCTAGCGTTTCTTTCTTTTCCATTTCTATTTTTGCCAACTTTTTGTTTTGGAAAAGGATCTGTTAGCGTAAACCTAGGCTATTATTTTCTATGTTACTTCTTCATATTAACTTTTACTAGTATCTCAGGATATATAGAGGTCTTTGGGTAAACGTGACTTGCGGGGCTCGTTACAAAAATCAAAGTATAAATTAAATAACTTTATTTTGAAATAATATGCTATATTTTTTGTACTTCAGATGTCTCGTCTACTTTAAAGTTCACAAAGTACAGTTAAAGCCTCAAACCTAAAAAGAACCGGCCCAAAGTTCAACAAGATTTTCTTTAAATTAGAAGAGATTTCTTTGCAGTATTTTTTTTTAGCTTCACACTTTTTATCTCGCATAGCAGGGTAGACAGAAAGTATCTAGTGTCAAGACACTCCGTACTTCGCCCTCCACCAAATTCGAAACATTGTGTTTTGAGAGGTGAAACTCAACGCCGCATTTTATCTACCTAGAGCGAGGAAGCGAAAATAATTCAAATATAATCACTCTCCCGAGTGGGGATCGAACCCACAACCGATCGAATTTACAGTCAGACACTATCCTACTGCGCCACGAACGGCCTCCTTGTAGTTATTATTAGAAAATATATTCAAAATTGCATATTTTGTATAGATCCCAATAATCAAATCTGCGATTTGCCTGCTTTAACAGATGAAATGAAAATAATTTAACCAGAAATACTTCTTTCATCTTTGTATATAGAAATAAGGCATCCAATAAGATATTATAATCTTTAGAGATTGTTACGTTTTCATTCAATTTTGTCCTGGAAGGGGTGAAAGAGTTAAAATATAAGCATTTTAATTCAATTATTTGCATGAAATAAGTGAATATACTGTTTGAGAAACCATTGATATTTTAATTATAAAAGTTAAAAATTAATATAAAATGCCATGCAATTTTTATTTGAAGATGAGGTGAAGTTACAAAAATGAGAATAGAGTGTTAATTAAAAAAAACATCAACATGCTCTATACCTCGTAGAAGAGCAACCTAGTGTCGAGACACTCTGTTGACTGCTTTCCACCAGATTTCTATACATTGTGTGTAAATTCAACGCTGCGCGAAGTATTTACCAGAGCGATAACGATAATCAAATCCCGAATGAGAATCGAACCCAAAAGTAATTGCGTTTCTTCAGACGCTGTTCCACTATACCACGATGGCCGATAGCGATAAAATAATGAATAAATGTATATTAATTGTCCACAGAAAACTCATTGTCAGGTGCTTCCACGTTAAATACTAAGAAACATAGGCAAAGGAATTATAGGCAGAGTTCGATGCCTAAATTGAGTTCACAAGACGATTATGGTAAGTATAAGTACGCGAATATATATATATATATATATATATATATATATATATATATATATATATATATATATATATATATATAATAAGTAAGTATGTATGTATGATCGTTTCTATGTTTCCTTGTAACTGCTAAATCGATTTTGAAATGATATATCGTTAGATTCGTCTTAAGGGCGCAAGTGTCACAGAATATATGAAATTGCCGAAAGAATGACGGATTCTACCTGTGACCACGGACTACTGTAAAGTGTTCGAAACGTCAGGTGTCCAAAAATGTATTTTCGAATACCAAAATATACGCGATTAATCCGGTTAAATAGTTTCATTTAGAATGACGGATTTTTAACCTTAGTTAATAACCGCAGTATTTACATACCGGGTGTATGTAAATATTATTTTGAAATATTAATATAAGTTCCAAGGAAGCTTAAGAAACATAAAATTGTAAAGAAATAATTCCATGATGTTCTTCGTTAACGTCAATATTTAGAAATTAATGATTAAAATATAATTTCTGAACATTGACTATGTAATATTAAAAGATGTATGAATTAATGGCACTTTTTTGTGTTGCTTAATCTATTATTAAGTCTTTTATAGGATTTCTATATTAGAACTAACTAAAAATATATTCTAACAAGCTTATATGTTATTTTTCAAAATCTGTAACGATTTAGAAAATTTTTAGGTTTTCTTATAGGGCTTCCTGTAGTTTTATTCTTTTCCGTCACCTAGTTAGTATATAATTGATTATTTTTGAGACGTGTACGTGAAATTTAACATCTCTGGATCTTTATTTTATTATTTTAAAGTGAAAATTGCGTAAGTTTTTGAGGCCGACGGTGGCGCAGTTGGACAGTGTCAGACTGAGCGCAATCGGTTGTGAGTTCAATTCCGACTCGAGGCATTGATTATCGTTACTTGCATTTCCCCGCTCTGGTAAGTCAAAATGCGGGGTTGAGTTCCGCCACTCAATACGCAATGTCTCGAATTCGGTGGAAAGTTGAGTACGGAATGTCTTGACACTAGGTACTTTATGTCTTCCCTGCTATGCGGGATAAAAGCGTGAAGCTATTGAAAAAATGTTGCCAAGTTACTCCTTATTACATTAGCTTTGCTGAAGGCCCGTCTAAATCGATATTATATTTCAGAGATTAGTCGAAACAAACAATCAGACAGAAAATACTTATTTTTTTACATATATATTCACGCTGTTATTAAAAAACCATTATTTGATTATTATAAACAATCAATTTTATATATTTATAAGGAAAGTAATTTAAATAAGTGTAGAAATAGTTTTAATATTTGAATGTTTTTAATGCAATAGTGATTATAACAACAAAAGATAGAAAGAATTCCACTCAAATTATTTTTTGTATTAAAAATATTTTCATTTCAAACTCTGATGAGATAAATTATCGTTCAGTTCTACTATTTCATAGTAGAATTCTCTCTATAAAATAAATTGAAAACTATACAAAAGACTGTATTGGTAATAAACTACTTTGTTTTTTCTGTCTACCTTATTTGAAGATTTTAAAAAATTTATATGAAGGAGGTCAAGGATTGTAAATTTATATATTTCCCAAATTTATTTATTTTCATTTCTAAACTATAGTAAGATAAAGTGCGGCGTTAAATTCCGCCGCTTAAGATGTAAGGTCTCGAATTCGGCGGAAAGCGGAGTACGGAGTGTCTTGACACTAAATACTACCTGTCTGGGGGATTAAAACGTGAAGCTAATTAAAAATGTTTAATTTTAAAACTACTTTCACGCTTAGCAGGGTAGTCAGAGAGAACATATTGTTAAAGCACTCCATTCACTGCTTATCTCTAAAATTCGATATATCGCCTGTCAAATGGCGGAAGTCATCACCACCCTGTCTTATTAGAGTATAGAAATGAAAATAATTTAAATATAATCATTTCCCATTAAAAACTCATTAGGAATCGAACCCAATACAAATTGCGTCTACAGTCTGTTGTCGCACTGCGCCGTAATGACCTCTTGGATGATTTTTTTTAGCTTCACGCTTTATCCCTTGCTGGGTAGTCAGAGAGCACGGAGCGCTAAGCGCTACGGTCCCTGCTTACCTCTTTCGCCTCGTCCACAGTCATTATCCTCTACCTACATGCCCTTCGGAGGGTCCTCATGCTTTTTACGTGGCATTCCTTTAGTATCTTCGATACTGTGTTTTCTAAGATCTCCCCCGACCTCTCGTACCACTCACCTTGGCTTCATTATTTGATTGGATGAATATGATTGTTTTTTTTTTGTATAAAAATAAATTCTTATATTTATTAAGTTATTCTAAGTATCATATTTCATACAAGTTTATAATTTCCGTAGTGATTAGTAGAGTACATATTCAATGTAACAATTCACAAGAGAAAGGGTGTTAAAAATTGATACGGCGGACCACAAATATTTTTATATCTACCCTACAACAGGGATTAGGGTTAACCCAATGTTTGTTTAGGACTTACTGTTCAAATTAATTTAGTTTGGGTTACCAATATGTATATATATATATATATATATATATATATATATATATATAGATAGATATATATATATATATGTATATATATTTATATGCTTAATACAGAGGCCGGTCGTGGATCAGTTGACTGTAAATGCGGTCGATTGTGGGTTCGATTCCCACTCGGAGAGTTATTTAAATTATTTACACTTCATCGCTCCGGTAAGACTAAGTGCGGTGTTGAGTTCCGTCACTCAACACGCAATGTCTCGAATTCGTTGGAAAGCGAAGTACGGAGTGTTTTGACATTAAGTACTTTCTAAGAATAATATTAATTTGAAAATTGTTTTGCTTTTTTGGGGCTACAGACCAACTCAATACTAGGAACAATGTTCTCTAGTTTTAAACTATATTTGATTATAATATGCTACTAAAACTGAGTATCACGCTTGTATAAATTAAGAAAATAACAATATTTTAACACCGTATCAAACGTAGTATCGTGGCGTAATAGCTATATTCTCTGCTTTAATATAATGATAAAAAAATCAATATAACAAGAGGTTTATAAGTAATTATATCATATTTTTGTTTGGCTTACAAAAGCCACAGTTAATATGCTATTAAAAAATAACCTCATCTTGAATTAAAATAAAAATTGAATCTTCAAAATTTACTTGTTATTAAAGTAAAATAAACAAAATCATATTAAATTAAACTATTTTAAACGGATTATTCGCATATATTTCGATAAACGAAAATAAAGTTTAGAAAACACTTCAAAGTATGTAATAGGTCCATCCAACCAAACAATATAATATTTTAAGCTTGATAACAACTTTCCATATAGATTTAAGTTTAAATTTCAATGAATCATACTTGATTTATGGATTTTAATTTGATTCAATAGATGGACAGCAAAATTACATGAGCATGGGCGTATGTCGAACTGAATCACTGAATACGCAACTCGAGGTACCTCCAGGACAGACGAGCGGCTTGGCTGTGCACGATGAAAATGCTGCTTTAATTATTTCCCACGTGGCCACACAGTCGCCAGCTTATAGGTGAGTTTTGCTATATGCACGGTTATTTACTATTATTTTTTCTGTTTCACGTTAATCTCAATGTTATTCTCAGGCTATCGCTATGGTACAGTATCTGACTGTAAATACGATTGGTTGTGGGTTCGATTCCTCCTCGAAGTTTGTTTATGTTCTAATTTAATATCTTCGTAAGACATCGTGAGGTGTAAGTCTGCCATTAAATGTAATGTCTCAAATTCAGGTGGAAACTGCCGTGCAGAAATGTTTGAAATGTTCATTCTATTTTAAATTCGTATAAAATACAATTATATTAAAAGCTTTATCACGTGCCAAAAACAAGTTGACAACAATTTACTTTGACTATGTCACTAAATGTAAAAATGAGATTTTATTCTAAAAAAATTAAATGAATTCTCTATATATTTATAATTAATTCAAGTTAATATTAATTTCATTAACGGTAATTATTTACGTGATTTATCAGGACTGTTATAATTTTTACGCTACTTGCAATAAGCAGTAACATCAAGACAATACGCTGACCGCTTTCCGAGACATTGCGTGGTAAGTTGCTAACTCAACGCCGCGCTTTGTCTTACTATAGAACAGAAATGATAATAAATTACAAATTACATATATATATATATATATATATATATATATATATATATATATATATATATATATGTGTAACGTAAAAATGCGTCTCACATTTTTCCACTAATAAATTGTGATAGAGTGCATATAATGCAGTACATTACGTTACCAGATTAATACACAAAGCTCTCTAAACAAATCGAACTCAAAAACTATTGCATACATCTATTAGACAATTAAGTTTATGTTTTTAATATATAACCCTTCAAATAGTGACGTAACTACACTATTTTACCATCTTTCTACTTACTTACTTTTCATTTTTTATAGGTCAGGGTGTCTCCAAATAAGAGATAGAATAATGTCAATCAACGGCCACGAGAACTTAACGGCTGAAGTGGCAAATGAAATATTACAGAGGAGAAACGACTCTCATAATTCTAAATATTTGACACTCAATGTGGAATTCAGTATGCCGAATACAATAGAAGCCTCGAGTGGAGTATTCAATGTGAAGCTGGCGAAAACATCTGCGGGGCTTGGTGTTACTATTACAGGTATTGTAATAATATTCGAAGGTTGATTTTGTTGGTTCTTCTATCGAAAAATTGCTGAACAGATTTAGGTGAGACTGTTTTGATGCAAGCAATAAGACAAAATAACAAGTAGATAATAATGTATGAAAATTTTATATCAATACATATCTCTTCCTAATATAAAATTGAAGTTAAGAATATTACATAAGGCCGGTCGTGGCGCAGTGGGACAATGTCTGAATGTACGCGATCGGTTGTGGGTTCGATTCCCACTCGGGAGAGTGATTATATTTAAGTTTTTTTCACTTCAGCTTCAGTTTTATCCTGCATAGCAGGGTAGTCAGAAAGTACCTAGTGTCAAGACACTCCGTAATTCGCTTTCTACCGAATTCGAGACATTGCGTATTGAGTGGTGAAACTCAACGCCGCACTATGTTTTTTACCAGAGTGAGCAAATAATAATATTTTAAATATAATCAGACGCCCTAATTGGAATTAAATCCACAAGCGATCGCGTTTATAGTCAGACGCTGCCCTGCGCCACGGCCGCCGCAGTGGCTAACTTTAAAAGATATTTTATTAATTTAATACCTATAATCATTGACATAAACTTGTCAATCACCTTGCTATGCGGGAAAAGGTGAAGCTAAAAAAATTGAACCTAGAACCCACAAAATATCCAAGAAAAACAGAATATCATTTAACATGGTCATAGTCAATTTATTCTAGTGGCATGACCTATTTTAATGTATAAATAATTTATAAGTGGCCTGGCCTCAACTTGTGGCTAGACTTGAGTGATAGCTAATCATATTTTCACCCTACATCGGGGAAAGCGTCACCGATAATGTCGGTTATCTACATAAATATAAGATCGATACAGCTCTGCATTGCATTGCTTAGTTAAGTTATTAATATGTTTAAAATTTAGATTATGGACAGGGTTTTCTATATAATTTAAAATTAAATTAAATTTAAAATTTTAAAATATCATATTTTAATTAGTATAAAAATAGCTTCACGCTTTATCCCGCAGGATAGTCAGAGATAACCTAGTCTAAAGACACTCCGTTATATCCTTTCTGCTGGAAATCAAGACGATGCTTGGTGTGTGGCGATCTCAACGCCGCGCTTTGTCTTACCAGAGCGGAGAAATGAAGATAATTTTTATATATGATCCCAGTGACCTACAATTCATATCAGTATAATCTACGTACGTTATAGGAATGTACTTCTGTATATAAGCATAGAAGGCTAGCATTCCACATTGGAATATCAATATTCCGTAACAAATAAGGTTTAATTGTCTTAGATACTCCTATTTAAAATTTGTCTCATTAATTATTTCGGGTCGGAAGCAAAGAATGAATCTCAGTTCTTTATATTTTAATATATATTTTTCTTAATTATTATAAATATACATAATTATATGAAATAAGAATAGAATGTAAGATTAGAGTCGATAGAAATATTTTAGAACAAGTGAATGAGGTGGTATATCTGAGAAGTATGTTTAGTAGAGATGGAAGATAGGAAGTGGATGTGGAAAGGCGTATTGCTGCCGGTAACAGGGTTAACGGTGCTCTGGCTGCATTGATGCGACGGCAAAATGTCAGCGTACCTGCATGTCTTGCCGTTCACAATGCAGTACTGATACAGACGTTGTTATACGACAGCGAAACGTGGGTGTGTCGAAAGAAGAATGTAAGAAAGATGAATGCAGTAGAGATGAGATCTCTTCGTCGCATATGCGGAGTCAGTTTGGCTGACCGTATATGTAGCGAAGAGATACGCAGAATGGCAGGTGTAAGCGCGAATGTCATAGTAAGAATGAAGAAGAACGTGTTCAGGTAGTTTGAGCACGTTGAGAGAATGAGCGATGTAAGAGTGGTGAGAAAGATTTATAAAGAAAAGTTGAGTGGTATGAGAGGGCGGGCCATACCTCGGTTGACATTTGAAAACACAGTATCGATGATACAGAAGGCAACTCACGTAAAAGCCTGAGGAACCCCGAAGGGTGTGTATAATGAGGGTAATGACTGTGGAAGAGGTGAAAGAGGTATGCAGGGACCGTAGCGTTTTGCGCTCCATTGCCTCTGACTACCCTGTCCGGGAAACAGTCTAAATGAAAAAACATAATTGTAAGTTATGTGTACTTTTTATTCATTCTTTTAAATAATATATTTTATACTTTTAGGATGCAAACAGAAACTTCTGAGTAATGAAGAACCGATGGTCATATCAGATATAAAACCGGGCTCAGTAGCACATAGAAGTGGGGCTCTAGCACCTGGCGACCATCTGTTAGCTATCAACGGACAGCCTTTACATAATCTGTCTTTGGTAAGCTTGTTATATATTTATTAAAATTTAATAACAATTTTTCATACAAAATTTCAGAGCTATGTATTGTTTATTGTAAGAACAATATAATCGATTGATAGATATAATATATTATATTTTCCAAAACTTGCCTTTCTACTTATAATTGACTATTTTAAATGTGCCTGATATTGTAGGTATGTATAAATTCTTAAATGTTTTAATAAAAAAAAATGATTTTAATTTTTATTGCAAATAACTAAGTTATATTTAGTTATTTTGTAAGAAAATACTATAAATATTTTGTTAGGAGTTCAAATATTTTGATTTTTTATAAAATTCTTTATATTAATGCAATTTTTGAAGCTCACAAACCGAATAACACTTACATCTTCAAATAAAACAAACACAAGGCCAATTACTAAAAGTATCATTTCATATTTAAAAAAAAATAAAAAAATCGAACCAGTAACCCATCCAAACAAAACTAAAACAAACAGAAAGCACACACAGACATACCAAATCTGTGTAAACAAAACCATTAAGCTATATCATGATTTAAACTTTTAAGGATACCGCGTTCAATATACTTCAGAACTCGCCAGAAGATATAATAACTTTGAAAATACGAAAACGTGACTTGAGAGACGAATGCTCTATACATAAGCACAATGCAAAACTTGCATTGCAAAGTTTCAGTCATATAGAAACTAAGGCAGTAGTGCACAGTGGCGAGGATTCCGGACACCATACAGAAAGTCCCAATAACAGTGCTAAGGAAAGTGACAATGGTAACACTGCTGTGTTCATGGTTGAAATTATAAGGCAGGAGAACGGACCTTTGGGTCTGACGATAGCTGGTAGTGAAGATGTTACGCAGCCTATTTTGTTGAGTGGCCTTGTTGAAGGTACGTTTCAATTTTTCCTTGTAAGGTCTATTAACTTGTTGTGGGGCAATGGGATAGTTTCTGACTGTAAACGTGGTCGGTTTTGGGTTCGATTCCCACTCAGGAGAGTGATTATATTTAAATTATTTCCACTTCCTCGCTCTGATAAGACAAAGTGCGGCGTTGAGTTCCACCACTTAACTCGTAATGGCTCGAATTCGGTGGTAAACGAGTGTCTTGACACTAGGTTATTTCCGTCTACCCTACTATGCCAGATAAAAGTGTAAAGCTAATATAATATACTATATTTAGTTAGACTGACTAAAGGTTATTGTTATGATCAACTCGAAAGTATTTTAAACTTCACATAAGTACGATTGGTAGTGAGTTTGATTCTCACTTAGGGGTTTTGACTCTAGGTTGTCTTTAACTACCCTGCTAGCGAGGAGGGATAGTGTGAATCTAAAAAAAACTATGTAATTTTAGAGCTATATACCATTACTATTTATAAACAATCCCATTTAAATATATATATATATATATATATATATATATATATATATATATATATATATATATATATATGTTTTAGGAGGATTAGCCGAGAAGTGTGGCAAACTGGCAATCGGTGATGAATTATTAAGTATAAATGGCGAAAGTGTGTTAAACAAGCCTTTGTCGGAGGCGATAAAGTTGCTGCAACAAAGTGGACAACGAGTGCAGCTCCAGATGTGCAGAAAAATTACAGGTGACAGAAAATAAAATAAATATATATATTTTTTTTATTTTTACGCAAGCTTATCGTAGCTTATGTTATAAACGTACATTGTCGCCTACAACTTTGGTTTGGTTCAACTTGTTTTTCTTCGTAAAGTGACTTGCCAATTATTGAAGGTTGGCAGTCAGCTCTTCATATTTTATTCTATCCATGCCTAAATTATCTATTCATCTTTTTATATCCATTTCAGGATGATTCTTAGCCACAACATTCCGCCTTAGTATATAAAATATAGTCTTAAAAAAACGTATAAAAAATTTGAACCCAGCGGGATTCGAACCAGCGCCTATTGGATAATGTCCAAGCGATTTTTAAAGTGTTATTCCACACTTAAGTTTTCTAATCCTAATTGTGGAATAACACTAAAAATAGTAAATATTAAATATTCTACTCTTAGGTTTTCTAATCCTAAGTGTGGAATAACATTTTAAAAATAGTAAATATTAAATATTAAAATAAAATAGCAATCGCTCTTGTTAAACAATTATTTCTTTAAGTAGTAGAATTTTGTAAAAATCTCTCTACAGAGTTGCTAACAACAAAACTAAGTTGTAACAAACGTATATAAATTTCGACGCAGCTGGTAGTAGAAAGCATGGCTTAGCGGTCAGAGCGCTTGGACGGTATCCAAGAGGCGCGGTTTCGAATCCCGCTACGTTCAAATTTTTATAGGCTATTTCAAAAAAGTTTTCTAATCCCAAGTGTGGAATAACACTTTAAAAATAGTAAATATTAAAATATAGTCTGTAAAAGCTCATATCGGTCATATTAAAGCAAATGTTCGACGATTTACTTTGGCAATGGAATGCTAATTCCCTTTTTCCTTTTACTAATACACCTCTTTACTCCCTAAGTGTTAATCCTATATATCAACAAGAAGAAGAATTGTGTTTTTAGAAAATCCTATCTAATTATATAATTTTATCCAGCTATGTCATTAATCTTAAACACGAAAAAGTTTTCCTACTGGATTAAACTTTTTACGTTAAAAAATTAAACGTTTAGTAAGTACGTTTTAATATTTTTTCAGTCTATTTGTATTGACTGTGCGTTTAATAACGATATTTTTTAAATGAAATAATTTAACCGGATTAATCGCATATATTTCACAGGTCTACTTGTGACCACGGACTACTGTAAAGTGTTCGAAACGTCAGGTGTCCAAAAATGTATTTTCGAATACCAAAATATACGCGATTAATCCGGTTAAATAGCTTCATTTAAAATGTATAAAAATCGCGAAAATCAAAGATCTTATTAAACGATATTTTTGTTGAGTACAACGCAGGCAACCTTAACGCTGCACTTTGTTTTACCAATACATTTTAAATATCATTCTTCCGAGTGAGAATCGAACCAATCATGCTTATAATCAGACGCTGCCGCACTGCACTATGTTGGCCTCTAACAAACGTTACAAAAAACACATTATGGTTTTAAATTCAAGCTTCAAATCACTCAAATCATTCATATAATATTAAAATAAAATTTTCAATACGACATTTAAATACAATTTACCAAAACCACATTAACTACTGAAATAGCGATAAAGCCAATAGAAATTTAGAATCTGATGTGCGTTACGAATTGGTCTATTGTAATATGGATATATAGTAATTTTGCATCAAACGTTAGCGTTTCATTTGGATGGAGCTTTAAATAAGTTATTTTGTAAAATATTGTTATTTTTATACTTAGATCCAATAAAGATTTTTATTATTTATTGAAAAGACAAAGCGCAGCGTTGTGTTCCGCCACTCAACCCGCAATGTTTCAAATTTGATGGAAAGTGGAGTACGGAGTGTTTTGACGTTAGGTACTTGCTGTCTACTCTGCTAAAAGGCCTTAAAAGTGTGAAGATAAAAAATTATATATAGAGTAATTACAATTATTTAAATAATTTATTATTTATGAATAAAATAAGGAATGCATTCTAACAACAATATAAACGTATCATCACAACATGTAATTTTACAGTATAATCTTTAACAGAGATTTCAACCAAAAAAATATTTTTATCGTCCTAGTTAAATATAGTATGTTCCTAGGCTTGTACTATTTATTGACAATGCTATATATATATATATATGTATATATATATATATATATATATATATATATATATATATGTATATATACACACACAACACTCGAGTTGTATCCTCTTATATCAATCTTAATTTATCATGATATTCTATCCGTCATGATTAATTAACAAATCTGCCCATTGGATATGACTTACCTATTGCACAAGATATTCAAACAAAGGCTTTTTATTAATTTCTAACTATGTATATGATACGTAAACATGATAAGTAGTCGGTCCGGTACTTAATTGGGCGCCTTATTTAAATTATTTTCATTTCGTTGCTCTGGTATCCAAAAGTGCGGTGTTGAGTTCCGCCACTCAATACGCAATGTCTCGAATTCCGCAGAAAGCCAGAGTACAGATTGTCTTGATACTAGCTACTTTCCATCTACTCTGCTAAGCGGGATGAAAGCGTGACGCTAAACAAAAAAATAAAATTAAGATTCTGAGATGTTAAATTTAACACGGACGAAGTCGTATGGACAGTGTATAAAATAAAATAATAATAACAAATATATATATATATATATATATATATATATATATAATTTAAATATAAAACAATATGCAGTTTTTGGACCACTTTTCCATCAAAGTCCTACATCTTTGACATTTAGATCAATCAAAACAACAAAAACATAGACATACTGTCTCGAGAAAGTTACCTTACTTGTGTCACACCAAAGATTTCCAAAGGAAAGTTTCGAACACATTTCCAACTTATCCCAATGGTATGCTTAGGCCGATACGTTGTAACTTACGCATTATTTTGTTAGAAGTTTGAAGAGTAGGAAAATCGATCAGTAAAGTAGAGTGGAACTATCGATATCTGTCACATTTGCATATACATATATATATAGACATGTGTTTCGTATTGAATTTATTATTCTTTCTAGTTTCACGCTTTTATCCCTTATAACAGGGTATACAGAGAGTATCAAGGCACTCCGTACTCCTCTTTCCAAAATTGAGATATTGCGTGTTCAGTGGCGCAACTCAACGCCGCGCTTAGTCTCACCGGAGCGAGGAAATGAAAATAATTTTAATAAAATCATTCCCCCGAGTGAGAATTTAGCCCACAACTGATCGCGTAGTTAATCAACGCATAGTGAGAGACCTAGTGTTTGTTTCTTGTTTTGTGAAATCAAGACATTACGTGGTAAATGATCATACCACTACAAATGACATGCACCGCAATGGACTCTAAACAAATAAGAAAAATAATAATTAAAATAATAAAGTAAACAATATTAGGGGTTAGAAAGTATGTAGTCAAATGGTGTTTAGTAATATATAAAAAAAAATGTAGCAGGATTCGAATCCGCTCGTCGCTGAACCCGTTTACGTACTCTAGCCTATTAAGCTGTACGATCCAATCGAGGGTCGTCGAAATTTTTTGTTATTAGCAATTCGATAAACAAGCAAAAAGCAATAAGCTGGTCGTATATTTCTTCTCCTAATCAAATTCAAAACCAAAATATTCTTTATTCAAATTTTCTTTATTAAAAGCACTTTCGAATCGACAATCAGCACAAGTGTCAGTGTTATCAGTCCTACAGGAAGCTACCACCGGCATTGTATGACAGAATTGTATAAATAACCCAAAAATATATTTAAATGAATATAAAAGTGATATTCAGCAATTTTTATTATTAAATAAAATGGAATTATTTTGATTTATTTTTTATTTTTTTTAGCTTCACGCTTTTACCAGAATAAACAAAAAGTTCCTAGTTTCAAGACACACCGTACTTCGCTTTTCATCGAAATCGATACGTTGCGTGTTGAGTGGAGGAACTGAGACTGAAAATAATTATTTTAATCACTCCCCCAAGTGGGGATCAAACCCACAACAGTCAGACTCAGTCTCGCTGTACCACAACCGGCCTCATGAATATGAATATTAAAATATTATTAAAAAAATATTTTATATAAGAATTTGAACTCCCTACCACCGTGATTAGGCTAACTCAACATACTAACTTAGATGACAGTCAAAATATCCTAATTTCAAACATAAAAGCTATCAAAGCAAAAAGCATAGAAGAAGATAGAAGTTGAAAGTTTGAGGCCAAACAATTTAAGTTTTTTCATTATAAACTCACCACAATGTCAGCTTGTTATTGGCACAACAGTGAACTTATACAATACAAGATGTTGCTTGAAATTAATAAACTGAATATAATTCCATTTAACTTTGCACTTTTTAAATGTGAAAGTTCAGAATTAGAATGCTTTTTCATTTTGTATTCATTTATTTGATATAACTTGTTTCATTTAATATGTGATTATTTTAAATGTAAATTTTAGTGAATTTTAAACTTGTTGTTACGATAATAACTCTGATTGTGGAATATGGAATTAGTCAAACTTCAGTTACATTTTATATGTTGAAGAAGAGCAGAAAGACTATATTTTATTTAGCTTTAAATGAAAATTTTTAAATGAAAATTTTAGTGAATTTTAAACTTATTGTTACGATAATAACTCTGATTGTGGAATATGGAATTAGTCAAACTTCAGTTACATTTTATATGTTGAAGAAGAGCAGAAAGACTATATTTTATTTAGCTTTACATTTTTATCCCGCATAGCAGTGACTAGTGTCAAGACACTCCGTACTTGACACTAGTCACTTCGAAAGACTATTTTTTTATAATAATATGTTATCAATACATTAAATTAATAACATAAACACTACACACACTAAAATCATTCCACATGCATATTTGTAAAAAGCCTATGTCATAAACGTTTCTATAAGCCACATTTAATATGTAAAAAGTTTTCAGGTTTTAATAAAAAGGTAAAAATCAAATATATTTTTGATAGCAAAGTACTAAAAGTAACGTTCACGTACGTTGGTCATATAATTAGTTAGAAGGAGCAGTGAATTGCAAAAACTGGCCTATTACAGGGAATACTTGGAGGCACTGAGATGTCTATGAGTATATAAGTCTTGTTTTAAGTCAATAAAGTATTACATAATTTAAGCTACATCTCGCGTAGCAGGGTAGTCACAGACAAAATCTATTATCAAGACACTCCGTTGACTAGCGTTGACTGACGTTGGCTGACGTTGACTGACGTTGACTGGCGTTGACTGGCGTTGACTGGCGTTGACTGGTGAATTCAACGCCATAGCATACCTTACCAGAGTTAAGAAATGAAGATAAATTTTAAATATAATCGTTTCTAAAAGTGGGAATTGTGCACCGCGTTTACAATCATACGTTATTCCACTGTGTCTCGATGACCTTTGAATATTTTAACTAAAAAATATATTTATTTAAAAGCGATCGTGTTGCAGCGGAACAGCTTCTGACTATAAACGCGTGGTTGTAAATTCGATTTCCTCTCAGGAGAATTATTATAATTATAATCAGTCCCTTGCTCTGTATGTAACACACAATGTCGCGAATTCGGTGGAAAGCGGAGTATGGAGTGTCTTAACACTAGGTACTTCCTGTCTACCCTGTTGAATTCCTGTGTGGAATATAAGCTAAAAAAAAACATACATTGAAGCCCAAAGTAAAAACTGTTAGTCCAAAGTTTATAAACAATATTTATAAATAACAATAATTTGTTGATTATTTTTATATTTATATATAAGCTTTTAAATATTAATAAATATATATTTTTATAATATTTGTCATATACCATTTGGGTTAAGCAACGCTAACTTCAATTAGAAATTGATGGGTATGCAGATGACGTCTGGAACTTTAGAGGGTAGTAAACAGTCGATCACAGCTATCGATTTAACGTCAACGATAGTAGTTAGGGGCAGTATGAAAATTTTTAATTTAATAACTTGTTTAAGCATGAAATTATAGAGTAATAATTTCTTGGTTTCAAATTTTGAAAGGTTGTTATTAAATAACACTTGTTTGTTTACTATTTTTAAAGTGTTATTCTACATTTAGGATTAGAAGATATTAAAAAAAACTTATTAAAATTTTAACGCAGCAGGATTAGAACCCGCGCCTCTTGGAAACCGTCCAAGCGCTCTGACCGCTAAGCCATGCGTTCTACTAACAGCTGCATCAAAATTCTTATACGGTTTTGTTACAATTTATTAACGTTGCTAACATATTTGTAATTAAGTTAGTTAAAATAGATAAAGTAGGATTTTGAAGCTTATTTATAAGTTCTGTTAAATCTGTTCAGCATTAAAGGTTTTAGAGTAATTACTTTTCAAAGTTATTTTTCTCCTGCCTGGTTTTCTTTCTTAATATGCAATATGGTTAAAAATTTAAATGAAACTTAACTACTTTAAACAGATTAATCGCGTATATCTTGGTATTCGGAAATACATTCTTCCCATGACCACAGATCGTCAACAGGTTTTGTCTATCTATCACCACGGATTACTTTAAAGTGTTCGAAACGTCAAGTTACCAAAAATATATTTTTGTATACAAATTTACCTAAGTGTGGATTTTTCATATTATAATAAGAAGGTTATTAAAATGTCACTTTAAAATAATATATATATATATATATATATATATATATATATATATATATATATATATATATATATATATATATATATATATATAACTAATTATAATGATAGAGAATATTATTTAAAAAAATGTTTTGTTTATTTTCATAGATTGTGGTGAGTCCAGTGTAAGAGACTCAAGTCATTCGACATCCAGCCCAGGACTTTCGAATGACAGCGCTGTGGAGTCTTGGGATCAGAACACTCCAGTTAGAACAAGCACTAATTGTGGTAAGGTTAAATATATTGTTCATTATTTTTTTATCCGTTTTACGCTTTATGCTGTAAAGTAGGAACCCTTATATTTTATTTATTTTTTGTTTAGTCTCACGCGAGAGGAAATACCTAGTGTTAAGACACTCCGTTGCGTGTTGAATGATGAAACTCGCCACGCTCTGTCTTACAAGAGCGAGGAAATGAAAATAATTAAAATATAATCTTTCGTCCGAGTGAGATTTGAACTGTCAACTGATCGTGTTTACACCGAGACGTTGTCACACTACGCGGCGATCTGTCTCAAAAAATATTTACGTCTAAATTTATGTGTATAGGTATTTATTATACTATTTCTCAATAATTCAAATATCTCTTAAAAAAATTATTCTCTTTCTGCCCTTATACAAGTGTATCTCTGTCCAGTCCATAATTTTGCTTAACAAAATTTAGTATAATAATATATATAGTAAGTAATCTTTTATATTAGGCATCATAAGAAATGATCTGAACTATACATCTTGCAGGAAATTTCATTATCTCGTTTTATCGCTCTATATTTCTTTCTACCCAATTTCCAGGTAACTCCGACGTAATAGAATATGCGGTACCGGACAAGAGCCGAATAATAGATAAGCAGCCGTACTCACCAACAGATGAAGATAAACTTTTGGCGTCCACTTTCAATTCCGCAGCTCCATACAGCATTCACGATTTGCCTCTACCAAATTATTCACTAAATAATTCACTCAAGACGTTCCACTATGAAAATACCTGTATAATACCAGAGAATACATTGAAAAATAAGAATGTCACCCGGGAGGACGATGTCCAGCAAATAGAAATTTTGACGTCCAATATGAAGGATTGTCAATTGCACAACATGGAGAAATCGTGCAAATGCGATTACGTTGAAATGGGGCCGTACGGTGTGGTGGGGCCGAAAAGAAAACCGAATTGGGATAGCGATTATTTAAATAATGGCATATATACTGTGACTTCTCAGAAATCACCGATCAAATCGAACGTTCCGGGCACCAGCTTTCAATTCCCAACAAGTCCTATTTATGAAAACGACGTGCCGTGTACGTGGATTCAGTGAATTTGTATTCAATTTTGAGATGAATTTCATGTTAGATATATTGTTAACGAGATGTCGTTTTAGCGCGGTCGTAATATATGTGTGTGGTATTAGTAGATAATTTAGGATTCGAATCTGATTAGAGGGAAAATTTATGATTATATTAAATCTAAACCTGATATAATATATTATATAATTATTTATATAGAAATATTAATTATATAAATAATTGAGTAAATATGTATATTCTTTACTTATTATTTATTTTTTTAGTTTCATGTCTCAATTCAAGGGTTTTGACTAGATTAATTTCCCCGAGTAAGAATCTAGCTCACAACCTATCGCGTTTACAGTCAAATGCTGTTTCACCGCGCCAAGATGATCTATTATTATATTTTCAAAAAAAATAATCCATTTTAAATATTTTCTCTATATATTTATTATTTTTCCCAAGCTCTACATTTTCTGCTCCACAGGTCTCTACAGTAGTGACACTCTATCACCGGCTCGGGGTTCCGTACACCATGTGATTTTGTATAAGGACGCGATATATGACGATTACGGGTTTTCAGTGTCGGATGGTTTGTATGAGCGTGGCGTGTACATCAATCGGATAAGGAAAGGCGGGCCCGCAGATATCGTTGGCTTGTTGAGGCCGTTCGATAGGATTTTGCAGGTGAGTATATTATTAACGGAAAATATATTTAATATTATATTAACACAAATTTATTAGCAATAAATTATAATTTTAATTTGCATATTAACGTTTGATTTGATTAAATATATTTGTTTTGACATGTGTCCGGATGTTAATGGTTTCATTAGATTGAGCTGGACAACGATAAAAAACTTTAAGCCTGTTTTTTTTGGTTGCTATTTCGAAATTATATTTTTTTTTTGCGAAAATGTGTTTAAAATCTATTATGTATTTGGATTTTTTGTATATATATTTATTTACTGATTAATAACGAAGGATATACTGATCTTCGAAACTGTTCGGTATTCAGATTTTATTGCAATAAATTAGCAGATCTTAAACAAAGTCACACGAAGTATAAATTATTATTTTATTTGGAAAATTGCGTCCTTATACAAAATCATATGGTGATTTAATACTATTTTTGCTTCTAATTTACAAACATTATATTTGCCAGAAAAAAAGTCGCCACATTGTAAATATACGCATTACCATGACTATAATGTCCCAATAAGTCACCAAAAAAAAATATATATATACATATACATATATATATATATATATATATATATATATATATATATATATATATATATATATATATGTATATATATATATATCATAATAAATATATATATATATATCATAATATAATAATATTCAGGTTAATGGAACAAGAACAGTCGACTACGACTGCTGTCTAACGGTGCCTCTGATCGCGGCGGCCGGTGACAGGCTCGAGATAGTAGTGCAACGGATGGCGACGTCTAGGGTAAGTTATGAAATGTTATGTTCTTAGTGACTTTCTAGTATAGAATAGATGGTGCCTTGAAATTAAATTTATTTTCTTGAATAGTATATAAAAACTTATTTAAATATGTTTTTATAAACTATTCAAGTTAAGTTAATTTTTATATGTGAAGATATGGGCAATATTTTGTTTTTAAATATATTTCAAAATGTATCTTTACATTCATAAAATCTACATGTTCCTATAGCAACCATGACGGCATAGTAGAATCGCATCTAATAGTAACGTTTTGGTAATGAGTTCGATCTCCATTCAGTGCAGTGGTTATATTTAAAATTATATCATTTAGTTCTGATACAAAGAGAGACAAAGTACAACGTAGAGTTCCGCCTAACAATACATTTTTAAATCGAACAGAAACTAAAGAACTAATTATAGTAATAGTAGGTTATAACTATGTTGTGGGTTCAATTCCCACTTGAATTATTTATGTTAAAATTTTAAATTCTATGCTCTAGTCTTTGTCTTAACAAAGCGGTGAGTGGAATTCGCAACTCAACGCGTAATGTCTCAATTTCAACGGAATATTTTGACACTAGGCTGTTTCTATCTACCCTGCTATGCGGGATATAGCGTAAAATTGTAACAGTATATTAATATAGTATAATAATATAAGTTTTAATTTCCATACAATTTCTCCATATAAAGTGGCGCTATTAGCGCTCATACGGTACTGGAAATTTAATTAAAAAGTTAAATTTCGTGAACATCAACGTATCGAATGTCCCAATTTTGTTTTAAAAATCAAAAACCATAAGCCTATTGGAAATATTGGGGAAAGTTTGGCATACTTTTGTATCACTTTGAACGATAATTTTATTCATATTCTGTATAGCATTTTAAGTCTTTCAGAGAGTAAGTGACAATATTTTTGTGTGGTTATTTTTATATAATATATATGAGGCCGGTTAGCGTCTGACTGTATACGCGACAGGTTCTATGTTCTCACTTGGTGGAATGATTTTATTGAAATTAAACGATAAAGCGCGGAGTGGAGTTCCGCCACTCAACACGTAACGTCTCGAATTCAGCAGAAAACGAAGTACACTCCGTACTTCGTTTTGTCGTCTTGACACTAGGTACTTCCTGTCTACCTTGCTATGCGGGATAAAAGCATGAAGCTAAACAAAGAACAGTTGTCGTGCGATGCAACTGTCACAAGTTCAAATCTCATTTAAAGGAATACAAAATTTATATTATTTAAAGGAATACAAATTTTTTTCTAGAAGTATTTATTAATTTAGTTAGACGTAAACTTGGGTTTAAGTAACTAGAAACTATATTGTATATAAATATACACACACATTTATATATATATATATATATATATATATATATATATATATATATATATATATATATATGTGTGTGTGTATATAAATATAAAACCGTCCTACTTGATATAAAATTCCATATATGGTAAGCCTACCTTGACTTATTCCCATTCTAGGTTGCGGCTAAACCTTTTTACGTATGACTGGCTTTAACGAATTTTTCTTACGATCCTCATTTTCAAGTCATTTTCGATAAAGCTTACAAGATATTATCATTTCTTTGATGTAAGCACTTATATACAAGTACATACAAATATATTTATGTAATTTTTAATACTCTATACAGATTATTTGTTACAGTTGGGTTGCATTTGACGGTAAACGCCACATGTTGTGGGTTCGATTCCCACTTGGAGGTATATTTATATAATTTTAATTTCTGCGCGTTGGTAGGACGAAACACGGCTTTGAGTTCCGCCTTTTTAATACTTCTACATTTATTGCGAATGTATTGACAAGTTGAGTATATTGGCACTAGGTTATCCCTGTCTTCTTTGCTATGCGGAAAAACGCGTAATGCTGTTTTTTTTAAACGTTTAGTATATATAATACTATATTAAAGCTTTGCTTATTAAAATGTTTTTTTTTTACCTCAATAGATTATGGTCTTATTATGAAATTATTATGTTCGTATATAATATTTCTATATTTGAAATGTTTCTTTAAAATAGAGTATAAGTTATATTTATTGTTTTTATCACGAATTATACTCTACCTTGTAGAGTTGAATTCAAACCTACAACTCATTGGTAAGACAAAGCGCAGCGTTGTGTTCCGCCACTCAACACACAAAATGAATTTAGATACTAGGTTCACTTTGACCGTTCTATGCGGGATAAAGGGTAAAGCTGTAAAAAAAATATTGTTTATTTTATATATTAATTACAAAACCTCTTTGTTACAGGATTTAAAGAATCAGAGACTCGAAGACAGTGCCAGTCCAAGTCACAGTACAATTGTGACTAAGACCATTTAGTGTATAACGCGTCTGTAGTGAAGTTGACACGAGAAACAGTTTAAATTGTGTTAATATAAATTGAATAGCAAGTATTAAAGTACTTGATTTCTTTGGTTTTGATAGAGAAAGTGCTCATTTACCAGGAAGAGTTCGGAGTGATCTATCTTTACGTATTTGTTCAAATTATACGTGGATGTATAAGGTATAAAAAAAATGCAGTTTGAATAACGTCACCAAAACCTAAGACGATATAAAGATGTAATTGCATTGAAAGAAGTGTATTTGAGAATTTTAATGAAATTATCGCAAAGGAGATTGTATTTTTTGGAAATGTCTAAGAAATGGATTTACGAGAAATGTTCGTATGAACAAACAAACATTATAAGTGTTGTTATTTTTAAGCTTTATTATGTTATTTGAAGTGACTTAATAGTAAGGAATCTTTTTCTAGTATAATAATAGAATTATATAAAGTACGTATTCGATTAGAAATAAATTGTATTAACCAAAGAAAAAATTGTAAAATTAATGTAAATATGACAATTTAAATTAATATTTTAAACAAAATAAGATCCTTGCTTACTTAAATTGTGCCTAGTTAACTTAAAACGGACACTACGAGACGTAAATTAATATTTTATTAAAATTAAATGAAAATTAATTACGTTGCCGGTTATATGACACACACACACACACACATATATGTATATATATATATATATATATATATATATATATATATATATATATATATATATATATATATATATATAATTGTCATACATATATAGATTGAATTACGTTTATTATTATATGGAAATTCAGCTTAAATCAATCATAATATATGTTACAACAAGAAATATTACCAAAGAGGTCAAAATTTAAAAAATATATAATAATCTATATATAAGTAATTATATCAGTACATTTCATTTCTTAACGAATCTTTCATATTATTTTGTATGTAGAGAGAACTTAGTGTCAAGACACTCAGTTTTTTACAAAAAAGTTATTCGAATTTAAAGCTACATTATATTTAACTTAAACGGGGAATCAAATCCACAACTCACGTTACTGTCTTAATTTTAGCATTTCGCCATAATGGTCAATTTCATAATTTTATGTATTCTTTGTATATTAATACTTTACTGGAATTATAAAAGATGAGAAAAGGCCACCGTGGCGTGGTGCTGCAGTGCCTGTAAACAAGATTGGTTGTGGGTTTGATTACCACTCGAAGGAATGATATTTAAAAGATTTTATGTTATGCTTCGGTGAAACAAAGTGCAGCGTTGAGTTCCCCCCTCAAAACGCAATGTCTAGATTTCTGATGAAAATTACCAAACAGAGTGTCTTGGCATTAGGCTATCTCTTCTATAACGGGATAAAGCGTGAAGCCTCAATAGAAATATTCTTAAAAGAATTTCGATGTTTAAATTGTATGCCATTTAGTATTGAAGTGCTAATAGATATTATAATCTAAAAATTGTTATTGTTATAGATTAGAGATTTAATACATGATATTAATTAAATATTATATATGTACATACATACATAAAAACACACAAACACACATACATACATACATAGGAATAATTTTAGTAGTAATATCGTTGTTAACAGACTGATAGTGTTGATTAGATGTAGCTAATGGTGTACCTTTGCAAATTTAAAGAACAAATTATCATCATGTATTATTTACTAAAAATTTTTCCTTTAAAATAATAGAAAAAGAAGAATAATTAAAAGCATTTCCGGAAAAGCTATATGTTTTTTTCCGGAAATGCTTTTTTTTGTTAATGTCGATGTCGGTACAGAGATGGTGGTAACAAGTTCTAGCAAATAAGGCTTAATTGTTGATATTTCGATGGATCACCAATTCAAATCCTGTTTTCAATTTTTTATATAAAATTTTGAAAGTATCTATATCGTTATGTTTGTATGTCCATACACTGTCGATTTTTAGATCTAAATTAATTTTTTGAATAGTTACAATATGTACTAGAATTGCGTTTGCTTCTCACTGCATATATATATATATATATATATATATATATATATATATATATATATATATAGGAAACATTATCAATAGTTGTTTATTATTTTTTACACAACTGATTGAACAGTGAGTTAACAATGATTTCAAAATTTGTTAATTTAGACATTTTAACATTTATGCAGCATGTTTTACTTTCTATAAAGACTTTTTTTTTTAATAACTTAAAAGATATTCAAAAAATGCATAACTTGATTGTTAGTAGATAAAGGAATGATTAATCACTACATTCTCTCATACATATAAAAACTAAAGAATTTTGTACCAAAATATTTCAAGTCAAAATATGTTAAGTTAAATAATATCATCCATCTAAGGTTTTGTGGCAATTCAAGATTTCATATATTCCAGTTTGCTTTCAGACTCGAACTAACGATGTGGTTTGCAGATTCGTTGCAAATTTGTCACTTCCGGTACATTCGTATAATATATATATATATATATATATATATATATATATATATATATATATATACGTGAAGTGTTTTAGTTTATATACAATAAATATTAAAACAATTTCATTATCAGAGGGACGCAGTAGAAAAAGTAACATTATTATACATATATTTGCTGTAAAATCGATATTTTTTATTTTATCTGACCTAATTAGACAGAAATGCGGTACAGTATATATATATATATATATATATATATATATATATATATATATATATATATATATATATATATATATATATATATATATATATATATATATATATATATATATATATATATATATATATATATATATATATATATATATATATATTGCTGTCAGTCAGTCACTGAATGAGTAAACAAGAAAGTTCTGTACCAAATTGTAATATAGTTTGAAAAATGAATAAACGATTTTATATCAAAATGGATGTTTTAGCTCAAATCCGCATTTATAATGAAAATCCACTAACTCATATGGATTTTACGAATTCTGATATCTGTTGGCTTGAAAAGTACTTATCAGTGGCGAAGCGTTCATGTTACTGAAAACCTGTATACTAACGTTCTCGTTATAAAGGAAATATTTATACTAAATATAATTATTTATTAAATTAAATAACAAAACTTATAAAAAAACAATTTTCATAATTTATGTAATCTGAAAATTGTTATCTAGTCTTTTGATATATTTTCAACAACAAGTTTATCTAGACAAAAATACCACACTTCGCCACTGTTACTTTTATATGAACGTTTTTTCGTAGTTTTTAATTGTACAGTGTGTTTCACCATTTACAATAATTTCAACAAAAAACATGAAAAAAAAATCATTAAATACATAAAAAAATTGAAAATGTTAGATGTTTTTAAAAAAATATTACATCCCAATTTCTATGTTCATTTGACTAAATTAGGCTATTATTGCAAATTTTTCATACATTCTAAAGCGTGTGTTACATACATTTATATATGAATTACGTCGGTGACGTGTAGATAGTGATTTTTTACATTTTATTTTTATACCCCTCTAGTGTAAGGATAATTTATATTATTGTCAATTATGTATAACTAACGAGGTATAGCCTAGCTACAGTCCACTTAATAAAATAATATGCGTGAATTTGGTCGTTTTATTGAATATTACAAACAAAATTGAATGAAATACAAAATCTTTCCATGTTTCAAATGATTTCAAGAACTTACTTGTCGATTTAAAACTATTTTCTAATGCAAATATGAAAAAAAAGTGGCCGGCCATGGCGCAGTGTGACTGTATCTCACAGTAAACGCGATCAGTCGTGGGTTCGATTCCTATTCGAAATTATTCTTACTTCCTGGCTGTCATAAGAAAAAAGTGCGACGTTGAGTTCTGACACTCAACACGCAATGTCAAAAATTCGGCGGAAAGCAACGTACGGAGTTTCTTGACACTAAGTACTTTCTGTTTCCCTACTATGAGGGATAAAAGCGTGAAACTAGAAATATAAAGTATATACGTACAAACAATCTCTATAGCAGTTCTATGCAAATTTGGCAAAAGAAAAATCCTCCAAACTATTAAAGCGTTCTGCACTAAGAGTTAATACGACTGATTGTCAGTTTGATTCCGATCCAGTCGTTATACAAAAATTATATTCATCTCGCCGCTCAGGCAAGATGAAGAACGGCATTGCATTACGCGACTGGCTACACATTGATTCAAGGTGGAATTTTATTGCTTCTAAGCACTGACTTCTACTTATGCTGGTGAATTTTCTATCATACTAAACAATGGAAAGGAATTCATCAAAATTATATACTTATTAGGAAATAATCGAGAAAATCAATAAAGCAACAAGTACCTGATTTTATTGCGGACAAAGTACCATTAGTGTCATACAACGTGACAGGGCATAATGAATTGTTTCCCGCTCCAAGTAAACAATGACGATATAAAACTGTCACGTCATCGTGACTGACACTGTAAGTGGGACAAATCTGATAAAACATTTTTTTCTTTAGCTTCACGCTTTTATACCGCATAGCATGGTAGACAGAGTGTATCTAGTGTCAATACACTCCGTTTTTCACTATCCACTGAATTCGAATTGAAATTGTCTGCTAATAATTTAAATGTAATCGCTCCCAATCGTGTGGGAATTGAACCCACAACCGATCACATTTGATTGACCTCTTATACCACTCACCTTGAGTTCATAAATCTTTCTAACCACTCTTTCAACACTCACTCTATCGACATGCCTAAACGTGATCTCGATAAAGAGGTTTTACAGCCTGCAACAAGGGTCTGTTTACATTGTACCATGGCAGAATCTCCCATAACTTCTTTCTTATAAACTTGACAAATGCCTTTTCTAAATAAATAAAAGCACAGAAAATTTTCTGGTTTACAGCCAAAAACTTTTCCGTGATCGTGCGGAGAGAAAAGACCTGATTCATGCATCCTCTTCCAAATCTAAATCCTCCTTAGGCCTACAAAAAAATCTTTCTCTCTTGTATTTTTCGGATCTCTCTTGAATTTTTTTTCTAGAATATTAACATAAGTTTTGCTGCCCAAGCTAATCAAATTGATAGCCCTATAGCTTGCCCAGTATACCTATGAATCTTCGCCTTATTACAAAGGCACGATGACTGTAACTCGCCAATCATCCGGGACCTTTCCCGTTTTCCACCATAAATTGCATAGAAAAAAAGAACAGGTCCAGAATGCGCGGCCCATCATATTTGATCATCTCTACAGTAACTCCATCTGCTCCCGCTGCCTTACCACATTTCAATCTTTATATAGCATTCTCTAACTCCTTTATACCGATTTCGCTATCTGCTACATCAAGACTCAGTATATTCATGCAGACTTCTGATGCGTCATCACATGCAGACATCTCCTTGTAGAATTCCGCCCATCGTTGCAAAACCTGTGTTCTTTCTGTAATTATTTCACCGTCCTTAGAAAGCACCACATTCATTCATCAAGTTGGCTAACAATGTCGAAAATCTCTAACTTCTCGCCAGAAAAGCTTCTTGTTTTCCCGGAATTTGTTTGTTAATCTTTCGTCTCTTTCCTCTGACTTTTCACGCTTCATCTTTATCAGTGCTTTCGTTAGGTGCTTTTTCAACTTATATTCTTTCTTCTTATTCTCTCTCATACTTTTATTCTTACTCGAGACTTTATACTACTGCCATGCTTTCTTCTTTCTTTCTACTGCCTCTTTCACTTCAGGATCCCACCATTCATCACGCTTTTTACTAAAGCCCCTTTTTTAACCAACACCACACACCTCAGTTGCAGCTTAGATCGTACAATTACTTAATCTCCGCCAGCATACTTCAACACTTTCACTACCTATTTCGCAGTTATCTAGGTTCCTGAAAACCTTTTCTTCATATTTCTCTCTTATCGGTAGATCTTGAAGCTTCCAGCTCTTTATGCGATTATTCGCCTCCAAGTTTGGATACCTCGAGCGGCTGCACCATCCTGCAAACAGACTCCTTTTTCTAGCAACTAATAGGTAGTGATCTGTTCCGAAATTGGCACCCCTAAACACATACGTGTCCATAACTTGGTTATGAATACGCTAGGAATAGATCAATCATACATCCGTTCCCATGTATACATGTAAATTTGTTTGTGGTTAAACATAGTATTTGCCACAAACAAATCTTTTTCATTACATAATTCCAATATGAGCTCACCAGCCTCATTTACTCTCTTATCATCATACTTCCCTTCTACGCGTTCGTAACCATGTTGTGTGGTTCCCACCTATCTATTCAAATCAGCACATACTATTAGTTTTTCGTTCCCTCTTACACTACCTAGAACTTCCCTGACAATCTCCCAGAACTCCTCTACTTCACTTAATAGAGCTGTGGATACCTGCGCATATGGCACTAACAAGAATATTATGCCCAGCTTGAAGCGAAATCAGAGCACCCTCGAATTGATCGCTTTATATTCTACCGTAGCACTCACCAATCAAGAGGATAATAACTCACCTACACCTTGACACACTCGTTCACGTTCGTGAACTCCCGCCGAGAAGGCGACTCGGTTGCCCAGCAAATTGATCATGCTATTGCCCTTATTTTTAGTCTCAGTCACAAAAACAACAATTACATGGACACGTCTACTACGACTACGTCCCGGACACGGCGTGCTGGGTGGCGGTCCCCAACGCCGCATTCGTCGCAACTTCTTATACCGTACGTCACCTCAGGGGGATTCCCTAGCATAATGCGCCCTAGTACTCACGGTGTATGGAATGTTGCAGCCTCACACATATAGGGATAATATTATAAATAAATTGCTACAATGATCCGCGAGCCTAGAAAATGAGAGGAGAACTTTCTATCCCTGGAACTCGCTCCTAAAAACTTTGAAAAAATCAATAATATAATCAGCTTATTCTGCAAGAATCCAGGGAATGCAATACGTAAGACGATTAAGAAACATATATCAGTATTTTAATATAATTAATTTTTATATCACCTGACTGACGAATGCCACCTCTATATATGTATATATATATATATATATATATATATATATAAATCTAAAAATTTGTTCTAAACAGCTTCAGTAGACACTGGAAAATGGTTAAATTTATCTTAACATATATTTATAATATATATAGGAACTACAAAGTGTTGACAGTCTTATATACTCTGTCTTAAATATACTATATTTTATTTTGCGGAAACCTCTTTAAACCACTTTATCTAACATGATGGGAAAAACATGGACACGTCACTACATAAGTAAGATATATACTCATAATTTTATCTTTAGGTATTTCTAACACTTTGCTAAATAATTAAATTATTTTCACTCCTCCTTTCTGCTAGGACAAAGGGGCGGCGTTGAGTTCCACTACGTAAATGCTAAAAAAATACGTAAATCTAAAAAATACATTGATACGTACTCTATTAAAACGTATCCTCTATATGTCTATTTCTGGAACTTTTATATTCGAAGGACAGATCTCAACGCCGCGTTCTAGCGTATACAGTATGGTAATATATTTCAAAAGCAAAATTCATCCAAAGGAGAATCAAACCCACAACCATAACAGTCCTAATTTCTTACACGAAATGTATACTAATTTAAGAATTTTCGCCATTCCGACCCGCCGTTGTTCCGAGAATTTTCATCGTCAATAAAGGTATTTTAATGAACACTGTTTCACATTAATTAATTCTACTTTAAGATAAACTTTACTTGTTAAATATTAGAGAAGTTGCTAAATTATTTTTCATTTCTATAATTCTGTTCTCTTGAAGCCCTTACATTCGGGCTATTAGGTCGTGGATTCAATTTCGTACGTAACAGGAGGCAAGAGAAGTATAAAAACAAAATTTAAAGATACTATTACTTAAACTGTTTAGACTCTATATAGTGGCCGGTCGTGGCGCAGTGGGACAACGTCTGACAGTAAACACTATCGGTTATGGGTTCGATTCCACTCGATGTGATTATATTTAAATTATTTTCACTTCCCGCTCTGAGACAAAATGCAGCGTTGAGTGTATTCCAAATATATATATATATATATATATATATATATATATATATATATATATATATATATATATAATTTAAATTTTTCAGTTGAATTATACTAAATATATGTTTGTCTTGTTTATTTGTTTCAGTCATAAAACTGTAAAACCTGGTCACGTCAGCTATTCGCGACAATCGTGAAGAGAATGACTAAATAAGGATTAATTTAGTACAGCTTGCGTGTTACGTGATCATAATTCAGTATTTAGTTTATCTTAGAACTAAATAGCGTTTCTCGCCATTATATATATAATAAATATATAAATATACTAAAATTTTGTCATTCTGTGATACTTTATAACTATGGTTGATGTTTTAATATATGCATTTCTGCAAACAAAGGTACGATTTGCATTCATATTTCAGAATTTTTTTTCTAGAATATTAGCATAAGTTTTATATATATATACGTAGTATTAAGACCTGTACTCTGCTTTCCGCCGAATTCGAGACATTGCGTGTTAAGTGGCAAAGCTCAACGCCGCCCGTTGTCTTGTCAGGACAAGGAAATGAAAATAATTTATATATAATCATTCCTCCGAGTGGGAATCGAACCCACAATCGATCGCATTTACAGTCAGTCGTTGTCCCACTGTGTCACCATCGGCGTCTGTTATAATCTATAATAACAATTATAGCAGCACTTTTTGTATTTACATATTCTTTATTGCACAGAAAATTAACAACAAATTAAATCTGCCAGCCAACCTTGATATGTTGAAAATTTATACGTAAGTGTACAGATAACTATATATAGATATATACTTACATACAGACATATATTAATTTAATAATTTCACGTCTATAAAATATTAAATATGGAACAAAAAGCGCTTAATCTAAACAAACTTTTTATCTATACATTACAATTCAAAAGCTCAAATTAAAAGCTTAAACACTTTTCAAGGCAAGCCGTTTCTGAATTCCACTAGAATAGTGCTTCATACTAACATTCGTTACACAAACCAATATGGCTGCATAGGCGATGCAACTAAAACTTTTTCCTACTTCCTAACGAGTTGTCGAAACTAAAGGCAATACTCTCCCACTCGATTTGCGAGCTGTGTTTAACCGCGTCGTGTCTGGTGGAGTAAGGACACAGTGGGAAAAGGAGCGGAAAGAAATAGTCAATTAAATATATATTTTCAATATAAAAATGACACTCCTAATTTAATTAATGTTTTATTTAGTTCTATTTTAATAAAACTTTATTTTTTAGCTTTACGCTTTTTATCCCACACAAAGGACGACAGGAAATACCTAATGTCAAGACTTTCTGTACTCCACTTTCCGTCGAATTCGGGACGAGTAGGGGAACTCAACGCCTAAACTCAACCAGAACGAGGAAATGAAAATAATTCCCTAAGTGGGAATCGAACTCAAGACCGATAACGCTTACAATCTGACTTACCCATTGCGCAATGACCAGGCCTTCATATCTATATAAATATTATATAAAAACTTTTAAAGATTTCAAAATTTATGAGTATAAAAAAACTTTTAAATACGGGTGTGATATTTTTCCTTTTATACTTTAAATAAATAATAAATAATGGACATAAGAATTTCCTAACTACATATTTTGTTCTAGATTATAATATAAATCGAAAATATTTTAAATACATAATACAATATTCACATTATGTTAATATTTAATCCGCTCCGTCCTTGTTGGACAAAATGCTCACCACGCTATATCCTAAGGAATGTGTCATAGGTATAAGAATTTAACTCCAGATATTGAAAATGCACGGCTAATGCGCCCAGCTTCCAGCAAGCTGCGATGAAAGTTTAAAATTGACGTTATACCCTATATAAAGGATAAATGGATGAGTTATTTGTAAATCTGCTCCGAATTTAAGTGGTTGTAATCCCTCACGTAAAACAGTCGCTACAAATGTTGGTACGATTGAGTGTGAAAGACTTTAAATGAATGTTCTTAAAGTTTACTTCATTTGCTGGGATCTTAGTGTCAAGTATAGTAAATATATATTATTCTATCTAATAACAACAATAATGTCTTAAATTCGATGGAAATCGAAGTGCGGAGTGTCTTGACACTAGGTTATTTCTGTCAACCCTGCATACATGATATGAGCTAAAAGTAAAGCTGATAAGTTAAAAAAAATGCTATGAAGATTTTAATATGTGTAATCAAATGCTGTTGATGCCCATTAGAGATAACTAATGTTTTGTTATAATTTTAGTATGAAATTATTTTTAAAAATAGAAAATGTAGAGTTTCCGGCAGGCTCATACCAACAGAAGCTTTTCTTCGGCAACACCTTCTTGTATGACAACGAGTTGAAAAGCTCGTTAAAGCCTATTTCAATAAAGAACATTTTGATTTTAATTTTGAAAGTGACTCTGTAGTCCGTATTCTATCATTTAATTGATTGCGTGCCAAGTGGCAATATTTAATATGAAAGAAACAAAAATATTTCAATTATAAAAGCCTCTTAATTGGAAACCGGATCTACGAACCAATAATGTACGTTATACTCCAATAACTTCTTTTAGCTTCACCTCTTTCGCCTCGTCTATAGTCACAACTCTCAACATACACACTCTATGGGGGATTCTCGTGCTTTTAACGTGATGTCTTACGCATAAAAGCTTGCACTAAGAAAATTGGTATTAATTTCAAAGGTAGAGGCAACTGCTATATTCATTATGGTAAAGTAATCAAAAAGCGCTGTTTCGAACGTTTTAAATTTAAATTTAATACGAACTTTTCACCAAACTGCCAATGCATTCATTTATTTTACTACTATTATATTTTAAATAGATTTGTATGAAGAATTCAAATTAAATTATTTGCTTGAAACGCAGAGAAAGTAGAGACAAAAAATATTATATATTTTTTGCTATCATAAAGTGTTATGTGTTCTACACTTATGATTAGAAATGTTTTTTTTTAAGAAATGTACAAAACTGTTTATAGTTTAGATGCATTATGAAGAACGCATGGCTTAGTGGTCAGATCACATTGACAGTTTCCAAGAGGCGAAGGTTCGAAAATTGAATTGAAAATCTGTAAATAACTATCTTATCTATCTAATGATAACATTGGTAAAATAAAGTTTTAATACTTAACATAGGTGTCACAATATTATTTCTTAGTAAGAAAATATCAAAACGATAACTGACTCATAAATTTCAGCTTACCAATTCAAAATGTAACCCTAAAGCTTAACTAGTATGAAATAGTACTTATTATTTAATCGCTCTACTTCCATCCGTATACATTATAAACTTTATCAACAATGCTTTTAGTAACAAGTAGAAAGTTGAAAATATTTAAATGAGAGACGGTAATTATGCATAAAGTCCGCCTTTTGGACGCTTCAGTAAAGAAAGGCGGACGATTCAGTGTTTTTTTTTTTTTATTCTTTGCATCAGAACTGTTTGAGACAAAGTTGAAGTCGTCTTTAGTTAACACAATAATTGTATTTCCTTGATAAATCTGTTTGAAATGTTTCTTTTTTTTTATTTTGCTTTGTTTCACGTTTTAGAAATGCACTCTGTATTTAAAAATGTACGTCTGTTTGATTAAAATGGCTGTATAGTTATATAACTTCATGTATCACTTTGGAAAGATTGGTATTATAAAAAGGTTTTGGATTTCTTTTTTGGTTTTTATAAGAAAAAGAGGCAAACGAGTTGATGGATCACTTGATGGTAAGTGCCACCTTCGACAAAGAGCATCTACAATATTAGAGTAGTCGATGTGTTGCCTGCCTTGGGATGGAAGTGAAAGGAGCTAGTGTAGAGGCATCGGCAGCCAGAACTGCCAGAACCACACACCGAGGGATAGGATGGGTGGGAATAGGGAAAGCTGCCTTACATAACATGGAACTGGTAAACATCATCAGATGTTTGGCAGATAGTAGATTTAGAGTAGATTTTTGTCATGACAGTAGTCGCGAGCCAGTCAGGATGGATTATTCTTCTACTAACAAATTACTGGAATACCCACCTCTTGTGGGACTCTATTATTAGCTATTTAGGGGATTCCCTTTGAGGGCCGGGGTAGAATACTCTCCGGTGCTCCTAGGGAAGAAGGTGTAAAGGTATTATTTCCAAGTATATAATGAGAGGTTATTCTTTTTTAAACTATTTTGATTATTATCTTAGATTTTGCAGTATCTTATAGTCTCCTTTTTTTTATTAAACGATCAAAAGCTAATTATAATTTAGCTGTACGAAGAGAAGCTGTATCTTGTCAATGTCAAATCTGACAAACTTTGTGACGATTTCTTCACAAGCTAACGAGAGTAGTTCCGGAAAAATTATATCGCTTTTTTTTAAATGTAGTTTTTTTTAAATATTTCTAAAAAATATTTTGCCCATTCGACCGATATATTTGTTAGCACTCTATGGATACAAATCCATTCCTTTTGTTACATTGATTCTTTTTTAATTATTATTTTTCTTACATAATTTGTCATGACACTGTCTTCCGCTTTCTGCCAAATTTATGACAGACATTATGTATAGAGTGGTGGAACTCAACACCGCGCTTTGAATAAAAATATTTTTTAACATAATCATTACTCCAAGTGGGAATCGAACCCACAACCGATCGCGTTTATAGCCAAAAGCTGTCCAACTATGCCACGATCGGTCTCATAGTTGTTTAAAAATATAGTAATGCGTGAAGCAACATATATATAATCTATATTACAAAGATTCCACGGAAGAGTATGAAGCTTAAAGTCTGACTTGTCTAATAATATCTTTGATTTTCATAATTTTTTCGGATTTTAAATAGATTAATCGTGCATATTGTGGTATTCGAAAATATATTTTTGAGTTGCCCTGGATATTCTGCAAGAATGTGCTTACTGTTTTTTTTGTCTCTGGTGTTGAGTGCAATTCAGTAAGCGCGGCAATTAATAAACAGATGGCGGTATATTGATATAATTAATTTTTGTATCAACTGACAGACGAATGCCACCTCAGTCTACCTGTGACCACGGACTACTGTTCGAAATATTAGGTTTCCAAAAATTTTTTTCATAAACCTAAATAATCGCGATTAATCCAATTAAAATAGTCTCATTAAAAATCTGATTTATCTATTTTTATAACACACATTGCTGTTTGTTAAGTGACATACCCCTAGCAACGTAATAGCAACGCGTTGTTTACATATCAAAGATACATCTAATTTTAAATAAATATTCCAATCAAATTTGAAACAATCGCCATATTTACATACAACATGTCAATTCCAATATATTTCCGCTGAAAACCTAAAAGACTCATCAGATTTTAATTTCTACTCGGAGGAATGAATAATTTATCTTCATTTTGTTGCTCTGGTAATACAAAGCGCAGCGTTGAGTTCCGCCACTTAACATGTAATGTCTTGAATTCGGTAGAAAACGAAGTACAGTGTATTTTGACACTAACCACTTCCTGTCTACCCTGATAAAGGGAATACCAACAAATACCAGTGAAGGACTATAAAATCATAACGCCAAATACCCATTGAAACTAGACCTAATTGTTGTACCGATTTACATTACCGAGAGCCAACAGCGAGAATATTAAGTTATATGACAATTGTAACAGTTTATGTCGGATGCTATAGTTAGAGATAAAGCTGGAATATATTAATAATATATATGTGGATTGGTGCTTTGGGATTCGTATACGACAATTGTAAGTACATTGTAATCTTAGAGCATACATAGAGATATAAATAATTGATTTTTAAAACTAAATTTTGTATTTTAATATATAATGGTATATTAAACAAAAGTTGCCTTAAGTTTACGGTTATATATACTCTTTAAAATGAATAGGCCAGAATATCTAATCTCTTGGACAAGATAGCCCCACAAGGGTTTCTCCCTGGCGCTACCTAGCTGGCGTTGAAGGCTTTCCATGGTTTTGGTGGAAGATGGCGGTTTCCGTGGTCCAAATAAAAGCGGTCGAGGAGGAGCATCGTGATGTCATAGTGGGTTTTCGGATGGCGTGTGTCGATTCGAAGTTTCAATTATCCGGCCCTATCCCCCAATAGTACTAGTACAAAGGCAAAGGGGACTCGTAAAACAATTAATCACGAAAGAAAATGCCTGCGCAGCATTGTCCGGTAAGTTGATAGGGATAATCAAAATATAATAAAGCGCAATGTAAACGAGGTCTATGAAGACGAATCAATTGATGTTTCTACTGGCGAAAAACAAAAACCAAAAGTAATCAGTTTCTATAATTCAACCAAATTGGGAGTGGATATTGTAGACAAAATGTGTGGTGCATATAATGTGTCTCGAAACACAAAACGTTGGCCCATGGTAATTTATTTCACAATGCTAAATATTGTTTCAATCAATTCCCAGATCATATATGTCGGCAATGGTTTGGCAGATCTGAGAAGGAGAATGTTCATAAAACAACTCTCTAACGAACTTGTGCTTGGCCAACTTGCTCGACGTAGCCTCTAGTCAATTGGTATGTCGTCAAACCTTCAACAAAAATTGAAGAAATTCGCTACGACTCAAGAACAACTGAATGAAACACAATAACAATTACCTCCGAAAAGACGCAGATGTGAAACTTGCACCTCAGAAACTCATCACAGGAGATTAAGTCAATATGAATGCAAAAAGTGCCATACTGCTACCTGCCTCTCTCATGCTGTTTTCGTGTGTCCACAGTGCTATAAAAGAGAGGTAGAAGGACATATCGATGATGAATCAGATTAATGACCAATTTTCCAGTTCCTTATATTCTTGTTCTAATTCAATGCAATTTTCATTATATTCATTTTCTCAAATAAACTTATGTTATTTTCGAAAATCATGACAAACTGTTTTATTTCTCTTCTTTGATGTTCGTAGTTGACAATTTTTTCGTAAGAAAATGTGAAGATGCGTAGAAAAGATTAGGAAATCAAAGTGTTCTTCCCAGGCTCAATGCGCCCGATCGTGTTCTACAACATATTGCGCCCGACGGAGTGTTAAATATTCTATAATTTTATTATAGTTTATTATTATTTATATTGTTATAAACACTTTTAATGGGCATATTTGATTTAAATATTGAAAAATATTTATATTTCAATATGTACGTAAGTACCTACCGTTACACATAGTTTAATTTTTCAAAACATGTTGATTATATCCTGTATAAAGAGAGAAGGAAAATAATACAACTACTGTTTACGAAAATTAGTTATCGAGTTTCTTTCAACTCTATAGCAAGTAATTAAGCTGTTAATCTATTTTCAGACTTCAGTAATATTTCATCTCTCCCAGTTGCTATTTACTTCAAATTTAGAATTCCCAAGTATATCATCATGAATCTCCATCTTTCTTATATGTTTATTCTTTGCCTATCATGCCATGCTGCAAATCATAGTGTTTTTTCACTTACAAGAGGTTGACCTCTTGCTCTCGAGAGCAAAGAGGTGTTAGGTCAAAGCAACAAGCAAGCAAGGAGCAAAGAGGTCCTGCGCGTGTTATTAGAATTTTATGTAAGCTACAATAATGCCGAGGTCTGATTTGAGATTGGAAGTCCTACAATATCTATTAAGCCATATGTTTTATATTCCTTTGAGTTGAATTTTTTCTACGCTTGAAAATCGAAAAAAAAAATTTAAAAATCTTTGTATCAATCATATATTTTGATATCTGAAAATACATTTTTGAAAACCTGAACGAACACTTTACAGTGTTTCGAACACTTTACAGTAGTCCGTGTTCACAGGTACACTGAAGTTGCATTTGTCTGTTGGTTGATACTAAAAACTGAAAAATTATATTAATCTCGGTGAGATATATAAATGAAAACTGAAAAATTATATTAATATCGGTAGATGGTAATATCTATCTAAATGAGATATCCAGATATCTCATATTGGTTTCGATATCACATATCGATAGATGGTGACCACGGACTAGTGTAAAGTTTGAAACGTCAGGTTATCAAAAAATATATTTTCGAATATCTAAAAATACACGATTAATCCGTTTAAAATAGTTTCAGCATGAATATTGAAAATTTAAATTGTAATATTTATCATAATATGTGAAGTTAAAACAATATTCGATTTCATTTCAATCAAAAGCTAAATGAATACATTTATGATACGTTATCGATACTTTTAATCAAATGAAGGATATTGGTAAAACTGAATGTTGTAAAGTAAAATATAATACTTATATTATATAGATTTATTTTATATATATTATATTATACTTATATTATATAGATAGGTCATCATGGCATAGTGGAAAAACGTCTGAATCGGAAACGTAATTGGTTGTGAGTTTGATTCCTACTCGGAGGAATTATTGTGCTTAAAATTGAAAACAGTAAGTGGAGTGTAGTGACACTACGTTGTCTTTGAATACCCTGCTATTAAGCGTTAAGCTGCATTTTTTCCTCATTTACTCTGTTTCAATTTCAGTAAAATCTTTAAGTCTTTATAAAAATAACTTTAAGCTCAGTTTGATAATGCAAAATAGATAAGACTTGTAACGTCCAACTTAGCGATTTCTAACAAACGGCCAATTTCTACCTTGTTAGCGGACACTGTAAGGCATGGCGGCACTGTCATATCGTTAATTAAATATATATATTGTACGTACTCGTTGACGTGTAAAATACACGTTGAGGGTTTTGACGCTTTTTTTGGGTTTATATATATATATATATATATATATATATATATATATATATATATATATATATATATATATACCAAAAAAGCATCGTAAATCGTAGTCGTCGTGAAGAAACTTTTAATTCAATTAAGGAATAAAATAACAAGGATTTTTTACTTGTATTTATTTGTGACTTAAGAACAATCAAGTATTTTTTGTAAGTAATTAGCTTCACGCCTTCATCCCGCATAGCAGGGTAGACAGAAAGTACCCAGTATCAAGACACTCCGCACTTCGCTTTCTACCGAATTTGAGACATTGCGTGTTGAATGGTGGAACTCAACGCCACACTTTGTCTTTACCAGAGCGAGAAAGTGAAAATAATTTAAATATAATCACTCCCCCGAGTGGGGATCGAACCCACAACCGGTCGCGTTTACAGTCAGACGCTGTCACACTGTGCCACGACCGTACTTTCAGTCTATTTGCAAATATGAAAATATTTAAATATACATTTAGTGGATCCAAGCAAGATGCACAGAATAATTTCTATACAATTTATATTTCAAACAATATCAAAGTTTTTTACTTGCACTTTATAAAACGTAATCACAAAGCGCTAGTCGTTCGTCACCCGTTACCATGTTGTAACCCAAAGTTTTGAATCTAAACTTGGTGAAATTCGTATTTTATTTACAAATAGCAAATGCCCGCACATTCTTTTGCGTGACATTGACACTTGCTATAATTTTGGAGAATAAAATATTTTAAATTGATATAATCATTTTATCGTTTATTTATAAACTGTTTGAAATAACACACACACTAAATATTAGAGGGAGGGGAGGATTGGGCCTTTTCCGAGATTAGTGCATCTAGATGCACAAACAAAAAACAAAAGTATTAAAATCTTTTTTCTCATCCAAGTGTGGAATAAATCTTTCAAAATAGTAGAATGTTATAATAAATATCATTCTCTCTTGCCAAACGAATATTTCTTAGAAATAATTTTTGTGTAGCAGAAATTTTTAAATATTTCTCTACACAGATGATAATAACTTAAATAATTTGTAAGAAACGTGTAAGAATTGTAACGTAGCCGAATATAGAACGCATGGCTTAGCAGTCAGAGCGTATGGATAACTTCGAATAGGCGCAGGTTCAATTTCTTTTTTTAATATGTTTTCTAATCCTAATTATGGAATAACTCTTTAAATTATATATTTAGTAACGTATATACTACGTGCAACGTAAAAAATATATCTTTACTTAACGATATGACAGACCACGCTTTACAGTGTCCGCTAACAAGTTAGAAATTGGCCGTTCATTGGAAATCGCTAAGTTGGACGTTACAAGTTTTATCTACTTTGCTTCATCAAACTGAGCTTAAACTTTTTTTTTAAATTAAAAAATAATACTAAAAATGAGAAATTCTTTGAAAAATATATATATATATTCACGCTTCAACCCGCACAGCATGGTTGTCAGAGACAACCTAGTGTCAAGACACTCCGTTGACCGCTTTCCTGAAATCGGGATGTTAGGAGTTGAGTGGTGAACTCCATGTCACGCTTTGTCTTACCAGAATGGTGAAATGATGATAAATTTTGAAATACATTCATTTCTGCGTATACTAATCGAAATTGCAATAAATCTTGTTTACGCGTTGTTATTAAGAAAGAAGCTATAAAATCAGCAACAACATTTTAGTATTTAAAATAAAGACATTATTGCAAGAAATTTCTAGATTTTTAGTTACTACACTATTTTAATTTCTTTATGGATATTCATGTTCTACCCGCGGATTTGAATTCAAACACTTCTCTTATAAATAATATTTTAAATTTGCCGTCTGTGGCGCAATGGGACGGCGTCCGATTATAAACGCTATCCGTTGCGTGTTCGATTACCATTCGAGGGAGTGATTATATTTAAAATTATTTTCACTTCCTCGCTCTGCTAAAACAAAGTGCGGTATTCAATTTCACCATTCAACACGCAATGTCTGAAATTCGGTGAAAAGCGAAGTACAGAGTGTCTTGACACTAGATACTTTCTGTCTACCCTGCTATGCGGTATAAAAGCGTGAAACACTTAACACGCAACATCTGAATTTGAGGTGGAAAACAGTCAATAGTGTCTTGACACTAGTTAGACCTCTGACCTGCTATGCGGGATAAAACGTGAAACAAGTTTATTTTTCTAAAATATTCAGAGAAGAGCTCATAATCGTTTCGAATTGACATATTAAAGCGATATCAAACCACGCCATTAAATTCCAAAATCCAATTAATTTCATATATCACGTCAATAAAATTATAATTTTCAATTAATTCATTTAAAAAGCGTATAAAACAGACAATCAGGATAAGTAAATCGGTATTAATCATCGGAAAGCTTGGAATAAAATTAGAATGTGGGCAGAGCTGGGTGCGGCTCAATAACGAAGCTTTCATGCCGATCCCATTTCGAATGCTTCATGGAAAATATTGCAGTGTTTTTATATATTCATTTTTGTTCATTACTTGGTATATGTTTTTTTTAATGACCACCCTAGCGCAGCGGGATAGCGTCGGACTGTATATGCTATTGCTTGTTAATTCTATTCCTATTTGGGATATTCATTATATTAATTGTACTTAAAGGCCGGTTGTGGCGCGGTGTTATAGTGTCTGAATACAATCGCAACCGGTTGTGGGTCCGATCCCCACTCGGGAGAGTTATATTTACTTCCTCGCTTTGGTAATACAAAGTGCGGCGTTGAGTTCCACCACTCAACATGCAATGTCTCGAATTCGGTGGAAAGCGAAGTACGGAGTATCTTGACACTGGGTACTTAATGTTTACCCTGCTATGCGGGATAAAAAGTGTGAATAGTAAATCAAATTAGAGATCGTACCCATTATCATTGTGTGTACTACCAGGCCATACCATATGATGACGACGCGGAACGACATAATGGTCTCATATAAGCATTGTATTTTATATTTTATTTCAATATTTAGACTTTAGAAAGTTAACTTATTTTAAACAGTTTCACAATGAATATTTTAAGATATACGTTAAAGTAAACAGAGAAGAACAATTCCATGCAAAATCAAAACATTATATATTGAATTGAGGAGTTTAACGCCGCGTTTTGACTAACAGATAAAAGCAATTCAAACCCACAATCCCACGCGTTCACTCCCAAGCTACCCCACTGTACCACGATAGTGTAAGCTTAAAACTTTCTATAATAATTTCTATGAGAGACTCAATATATTATATATTAAATGCAAAATCTCCGTCAAATATCAAGGAACTATAAAAAGTGCAATAATTTAATTTCCAAAACTCCTTTCCCATTATATGAACGGTAAATTAAATATTTAAAATAAGTGAATTCATCCATTTACGTATATTAATACAAAATAATACAGTGCTTAAGGTTGCCTACGTGTCAGTCAGAGGGTGTGCCTTGAATTTTGATGTTGACGAAAATTCGAATTTTAAGTAAGAAGAAAATTTAATTAAACAACATCGTTTTATTAAATTTGAAAAGTAAGGAAATATAATTATTTGTGTGTATGTATGTTTCATACAAATTTGAAGGTTATTGATTTTTTTAGTTTAAGATTCTGAGGGTGGACAGTAAGAAAGAACATGGAGTCCAGACAATCTTCCGCTGTCCACCAGAATTTGAGATGTTGTGTGAAGAGTGGTGGAACCTAACGCCGTGTATTTTGGCTTAGGAGTGCGGGGAAATGAAAACATTTTAAATCTTATTATTCCGCCAAGTGGAATTTGAAACAACTACCATTGTTTTTACAGTTAGATGCTTTCCCACTGCGCCATGGTAGCCTGTATAGCTTTGATAAAATATATAAATAAGTATTATAAGCTATAATGTATTTACTATATCTCTAATGCCAAATCTTCTAATCCCATCAAAAACACAAGTATAAAATGAGAGCCAAGTTCAATTTTATTATATATCTATGCCACAATTGGTAATTCCAATGATAAAAGAAGTTGCTAAATATTAATAGTTAAATTGAATTGAATGCCAAGTTCAATTGTTAAAATAAATTTTAAAATTTAATAATTAAATAATTAATATAATTAATAATTAAATTAAATTATCCTTTCCTAATATAACTTAGGAGAATATAATTAATAATTTTTTTTCATAAGTAAAGCATATTGTAAATTCACATGAATATTAGCCAAGTTAGTTTAATTTTACTTAGCAGAATTCTGCCAATATTATAAATATGATTGTCTACTTTTTTCATATCTTTACACTCAGACTAGATAAAACTTTACAATAATATATTTTGTGTCTTTTACAATTTTTAAAGTAAAAAAATCCACACTTAGGATTAGAAAATATTTTTAAAAAACTTATAAAAAATTGAAAACAGCGGGACTTGAACCCGCACCTCGTGGAGACCGTCCAAGAGGATGGAGTGCTTCCATGCATACATTGCATCCCACTGCGTTTAGTTTTTTTACGTTTTCTTTAATATTTTATATAAATTGGCCTTTATATAACGAGAAGGTCATAAAAATGAAATTATTTTAAATGATTTAATTGCGTTCATTTATTTACAATAAAGCTTCATTTAAAATGAGTAAAAATTACGAAAATCTAAGGATTTCTTAAAATACTGGTACTATAACCCTTTACGCAACTTATGTTAACGGAGATATACATAAAACTAAACTTTGTACAATACCATATACACTACAGTGAGGTTGTTAAAAAATTGACATACACGTTGCTAAGGCAACGCACATTCTACGCGTCAATACATCTAGAATTATAGATAAATATAGTACATTATTCTATTAAAGATACTATACCGATATTAATATATGAAATTAAATGCAACTGATCACTCAAAAGGGTAATTATACACAATTGTAAGTAAAATTGGTGGTATTTTCCGGTAAGACTGACAATACTGACATTTTCATATAAAATGCTTTTAAAGTTATATTTAAATAAAAAATATTTTTATTTTATAAGTATATTTTATAAGTATGTAGCAAAAGATGTCTAATTTTGCATTTAATTAATGGAGTTATGTTTTCATTATCTCGTTCGCGTCGTCTCAAAGGCATTAAGCCGTATCATTGTCTAAAATATCACATTTTAATACAAAAGTAGGCCATAAATAGCGTATTTCTAATTAAACACAAACGAAATATTCTCAACACGTCTAACGTTGTCATCTTTAAAATGCAGCCAGCTAATTATTCTTTTCAACGAAAACATCATTATTACTATGTTAAATAAGAGTCATAATCGTATATAAAAATTGGGAAAGTAAAAATTTGACTGTAAATTTATTTTTGCCACAGTAGATGCTCGAGGCTGCACCAAATTTCCATTTTCCACACGATTTACCACAAATTAATGTACGGAATCCGTCGCCGCCTCGCCAATTTATGTAGGGATCTCTATCTAACGAACAAGAACTAAATTTTTCAAGGAATCCTGATTGCTATTTGCCAATAAATATTTTTTTTATATATATAGAAATTTTTCCTTTTTCCTTTTTTTTTAATTTAGCTGCACGCTTTCATCCCGTATGGCAGGAAGGCAGACAGGAAGTATCTAATAGATCGTAGCATTGCGTGTTGAAAGGCGGAACTCAACCACGCTTGGTCTGACCAGAGTGACGAAGATTGATTTTAATATAAACGTTCTCCGTTTCCTAATGGGATCGAACCCACAACCAATCGCGTATACAGTCAGTCAGACACTGTCCTACTGCTCCACGACCGGCCTCATTCATTTTTTGATTATTTTTTTTTAATTTTGTTACGTTGTTTTAAAAAATATTTTTATTGTACTTCAAGTGAATGTGATAAACGACTTGTTAAATCTGATTTCATCACAAAGATAGATTAAGTCTGATTTGAAGGCAAAAGCGCGGCGTTGAGTTCTGCCACTCAACACGTAACATCTCGAATTCGTCGGAAAGCGGAGTACGGAATTTCTTGACACTAGGTACTTCCTATCTAGCCTGCTATGAGGAATAAAAAACGTAAAGTGAAAATATAATATAAAAATATATTATATTGACAATTTTATAAGTTTCTTAATAAATTGAATTGACTCCGACATTATCTTCATTGGAACATATAGTTACACCAAGCTCTCTATAAATATTATAACGCTAGTTTTAAGCAATAAAAAGTTAATTGTAATTAAAAATTATAATAAAAAAAGATACCGTCCCTACGTCAGTTGCGTCTTAACTATAATAATAATTAAAAAAAAATATAACTTTTCTCTAAAAACTTAATACAATCACCGGTTAAAAGTCACGAAAGGAACATTTAATTTGCAATTCACCATATTTTTCCAAGTAAATCTCATCCCAACGAATACCGTTGAAAAATAACTTCATAAAAATATTTGCTATTCCTCACAAAACGCCACGAATACGGAATTGTAATATCCATCCTATTTTCACTATAAAATGCAAAGCGCGATGTCGCATGAAACGTATTATTTTAAAGAGCAAAACAATTTTATTTTAAAAATATATTTGAGATATGACAAGTATTTCATAATACGGCGTTGAGTTCCGCCACTCTATAATGTGGAGAACAGGGTGTCTTGACAATATGTTCTCTATATCTATGTGAGTCATTATACCGATGTTAAGCTCAAATTCTTGATTGATGTTAACAAGACAAGGTACAGTGATCGTACTCTCAACTGGTATCCCGTACGATCAACTGTACGATGAGACGGAAGAACAATTTTATTTTAAAAATATATATTTATTAATTTTATTTTAAAAATATATATTTATTAATTTTATTTTAAAAATATATATTAATTAATTTTATTTTAAAAATATATATTTATTTATTTTATTTTGAAAATATTTTTTTACAGAGCAGCAATTTTATTTTAAAAATATATTTGAAAAATATATCTCCCTAATGTGGAGAACAGGGTGTCTTGACAATAATAAATAAACAATTCTGCGAGTCATTATACCGATGTTGAGTTCAAAATCTTGTTTAATGTTAACTAGAGAAAGTACAGTGACCATACTCTCAAGTGAGGTGAAGTGAGGTGAAGTGAGTACGATGAGGCGGAAAGTGGAGAATAGATAGACCCATAGCTAAATTCTCTAGCTTCACGCTTTATCCTGCATAGCAGGGTAGTCAAAGAAAACCTAATGTCAAGACACTCCGTTGACTGTTATTCGATTGAAATCAAGACATTGCTTGTTGAACTTAATGAACCGTGTCTTACCAGAGCAGAGGAAATCCCGGCTGGCCGATCGTGGCGCAGTGGAACAGCGTCTGACAATAAACGCGATCAGAGTTGTTCGATTTCCACTCGGGGGAGTGATTATTTATTAAATTATTTTCAATTCCTCACTCTGGTAAGACAAATTACGGCGTTGGGTTCTGCATCTCAACACGCAATATTACGAATTCAGCGCGAGAGTGAAGTGCGAAGTTTCTTGACACTAGGTACTTTCTGTCTACTTTGCTACGTGGATTAAACGCGTGAAGCCTAAAAGAAAAGAATATAAAATAAATTTGAAATATAATTATTCCTTCTAACGGAAGTTGAACCCACAACCAATCACGCTTACAGTCAGATGTTGTTGGCATTTTCATTATTCACAATAATACAGAAAATACTTGAGAGATATAAAACACATTATTTTCTCAAATTATTCTTTTTAGTGCTTAGTGTTAATCCTAGAGTCAAAACACCCTCTACTCCACGTTATATTCGAATTCTAGACATTGCATGTTAAGCGGATTTTAACGCTGTACTCCATAACCAAAAAGCTTTACAATTCTTAATAAATATTCATACTATGAGTTGGCGTAAAAACAAAAACTATCAAGTTGCAAACTTATCCCATTAATTGTACGTCGGTTTCAAGAAAACACGTTACATCATCGCATGGCTTATGAATTATTTTAATTAATTTTATCCGTACGTATTTCATGGTAATGGAAAATTTTATAAATTGAGAAGAAGACAAAACTATTTTATTGTATTTTGTATCATTTTATATTAAAAAATATTTTTTAATGTCTTGTTAGACAGACCGCGGCGTTAGGTTCCGCTACTCACGCAATGTTTTTAAATATATGGAAAAAAATCATATATCTACTTACTCATCTTTATGAAGTTTCAAGCTGAAAAATTTAAATACAATCCTATATACAGCCAGTGTAGGATAATATAAGAAATGTATTTACTTTTTAACTATTAAAATTAAATGAACCTTTCAAATCAGTTTTACTCTTTCCAAAATAAGGAATATACGGTATTTAACAATATGATACCTTATATTTTCATTAGGTAGGATTTCCCGATGATACCAGCCCAATTGTGACTCGAATGATTTTTTTAAACTTCACGTTTTTTATCCTGTATAGCAGGATAGACAGAAAGTACCTCATTATCATGACACTCCGTACTTCGCTTTCCACCGAATTCGAGACCTTGCGTGTTGAGTGGTTGAACTCAATGACGCAGTTTGTTTTACCAGAGCGAGGAAGTGAATATAATCACTCGCCCGAGTGGGGATCGAACCTATATCGTTGTGCAGGTCGCGTTGACAGTCACACTGCGCCACAATCGGCCTCTCGAACGAACAAGTTATTTGTATAAAACATATTTTATATTAAATAGTATAATAATCAAGTAATTTTATTTAAAATAAGTAGTTATATGCTTCATTTTTTGAACGCCATATAATTTACCAGCAGTTCACTAAAGTTAACACCTAAGACCTGAGAAGAAACGGCGCAAGAAACTCACCGGTACTTTCTCTTTTTTTTAAAATTCCATTTATTGATTATACAATCAATTAGTGAGAGTGATTTTTGTTTTTAGCTTCACGCTCTTATCCCGCATAGCAAGGTTGACAGAAAGTACCTAATGTCAAGATACTCCATAATTTCCACAGAATTCGAGACATTGCGTGTACCAGAGTAGTGGAACTCAACACCGCAGTTTGTTTTTTACCAGAGCGAGGAAGTGAAAATAATATAAATATAATCACTTACCCGAGTGGGGATCGAACCCACAACCGATTGCGTTTATAATAAAAGTGAGAGTGAATGATACCTTTAAACAATATAAAATGACGTATACATACCTCTTTTGCAAAACACTGCGAAATCGGTAGGTTACGAATAAAAAAACCAAATCTTACTTAAGTCGTAGAAATGTGTGTAGCGTAATTAAGGAAACTGTACGAGTGAGAAAATAAAAATTCCTTCGTAAATGCATCGAAACAAGTGGTTATTTTGAATTTACAGAATTTTCAGCAGTTGGTTGGATTTTTCATTGTTATATTGCAGTTTTAAATTGGACTTACATCGTGAAGACTAAAAGTAGGTAAAATTTTATTAAAAAATAATTGAATTTTATGAAATATAATTGAATTTTATGAAATATAATTGAATTTTAAAAAATATAATTGAATTTTAAGAAATATCATTTTATTTTGTGAAATATTATTGAATTTTATGAAATATAATTGAATTTTAAAAATATAATTGAATTTTAAAAAATATAATTGAATTTTAAGAAATATCATTTTATTAATTAAATGGTTTTTTTATTAGCTTCACGCTTTTATCCCGCATAGCAGGGTAGACAAAAAGTACCTAGTGTGCTGCCTTCCTGTTAGTAGCTTCCTATAGGACAGACAACACTGATACTTGTGTTGATTTGAAAGTGCTTGTAAACAGCCTATCTGAATAAAGAATATTTTGATTTAAGAAATCAAACGAAAAACTAGTTTATAAAGTCTTACCTGGTTATGTTAGTTATGTTTATTATGTAAAACGAGGAGTTGGTTTCCACCAATCAATATTAAAATTGGGTGGCAAGTGCAGAATACTGTGTTTTAATACCAGGTCCTCCGCCTGTCTTGCTATACGCGAAATAATTTAACTCACTAAGCAAGGTAATCAGAGAAATCCCAGTGTCAAAGCACTCTATTGATCGCTTTCCATCCAAATCGAGACATTGCGATTTGAGTGTATGTGAATTCAACGTCGCTCTTGAATTACACGTAAATTTAAAGAAAACCTAAGCACTGTCCAGGTATTAAATTGTTAACTTCACCTGTTCTAATGTTGGAAACCTGGTAATACTATTTAGAGCAACTTCTTGCCGTCAGATAAATTTGAAAATGTGAAAAACCTCCAACAAATAGATGGAAATCTTTGTTACGTAAATTAGGATAAAGAGAAAATGGTTTTAAATGTGCACCTTTTAGTTTCTTTTTATATTTTTTATTCAACTGCCCATTGTACCCTGAATAGTAAAGTAGTCAGAGATAACTAAGTATCAAGACTTAGCACCGCGATTTAATCATGTTTCTTACATATTATAAGCATTATTTACATAAAAATATTAATTATTCTAGAAACAGTCTCAGCAATCTGTCTTATTTTAATTAAAATGTAGCTAAAAAATAATGCAGCCCATATATCTTGTAAATAAAGCTTTATCTATCGCTACCTAGCTAGCGAACCGATAAGTGGCCAAGGCGGGCAACTCATTTGGGTTGGAATTAAGAATTAATTCGCCCGAGGGCTCCGATGCTATGGCGATTAATTTCTCCCGCCCGTGGATTAGCCTATACAGTTCTGTCGAATTGAATTTAAATTGGAAGCACCTGATTTAATTTGTGAAAATCATAATGTAATCCTATGAAAATTTGTTAAAGATTTTGCCCTGTGATTGTCCTTTTTGGTTCTTTATAAAATTTATAACTTCTGAAAGTTATAATTACTCACACACTTTTTATTAGTATATCTAGAGAGTATTTGATAATGATACGTAGAAAGTACTATAAAGACACTCTAGAAATCTAGACTTATCATGTTTAATGCTAGACGATATCCCAGTGAGTTAAGATGTTCCTAAAAGTACTTAATTATTCCTTCAATACTACTAGCTATTTACGCGAGAAAAAAATTTAAATCTAGATAGATTTTTAGAATTTTAGATTAAAATATATATATATATATATATATATATATATATATATATATATATATATATATATATATAAATATATATATATAATTTTTTATCTTCATTTACTTCCTATCCTTAGCGCAATAGTCAAAGAGAACCGAGTGCCAAGTGCTATGGTTCCAGCCTCTCTCCTCTGGGTTCTCATGTTTTAACGTGAACTACCCTACATTCCATATCATTCTTTCTTTACTCATCTTCTCAAACCATCTAATTATGTTCTTCTTCATTCTCATTAAGAAATTCTCCCTCATACCAGCTATTCCATGTATCTCTTCGATCACCATAAAGTCTGCGGAAATCTGACGAAGAGATTTCATCTTTACGGCATTTATCTTCCTTTTACTCCTCTTTTAACACGTCCACAATTAGCTGGTGTATAACAGAGTCGATGCAAGCACAGCGTGATATCTCTAATCTATGTTTTGTAATCATGAATCAAGCAATTAGGTTAAGATCGTTACTTTCATATCCATCTTTCACAATAGTGGCCAATGCCGGTAATTTATATTGTAATGATGTAATAAATACTGTATAATCTGCGTATGGCAATTAACCTTCAGGTCACCTACTTTCGCTTCCATGTCACTTTGTTTCACACATTGGATTCATCTGTCCAAAAACAAATTGAACAACCAATCTGATATGGCGCAACCCTATTCGACACCCGATAGAATATCAAATATCAAACCAGTGCGATATGCCAACGCCTACGTACACAGGCTGATTTATCTCGATAAAGAAATTTTAAAGCCTGCAACAAGGGGCTGTTTACTTTGTACAGGGAGAGTGTTCTCCTGTTATTTTTACTTACCACTCTTCAAACTCCAATGCCTTTTTTAAGTCCACCTAAGCACAAAAAACTTTTTGTTTCATAGCCAAAAAAAATTCTTTGGTTATTCTGACAGATCACACATAATCCATGCACTAGGTACTCTCTGTCAACCCTGGTATTCGTGAAGGTAAAAAAAATTATAATATCTATAAATATCAAAGTATTTATATATTTTTTTTCAATATTCTGAACTACTGTTTTTAATACTGGACTTTTTCATGTTATTTATTCATATATTTTTTTTAATAATTTATTGTTCGCAATTACGTATTTTAGTTTTTTTTTAAATAATTGTTTTATTTTACTAAAATAATACGTTTAAAAGGTTTTTTAAATAACCAAGGATAATTGTTATACAATTACTTATTTCCAATTAGAACTTTTGTTTGTGAAATAAATGAGTTTTAAAAGTAAAAAATAATGTTTACAATCTATTCGTAATTTTGTTCAATAAATAACATTATTTTGTTTGTTTGCTCCTGTATTGAAATGAATACAACGGCTGACTGTGATCGTGATTGTTTGTGGATAAGATTTCTACTGGGCGCATATTACGATCATGTATAAATACTTTTCATCTCACTGATAATTCAAAGCGCGGCGTTTAACTCTACCATCAGAGTAAAGTGGCAAAAGGAGTGTTTTGATACTAGAAATAGATTGCCATGCATGCCTTGCCATGCAGGATAAAGCGTGAGGCAGTTTCATATCTCCAGTACATATAAATAAGTCGTGGAGATATATATAAATAACAAGTATCATTATTAAAACGAGTGCAACGTTGATTTGAATACAATGTAACTAAGTAACTATAATATATGTGATATGAAAAATCTGTTGAATTCGAGATAGTGTTGTAGTGGCGGAACTCAACGCCGCATCTTGTCTTACCATTGCGAGAAAATAATAACTTAAATACAATCGTTCCCCTGAATGGGAGTCGGACCTACAATCGATCACGTTTACAATCAAACGCTATCCCATTGTGCCACGAACGACCTCAAAGCGGAGTACAAAGTGTCATGACACTAGCTACTTCCAATTTACCCTACAGAATAAAATTGCGAGGTTAAAAAAAACTTTTCAATAAGACCCACTACCAATTTAATACTAGAACGAACTCGACCTGGACTTATCAATATTTTCTATCAAGTGGCCATGAAATTGGCTACGAAGCATTAAACTACAACTGGTTACTTGAATGAACACAGTGCAATTCAATTGTTTAAGCTTTTGTAACTGAATTCGGGCAGCATACCTGTAAACAGTCTTTGATGTTTGTATGTACGGTAGCTCCTTTGTAGTGTTTATATTACTAAATTGGACTTAGGTCCCAGAAGTTCCGAGTCCCGAGTGAAATACAGTATTGTTTTTTAAAGGGTTTTAATTTTATACGTTTTAATTTTAATATATATTTTTTCTTTTTTAAGTTATGTTATATTATGTAAAATTTTGCACTATTTAATTTTAGAGATAATTATATAGTATTTTATTAAATCTAAAAGGTTGGTCATACAAGTTCTCTAGTACGGCGGCTAACTTAATATATTGTGAAAACTGTTAGTTGATAAAAAAAAATATTATTTTTAACTGACTTGAAAAAAAGAGGTTATCAGTTTGACATGTATGTATGTAATATTGTTGGAGTTGAATAATATATTGAGTATAACGATCCATTTAGGCTTCCAAGCATAAAGTTTAATTTGGTAAATGTATATTTGTATGTTTGTCCACCAATTTCTGTTAAACTTAACGTTATATTGATTTTTTTTAGCTTCACGCTTTTCACCCGCATAGCAGGGTAGACAGAAAGTACCTAGTGTACACTCCGTACTTCGCTTTCCACCGAATTCGAGACATATTGATATAATTCTTTTTAATTTTATTTATATCAACTTCAAAGATATCATCGGCTCAGAGATATAGGTATATAGATGAGATATATTGCTCTTAAGAAAATATAGCTAAGTACTTGTATAGTTATTATAAAGGTTGAAAAGAAAGAATTATAATTAGTTAACAAAAATATTATTAATATATCAAGAGATTCATTTTCAATAAAAAAATTGGTATATACATTAATAAATAATTTGATGCAATTGTATTCTTAGAACAATGTTAGCTCAGTGAACACTTAAGGTATCTTTCCACCACTTTAATTGTGAAGGTATTACCTAGCGTCGAGCTCCGCCTTACTCTCTCAGCGTGCAATGTCTCGGAGAGGAAAACGTATTGTGAACGTCAGTATAAACGGACCCTTTCACCCTGTGTTCAGTAAGAAGTAGATGCTGGCATGTCATATTCAATGGGGTGTCAAATAGCGTTGAGTCATGTCAGCTTGGCTATTCAATTTGTATTTGGCGAGCTGTCTCTAAGATGTCAAACAAAATGACATAGGAGTGATTAAGGTGACCTGATGGTTAATTTGTTGTACGCAGATGATTTAATACTTATTGCTTCATCAATATACGAGGCATTGGTCACCATTCTCAAAGACATGTATGATAGCACTGATCTAAACTCTAAGAAATGCTGTAAAATATATTTACTTATTCCAACAAAAAAAAACTGATGTTTTGGATGCTAATTGACTATTTGATTTTATACTGTGGGTATATATTATTGTTTAGTAGTACGATATTTTTTAACTTAATGAGTGAAGTCCCATGTGGACCATGATGTCATGTGTGGATGTATCACATGAAATTTTGGGATAGAAGAAGATGTACGTCAAAAACGGTTTTTAGACAAGGTGAGATTACGAAGGTTAAACCTCCATTATCTGACCCTCAGGACTCTTGTTATTTTATCGGAAGTCTTAGATTTTATATGCCTAAGGAGAAACAGGTTCTAAAATAGGTCTGATTTAAGGAAAGGATGTAAAGAAACTTTACTAAAACAACAATTTTTTTAAGTGTGACATACATATTATATACATATAAAATATCACTGAATATTTTATATATAGCGCCATTGTGGAATACTTTACATGTTTGTTTCATATAATTAATTAAACGCGTTTAGAGATAAAGCTTCGTTTCTAAGAACGTAACCGGAAGGCAATGTGACTTTTCTAATCCGTCTAATTAGACAGCATTTAATTAATATTGTTTGTTTAAGGAAAGCTCGTAATGAGCTTCCGTTTTCCGTTTTTACTGTAACCGGACGTTAGTGTCACTTTACATAACAACGTAAACCTTATATTCATATAATTATTGAACTATGTAAACATATAATTTCTTATTTCAATTGCACCTTAACCTACATACTGGTTGTTGACAGTTAACGTAATGTCAAGATGTTCCACCTATTTATTTCTGAATTCAAGACCCTGCTAGGTAACTTGCGGAGCTTAAGGCTTTTCTTGGATAGCCTTATCAAAGCGGAAAAATATAAAGAATTAAAATATTTGATATTTCCCTTGTCGGAATCGAATCTATTACAGGCAGCCGTTAACCCACTGCGCCACGATGGTAATTAAATTGATGGAAAGAACTTAGTAACGGCCAAGTTATATAGAAAAAACACAATTAATAGGAATTTATTATCATATATTTCTAGCATTCTTAAATACCAATTCTTACTGATAAAAATCAATGTCAAAAGACATTAAATTTTGTTAGGTGGAACTCAACACCGCAATATTAATATATCGTCATCATAGGAACGAAAATTGTTTTAAAAATTAACATAGAAATCAAACCAACCAGTCCATAAAGCTATAAAAGCTAATTTTTCTTATTTACTATTTTTAAAGTGTTATTTACTTATACTTAACATTAGACAATGTTTTTGAAAAATAGTATAAAAAATTGTATGCAGCGGGATTCTAACCCGCGCCTCTTGGATACCGTCCAAGCACTCTGACCGCTATGCGTTCTACTACCAGTTGCGTTGAAAATCTTATATGTTTTTTTGTAACAACATATTTTTACAAATTTCTACTATGTACTTAAACATTATTACGAACTAATCGTTTAACAAGAGAGATTGTTATTTTATTTTAATATTTACTATTTTTAAAGTGTTATTCCACACTTAGGATTAGAAAACATCTTCAAACGGTATCCAAGAGGCGTGGGTTCGACACCCGCTGCGTTCAAATTTTTATACGTTTTTTCAAAAATGTTTTCTTATCCTAAGTGTGGAATAACACTTTAAAAATGGTAAATATTAAAATAAAATAGCAATCTCTCTTGTTAAACGATTATTTCTTAATAATCTTTAAGTAGTAGAAATTTGTAAAAATCTCTCTACAGAGATGCTAAACAACATAAATAAGTTGTAACAAAAAAAAATGTATAAGAATTTCGACGCAGCTGGTAGTAGAACGCATGGCTTAGCGGTCAGAGCGCTTGGACGGTATCCAAGAGGCGCGGGTTCGAATCCCGCTGCGTTCAAATTTTTATACGTTTTTTCAAAAATGTTTTCTAATCCTAAGTGTGGAATAACACTTTAAAAATAGTAAATAATGTTTTCTAATATTTCTTATTAACAAATTACACGAAATAATAAAACAATATTCACATAAATATTATCCAAATTGAATACCATTTAAAACTGATAGCCAATTAGAAAACGGTGGAAACCATTGTTACATTTCCCTTCGAATATTTGAAACGTACCAAAAATTTATTAATGCCTGCAAGGAAGTGAACAAAACCCGAATGGATTTGACAAAACGCCACTTAAATATATATACCCGTGGCCTCGCCTCGAAAAGTCGTTAATTTATAAATTAGTCGACGTTTTAAGGAATTTAATCAAATATTTAATCTCAATAATTGTAAATGACGGCCGTTTGTTGATGATTTAGTTTAACCTGTCACGTTATGCTATTTACGTATTTACTCGCTCTGCCTGGGACGTTAATTTAAACATCTTCGGATACCAATTCTATATAAAAGTAGTCTAAATTAATCCTCATTATAATAGGTATCTGCTACTGGAAGCCCTATCAAAATTAGTCCAGCCGTTCTAGAGATATGGACACAGACAGACGGACAAAAATTATAAAAAAATGCTATCTTGATCTATAGTAAAAAGCGGCTATTTTAATATTACAAAGAGACTCTACAATTTTTTGTAATTAGAAAATATCATATTGTTTTTAAAAATAACAGAGAGGGTAACGCGTTCAATTCCCAACATGTAAAATGATTTATTTTAAGTTACAAGGTACATTTTAAGTTGGGAATGAATCTAGTATAACCAAAATCCCTTTCGGAAACACTAGCAACAAAAAAATATAATAACTGTATATCAATATTGAAATATTCTATTTATAAGCATGTATGGTACAATTAACTTGAATGAAGGAACATTCTAATGAGATTGGGTCTATGTTTAGCTATAATGATCTTTTCTTCTGATCCTTAGTGTATTAATAAAACTTAGAATATACTTGTCTGTACTGGGAGAAATGATAATATTTAAATTAATGTAATTTCTCAAATCTGGTAATATGAAGTACGGCGTTCAGTTCCGCTATAATGATCCAGATTTTGAGTGGAAATTGAAAAACATATTCTCGACTATAGATATCTTAGACTACCGTTCTATGTGACGTAGCAATGAGAAAACAAAAACAGACTAGTAAATACATAGTCGATATTAAAGTAGTTTTTCTAACAGCCCTCGTTAAAATACAGGGTGTTCCCTGGACATTGGCGTGAAGATAAATCGTTAGGCAATCGTTCCTAACGAGGGTCCTGGGATCTATAGAAGAATTACTGTACACTAATGAATTAAGAGTCCCCGCATTACCGTTGAATAAATGGGTTTTTTTCTTATTATACGATATTTTCACGAATACTTTGTATGAAGGTGTAGTTTTTGGTATATTAGAGAAAACGGATATATCTTGCTTTTCTATCCTTTTTTTACTCTGCTATTGCTTTGTACGGAAATTGTTCTCTTACCCCAAAGAGGCCGGTTGTGGGTTTGATTCCCAATCGGTTGATTATATTTATTTTTTTTTACATTCTCGCTCTGGTAAGATAAAGTATGGCGTAGAGATCCACCACGCACACGCAATGTCTGGAATTTGGGGAAAACGAGGTACGGAGTGTGTTGATAAAAGGATACTTAAGGGATAATGGCTCGAAACTAAGATTTAACTACTTTTCCCGTAGAGTTGTATCGACAACCAATCGTTTTATATTCAGATGTGGTCCTACTAAGCCACTATAGCCTTGTATAAATAATACTATGAAAAATCAGTAATTTATTAAGAAAATAATTATAAAATTAATGAATAATATAGAGTATAATAAAATAGTGATATTACTAATATAAGTGGAACGTGTATATATATATATATATATATATATATATATATATATATATATATATATATATATATATATATATATATATATATAACAGATTTCCCAATAAGAACAATATGTTATGAAATTGAAATAAAACATGTAATATATGTACAAATTTAGTGTTCAATAGCTTTATTTGATAGGAAATTTTATGTTATTTATGATTTAAACAAAATATCGCTCAAATGACCGCCACGACTTTTTTTGCACTGATGAATACGATCGGTCCAATTTTCGATGACTCGGTGCAGCATTTCAGCTGGTATGGCCGCTATAGTCGCTCGAATGTTGCGTTCAAGGTCTTGATTCGTAGCTGGTTTATTGGCATACACTTGAGATTTAACATACCCCACAAAAAATAGTCCAAGGGTATTAAATCGCATGACCTTGGTGGCCAATTGTGAGGACCGTTGAGAGAAATAACCGACTCACCAAACTTATCACACAATAAATCCCTTATGTGTGTGTTGTCGCAGTGTGGCATGTTGCACCATCTTGTTGAAAATAAATGTCGTCCGCATCGATTTCATACACTTTAGGAAAAAAAAAAATCGTTCAACATGTCACGATAACGATCGCCATTGACAGTAACAGTACGGCCTTCGTCGTTTTTGAAAAAGTACGGGCCAATGATTCTACCGTACCATAATCCAAACCAAACAGTCAATTTTTCAGGATGTAATGGTGTTTCATGAACCACTCTTGGATTTGACTCACTCTAGTAACGACAATTCTGTTTGTTCACATAACCATTGAGCCAAAAGTGAGCGTCATCTGAAAAGATGATTTTCCTATGAAATTTGGTGTCCTTTTCCATCATTTCAAGCGCCCAATCAGCAAATTCACGATGTAATCGATGGTATGCTGGCTTGAGTTCTTGTGCCAACACAATCTTGTATGGATGTAGGCCAAGATCCTTACGTGAAATTTGCCAGGTTGTCATTATGGATAAGCCCAATTCTTGTGCATGTCGTGGAACGGAAACGTTTTGATTTTCTTCGACACTGGCTGATACGGTGGCTATATTTTCTTCACTACGGCCTGTCCGTTGTCGTGTTGGTGGTCTACTATCGTGCAAAGAATATTCACTTTCCAGTTTTTGGATTATGCGAGCTCAGACGGTGCACCATGACGACCATATTTAGCACGAAATGCTCTTTGAGTAGAGCCAATACTTTACGAATTTTGATAGAAAATTTGGACAATTTCCAAACGTTGAGGTAACGTGAACTTGTTAATGATTAAATGGCAAACATTACTGAACACAAAACAACACATATGTCAAATGTTAAACAACCAAGATTATTTAATTTTTATGCAAATGAGAAATAAATAATATTAAGGAAAAAGTTACAGACCCAGTCTATAATGTATTAAGAATCCTATAAGAAAAATTCATAATTTTGTATTCTTTTTTCGCTTCATACTTTTATCCCGGTAGCAAGGTAGACATAAAGTACCTAGTGTCAAGACACTCCGTACTTTGCTTTCCACCGAATTCAAGATATTGCGTGTTGAGTGGTGGAACTCAACGCCCCACTTTGTCTTTATCAGAGCTAGGAAGTGAAAATAATTTAAATATATTCACACCCCCGAGTGAGTATAGAACCCACAACCGATCACGTTTACAATCAGACGCTGTCCCACTGCGCCACGACCGATGACTAGGAATTTAGTAGAGAATTAATATAAAATATTTAATATCTTTTTGTAATAACGTCTTATAAGTTCAAGTTTTAAAGAAAACTGCTTTTGTGTACAGATTATATTTTTAACAATATCACCCATTCTTTAGACTCGCTGTCACTAGGGTCTTAGGCATAATAAGAAAGCTACGTAATACTGGTTGATTAAAAATTATTATACTGTATTTTCTAGTATGTGACCTTGTTTTTTATATCTTTTAGGCATAAAAGCATTGTAAAGGAAAAATTTGTTGCGTATATCTATATTAACACGTGATACAAAGTGTTTGTAGTGTTTGAGGCCTATCTCACTCGTAACAGCGTCTGACTGTAAACGCTATCGGTTGTAGGTTCGATCCCCATTCGGAGAAGTGATTATATTTAAATTACTTTCACTTCCTCGCTCTGGTAATGTCTTACAAAGTGAGTAAGTGCGGCGTTGAGTTCCACCACTCAACACGCAATGTCTCGAATTCGCTGGAAAGCAAAGTACGGAGTGTCTAGGCACTAGGTACGTTCTGTCTACCCTGCTATGCGGAATAAAAAGCGTGAAGATAAAAAAAATAAAAAAATCTTTGTACTCTTTCTTACGGAAATTACGCAAATAGAAGAGTATGAAATGGCACGGTTGTAACTTATATAGAAAAAGGAGTGCGAAATACTAATATTTTTTAAAAAATTATACTAATAATATATTAAATTATCTACATGTCTCAATCTACCTGTGACCATGGACTACTGTAAAGTATTTAACCTTCAAGCGGGCGCGCGTAGTCGAATCGACCGCGCTTAGTGCATTTACGTTCATATTACTATTATTACCCATTACATTTATTTATCACTCCTAGTAGCCTGTCACTATGTCATTGGGAGTAAAACAAAGTATAAACCGTCGCTCGGGGCGCTCCCCCCACTCCACAGATCGCAATTGTTTTAGTCTCGGTGCAGTCGTCGAAAAGACTACACGCGCCTGTCAACGCAACGCAACCTACCCTCACACAACGCGACTTACCCTCGTTCAGGCTCATAGTAGTTCTTCGGCCATCATTCATTATTATTGAATTAAGTTTGGATTTTTTTATTTAAAATGAGTCGTGGACGGTTATCACAAAGTGCAATACTCGAGGAATTACTAAATGAAGACGAAGAAGAAAGTGAATCGGAGCATAGCGACCAAGGTTCTGAAACTTCCGACCACATCGTTGCAGAGGAACCTCTACCTGCTGAGGAATCTAACTCCTCGGACTCAGAAGAGGATGATTTGCCACTTTCAGAAATAAATAGCTGCTTTACAGGGTGCGATAAAGTAACGAAGTGGCAAAAATCTAACAATAGCAGAGTGAGGCGTCAAGTTCAAAATATTCTAACGGAAGATGCGGGTATTCGTAGAAATGGTGTGGGTGTGACGACATTTACGCAAGCCTGGAGTTTATTCATTTCAGAGAATATTATTGAACAAGTTGTTAGACATACGAACGAATTTATTCAAAAGAAAGTGCCATCGTATAACAGAATACGTGACTGCGAACCGACAGATGCGGTGGAAATCCGAGCACTTTTCGGATTATTGTACATAGCAGGATCCCTGAAGACATCACACGCCAATTTAGAAGATTTATATGCAAGTGATGGGACAGGTATACCTATTTTTCCTACTACTATGTCAGTGAAAAGAGTGAAATTTCTACTGAATTCATTGCGGTTTGATGATGCTACTACGCGACAAGCACGTCGTACTTTAGACAAAGCTGCGCCAATAAGAGAAGTTTTAGATATGTTTACACAAAACTGTCTTTTGTCATATTCAGTGGGAGAGAATGTAGTAATCGATGAGATGATGGTTGGCTTTCGAGGAAAATGTCCTTTCCGACAGTACATGAAATCAAAGCCCGACAAATACGGAATCAAACTTTATCCACTAGTAGATGCTGCTACGTTTTACGTTCTAAATATTGAACTTTATGCTGGCAAGCAGCCTGAAGGCCCATATCAGATGAGTAATGCTGCGTCAGACGTCGTAAAGAGGCTAATTACACCGATTTCTGGCACTGGGAGAAACCTTACCGTCGACAATTGGTATACCAGTGTGCCGCTGACGAACGATTTGGCCAAGGATCATAAGATTTCTGTTGTGGGTACCATCCGCAAAAACAAGAAAGAAATACCTCCTTGCTTTATAGATAAAAATCAACCTGAATATTCAAGTCAATTTGGATTTTCAAATATAGCAACTCTCGTATCTTACGTGCCTAAAAAGAAAAGATCTGTAGTTCTTATATCATCACTTCATTGTACTGCAGAAATTGATGAAAGTACAAACGAAAAGCGCAAACCCAGCATCGTTACTTTTTACAATAAAACAAAGGGGGGTGTCGATGAAGTCGACAATAAAGTAAAAATGTATTCGGTTTCAAGGAAGAATAATAGATGGTCATTGACACTATTCTTTCGTCTTCTGGATATTGCAGGAATAAATAGTATGGTGATATTGAGGGCAAATAATGTGACTCTACGGAAAAGGCGAATGTATTTACGGGCATTAGGCACTGAATTGACAAAAGAGTACGTTCAAAGAAGATCAACGATAGTAGGCCTTCCAAGAAAACTAAAAAGAAACATAAGGGAGCATTTGAATATGGAGGTTGGTGCTGCTGATACAGAAGCAGTTAGTTTTGGCACATGCAGAGGAACCTGTAAAATATGTCCAGCCAAAAAGAGGAGACAATCAAAAACGCAATGTATGAAATGTATGAAAAATATTTGCAGAAGTCATACAACATTTATTTGCAATCAATGTTATATGGACAAAGAAACTGATTCTGATGAAAACTAAACCAAAGTTAATTCATTTTTATTCTATTTTGTATTTTTTATTAATAGACTAGGTATATATACTAGTCTGAGATATGTGAAAGTGTTTTTTATTCCTAATTCTTGTTTAGATCCAAAGAATATTTGAGTTATGTTAATTAGTTGAATAATTGTCGTTTTTTTTTCATAATTTTAATTACTTTTTTTTTGACAAAATAGTCTTTAAGGACAATGATAATATATCTAAGTACAAATAAATAAATAATTACTGAATAATTAGTGCATTATTTCGTTTATTCATCCCGAACGCCTTTTCGGTTACGCGCGCCAGCTCCCGTTACAAATGACCGCGCGCCCGCTTGAAGGTTAAGAATCACATTAGCAAAAATGTATTTTCAAATACCAAAATATACACGATTAATCCTTTTATTTTTTTTTCTATTTATTTATTAGTAATCAACAGCGTTACATAAAAAAATATATAATATAAAAAATAACATAATTACAAGGCCAAAAAGATTACCATTATATATAACTAAATAATAAAACTAGTAAACTGTAGACAAAAGTAATGTTTATAGTACAAAATTTACAATTTAAAAAATGAACAACAACAACATCCAACATGTTTGCGTGTTTGTGTGTGTGTATATGTGTGCGTGTGTGTGTGTGTGTGTGTGTTTGTATAGGTGTGTGTGTGTGTACGGACGTGCAAATACAGCGTGTCACTTTAAATTAGTTTCATTTAAGATAAATGCATTTCCGGACGTTTATTTAGAACTATTAAATAGTAGACAAGAAATCATACACTACTTCACGTTTTTTAACTGTATTGGTTTTATCAGCGCACCCTAGAACAGCTCTTAGAGGGCAGGTTTTTAGGCGATTGTACTTATATGTATCGTTACATTGCGACCTAATTGCAAAAAATAAATTATTAATTATATTTTATATGCTATTCTAATTTACAATCTATAATACCGTAAAGTTTCTTCCAAATCGAACATATATCCTCAGAAACTTTTGCTTTTATAATATTAGTAAGAAGACTATCGACACTGTCTGCGCGCGTCCTCTCGCCTCGCCGCTTTACACAGCCCGCACATTAATGCGCGCGTGGTATTTGACGTTATTATTTTAAAACTATAATAATTCCTTGCATATTTACTATTTTTAAAGTGTTATTCCACTTTGAACGCAGCGGGATTCGAACCCGCGCCTCTTAGATACCGTCCATCCGTAAGACTTTTACGGTATCCAAGAGGTGCGGGTTCGAATCCCGCTGCGTTCAAATTTTAATACGTTTTTTCAAAAATAATTCCTTGCATGTTGGTTGAAATCAAATACTGTTAAAGGCAATTTTGTTGAAAAATAAGTGCCAATGATAAATAACTTATATATTTAGATAAGTTCATGAAAACACCTTCGCAAATAATGTATTAAGTTAGTACTAAAGATATATACATAAAAATAGTTCCAGTGAGTCAACCGTAAAAGCTGGACATACATGATGTCATGGACTTTTTTTTAGAACTTTTACAAGGGAACCCTTTTCTCGTATATAATACATACGTAAATTTCACCGTTTATTCGGCGTACGCGAGGTAAGCGAAAACGGAAAAAATATACATATTTTTTCCGTTTTTACACAATTTATTATTATTGCTTCACTCTCATTACTCGTAGAGTGATGTGTTATAGCGTATAGCCTTCCTCAATAAATGGACTATTTTAACACAGTAAGAATTTTTCAATTCCAATCTGTAGATCCTGAGATAAGCGCGTACAAACGAACAAACAAACTCTTCGGCTTTATATTAACAAGAATAAAGAACATAGCAAGGAGCTAAGAGTACGCAACATTAAAAGACATACGTATTTAATTATAATTGGTACATTTTATGATCTGTTATTTACTTTTTTACAGCATTTTTCTTTTAGTTTTCCCTCAAGACATATTTTTTATTTAGTTTGATATATTTTCCAAAGATAATTTCTAAACAAACAAAAATTTTTGACAATTAGCATATGTATATGACATCGACAACTCTATAACGATGGAGATATTTTTTAGATTGTATTTTCCCTTTTGGTTTTCTCTTATATAATTGTCTACTGGTAGATAGTATAGATAAAACACACTACCATATGCTTGATATAAACGTTGCTAAGACAACGCGTTGTTAACGCGTTATCGGGACATCTAAGTATAAATTTTCATATACGTATAAAAATTTTATCGCAGTGAAATTTGAACCCGTACCTCTTGGAAACCGTCGGAGACGTTGTCCGATTGAAGTCGACGTTGGACGGTTTCCAAGAAGCACAGGTTTGAATCCCGTTGCGGTCAAATTTTTATAATTTTTTTTTCAAAATGTTTTCAAATCCTAGGTATGGAATAACACTGTAAAATATTAAAACATCTAAGTATATACAGTTAATAATAAGTCAAATGAAAATATTTTTTTTTCCTGCTAAGACAAAACGCTGCGTTGAGTTCCGCGACTTATCACAGAATGCCTTGAATTTAACTAGGAAGCGACGATCATAAAATCTGGACATTGATATCTCTCGGACTTCCTTACTATGTGGATAGATGAAAAAAAATTTAGGAACCGAGAATCAATTTATCAATTTTTTCTTTCCAAAAAACCAAGTTTTAAAAACGTTTTTACTCTCACCAAAAGTACTTTGAAATTAAAATTTGAAAGTATTAATGAAGTGGTTAACAGAAATGTTCCCTTTTCAAAGAAAGATGATTAACAAGTTCTGGTACTTCATAAAATATTAACGTAATTTATATAATAAGGAAATAGAAAATTATAATTGCTTAATATTTAATTATTATAAAAATATCTGTTACTTAGAGTTTTTAAATTGACGACTCACGACAAATGACAAATTTTGTTTCCAGATTTTCTCAAAATCTGAACATGTGTTCATCTATTGATATATAAGTATTTTCAAGGCAATCAGAATAATTTAATACGCGTTCTTTACAGATTCTTCTTCAAATTATTTTTTTTATCTAATAAGGTCTTTGATTTTCGTATTTTTTTTAAATATTTAAAACAGTTTCATTTATAATGTATAAAAAAAAACAAAAATCAAAGATATAAGATCTATCTATAAGCATATTAAGTTAATTTTACAATAATCACCATCTGGTGTAAATGTTTGACAACTACTTGTCAAAACAGTTCAAACAACAGTACTTGAATATAGTACATTCACAAATATATATTTTCTGTGGCATCTTAAAAAGAAATAAATTAAGTTATCTATGAAATTCCAATTCCATTTTACTTTATAAAATACAATAATTCCCACGATTCAGAATCGAACCCACAACCAATCGCGTTTACAGTCAGATGCTGTCTCAATGTGTAACGTTGGCCTCACTAATGGCCTCTAAAATTATATATATATATATATATATATACACATATAATTCAGAAGTACTAAACAAAGGGATTTTCTAATAAACGCACGTATATAAGTAATCCTTTTAGACTTAGACTACGCTTGTAATGTTTTTTATATACTCATATGATATGTAAAAGAGACCGATCGTAACGCAGTGGAATAGATCGGTCGGAAACACGATCGGTTGTAGGTTCAATTTCCACTCGGGGCAGTGATTATATTAAAAATTATTTTCACTTCCTGGCACTGGATAATGTGAGGCGTTGAGTTCCACCACTCAACACGCAATGTCTCGAATTCGGTGGAAAGCGAAGTACGGAGTGTCTTGACACTAGGTACTTTCTGTCTACTCTACTATGAGGGATAAGTGCGTGAAGCTAAAAAAAATAAATGTGCTTTGCTTTAGGATTACGTTGCCTATAAGATTTCTCTCTTTGTCTTACAATTAGTTCTCTCAAATAATGCCAAAATATTGTGTTAGTTGACGCAACTTAACACCAATTTATTATTTCCAGACAAAGGCATTAGAATACTTTTCACTAAACTCTGGTACGCTAAGGAAGGTTATGTTTAAATGTTTGGTTTTTTAGTTTATTAGCATTGTTGAGCCAAAATACGTTGATTTTTATCTTGTTTTTTCAATATTCTAAGGTTATTCCTTTAACTTCTATATTCTAAGCTGGGATTTTTATCATTTTTGTAGACATAATTGTTATTATTTGTTTAGCTTCATGCTTTATATCCCACAAAGCAGAGTAGACAGAAAGTACCTAGTGTCAAAACAGTAAAACCGTACTTCGATTTCCACTGAAATGAAATGGGAATATAATTACTCCCTCGAGTGTGGATCGAACCCATAACCGATCAAGTTACAGTCAGAAGCTGTACCACTGCGCCACATGGATTATTATATAAATACTTGCGCAGAATTATTATTTAAATATTTTAAAATTTCTTTTAAGGTATCCTATAAGAAAAAATCATAATTTTGTATTTTTTTTTGCTTTACGCTTTTATCCCGCGTAGCAAGGTAGACATAAAGTACCTAGTGTCAAGACACCCCGTACTTCGCTTTCCACCAAATTCAAGACATTGCGTGTTGAGTGGTGGAACTCAACGCCTTACTTTGTATTACCAGAGGAAGTGAAAATAATTTAAAAATAATTTCTCCCCCGAGTGGGGATCGAACCCACAACCGATCGAGTATACAGTCAGACGCTGTCCCACTGCGCCACATAAATTATTATATAAATACTTGCGCAGAATTATTATTTAAATACTTTAAAATTTCTTTTAAACTTAAGATTTTTTTATGTTACTTTTTATATATTCCATGAATGGTAGTCGAACTCATAACCAACCAACCACGCTTACCTCTTTCACCACAACGTAACGGCGTGTATAAAATGACTCAAACAAAAGTGTTAACGTAACGGGGCGTAATGTAATCGATTCCGTATTAATTTGCATTCCCGTTAATTACAAAATAATATATTTACTTTTACAAACGAACATTGGTTTTGTTTCAAACATTTAATGTGTTTATTTTCTTCACTCTTGTGTACTTTGATTAATGTTTTGAGTTGAAAATATTTTTTTGGGACGTAATATCTCGAACTCAGTGGAAAGCGAAGTACGGAGTGTCTTGACACTAGGTACTTTCTGCCTACTCTGCTATGCGGGATAATATTTTTTAATATTAAATTATTAATGAGGTAACATTTTAGACCGTCTTGGCGCAGTGGGATAGAGTTTGACTGTAAACGCCTTTGAATTCCGTCTCGGTTTCCATACGGGCAAATGATCATATTTAAATTGTTTCCTTTTATTCGTTTCGAAGCGCTATCATCTTAAGACGCATTATTTTCAATATAGAAATTCTAGATATTTTACTAAAATCCAGAGATATATTTAAATAAACCATAATTTCAAAAAAAGATCCAAAATAAAACACTTATATTATTATAAAAACGTATAAAAAATTGAACGCAATGTGATTAGAACCTGCGCCTCTTGGAAACCATCCAAGCACTCTGATCGCTAAACCATGCGTTCTACTACCGATTGCGTCAAAATTCTTCTTGCAACTTATTTATGTGGTTAGCTTTTCTGTAGATAGATTTTGTACAAATTTCTGCTGCCGAAAGATTATTAAGTAATAATCGTTTGTTAAGATAAACCGCTATTTATTTTATTATTTATAATATATTATTTCACACTTAGAATTAGAAAATAATTAAAAAAACATAAACGTTTTATCAAAAATATATCTTCATCAGTATAGAATAACACGTTAAAAATGATCAAATAAATTTCCAATATAATTTTCCCCCATACAAGTGTATTGCACCTAATGAAGTACGTACAATTAATTTATCTCAAGCGAATTTGAAATTAAAAAGGGCTTTTAATAGGCAACCCATTTAAGCTTATTTATCGTCGGGGGGGGGGGGGGGGGAGGGGGTCGCCTCAAGCTTAAACTGGACAGAATATTTATTTCCAAGAGAACTCGGACGTGTTATCTGGGATGCTGCGATTTTTCTAATCTCAACAATCTTTGTATCTCAGTCGTTTTATCTCGGCCTTTTTTTGGGTGATACGTATTCATTGTACAGTGACGTTTTACTTAATAATGATTGTAATTCGACACAATATGTTTGTTTTAGTTTATTTGTAGTTATAGTTTTTTTTTAACTTCACGTTTTTATCCCGCATAGCCGTGTAGACAGAAAGTGCCTAGTGTCAACACAATCCGTACTTCGCTTTCCACCGAATTCGAGATATTGCGTGTTGTGTGGTGAATCTCAACACTGCACTTTGTCTCACCAGAGAGAGGAGGTGAAAATAATTTAAATATAAATACTCCCCCGAGTGGGTATTGAATCTACAACCGATCGCGTTTACAGTCAGACGCTGTCCCGTTACACCACGACCGGCCTCATGTCATCATCATGATATATTTAATTAGGTATTGTAATGGAGAGGGCCTTTGCCAACTGGCAAACAGACCTACACAAAATAAACAAAAAATAGAACTGAAGAAAAAAAGAAAAAAATATTACAGATACATAACTTTATCTACATATTTTTATTTCAAAATAGTTTGTAAGTAAATACTAAGTTGGTTTGAATAAAATTATTTGAATTATTAATATTGTTAATTTTTATATCGTAAGAGGCGGGTTAAATAGAAACCGATGGAGGAAGATGGGAGATATATATTAACTAACCAAGTAATTTTAAATGAAATTATTTTAAAATGTCAAAAATCGTTTATATTTAATATTTTTTATTATATATAATAAAAAATATTAAATACGAACGTATGTATAATAAAGTTTTAGTATCAACAAACAGACAAATGCCACCTCAGTCTACCTGTGATCACGGACAAATGACGGACTATTTTTGAAATACCTAAACATACATGATTAATCCGTTTAAAATAGTTTCATTTAAAATATTAACTAAGTTAATTTAAAATTACGTGAAATTTACCACCAAATATTACATTATTATTGAATGGATAAATCTCTTCACACACCAAAGTTTTTTTTTTTTAATAACATGCCTTATCCTGCCATGTCAGAATAGTTATAGGGAACATAGTCACAGAACACTGTGATCCGCTTTCCGCCCCAATTCAAAACATCAGGTGTTAAGTTGCGGAATTGAACGCCTCGCTTTGTCTAGCTTATTTTTTCAATTAACATGTTTTTCTATATAACAGTGTAAGCAGAGATAACCTAGTGTCAAGACACTTAGCTTTCCATCCAAATTTAAGATACAAGATTCATAATATGATAATCAAACTAATAAATACGACTATATACAAGTCAAAACCTTTCACAAATCTATAACTAAAATAAGCTAACTCCAAAAGCACCTTAGCGTAAATGAAACACTGCTAAATACACCAGCAAATCCTAAAACGTAGCGTAATGAGACGATGTTGCCTAAAGCGTCAAGCGCGACAACACTCTACTACTTCATTACAGTACTTGTGCATATAGCAACATTTAGACTCTATCCATCTAGATATAAGGCCTAAACTCCAAAGGACATTGCCGGTACTTGGCCAGCCGTGTCTAACAACGTGAGCGAGCATAATGACAGGAAAATGAATGCTTTGTACAAAATATGGACCAGGTTAGGAAGTTAATGGGCGAACGTCGAATCATTGCTGAATTTTGATATGTGGTACGCGGCTTGAGTTGAATTTGATATGTTAATATGTGTATATATTTTTTTTAATTTTAAGAATTGGAGACCAGATCTACTTCCAAGTTTGAAATAAAATTTGAAATTTTTGATCTCGGATAAATATTATACCAAATCCAAGCCAGCTATTGCTTCAATATAGAGTAATAACGGTATTGATAAATAAATTTAAGTATACCTTCAATACTTTCCTTTCGCTCGCTTTCCACCGAAGACGAGACATTGCGTGTTGAGTAGTGGAATTCAACGCCGCACTTTGTCTTTACCAGAGCGAGGAAGTGAAAATAATTTGAATATAATCACTCCCCCGAGTGGGGATCGAACCCACAACCGGTCGAGCTTACAGACAGACGCTGTCACACTGCGCAACGACTGGCCTCATACTTTTCTGCTTTAAATAAAGTTATGTAACAGTTTTTAATATATATTAAATATTTTTGAGAAGTAAGGTTGTTATTATATTTTCTTATCTCCCCTACTTTACCCCACTTTACCTTAGTTTAGTATATCAACTCACTTATTTATTTAAACTAGTTTTTTTGTGTTTTTTTAGCTTCACGCCTTTTATTTCGCGTAGCAGGGTAGACAGAAAGTATCTAGTGACAAAACACTCCGTGCTTCGCTTTCTACCGAATTCGACGCATTGCGTGTTGAGTAGTGGTACTCAACGCCGCAACTTTCTTTACTAGGGCAAGAAAGAGAAAATAATTTAAAAATAATCACTCCCCCGAGTGGGGATCGAACCCACAACCGATCGTCAGCCTCAGTAGTTTTTGTAACTATTACGAATTCATGTTTAATTAATTACTCTTGATAAACCATGCGACTAATACTGACAAGCCTTACTTCATATTCAATCATAGAGGTAATTGTTGATAATTCCCTCACGTCTGACTTAGTTGTGATGTGATAGACACACACACACACACACACACACATAGTACATACCTATTTAGATAATCTATTATCTAAAATATTATCTATTCATATATGAAGACTTAGCAATGCATGGTTAAAATGTTCAGTTGTGTTTTTTTACTATATATAATTTACTTTTAAGACATTTTTGCCCTACCTGTAAAAAAAGAAGGTGGTAAAAATACTAAAACATTTTTTGAAAAAACGTATAAAAAACTGAACCGCGCCTCTTGGATACCGTCCAAGCGCTCTGACCGCTAAGCCATGCGTTCGACTCCCAGCTGCGTCGAAATTCTTATACGTTTTGTTACAACTTATTTATGTTGTTTAGCATCTCTGTAGAGAGATTTTTATAAATTTCTACTACTTAAAGATTATTAAGAAATAATCATTTAACAAGAGAGATTGCTATTTTATTTTAATATTTACTGTTTTTAAAGTGTTATTCCACACTTAGGATTAGAAAACATTTTTTGAAAAAACGTATAAAAAATTAAACGCAGCTTATGGTCTTGGTAATGGCATAGCGGTCAGAGCGCTTGGACGGTATCCAAGAGGCGCGGGTTCAAATCCCGCTGCGTTCAAATTTTTATACGTTTTTTCAAAAAATGTTTTCTAATTCTTAGTGTGGAATAACACTTTAAAAACTGTAAATATTAAACTACTAAAACCTCAAGTAGGTGAAGAGGGTTTTAAAAGGGTTTACGTCGGTAGTATCATGTTCATTGATAAATGTCACAATCCCTTAGACACATACATCTGGCATACGAATGCTCTGCGTAAATTGCATTATAAATTGATATAAAAAAACAGTACTAACAGTAACAGTACTACAGTACAACTAGTAATAAATCAATATTTTTCTTTTTTTGGCTTCACACTTTTATCTCGTATAGCAGCGTACTCAGGGAGCGTCTAGTGTCAAGACATTCTTTACTCCACTGTCCACCGAAATCGAGATATTGCGTGTTGCGTGGTGGAACTCTACGCCGTGTTTTGTTAACCGGAGCAAGGAAAGGAGAATAATAAAATATAACCATTCCCCCGAGCGGGAATCGAACCTACAACCCGATTAAGTTTACAGTCAGGCGCTGTTACATTACGTCACGACCGGCCTCACATATATACATTTCTTTTGTTTTTTAGCTTCACGCTTTTTATCCCGCATAGTAGGGTACACAGAAAGTACCTAGTGTCAAGATACTCCGTACTTCGCTTTCCACCGAATTCGAGACATTGCCTGTTGAGTGACGAAATTCGACACCGCACTTTGTCTTAGAGGGGCAAGGAAGTGAAAATAATTTTATATTATAATCGCTCCCTCGAGTGGGGATCGAACCCACAATCAGCGCCACGACCGGCCTCTACCATAAATTACCCCAAATTCCTTTAGTCACAGGTTAAAATATAATTTTTAATATATCTACTTTAAATATAAAAATAAAAAAATAATTAGACATAAATATAAATCGCACGCCAAAATTCCATTTCAGGGTATTTAGTAAAATCTCTTATTACTATTCTATTTTAATTTAAACAAAGCTGGTCTAAACCAGGGGATTACATACGCCTGTAATCAGTTTTGTACATCTAGTAGATCCGATTGAGCCAAGGATCATCCACTAAAGCTAATTATCCATGACATTGCCTTTGTACACAAACGGAATACATACAGTGATACCTAATGTGACATTGAAATTTTGATGCTGGTTAAATTTTTCGTGTCTTATCTGAATGGTAAATAAATGTTATGGTTTTTTTAATAGTAAGGTTGCAAGAATAACCAGGCCAGTACGCGAGGCAATTGAGAAACAGATGGAGGTAGATTGATAATTATAACCAAATGTCACCTCAGTCTACCTACCACAGAGTACTGTAAAGTGTTCAAAACGTCAGTTTTCCAAAAATGTATTTTCAAATACCACAATATACGCGATTAATCCGCTTAAAATAGTTTTTTTAAAAGTATGGAAAAGTCACGAGAAGCAATCTTATTAGTATTAACTAATATCCATATAAATACCCAAATCAAAGACTTTATAGGTTCAAAGGCCGATTAACTGAATATTTATATATTTTTTTTTGTTTATTTATTTTCCTACTAAGCGTTACAGACTATAATTACATTTTTATACATAAATATATATATATATATATATATATATATATATATATATATATAGATATGTATATATATATATATATATATATATTTAGCTTCACGCCTTTATCCCGCATAGCAGGGTAGGCAGAAAGTACCTAGTGTCAAGACACTCCGGAAATAAATTGTTATAAAGTATTTCTCAATTACAGGCTTACTTACTAAGTTAATATTAAAAATAATAATTGTTCATACAATATTAATAAAATTCACGCGGCAAAGTGAAAAACTAAACAAAAAAACACGTATAACAAAGAGACAAAGAAAATATTATAAAAAAAAATAATTTGAATTATAAAAATATATATATTTTAAAAGTAGTCTGAGAGGTACTTGATTTTGTTTTTTTAAAATTATTTAAAATAAAAATTAAGTATGTTTTAAAGGAATATCATATTTAAACTGTTTCGACAACATATCACATACGGTTTCGCCACTAACATAATTCTAGTAGGAAGAAAATTATAGAATTCTATTCTAGGCTCTTTTTAATAGCGTAATATATAAAATATAAATTATAATTGCAATACAAGGTGTTTGTCCATTTATTTTTTTTAGCTTCACGCTTTTATCCCGCATAGCAGGGTAGACAGAAAATACCTAGTGTTAAGACATTCCGTACTCCGCTTTCCGCCGAATTCGAGACATTACATCTTGAATGGTGGTACTCAACGCCGCGCATTGTTTTACCAGAGCGAGTAAAAAAAAGTCTATAAATATAATCATTATTCCGAATGAGAATCGAACCCACAACCGATCGCGTTTACAATCAGACGCTGTCCCACTGCACCACGACCGGCATTCTTTTAGATTTAATAATTTATAGTAAAGATATTGTAAATCTTTCACCAATTTCTTCAATATTTAAACAATGTCCAGTATTTAAACAACACACGTAATCTGACGCTACCGATAACACATCCGGGGAAATCCTCAAATAATTGGTACTCACGTAGTGTCTGGAACTAGCTTAATTGCCATTGTTCCCTAATTTGTTCGCGTCACCACCGTCCCTCGAGAGAGCCACTGGTCATTATGTATACACATTCAATTTTAAACCTTATTACAAAATGTACAAAGTCGATTTTAAATACAATTTTAAATTTGTTACCCTGAGGTACACTCGGTGTGCATGTCATGGGTAAATTGTATCAGCATGTAAAATGTGGTGACATCTCTCTCCAATACGTTAATGTACTGTTCGTGTGAAAGAGATGAAAAATATTAATGCTATTTTTTGTTGAGAACAGACGGATGATGTGACTTTTTATTTCATGCAAGAGATTCAACGTTTTCCATAATATATTTTAGTTTTAAAAAATTTACATATAAATATACATTAATGCTGTTTTAGGCGTCTGTAAGATTTTCTTTATATTATGATAATTTATTTTTATCATATTGTGTGATATGGCTGGCGTTTAAATTCTCAAGGATATTTAGAAGTATTGCGAGTCAAAATATATATATATATATATATATATATATATATATATATATATATATATATATATATATATGTCCTCAACTATTATCCTTGATTTTTGCGTATTTTACACATTTTAAATGAAACTATTTTAAGCGAATTAATGAAGTATATTTCGGGATTCGAAAATACATTTTAATAATCTAACGTTTCGAACACTTTATAATAGTCCGTGGTCACAAGTAGACTGCAAATGTATTTTCGAATACCAAAATATACTCGATTAATCTGTTTAATATAATTTCATTTGTATGCTTTTAAAAAGCATATATAATAACATCTCTCTCTCTTTTTATCTAGACAAGCAAGTCAACATACTATGAACTACACATGGTCAATGAGAGGCGTTAGCTAGAGATTTCGATATAATATTATATATACGATATAATATTATATATACTATTTTTATACATATCTATGTAAATTACTCACTTTAATTTTATAATACATAAAAATTATCTTTTATATAGTAAAAAAATCTTTAAAATCAAAAAAATATGTTTTAATATTCCCAAAGGTTAGACTTCATTGCTTCTTACTTCTTACTTGAATACTCGATAAAATGTAAGGACAAATCATGTTACTATCTGAAAATCTAATTTTAAAATTTTCATAAATTATTCAGAAATATTTTATCTAGACTACATTAAAATACTAGTAAATTGACTCTAAAATTTAAGTCCTCAAATGTTATTTGATATAGTTTTTTTAGCTTCACGCTTTTATCCCGCCTAGGAGGATAGACACTAAATATTTAGATTCAAGACGGCGGCGTGTAGGCGGTTCTCAATGCCGCACTTTGTCTTAGCAGAGCGCGGAAGTAAACATAATTAATAATAATCACTTCCCCGAGTGGGGATCGAACCCACAACCGATCACGTTTACACTCAGACGCTGTCCCACTGCGCCACGACCGCTCTCAATATTAAATACTACAAATGATAGATACTAAGTAACTTTACAAATACGTTTCATACGTTACATGGGAAGTAGACAAAACTATATATATATATATATAGCTATATGACGCCATTTAAAGCTCAATGTATAAAGAAAATTTTATAAAGGACAGTAAATTTTCATAACTCATCCGTAAACTAATCGCAGGTAAATCCCCGAACGCTACCGGCCGATATTTTGGCTTAAGAGATTTTAGTGTAAAACACATCATGTCCTACCCTTGGATTAAAGAACGTTACTGCAATTATATGCTATTTACGTTTACATTATTTACTACTGTTATTGTTATTAATGTATTTCAATAAATATATTTGTATCTTGTATAAAAATTTCGAGCTGCAAAGAAAAGAAAAAGAACTCGATCTGGGGCTTCAGTAACAACACCAAGTTCCTTGACGATAATAATGTTTCCTTTTATTTCTCCTCTTTTCTCTTTGTGTTATTTATTTAACGAGAAACGAACGACAGAAAGTACAAATAGTCAAGACACTCCGTACTACGTTGCCCGCCGAATTCGAGACATTGCGTGTTGAGTGGTGGAGCTCAACGCCGCAATTTGTCTTTACCACAGCGAGGTAGTGAAAATAATTTTAATATAATCATTTCCCCGAGTGGAAATTGAACCCACAACCGATCGTGTTTACAGTCACATACACTCCCGCTGATGCCATCAGCCTCGTGTTATTTTTTGTGTGTTTACTATAAGATATAGATCAATTTCTGAGTTACCATAGATAATTTTCTACATAAGCTATGGAAAATATAGAAAATAAATTGAGAGTACAAAATGGAGTTTAGATAGACTGAGCACTGGGCCTTAGAAATACGTAAGTAACGTTTTAAATTCCATACAATAACATATTTGTAATATGAATGTAACCACTTTACTTGACTAAGGAAAACACAAAATTTAATATATAAAATTTACAATTCCTTAATAATAGATTATATTTTATCTTCTTACTGTTCCACGCTTTATCCCATATAGCTTGTTGAGTGATTTCCACCCAAACACGAGACATTGCGTGTTGAGTGGCGAATTCAACGCTGAGCTTTACCTTACTAGAGCGGAGAAATGAATACAAATTTTAAATATAATCATTCCTCCGAATGGGAATCGAATCCGCAACTAAACATATTTACAGTCAGACTATCATACTGCTCCACGATATATTTATATATACTCTATACTTACTTAGCCGGCTGTTAAACACCCAAGACAGCTCACTTTTAGCGTGCAAATTTACGACATCGGGCGTTGAGTGGCGAAATGCGATGATCGACTTTGTGCTAGCAGAGTGGCTATTTAAACGTTATACTTCAAGTGGATATCGAACTTGCAACTGTATCTAATATAGTCGAACAAAGTCGCACTGCGCCTTTCAAACTGAGAAGTACGATAATTAGCATAGTTAAAATTTAAACAGAGTTAAGTTCAGGAATTCAATATTTTTATAATATCTAGAATATAAGTAATACATTAAATTATTAAGTAAATACGGCACTACATATAAGACTGTAAACTCGACTGGTCGTGGGTTCGAATCACACTTCGCAAGAATAATTATATTTCAATTATTTTCATTTCCTCACTCTGCTAAGCATAGCACGGCGTTGAGTTCCACTCAACACGCAATCTTTCGAATTCGGCAGAAAGCGGAATACTTCCTGTCTAACCTGCTATGCGGGATAAAAGCGTGAAGCTAAAAAATAACTAACATCACTATGAGTTTTACATATAAGTTGATAAGGCTAAATGCATTATAATTCCTTGTCATCAAGGTCTCTACTCATGTTAATATATAAGCCTATAAGCTTGTCTCAAACACAAAATGAAATTGTTAAGATGAGCGCTAATGATTTTGTCCATCAATCACTCTGAATTCCTTTTGTGTATTTATATGTTGTATTTTTAGGTCAATAGCTTCACGCTTTATCCCGCGTAGCTAGGTAGTCAGAGACAATCTGGAGTCAAGACACTCCGGTGACTGCTTTCCGTTACCAGACAAAGAGACTGTCGTGCCTCTGTGGAACAATATCTGATTGTGTGTGAATGATTATATTTAAAATTTATTATCATTTCTCCACTCTGGTGAGATCAATCGTGGCGAAGGTTAGGTGTTAGTACATGTTTAATGTTTTTTTTTAGCTTCACGCTTTTATCCCGCATAGCAAGGTGGACAGACAGTATCTAGTGTCAAAACACTCCGTACTTCGCTTCGTTTTTGTACATTATATTAAACGGTAATTCCTCTTTTATTCCTAATTCATGTATCAATATTCTAAGGATTAGCCTGATATACCGAAGTATTAATTAAATATTCGGATTGACGACTTAGAGCCATTACGTGCTCGATGGCGATATTCATTCTTTATTTTTTAGCTTCACGCTTTTATTCCGCATAGCACAGTTGATAGAATTTACTCAGTATCACTATATTCGGCACATTGCGTGTTGAATGGCGGATATCAACGCCGCATTTTTGTTTCACCAGAGCGAAGAAATAATTATTGTTAAAATATGATCACTCCTTCGAGTAGGAATCGCACCCATAACCGATCGCGTTTACAGTCAGACCCTGTCCCAAGGCGCCACGACTGGCCCCGGTATTTTAATTCGTCGCATTCATCTTTTAGTTCAAGTCTCACGCTTTTATCCCGCTTGGCACTGTAAGTACCTAGTGTCTAGACACTCCGTACTTTACTTCCCACTGTGGAACTCAACGGATCTTTCAGTTCAAGTTAAGTATAATTAATGAGCCAATATTGATTTTCGCTTATATCGCGAGATAGCCGTATCATACAAATTAAGTACACACCATAAACCCCATCTTTATTGCCCGTAAGCTCGCAAAGTGGCGGACTTTATTCTACTGTAACGAATGTGGTATTAACAGGAGGCATCGGTTTTAAAATGTTTTTTTGAATATAAATAACATAATATTGTTTATTGTATTATTGTGCGTGTGGCGCTCCGCTGTTTCTAACTACCCCCCAAAGATAAAGCGTGGAGCCAAAAAAAATTGTGGTACAGTGGGGACAGCGTCTGACTGTAAATGCAATTGGTTTGTGGATTCGATTCCCACTCGGAAATGATTATATTTAAATTAACGTAATTTCTCTTTTCTGGTAAAATAAACGTACGTACGGCGCAAATTAACAAGCAATATATTGGATTTGAATCGAGTTCCAGCACTCAACACGCAATGTCTCGAATTCGGTGGTAAGCGAAGTACGGAGTGTTTTGACACTACGTACTTTCTCTCCACCCTACTATGCGGGATAAATGTGTAAAATATCTTGGATTTGGGGAAAAAACGACATACGGAGTGTCTTGACACAAGATTCATTCTGACTATTTGAAATAAAGCGTGAAGTTATATATATAGAATAATATTTATGTAAAAAATAAATAAAATTATTTATCTTTCTTTATATTTAAATGAAGTAGAAATAAATCCAAGTGGTTAGTGACTAGTTAAACGTATTATTATATACATTTCAAATAAACAGAATAAAGTGTACCAACAATAAATAATTTAAAGTTTGCTAAATTATATTTATAACACTTATATATTTATCCTATTACGTTAAAGCACTACAGTATCGGATATTATTATATGAAAGAAGCCTTAGCAGTAATATGTAACCCATTGAGTTTACCGATTCGTACTTAGCATTGTTTCTAACTCAATTAATATGTAATTAGGATTTATGGATTGTTTATATTATATTAATAATTTTTAATGATTTTTAATTTCTAATTTAAGTCATATATTTTCAGAAGGGTTTTTGAAATTTCATTACTATCAATCAATACATATTACAAAGTGAAGTCCCTCTATTTTACTTGTCTGTATGTATGCTCTAATCTCCGAAAATGGTGCACCAATTTTGTTTCTGTTTAAAACGAGAGAGGGTTTTTTAAGGAAGGTTTAAATCTATAATTTGTCAATATCATACTGTATTTCACAAATTTCTTAGACAAAAACCATAATATTTATTGATATATTATGGTTTTTGTCTAAGAAATCTATGAAATACAGTATAAAATAAAGTTTTTCGAGTGCGCCTTCTACATCGTTTGATGTAACTTGAAGTAACGTATGACAAAAATGTAGCCCTTAAAAAGATATACAAAAAAATCCATGAGGATATATGTCTATCTTCTAAGATTAACTAACAATAACCATTTTTAATATTTACTATTTTTAAAGTATTATTCCACACTTAGGATTAGAAAACATTTTTGAAAAAACGTATAAAAATTTTGAACGCAGCAGGATTCAAACCCACGCCTCTTGGATACCGTCCAAGCGCTCTGACCGCTAAGCCGTAGTGGCTACTACCAGCTGCGTCGAAATTCTTATACGTTTTGTTACAACTTATTTATGTTGTTAGCATCTCTCTAGAGAGATTTTTACAAATTTCTACTACTTAAAGATTATTAAGAAATAATCGTTTAACAAGAGAGATTGCTATTTTATTTTAATATTTACTATTTTTAAAATGTTATTCCACATTTCGGATTAGAAAACATTCTTGAAAAATCATTTTTATCTTTAAAATTGTGTTTAAAAACAGCTGGTCTTTTAACTGGTTATTTGCGAAGCTTTTCTAATCAACACTATATCAGTCTATATATAAATAAACATGTTTATCACCAAGCAGATTTATTTAAGGTCATTTTTGCTCTTTACAGTATACAAATTATTTGATATCTTAGGAACGAAAAATAATTACCTCGCTATGCGCCCAGTTACGCGCGATCACGACAATCTTGAAGTTAATTTATAAAAGTAAATTTTGTATGTAATGATGTGATACGGAAACCCCTCTTTCTAACATTTCCCACAGGAATATAATCTGTTAATAAATTTCTGAGAAACTATTAATAAACTATTTGTACTTAATAGCTATATTTATATTATTATGTCTTTTTCCCCGCGCGGTTTGTCTCATCTATTAGGTGTTCTATGGTGCTCAAATCAATCATATCGTTATTAAATGTATAGTATTCGGCCAAATTGCTTACTGTAAAAGATATTGTTAATCTATATTAAATACTTACTTTATTTTTAAAATTTGAAATTAAAAATAGCTATCTTTCATGTTAAACGATTATTTCTGCTGTGCTGGCTGAGCGGTTGAGCTCTTGGACGGTATCAAAGAGGTGCAGGTTCAAATCCCGCTGTCGTTCATTTTTTTATAGGTTTTTTCAATTTTGTTTTAAATATAGATATATGCTGTCCAAGGTATTTATTTAGAATTATTCAAGACAAATAAACCTACACCACGTCATGTTTCTTAACTCCAATAAATTATCATCGTACGTTGAGATAGCTCGCAGAGTTCAGATTTTTAACCGACTAAATTGATTATCGTTATATTACGACCAAATTACAAAAAAAACACAAAAACTTTTGCATTTATAATATTAGGAAGAAGACTATCGACACTGTCTGCGCGCGTCCTCTCGCCTCACCACTTTACACAGCCCGCACATAATTACGCGCGTGGTATTTGACGTTATAATTTTAAAACTATAATAAGTCCTTGCATATTGGTTGAACGTCTTGTCGTTCATAATGCAATATTCATACCGACGTTGTTATACGATAGCGAAATGTGGGTGTGTCAAAAGAAGAATGAAAAAAATATGAATGCATTAGAGATGAGATCTCTTCGTCGGATATGCGGAGTCAGTTCAGCTGACCGTATATGCAGCGAGGAGATACGCAGAATGGCAGGTGTAAGCGTGAATATCACAGTAAGAATGAAGAAGAACGTGCTCAGGTAGTTTGGGCACGTTTAAAGAATGAGCGATGAAAGAATGGTAAGAAAGATTTATGAAGCAAAGGTGAGTGGTGCGAGAGTTCGGTCCGTGGTCGTGAGACCATCAAAAACACAGGCGAGGCGAAAAAGGTATTCATGGACCGTAGCTTTTGGCACACCGTGCTTACTGACTACCCCGCAAGGGTTAAAGCGTGAAGCTACAAAAAAAATATTGGTTGAAATCAAATATTGCCAAAGGCAACTCTATTCAAAAATAAATTCCTAATAATACTTATTCATTTGTATAAGCATATATATATATATATATATATATATATATATATATATATATATATATATATATATATATATATATTTAGTCCATAAAAACATCTTCGCAAATAATGTATTATTTGGGAACTAAAAATAAATACGTAAAAATTGTTACAGTGAGTCAAATGGGTCATGATGTACTGTATGGATGAGGGAAATCACATGTAGACGAACGAACGAACATACAAACAAATAGATAAAAATTCAACTGAATGTATTATTGACTGAATATATAAGATACTCATATATTTTTTACTTAAATATTTCATGTATATGACTGACTTTATTATTTCTCCTTTTATTCTAATATCAGTTGTATGTCTGTTTATATCTTAACTTTTGAGTTGGTTTATTGGTGGGTTATTTCTAAGACTTATTATTAGTTTTGTAAATCGATTAAAGTATAAATTTTTGTAAAGCCTGTGAATTTAGCGAGAACACGGGCAGGTGAAGAAATGAAATAGGTATAGGTGTGATTTGACGCAGGCGAAGCTGCGAGTAGGCATTTTCAGGAGGATTGTTTTCATCCAGCACTTCTGGTACCAAGATTTCTGCCTTCTTTCGTGTGACATGGACGGCTTTCCGTGGTAGTGTAAAGTTGGCCCACTGAGGGGATAGCGACTATAGGACACCTTAGAGAAATGGTTGAAGTGAAGGCATCAAGAGGTAACAAAGACCGGAACTATGAATAAAAAATAGGTTAAGTTTTACTTACAACATTATATATATGAGTACAAAATCTACAATCTGTTAAAACACTCCTTTCACTGCTTTCAATCTAAATTCTAAATATTTCGTATATATAGTTTAACTCAACTCCGCATTTTGCCTTACAGGAACGGAGAAATAAAAATGATTTAAATAGAATCAATCCCATGAACAGGAACCGAATCTACAACCAAACGTATCACTCAGACGAAAAATAACATAACCTTAACAACGTTATATATGATATTTCTTAATGCTAATGCGTATTTAATGATACTTAAGTGAATTGTTACGAATGATATGATAAATTAGACGCGGAAAATGTCTTAACCTATTAGAGAGGAGACCCGGGAATAATCATAATAAGGAATGTCTTTGGACTTTGATATCGCTATTTAACTCTAAGGCAAAGTATGCACAATGATTATAATTAAATAACTACAAAATAGATGGATTTATGTGCGTATATTATTCTTTTTTTTTTTTAATTTATTTATTTATTATTTTCAATTTTTTTTTAATTTTACGGTGAACAAAGTGCTTACACACTAGATTCTCTCTGATTACTTTGCTATGATTGCCTTTTAATTATATTAACGCGCACATCGATTTTGATGATTAATTCGATTCGTCTCAGCCTTTCTGAGTGTCACTATTATTGACAATATTATTTTTTTATATTAAGCTAAAAAAAATATATTAATTATATAATGTTAGATTTTTATTGTATTTTTTTTAGCTTCACGCTTTTATCCCGCATAGCAGGGTAGACAGAAAGCACCTAGTGTCAACATATTCCGTACTTCGCTTTCCATTCGAGACAGTGCGTGTTGAGTGGTGGAACTGAACGCCGCACTTAGTCTTACCAGAGCGAGCAAGTGAAAATAATTTAAATATGATCTCTCCCCCGGGTGGGGATCGAAACCACAACCGATCGCGTACAGTCACACGCTGTCCCACTGCGCCACGACGGGCCTTAATTTATTCTATATGACATTGTATTTATTCTATATGACACTAAAAAAAAAATGCGTTCTCTTGTGTAAATGAGACTGAAATAACCTACAAAATTCGCATTTTCAGTCAAATAATTATTTGATTATAATCAACAGGTGAACTGTTTTTCAATAGCGTCAATATTAAATATCAATCAAATATAAAATATAAATTTTATATTTTATTACGTAAATAAACGTCACCTTTATTCCAATACATATATACATGTGTATTCATACGTGTATTACAGTTCAAAACCAATTAACATTACAACGTGTAAATATAACATTTTCGCAACAATTTGAACTGATATTCTGTATATTAAACAGAAGTAATAAAGCAAATTGCATGCGCCAAATAAAAAATGGCCATAATTGTATATGACGGCCATTCAAGACAAGACAAACTTAATTTTGTTGTAATATTTATATATTCAAAAATGTTATATCTTAGACAAAAAAAGGAATATTGTTAAGAAAATAAAATGATTTTAGGTTTTACCCTTTATTTTCCGTCACGGCGTTGAGTTCCGTTCATCAATATGCAATGTCTTCAATTCTGTGGAAAGTTAAGAATGTAGTATGATGCTATGCTGTGCGAATACTTGCAAAATATAATTAGTCTATTATTATTACATTTGAAAATATTACTGGATTCGATTTATATAATATCTACTATTTATTGTAAACGGTAGTTATTTTGAATGTGAGTCACCTTTTCCTTGCCATAATTTGTCTATGCCAATTAGATTGCTACTATTTTAATTCATATTTTCTATAGTTAAATTTGAAGTCGTTACCTATACCATAATATTCACATCCATATGTCACATTCACATATCAAAATGGATATATGCAATTCATTGTACACTTATAATTTAAGTCAAGTTATCACAATGAAAAATGCAACTCATGTGTCTCAACAATACTTAACATTCTGCGAATAAACAAAAAAAATATATTTTCATTAACAAAATTTTAAAATAATTTTATTTGAAATAACAAGTTGAATTGAGGACAGATTTTAAAAGGAATACTTAAAGGACCTTGACCTTGTATTACATAAAGTAATTTTTTTGGTTAACATAGCAATTCTAAAATTTCAGACATTTATGTAAGTTATATTAATATCTATATTCTTAATTGCACTTTAAAAAATAGATATACACTTTAGTAAAGGTATGTACGCAAAGGTGGACTTATCTCTTGAAGAGATATCTTCCAGTCAAGAAGAGTCAGTTTAGAAATGCATACACTTGCTAATATCATTGATGTGCGATGCCCATGACAAAAGACTTTCTCACGATACGTAATTTCAATTCCGGAATATATGATTTTTGGCATCAGTCCCAATTCATTTTATATCAAAGCTTATTACTGCTGATATTATCGGCAGTAATAGCTTGGAATTTTTGCAGATTAACTAATAATCCAAAAGACTCAGCCCAAGATTGTATAGCGATAAGCTCTTTGTTTAAAGCAGCGATAGTCTCGGGCAATTAATTTAAGGTGGTAGGCACAAGAAATAACTTTCGAAATATTATTAATAAAAATAGAAAAAACAAAGAGGTGAAAGAACGGTGTCTTGTGGAACGCCAGCAGTGAGATCTAACCACGCCGATGTAGCACCATTAAATTTTACACACTGCTGAAGACCGAGGAGACAGGATTGCAACCAACTAATAACTGAGGTAGAAAGATTAATTGCGCGAAGAGTGACAAGAAGTACATCAAAATCAACAAAATTGAAAGCGCTGCCAAAATCCAGTAGTACCATTATAGTGAGCTTGATATAATCCATAGCACACCGAATGTCCTCCGTAATATTCAGCAGCGCCCCAACTGTGCTGTGGAGAGGAGTGTGGTAAAAGTAAAGCTGACTATTTACAAAGGACTCGAGATCCTTAGTTAGGATTGGAAGGATAGATATAGGACGATAATCAGTGGAGTTAGAGGGATTGGAAGTTTTAGGCATAGGGATAACATAAGCATAATTCCAATGTATAGGAAAAACATTACGTGTCATTGAAAAATTTATAATGTGGGTGACCACTGGTGCAATAATTTCCAAAACAAGAAAGATCATGTCGAAGCTAAGATAGTCACTTCCAAAGGCTTTGGTTGAAATAGATTTGACACAAAAAGGAAGGAAGTCAGGGAGGACAATATCAGAAAAAAAAATAAGTTTTAGTTATAGTTATAGTTAGCAGTTATAATAAAAATGTTAAAACATGGAGATCCAAGGTTACTAAATCAGTTTTAGTAGCATTGCTCACACCAAATGACTCTAAAAATCTCCTGACTTGAACTTGTGAGAGATTCTGTACTGGCATATGAATATAAATATATATATATATATATATATATATATATATATATATATATATATATATATATATATATATATATCTTAAAGTTGAATGTTAAACAGTAGTACATATATTAATAAACCAAATACAAATATATATTGTGAGAACAATCCCAGCACAGTGGACACATTAGTGTTGCGGGTAGGTGAAATAAGGAAATAGATATAGTACAGTAAGTACATGCGGACGAAACAGCGAGCGGGCCTCTAGTGATTTACAAATTATGACGTTGTTTTCTATAAAATTAACTTATAATAAATCAACTTTCAGAAATTCAACATTGATATTATCATTTAGCTTAGCGGTCAGAGCGCTTGGACGGTATCCAAGAGGCGCGGGTTCGAATCCCGCTGCGTTCAAATTTGTATACGTTTTTACAAAAATGTTTTCTAATCCTAAGTGTGGAATAACACTTTAAAAATAGTAAATATTAATATTATTTTTGCATTTCGGGAGCAACAGAATCTCAAATTATTATTTACAACAAACCACCCATAACTTAAGTCAAAACCACAATTTAGAATAAAATATATTAAATTTTAAAAAGACATATTTACCTTTTATATATATATAAAGTGAAAATATGTCCGTGAACAGCGTCTTTATGGGACACTGTAATAAACAACAATACGTATTTTGGACCAACGTCAACACATTAAGAGCGATAAGCGCGTGCCATTACTATTTGCATCCATGCGTATTGGATACAATAAAATATGCTAAATGATTTAATTTCATATGCTTACCTTTTGAATTTTGTTAATTAAATTTATAGTAGGCGGTCGGATTTCTGACTGTTAGTTTATGCCTATATTGTTAGAACGATTATGTATAGTTTTGTTTATATTAGATGTCCCGCGCGGCCGGTCGTGGCGCAGTGTGACAGCGTCTGACTGTAAACACGATCGGTTGTGAGTTCGATCCCCACTCGGGGGAGTGATTATATTTAAATTATTTTCATTACCAGCGCTCTGGTAAAGAAATAGAGCGACGTTGATTTCAACCACTTAATACTCAATGTCTCGAATTCGGTGGAAAGCGAAGTACGGAGTATGTTGACACTAGGTACTTTCTGTCTACCCTGCTATATATGGGATAAAAGCGTGAAACTAAAAAAAAATTAATGTACCGTTGACACGTTGACAACGCATTGCCTTTGCAACGTGTACGTCACTGTATAAAACCGTGTATGTCAAACACATACATGGTAGTGTGTGTTACACTTATTTTATTAATTTAATATATTTACTATTTTTAAAGTGTTATTCACACTTAGGATTAGAAAACATCTTTGAAAAAACGTATAAAAATTTGAACGCAGCGGAATTCGAACCCGCGCCTCTTGGACGGTATCCAAGAGGCGCGGGTTCGAATCCCGCTGCGTTCAAATTTTTATACGTTTTTTCAAAGATGTAATTTAATATATTTTTATGCATTATTTTAAAAAAAATAATAGCATTTTGCTTTCCTTCTCTATAGAAACTATATATCTGCTGTGTTTCATAGTCCTATCGTAAAAAGAAATACAAAGATCTTACATCACGTATTAATATATAGATTTTCCGGCACTAATAAAAAAGTGAAACTCGTCACTTGCACATAGTGACTCAATTTTTAGCGACAGCAAATTACGGAGGGCGTCGACACTAAATAATCTCAGTCTTTTCTGATATATGAGAAAAACACAATTTTTTGTCTGTCTAAAATACTGGAAATAAAAATATATTAAATAACATTCCTACGATTGAGAATCGAACTTATAAACCAACTGTACAAACCCACTCATGTCATTGCTTACAAACATAAATAGAAACACTATTGTTTCTACTATACTATAGACCTATGTCTATAGTCAATTAATACCAAGTAATTTCTTATATTCATACAAGAAATAATTGGTGCCGGTCGTGGCGCAGTGGGACAGCGTCTGACTACACCGCGATCGGTTGTGGGTTCTATCTCCACTCAGGGGAAGGATTTTATTTAAATTATTTTCACTTCCTCGCTCTGGTAAAGACAAAGTGCAGCGATGAGTTTCACCACTCAACACGCAATGTCTCGAATTCGGTGGAAAACAAAGTACGGAGTGTCTTGACACTAGGTACTTTCTGTCTACCCTGCAATGCGGGATAAAAGTGTAAAGGCTAAAAAAATCATATAAGGTTTTAAATAAGTAATTCATTAGAATTTAGCATTTATTTGCAAATTAGTAGTACTAACCATTTTGTCTATTATACTAGCAAGTAAGTAAGACAGAACGTAGTGTCAAGACACGCTAGGAGCTGCTTTTGGCCCAAAATTGAAACATTGCGTATCGAGAGGCAAATCCAACGCTGCACTTTATCTTTCAGACCTAAAAATGAAAATAGAATATAAATATGAGTGAGAATCATATCCGCAACCAAACCACGTTAAGAATCAGACGCTGGCCTACTGCACAACGGCGGGTACTATATATATATATATATATATATATATATATATATATATATATATATATATATACATATATATATATATATATATATATATATATATATATATATATATATATATATATATCTATATATATATATATATATATATATATATATATAAGAGAGATGGGAAAAATAAAAAAATACATCTAAATCTATATGTCAATACATTTTGGGAGTAATTATATATTTTAATGCTACATTGCTTTTTTTTAATATTTTTAAAGTGTACTATATGGTTTTCTTTATATTCACTTTATATACAAGTGTATGTTAAACATATGGGAGTGTGTGTTTTTTAAGAAATTATATTATAATAATTTGTTATGAAAAATACTGTTTTCTACGTTCCTTCATATAAACAATCACATCAAATTCTATAGTTAACTGGGCTTCAGATTTCTTATCTCAAAAACAGTTATTTCTATTCTAATTGTTTTATACACGCATTGTTAATGATCTTAACTTTAAAATTACAGTGGAGTTCAAAGCATATATTGGGTTAGAGAAAAAAATCTTCTCACAGTGGCGAAAAAAAGCGAATAGAAAGGCCTTATAGTAAAAGTATTGACCGTATTAGGTAGAAACTCACTCTATCTTACAAACATTTGCATTGTTTTGCAAGTATAAAATACAAAAAAAAAACAGTATAGATCTATGTGTATTTTTTAAAATCAGTATTCAGCACTCCTATATACTATGAGGCCGGTCGTGGCGCAGTGGGACAGCGTCTGACTGTCACGCGATCGGTCGTGGGTTCGATCCCCACTCGGGGGTGTGATTGTATTTAAATTATTTTCACTTCTTCACCTCGACACTCCTTACTTCGATTACCACCAAATTCGAGACATTGCGAGTTAAGTTTTGAAACTCAACGCCACATATTGTCTTACCAGAGCGAGAAAGTAAAAATAATTTAAATATAATCACTCCCTGGAACGAGAATTGAACCCACAACCGACCGCGTTTACAGTCAAACGCTGTGCCAATGCCATTTATATAATAGCAAAATAACTATAATTAATAATGAAAATTTAAACATTTCATAGAAATCATATCCGTCGTTCAAAACGCTGGCATTTGGTTATACTTAACTATGCTAATATAATTGTTTCAGGCAGTAACAGGTTCATAATGACATCGTGATCGCAGGCTGTGTTCTACGATAAGTACCTTTAAGCTTTTGAATGAGGCCACTAAACTCAACATTTAAAAAAAAAACCTACAAAAATTTAAACAATTATGTAAGTAATGTTATATAATATTTTCTTATCCTAAGTGTGGAATAACACTTTAAAAATAGTAAATATTTATAAGTTTTAATATTTGCTTTTCAATTTATCTACGTTTGTAATGTGGGACGTTTTTGTACAAGAAGAGGGAGTTAGAGCGAGAATCATGAGCCAAGTGTAGGCAGGAAAAAGGTAGAGTGATCGCGCACAGTACTTATTGTACGAATATTATATGTCTGGATGTATGTTTCTTTGTTACTCTTTTATGGAAAAACGTCTATACAGATTTATATGAAACTAGACTGTAATAACGTTTATACATAAAAATTCAAATATTTATAACAGGTGAAGCCATGAGTGGAAAACTAGTATTGCATATTTTGGTAACCATAATGCTAATGTCACAACGATCTGTTAAGATAAAGTGCGGTGTTGAGTTCCGTGACTAAACACGCACAGTCTCGAATTCGGCGGAAACTGGAATACGGAGTGTCTTGATACTAGATACTTCCTGTCTACCTTGCTTTGCGACATAAAGCGTGCATAACCTTGTATGTTGTATATTTGAATGCATTCAAATTAAGTTCAAAATATAGTCTTTTTTGTATATTCAACGATAACATTTGACTATAAACATAAAATGGTTTTAGGTTCTATTTCTACTTGGAGAAAGCAGTCACTGGAATGTCTTGACACTAGGTTGTCACTAACTACCCTGCTATGCGGGAAAGTTTGATTCTGATAAAAAAAGTCTTACATAAGTTTAATTTCATAACGCACGTTTAATGGCCATATGTTTTTACAATTTCAAACTATTATAGTCGACTTTGTCGTTTTATGAGGTGTAAATTAGTATGATACGCTATCTTTGGAAATAAAAAATAACTATAGATATTAACGTATTTAGGGATCTAGTTGAGATGTACGAATAAAATTATACGATGAAAGAGTATACAGAGAGAGTGGGTTCTCTCTGTAACAGAATCAAGAATCATAAACACTACGAGTTAACTTACGGAATTTAACGCTGCAATTTGTCTTATCAGAATGTGCTTAAATATAATTCCATCGAGCAAAAACCGAATTCATACTAATCACGTTTATAGTCAGACATTGCCATATGACACTAGTCTAGATGTTTCATCCGTTTAAAGCCATTTTTTGTTTGGTTTGCACGTACTTGAGATATTACCATATGTTGTGATGATTATATTTAAGGTGTTCTTACTCATCCGCCCCTATAAGACGAGGTGCGGCGTTGAATTCCGCTCGGTATTCATCGTTTTCATAAAATAAGACGTTGAACTACAATGTAATACAATTATCCTCTTATAAAATCTTAAAATATCAATCAAATCAGTATGAAACTCCAACCACTGAAATATCTGAAAATATATATATCACGATAATCGAGAAAATTTAAACTCTAATATTACATGAAAATCAATATTTTTGCTATCAAAACCTACAAAAGCATTCGACAAGCGTCGCTTTGTACACAAAAGGTAATTCTACCAATGAAAGCGGTTCTGACGAGAGCCTTGTTTACTGCAAACAGCAGTACACAGTATAAGTAGTTGATTTACGCATAATTTCGATGCGGCCAAAGGATCATTTTCAAATAATAATAAAATTTAACGATTGTTTTATTATTTCATATATAATATTATAGTTGTGTTGTCAGTTTGTTTTCGTGTTTTTTTTTAATTATTTGTATCCTAGTGGCAGAACTCGACATCGAAACATGTTCAGATGAAGTGCAGCGTTAAGCTCCGCCACTTAATGTGAAATATGGAGAACAGAATATCTTAACACACGTTTTTGTTGAAAAAGCATGAATTGCCTTTTTTACAAACTGAATGTTGTCATAATTAATTCATATTTAAATATATACCAAATCTTATATTCAAATGAAATCCAGAAACTTCATTAGTTAGAGAGCTAAAACAACATTTATATGAGAGACTTGATTAGATTATTTGAGAATTTTCAGAACTCCACAGCAAGGCGTATGAACAAATGGAATGATGATGCTGAAATGGAGATTGCTTATTATATATTCAAATTAACATTTACCAGTGGGTTTGCTTTTATAAGTTATTCTCATGCCCTCACTTTTATTTATATATATATATATATACATATATATGCATACATATACATATATATCCCTCATTTTTTTAACTTCACGTTTTTATCCAGCATAGCAGGTTAGACAGAAATTATCTATTGTCACTCCATACTCCGCTTTCCGACGAATTCGAGACATTGCATGTTGAGTTGCAGAACTCAACTCTGCGTTTTTTTAATTTAAAGCAGAACTCAACTCTGCGTTTTTTTTATTTAATTACAATCAAACGCTGTTCCACTGCGCCACGACCGGCCTCACTTTTTCTAGTTTAACCAGTGAAAACCTAGTATTCAATAATTGTTAAAAAAATAAAAAAATATACCTCGTTATTCTTTGAGAACCCTATAGCAATGATACTGGAGGACAGTTAGAAAATATTAAGACCTCCCGGATATGAAGAGGATAATGACTGTGGACGAGGCGAAGGAATTATGAAGGGACCGTAGCGATTGGCGCTCCGTTCTCTCTGACTACTCCGCTAGTGATAAAGCTGAGATGCTATGAAGAAAAAAAAATTCAGTTTTTTATCTAGCTCCTTATGTAGTATGATTTTGCGCACTGAGTGCGAGCTACCCGTTCATTATTTTTTCTATCATACAGACCGACCTACATATATATATATATATTCGAGAAATCAAATATTATATATAAATTTATTACCAGATCTTATACGAAGTCACTACCATCGTGTTAAATCAGGTACACGAGTACGATACCGTGACGGTGTCAAGATAATCGGATATACTTAATAAAAAAAAACGTGAAAATAATTTACCAATACAGATTTTCATTTGAAAAATAAGATAATTGTACCTTGTAACGGCGAATCAATCAATAATTTAGGTCATACGTGCGCTTGTTAATGTAAAATAAAATTTAAATTTTCGTTAAACGCTCAATTATGGGGCCGGCAGCTTTCGAAAGGTAAAATTTTGCGGTTCTACAAATCCGGCAAATTGTCCGGCGTGAATTTTGAATGAGTTCAAAGGACTGAGGTAACGTTGGGAATCAGGTCGAAATGAGTAGGCTTTAAGAGGAATATTCAATTAGCGTTAAAAATTATCCCCATCGAGTGGTGTTATGACGTGACAAGTGACGTATAGATTTTTTTTTTAATATTTTGTGTGTACTAATAATTCGTATTTCATACCGTTGACTGCTATATGAGCTCTTATATTGATGATTAACGTTTTAAATGTGGGCCACCCTTTATATATATATATATATATATATATATATATATATATATATATATTGCTTACAAACAAAGTTTTATGGGAAAATGCTTAAAAATAATAAACGAACACAATAGAAAGTAAAATATTTTCGTAAATGAATACCTATGTAACTTAAAGTGAAATATAATTTTGTAAATCTCAACCTTGATAAAAAAACCGCGGCGTTGAGTTCCGCCATTCAACAAGCAACGTCTCGATTGCGGAAATCAGTCAGTTTCTTAATCAATTTTAAATGTTTGTTCTGTCTACTTTTGATATGTCTGCATGTTTTATATAATCTATTTTTTGTATATACAGGAAAAATAACAAAAATAAGAAATTTGACCAATTTTCTATGAAAAAGGTGATGATGTTTTTATTTAATTTTTAGGCTCACACTCTTATACCGCATAGCAGGATAAACAGAAAGTACCTAGTGTCAAAACACTCCGTACTTCACTTTCCACCGAATTCGAGAGGTTGCGTGTTGAGTGGTGGAATTCAACGCCGCACTTTGTCTTACCAGACCGAGAAAGTGAAAATAATTGAAATATAATCACTTCCCCGAATGGGGATCGAACCCACAACCGATCGCGTTTACAGTCCGACGATGTCTTACTGCGCCACGATCAGTTTCAATTTATTTTTTTTTCTTAGAGAAAGTATTAAATTTGTACTTCTCATATCAATTATAAAAAGTACTGTAACAAATTTTGTTATAATCGATAAACATTTTAATTCTTAATTTATTCAATATAATGATTATAGCAATTGGGTGTTATGACTGACAAAAGCAATGGAGTATTATGACTGACTAGAACAATTGAATTTTCTAACGTAATCTTCAATATAAACTATCAATTTTTTTCGATAAAATATTTAAATTTTTATTATAATTACAATTGTACAATCTTATCGCGCACAGTAGTTCACCCCACGCCCTTGGTGATAATTTACTTAATTTCATCTACTTAATTAATTCGTAACGCGCTCTGAATTCATAAAAGATAACATAGCTTGAGTTCAGTTAAATTCAGGAGATACTTTGTATTGTTAAGCTTAGGGCTCACGGTTGAGGCGAGGTTAATGTATTGGAAAATTTTAACAATTATTATATGAGAGACGTAATATATTTAATGTATATGTGTATGTATATATATGTATATTTTTAAAAATATATTTTTAAATATAGACATATATATATATATATATATATATATATATATATATATATATATATATATATATATTTAAAAATCAATATCAAATAGGCTTTATATTGGCTGTTGACTTTCGATTCGTCAATCGATACAAGTGTCAATATTTTCTATCCTACAGGATGCTACCGGCTCCGAAGGCGATTCTGCTGACAAGAGCCGGCGAAAAACTCAACAGTCGCTCTTTTCAAATATAGTCTTACAATGAGCTCATGATAATAATTAGCTAAATTAATTCCATACATTAACATCAATATGATATTCGTTGATAGAATAATATGTATTTACTATTTTTTAAGTGTTATTCCACACTTAAAATTAGAAAACATTTTTGAAAAAACGTATAAAAGTTTGAACGCAGCTATTTTTATACGTTTTTTAAAAAATGTTTTCTAATCCTAAGTGTGGAATAACACTTTAAAAATAGTAAATATTAAAATAAAATAGCAATCTCTCTTGTTAAACGATTATTTCTTAACAATCTTTAAGTAGTAGAAATTTGTAAAAATCTCTCTACAGAGATACTAAACAACATAAATAAGTTGTAACAAAACATATAAGAATTTCAACGCAGCTGGTAGTAGAACGCATGGCTTAGCGGTCAGAGCGCTTGGACGATATCCAAGAGGCGCGGGTTCGTATCCCGCTGCGTTCAAATTTTTATACGTTTTTTCAAAAATGTTTTCTAACGTATAATTTGTTTTACGGACGGTATCCAAGAGGTGTAGGTTCAAATCTCGCTGCGTTCAAAAAAAATTATACGTTTTGTAAATTATTTAGTATGAATTCTACCAGAGGACGATGCGGACAATTTTTTCTGATTATTATTTGACTAATCAACGCCTTATTTATAATTTAAAATTTAATGACGATTGTTGACGTTAGATTCTCGACTCGATGGGAATGATTATTTATAAATCATTATCTATTTTCTGGATCTGGTAACATTAAGCGCGGCGTTGAGTTCCGCCAATCAACATGCAATGTGTCGAATTTGACAGAAAGCAAGGAAGTAAGTATCTTTACACTAGATATTTCCGGTCTAGCCTGCTACGTGTACAAAAGCGTAAAGTTAAAAAAAAAACAACTAACAATACGTGGATGATAATATTTAATGTAGTTACTTAACAGTTTTTTTTTTCTATAATGTACACCGCGCTTTAGTTGGAAACGCAAATCTACGGCATATAATAAAATACAGTGTTTACGATTTACAGAAATGTTTCGGAGGTATGCAATAAAGCGAAACGTAAAATTAAATAGCTTATATTATTGATACTATAAAAGTATTTGTTATATTAAGAAGGTAGGATAGTCAGACAACCTAGTGTCAAGGCACTCCGTTCTCTGCTTTCTGCCCGAATTATGTATTCACATTAAATATAATCATTTCCCCGAATGGGATTCGAACCCTTAATCGATCGTGGTTTAAGTCAGATGCTCTTCCACTGTGCCACGATGAAGCAATTAATTGAGAATTTTTATTATTTTCAATGTAATACAGCTATATGCTCTTCATTTTGTTAACTGAAATTGGCACATTGCTTATTGAATGCCAGTCATGGCGCGGGGGGACAGCGTCTGACTGTAAACGCTGATCGGTTGTGGGTTAGTTTCCGATTCGGGGTAGTGTTTATATTTAAATTATTTTCATTTCCTCGGCGTGGTAAGATAAAACGCATCAGAATTCCGTCACTTGATACCGACATGCAATGTCCCGAATACAGTGGGAAGCGGAGTATGGAGTGTTTTGACAGATGCCTGTCTACCCTGCTATATGGGTAAATTTATATATTGAATTGCGATAAACAACGACGTACTTTTACCCTTAATAGAAATCGAACCTACATTCGTTCATGTTTCAAACTTGAGACTATTTGGTATAAATATAAATATCAACCAAAATGTACGAGGATAAATGTACCATACTTCTATATTATTATTATTTTCTATTCAAAACCCAGGCTAGGTTTGTTATTAAATTTCTGTCTGTCCGTCCATCTGTCTATTTGCCTCCGCAATAACTGTGATAGATAGACGTTTTAAATTTTCGTGTTACTTGTTTCAGGTTTCTTATTTTGAATAGAAATAAAAATATAATTCCTATATGGTATAGAGGCTATAGTAGAGGCCATTGTAATCTGTTGAGATAGATTATCATATTTAAATTATGTTTGGTTAGTTTATCTGGTAAGACGAAGTGTGGCGTTAAGCTCTGCCACCCAACTTGCAATGTCTCAAATCTCCTTACTATTTTTCCATGTTTTCTTTTTTCAGCAAAACAAAAATGTTATTCGTATCAAAGTATATTTTATAAAAACAAGACACTAAGTCCGAAATTATTATAACTACAAAAAATAAACACACTGATTTAAATGAATTGACTCACTTGATACGATCTTTGATTTTTTGCGATTTTTAAACATTTTAAACGAAACTTTTTAAACGGATTAATCGCGTATATTTTGGTATTCGAAAAAACAGATTTGGAAACTTGACGTTTTGAACATTTCACATTAGTCCATAGTCACATGTAGACTGTGACCTCTACTACAAATGTACCGAAATAATACCAAAATATACGCTAGTAATCCGTTTAATATAGATTGATTTATTTGATTTAAACGAATTGAAATGAATGTCCATGTTTTTTTTTTAGCTTCACGTTTTTATCCCGCAAAGCAGGGTAGACTAAAAGTACCTAGTGTCAAGATACTCCGTACTTCGCTTTCCACCGAAATCGAGAAATTGCATGTTGAGTGGTAGAACTCAACGCCGCATTTTGTTTTTACCAGAGCGAGGAAGTGAAAATGTTTTAAATATAATCACTCCCCCGAGTGGGGATCGAACCCACAACCGGTCGCGTTTACAGTCAGATGCTGTCACACTGCGCCACGACCGGCTTCATTCAAATTTAAATTTAAATTTAATGTCCAAATTTAAACAAAGTAATTCAAGTAAAATTCCTGGAAAATAGCGAGCAAAGTTCGTCCATCCAGAAACCAATACCTTGAAAACACATTTAATCAATTAAATAAATATTTTTAAAAGAAATGTACAAAAACTGAACGCAGGGGAATTTGAATCCGCGCCCATTGGAAACCGTCCAAGCTAAAAATAGTAAAATATTAAAATTATTATTGTACACGTCATCTTGTGTGCGTTGTACACCTATGTATAAAGGACTATGCAAGTGTTTAAATCAATTAAAATAGTTATATAAACAATATAACTAAAAAAATTATATAAACCACATTTAATAATTAGAATTAGCTTGTAGTTATTTAAAAAACGTAACTTAACGAAAAAAATCGACCAGAAATAGAACACTTCGCTCAGCGGTCAGATGGACATTGGCGCTTGAATGGACAATAGGCGAGGTAGCAAATTTTTATACATGTTTTAAAAACAAATTTGCTTATAAAGAAGGTATGAAAAAAAAATTCAATACAATTATTCCGGATTGCAGATCAAAGTCAAACTCAAGGTCAAATAATTGTATTCAAAGTAAGAAATTAGATGTTTCATTTTTTGAACGTACAATAATTTACCACCAGTTCACTAAAGTTAGTGTAAGAATGTAAAGAACTAAGAAACTCGATAGGATTTTTTTCTTTTAAATGCCAATAATTACAGATTAATATTAAAAAACATTTTTTAAAAAACGTATAAAAATTTGAACGCAGCTGGATTCGATCCCGCGCCTCTTGGATACCGTCCAAGCGCTCTGATCGCTAAGCCATGCGTTCTACTACCAGCTGCGTCGAAATTCTTATACGTTTTGTTTACAACTTATGTTGTTAGCATCTCTGTAGAGAGATTATTACAATTTTTCTAATCCTAAGTATGGAATAACACTTAAAAATAGTAAATACAAATAAATATTTTTTATTATTGACGATGATACCTTTGAAATAGACTGGAGCGTGCATTGATTGAACTTACCTTGTTTACATACAAACGCTGTTAGCCTGTGCCACAATGACTTAATTTGCAATGTGAATTCCCCAGTCTGAATGCGTCGTCTTCGGCGCAATTAGCAGGTTCATACGTCGGGCAAACGAATCTTCCCTAACCGATATAGTTGATTACAACTTAAAAATGGCAATATCTCGAAGATATATGGATGCGGTCCGCAAACTGCGACCGCTGAACTGCTGCGACCCCGAACACAAGAGCTATGAGTGGTCAATAACGAGGGAGAAGACCACAATCACCGGACTAGATCTTTTGGAAGGACTTCTCCATTAACTGATATATATTTTTATATTTTTTGAATCATAAATATTTGTGAGTTCTTGCATTATATCGAGTGCTATCCACCCGTCATAATAAAAAAATCACAAAAATTATAAATAGGACCGTAAAAATTCATGGACGCCCATAAGTCCGTGGTTTGTAACAAAAAATCTCAAAAAAAATCCATTTAAAAAAGCTATTTTATTTGGTTAACCTAGTTAGCTAGAAGTTGGAGGAATTATATTACAATAACACCTATGAAAAGCCAAAATACAAATACCACCTCAGTTTACCTGTGACCACAGGCTACTGCAAAGTATTCGAAAGGCCAGGTTTTCAAAAATGTATTTTCAAATACCAAAATACACGTGATTAATCCGTTTTAAAATTATTTCATATAAAAAGAAATTATTTTATTTTTCAAAATTCTCTCTGCCTACGCTGCAACATAAAATGAAACAAGGAATACTAGAAGATTTTTTAGAAAAAACGCCTACACAGTATTCGTATTTCATAGAAGTGAAGCATAGTGTTCCAGCGTTTATTAGTGATTTCCCAGAGGACGGGCGTGTTGCCGAATTGATACACGTGTACAAAAATATATGGCTACGAGGAGGCTAGTAGCATCAGTTCGAGAGGCTTTAAATAAAGTTTTCAAGATATTAATATCTTTGATTTTCACGATTTTTACACATTATAAATAAAACTATTTTAAATGAAACTATTTTAGGCTGATTAATCGCGTATATTTTGATATTCGAAAATACATTTTTAGACACCTGACGATTCGAACACTTTTCGAACATACAACACACTCAGTCACAGGTAGTGGTCACAGGTAGACTGAGGTGGCATTCGTCTGTGAGTTGATACAAAAACTAATTATATCAATCTACCGCCATCTGTTTCTTAATTGCCTCGCGTACTGCCCTGGATTCTTGCAGAATGAGCTGACTATATCTTTGTCTCTACTGTGGTGGATTTGAGACTTTGAATTTTTTATAAGTGGGTCCCAGGTGGGAGAAAGTTTCCAACCATCTTCTCTATTGAAATTTGGATGTTATTGAATTTCAATAGCCTCGCGAATCATTCTAGGAACATATTTACTTTCTCTAGCGAGGATATGTGGCTTATCAAACCTGATGTAGTGGTTGGACTTATTCATTGTATGTTCACACACAGCTGACTGCAATACACGCCCATTTTTGACATCGGATATCTGATCCTTCACCCTAACCCCGATGCTCCTCTTTGTTTGGCCAATAAACCATAAGCCACAGTCACAGTCTAGTTTATATACACCTGCACACTGTAAAGGAATATTACATTTCACAGGTCTCAAGAATTGGCTCACTTTTTATTAGGCTTAAATATGATTTTGACAGAAGCTCTTCTTAAGATGTTGCCAATCCTGTCTGTAAATGATAGAAGTGCCGGCTGTCTCTCCACAGTGAGTGGCTTGATGGACTTCACAAAACGCTGGTGGAGAACTGGCAGCTTGTTCTGATGAAAGGCACCCAAATAAACGCGATTAATCCGCTACTATTTTCTTTAAAATGTGTAAAAATCATGAAAATCAAAGATCTAACTATTTTAAATTTTAGTAGTCTACTTGTATCCACTGACTACCGTAAAGTGTTCCAATAGTCCGGTTTCCAAAAATATATTTTCGAATACCAAAATATACGCGATTAATCCGCTTAAAATAGTTGCATTTAAATTTTTTAAGATATATTTGTTATTTTATTTAATACGATTAAATTTTAGATTCAACTCGTAATTGAAGAAATATTTTTGTTTTAACCGTCCCAAAAGGTGAAAAGATTACCTCAAAAATATGTATACTATGTACTTATATAAGAAATAGGTATTCATTGTAAAAATAATGTTTATTTTGACCAAGGTTATTGATGTATATTATTGCAAGCTAAATTTTTTCCACTTGTGAGTGACCCATTGAACTGAAATTTAGAACGTATTCTAAATTATATATATATATATATATATATATATATATATATCATATATATAAGCGTATTATAGTTCTTATTTTTATATATACAAGAGAGCGATCTGACTGTAGACGCAATCGGATGTGGGTTGAATCCCACTCGGGGGAATGATTATATTTAAATTATTCTCGCTGCCTCGCCCTGGTTATACAAAGCGCGGTGTTGACTTCTTGCCACGCAATTTCTCAAATGTAGCTGAAATAGGAATAATAGAGAATGTCTTGACACTAGGAACTTCCTGTCTACCCTGCAATTCGGTATACAAGCGTGAAGCTAATATAAGTAGTGACATTGTACCCAGCCTAGAGTCAAGCCGCTAAGTTTTATGCTTTCTCCTACTATTGAAAACAATTTAAATCGTACCTGAATGAATATCAAACCTACTACTTGAATTTATAGTCAAACTTTTACTCACTGAGACGCAATATTTTCAATATGATAATTTAGTATAATTATTTTTTTAGCTTCACGCTTTTATCCCGCATAGCAGGGTAAACAGTAAGTACCTAATGTCAATACACTCCGTACTTCGCTTTCCAGCGAATTCATGACTTTACGTGTTAAGTGGAGGAACTAAACGCTGCACTTTGTCTTGCCAGAGCGAGGAAGTGAAAATAATTTTAAATATAATCACTCTTCCGAGTGCGGATCGAATCCACAAACGGTCGCGTTTACAGTCAGACGTTATCATACTGCGCCACGTCCGGCCTCTGCATATTTTTGAAAATTTAAATATTTAAAAGACCAGTTGATAATTACAACAAATGGTTGACTAAAAACGTAACTACGTGTTTTGCAATAGTGCTACTATAATATTAAAAACAAAATATTAAACATACATATTTACTATTTTTAAAGTGTTATTCCACACTTAGAATTAGAAAACATTTTTGAAAAAACGTTTTTATACGTTTTTATTATTACGTATTTTTTGAACGCAGCGGTATAACACTTTAAAAATAGTAAATATTAAAATAAAATAGAAATCTCTCTTGTTAAACGATTATTTCTTAATAATCTTTAAGTAGTAGAAATTTGTAAAAATCTCTCTACAGAGATGCTAACAACATCAATAAGTTGTAACAAAATGTATAAGAATTTCTAGTCAGCTGGTAGTAGAACGCATGGCTTAGCAGTTAGAGCGCTTGGACGGTATCCAAGAGGCGCGGGTTCAAATGCCGCTGCGTTCAAATTTTTATACGTTTTTTCAAAAATGTTTTCTAAACATACATTTTCTTTAAATAATCTCGTGAAATATTATGTGTATGTGATTAACATAACCTACCGGCAGATTTAATTCCTACAATTAATCACTTAGTACCACTTATTAAACACTTAACACAAGTACTCTATGGAAGCTATCAAAGATACACTTGCATCGATGGCATAGATGTTTAACACTAAGATGATAGCGTTTCAAAATGATCTGCAGAAAACATCTACCCCTTTGACAACTGCTTCTCTGGCTGCGGACTTCAATGTGTTCCAAAGTTTTATACTCTCTGCTTTAACCACCTTACAAAGGCAGGTTGAATATCTCGGTAAGGATATAGAGTGCCTGGAGATGAGGAGAAGGCACAAGATGCTTCGTTTCCATGGAGTTCCTGGAGTAAAAACTGAAGACTTGAAGGCGCGCATGACTAGTGTGGTTGCTGAGCATCTGGACTTAACTAACTTTGCCAGCTCAAGTATTACAACATCATATCGGTCGCTCATCTGTTAAGAAGCCCAGACCTATTGTTGTGAAATTCGCTGAACAAACTGTACGTAACCAGGTTTGATACGCCAAAACGAAGCTCAAGGGCTCTGGAATTACTCAATCAGAATTCTTAACCAAGTCCCGTCACGTGTTCCTTGCGGCCAGACAGCGTTTAGGCAGTGGCAAGTGCTGGACCTGGGATGGTTGGATACATATTATTGCACCGGATGAGACTCAGCATCGTGTGGAGTCTTTGGCAGAGCTTGACTTTATTTCTCAACAAACACCGAAATCACCGGTGACAGTAGAAACGAGTTAAAGTCATGTGGCCAAAATTTCTTTTGCTCGAACGAAAAGGGTAATCAAGAAATAAGTTCTCAATGTAAATATACAGGGCTAGTTTTCATAATACCCCTTTTTTTTCAACTTTTTATACTTTAAGTACCCTGTTTATTTTTTATTTTTATTATCTTTTTATTATTCACGCAAGTCAAATGTAGTTTATGACAACCTGCACTACAATGACAATGGCAATTATGATTTGGATGCAATAATAATTTTGCACACTTCGAAGTAGATATAAAGATAGATAATTATAGAACTTTTAATTTTTACTTTTCTATTTTTTTTTATAACTGTAGAATAATTTTTATTATATTAATTTTCTATTTATGTCTTGTTATTTTAAGATTTTTTTGTTTTTTTTACTTTAGTCTTAATTATTGTTTTAAGTTTTTTTAAAAATATTATCTAATTTTAGCTTTCTTACTTTAAATTGATCCTCCAAGTAGCTAGTGGGTTTCTGGACTTAGTATTGTAATTGTATATATATATTTATTTTATTTATTAACTTAAATATTTATATATACATAAATTTTAATATATCTATATACATATAATACATAATTGACAGTATATTTAATATTAGTTATGATTAATGATGACAACAATGACAATTTTTTTTCTATATTTACTTCTTCCCATGGGTTGAATAGTGACGACAGTCTTCTTAGTATTCCTACTTTAAGCGAAACTCTTGATTCTCACTTTTCAGACGTACTGAAAAATTTTAATATCGTCCATATTAATGCCCAAAGTATTCCTGCACATTATCCCGACTTACTATCATCCTTTGAAAACAAAAACATACATGCAATCTTAGTGTCAGAATCCTGGTTGAAGCCTTGCTTACCTTCTACCTTCTACTCATACGCTCTTCCAGGTTTTCACCTTATACGGAATGATCATATTGGACGTACTGGAGGTGGAGTAGCAATATATCTCCGCTTGCACCTACCATTTAATATTATTGACCAATGCACTGCTACAGCTTTCTCTTATCACTACCTTATTTTCCTATCTTACAAGATTAAACCTCCTAAAGTGATAACTAAAATTCTTCTGCAGCGTAATTTTGCTGGTATGGACTTAGAGCGTCTGAAAGAAGATGCAGCTAAAATTGACTGGCACGAAGTTTTGCATGCACGGTGCATGCAAAACTTCGTGCCAGTGCTCTTGATGATCGGGTTGCAATTTTCAATTCCCTTTTGAACCAATTGTACGTCGTACACGCGCCTATTCGGCCAGTCCGAATTAAACATCTTCCTGCTCCTTGGCTTACAGATGATGTAAAATCCTTACAGAATAAAAATAACGCCACTAAAGCTAAATATAAGTGTAATGTGAGCGACGCAAATCTAGAAAAATATAAGAAAGCTAGAAATCACTGCAACAGGATTTGTAGAGACGAACAACGACGCATAAATCTATTTTAGAGGAAGATGACTAAGTATAATTTGGAAACTCCTTAAATCACTTGGAGTTGGGAAAGCTAGACAAGAAGATAACTCTCAAAACTGTAACCTCGATCAGCTTAATCAGCATTTCTCATCCTCGGCTGTTATAGATGGAGCCACAAAACTAAATACCATAAATCAAATTTTTGCTTCAATCCAGATTTCTCACCTTTTGTTTTTAGTCTAAATACCGAAAGTGGTGTTAAGAGGAACATCTTAAGTATCAACTCTAATGCCGTTGGTACTGACTGCATCAGTCGCAAGATGATCATTCCTATTCTTGACCTTTTGACACCTATAATCACGCCCATTCTTAAACACTCTATAATCACGGGTAAAGTTCCCTCTGCGTGGAAAGATGCTCAAGTGATTCCTGTCCCTAAAAAACCCAACCCTTCCCCTGTTACTGATTATCGTTTAATATCTATCCTCCCTTTCCTCTATAAAGTCCTAAAGCGACTGGTACATCATCAGTTAAGCTTATACCTTTCCAAAAATAATCTTTGAAATCCTTTCCAATCCGGCTTTCGTCCTGGTGTGACCAGGATGTAAGCCAGATTGGAAAGGATTACTGCATTAGCCAAAATTACCGATGACATTCGTATTGGTATAGATAAGCAGCGGGTGACTGTGTTGACATTGTAGGACCTTAGCAATGCGTTTAACAGTGTTGACTATGATATTCTGCTGGCTTTTTTAAGGTCTCTTAACATATCTCCTAATGTAATTGACTGGTTTCATTGTTACTTGGACGGGCGTCGGCAACGTATACGTGTTAACGATAATTATTCCAACTGGTGTGTACTAAATGCTGGCGTCCCCCAAGGTGGCGTGTTGTCCCGTCTTTTATTTTCTTCTTTCTACCACTTGTATGCTGATGATCTACAGCTATTCAATAAGCGTTATCAGCAATGACTTAGCACACATTTCATTCATTTACATTGGAGTAAAACCCATGATCTAACAGTTAATCCAAATAAGTCGCAGGCCATTATAATTGGTAGCCAAAAGTTATTTACGAAAATTGATTGGACTAATCTAACACCTATGAAATTTGATGGAGTCCTTATTCCTTTTATCTTTATAATCTTTGATAAAACGTTATCATGGATTCCACAGGTTACTGAAGTGAGCAGCAAGATGTTTTCGGCTATTGGTTCTCTGCGTAGGTTACAAAACTTTCTGCCCATACCTACCAAAATTACATTAGCTCAAACTCTCTTATTACCAATCTTAGATTATGCCGACATATGTTATCTCGATTTAAACGAGGAGCAACTAAATAAACTTGAGCGCATTCAAAATCTCTGTATACGGTTCATATTTGGGCTTCGCAAATATGACCATGTTTCTGAATTCCGCAAAAAACTCAAGTGGCTCCCAGTCAGCCTTCGCAGGAATACTCGTATTCTATCATTTATTTACTGTGTCTTATTCAATCCAAAAGTTCCTCTTTATTTAAAAGAGAGGTTTAAATACCTTGTTGCTTCTCACTGTCGCTCTCTGCGCTCCGAGGATAATTTAATTTTAAGTATCCCTTCTCACTCTTCAACTTGTTACTCAAAATCTTTTACAATTAATATTTAAACGTCGTATTTATGAATATTATATTGATACTTAAATTCCTATTTACATCCCTTCCCTTTCTCCTCCTCCTATACTCATTTATTTTAAAATTGTGTGTGTTTTTCCTACTAGTTATGAGTGTATTTTCTGATTATTTATGTATGTATTATTTTATTACTTTATTATATTTGTATTATAGTACATCTCGACCCAAAATTTATTTATTATAATGTATATATACCTATACCAACCGGTTGCCTGGAAGAGATCGCTCTTCTAGGGATAAGGCCGCCGATTGTATGCTCTTTGACATTGTTTTTTTTTCTGTTTTAAAATTTTATGTATTTTTCCCTTGGTATACAATAAAGTATAATTCATTCATTCATTTATTCATGCATTCTTTCATTCATTATTTATTCATTCATTCATTCATTCAATTTGTATGCGAAGGTGTAATTGTTACTTTTACTATTATCCTTACAGTTTCTATATAATCTCTCACCTTTTAAACTTTTTTTTACTAATCCAAACTTGTCGAAAATTAGCCAAATCAGCCATACTCGAAACTTTATTAAAACAAAACACATTATTAAAAAAAATATTATTAAAAAACATAAAAAATTGAACGGATTTGAACCTGCGCCTCTTGGAAACCGTCCAAGCGCTCTGACCGCTAAGCAATTCGATCTTTTACCGGCTGCATGTGATAAATAATTTTTGAAGAAACAGATTATCAAAATATATGCAATTAAGAGGCCATCGTGGCTAAGTGGGACAATGAACTATAAATAATGGTTGTATTTTTGATGCTTAATAGCAGAAATGATTATATGCGGCGTTAAGTTCATCCAAAACTTTTATAATTTTTGCGTTTTGGTACTAGGACCTCTCTAACTACCATGCTACACTATTGTAAGAAAACATAGAAGCTACAGTAGTAAAATGACCACAACATTCCTATCAGTTGCTGTGAGCATGATTGCCTTTCACCATTTAGAATTGCATTTCTAGTTTGTGCCTGGTTCGTTTTTCAAAGTATAGATAACAAAGAATATTTTCTATTGTGAAATTCGATTTAAAATTAATTTCCGAAAATATATAAAGAAGTGCCAGATTACATTACTATTGATATAATATGCGATTAATAACAAATATGCCTTTTTAACACTCTTTTACGAGTATTAACTTGACTTTTTTCTATCTTTTAGCTTCACGCTTTTATCTCGCTTAGCAGGGTAGGCAGAAAGTACATACCTAGTGTCAAGACATACAGTACTTCGCTTCCCGCCGAATTCAAGACATTGCGCGTTGAGTGGCGAAACTCAACGCCGCACTTTATTTTACCAGAGCAAGGAAGTGAAAATAATTTAAATATAATCACTCCCTCCAGTGGGAACCGAACCCACACCGATCGCGGTTGAAGTAAAACGCTGTCACACTACGCCACGACCGGCTTTTTTTTGCTTAACAACTAATAATTAAAAGAAAATCTTTGAAGCTTGGTCCGGATTTCAATATAATACAATATTAGCATTGTTATCGCAAGCCATCGTAGCTATAAATATAATTAGTTGTGGGTTCGATCCCCACGTGTGTTGATTTCAAATTAAAAAAATCATATCTCCACTCTGGTAAGATAAAAGGTGGAGTTATAATCGCCTAGCAACATGCAATTTCTTTAAACTTAGTGTCTTGACACTAGATTGTCTCTGACAACTCTACTATACGGGACAAAGAGTGAAGCTGTCAAAAATATTATGGCATGAATTAACCAACCAAACTCAACTGGCCCAAATAATTGCAAGCATGTTATTGATAGTTGCTTTTTATCATTTTATTTCGTCTAAAAATGAACAAGTAAAAAATCAATAACCTTCAGCTGTCACTCTTTAATTTAAAATGTATATATTTAAACACATTGATTTGTTGATTTTAATTACCCTTTGATCGGCTTATTGTAATACAAATCGTAACTCCTTTGCAACCTTGTGACGTCCAATGTTGTACGTCTTTACAACGTTCTCGTAAACGGAGCTAAGCTAAGCCATCAATTTTCTACGTTTTAACAAGGTTTACATTTAAATTTTTTATGTCTTTTTTTAACATGTTCACGCTTTATCCCGCATAGTCACTTTCATCTCAAGGCTGGTATCCATGACCCTAATTTTGCGGATTTTTACAGGCAAAGGTAGCTTACCAACAGGGGGTCCTTCTGCTTGTTTCTCTTTATTTTTTATAAAAACAAAATCCAGAGATAAAAAATGAAAATAAATTTTAAATGTAACATTTCTCCCCAATGGGAATCGAACCCACAACTCACAAGTCGCGTTTTCAGTCAAACGTTGTTGTATTTCGCCACGACATCATCTAATTTTAAAAATAGGTTTAATTTTATGCAAGTACAGGTTTTTTATACATCTCTTCAATTGACACATGGTGATCAAATATTTTTATGGGATGTTTTGCTGATTACGGCAAAGATCCATGTGGCCTTGGTGAAATTGTAAAGCGATTGAATACGAGGCTTTGTTTATAATAGGTCATTACTATATCTGAATTATATATTGAATAAGGTGGTTCATCTCTACCAGATCCGAATTTCCTGAAAAGTAGATTTGATTCATCAGTACCATCCTACTAATTTAGTAGTACCATATAAAACAGAAAAAAAAGCACAAATTATAAAACTATATAAATGAAAGCTAAATATTTGTTTTTATTTTAAATACATATAAAATTAAAAATGTAAACACATTTAAGATAAAATATAATGAGTTGGTGATGACATGCTTTCATGTGAGATCCAGTAAAATATGTATTTTTCAAAGTCACCTCATAAGAATAATAGATTTGTGAAATAACAATTTACAAAATAAATTTTAAAATTTGATAAAAATATTAATAAAAAGCTTATTTCATAACAAATCTATTCCAATATTTTATTTGCTACTATTTAGATCTGGTTAATGGGGTTAGAAAGGAGGCTTGTCCACCCGTCAATTGCAATGTTGTAACCCTAAAATCGGCTAGGCGCTGACTTTAAGGAGGAGAGTGAGGAGTGAGAGGAGCATCGTGAGGTTTTATTGGGTAAACAAAATCAAAACTACTGGGCCTAACTGAAAACATTTTTTTTGGACCAAATGACAGCCTTACTGCATTGAACAAAAAAAACACGTAAATCGGTCTAGAACTTTCGGCGTAATCGCTGGACAAACAAAATAAATCCTTTTGGGATAAATATTTTGTAATTGAGTTCTCATTCACTATTTTTAGCTGTGCTTCACCCTTCATATTCAAAAATTTTCAATCATATAATAATATAAGGCATGATTAAATAAATATATAATATATGAGAAAGCGACTTTATATTTTTCAATTGTGCTCTTATCTCACAAGTTATTTATTTCTTCTAATTAAAATTCTTACAATGTTATAAGTATATCAAGAACACGTATTTTATTTTTCTCCTCATAATAATGCCAAAATCCTACGTATTGTCGTTATTCGAGCCTGGATAGTTAAGAATACCGCATTAAATAAAGGATTTATAAATAATAATCGTTGGAAATCAAGAACTGTATTTTTTAATTATATATTTGCAACGTCATAAAGAAAGATTATGGAACTAGAATATTTTGGGGTCTGGATATTTTGATATAATTATGTACAGACACTGTAATGTAATACTTCGATGATTAGTTTCTCCAACACTCTTAAGGTAATATTTAGGGTACCGCTAAGCCATGCGTTCTACTACCAGCTGGGTCAAAATTCTTATACGTTTGTTACAACTCATTTATGTTGTTAACATCCCTGTAGAGAGATTTTTACAAATTTCTACTACTTAAAAATTATTAAGAACTAATCGTATAACAATAGTAAATATTAAAATAAAATAGCAATCTCTCTTGTTAAACGATTATTTCAAAATATCAAATATTTTGTTGATTTACTTAGTGCTTATACAATAATAATATAATTATAATTTTATATAATTTGATTAGCATTTTTTTTATTTGAAGTTTACATAATTAAACATTTTTTTATAAATAAGTAAGTACTCAGCTTTTATTGCAACATTTTCATTAACATAATCGCTTAGATTGATTTTAAATTGATTGTATTTTAACTATACAGCGTAAAAAGTGATTAATATTGTTAATAATAAAATTCATTTATAAATTATATTTTATACGTGTAAAATTGTAGAAAATAGCTTTAACATACGCTAATTATATTATTATAATCACCTACTTTCTATTGTTAAAATTATGAAACAATTCCAAATAATTATAAAAATAGCTTTGTATACAATTTAAAAAAATATATTAAAATCTGAAGTCATTTTTTAATTGAGAAGTATGTGGTTGAATAAGGAGCTTTCAACGCCTGGAGATATGTCGGCACCTGGCTCCTATGTGTGGAAGCAACTTTATATTTTTTAATTGTGCTTCTATCCTACAAGTTATTTTTTCTTCTAATTAAAATTCTTACATGTTATAAGCGTATCGAGATCACGTATTTTATTTTTCTCCACATAATACTGCCAAAATCCTACATAATGACTCAATCGCACCTACTGGATTCTTATTAATCACGCGTTGTTTTTGATGTTGAATTTTAATTTTGAAAATTGTATGAAACGTCTTTATCCAGTGCTAAGAGTGTAAAATTATATATTGCGGTTTTAATTAAGGCGATCAGTTAAACAAAATATTGTAAAATTTGACCTCCGACGAGTTGCTTTTGGCATTGAAAGTTTGAATAAAACTTCTTTACTGGAAGTGAAAGTTAGGTTACTTAAAAAAATTTTCATGGCAGTAATTCGTTTTAAGAGCTAGGTGATCTAGGTGACTAAGACCGGATATGGTATAATTTGATCACTAAGAGGTTGTTATTTGAATTCAAAGTTATTTTTATGGGATAAATTTTTTAATATCTTTTAAAAGTTTGTATGAAACTTTTTTACTACAAGTACTAGAAGTGTGAAATTTTTGGATGGTAGTTATTTTTAAGACGTAAATGATTATTAAAACAGGCCATTGTAAAATTTGACCCCTAGGGTTGTTTTGGGGTTAAAAGTTTGAATGAAACTTCTTTATTTACTATTTTTAAAGTGTTATTCCACACTTAGGATTAGACAACATTTTTAGAAAAAACGTATAAATGGTTTCTAAAATGTTTTCTAATCCTAAGTGTGGATATCCAAGAGGCGTGGGTTCGAATCCCGCTGTGTTCAAAATTTTTATACGTTTTTTCTAAAAATGAAACTTCTTTACTAAAAGTGTTAAGAGTGTGAAGTAAGATCTAGTCGTTACGTAGCCTATTTAGGTTTAGTAGTTACATTAAGCTGTTTTTTTCCTGGATTTTTCAAATATTTTATACTCCTATTATCACAGAATCAAGGTGCGCTCGTGACCCAAAGTATACTATTAATGAATAACACGTTGCAATCCGTCTCAAACTCTTTTGCCGAATAGTATTTATATCCTGTCATGTATAAACCATAGAGGTGATCATGTTTTATAAATGAAATGAATGAATGAATGAATGTAATGTAAAATTTAGCTTAAATAATTCAAATTCGCGTAGTGATTGTACGTTTTTAAAATTGTTAATAATTCATATTAATAAAAAATATGTAATTATTATTAATTAATTAATTTTAATACACATAATACTTTCCATAGTGTTTTTTTGATTTTATAATTATGAATTATGAATTATGAATTTAAATAATAATAGTTAAATGGTCATATATAAATATATGTGACTATTTAAATTGTTTATTTTTGTATGGACCTTGTGTTGGTAAAAACCTCCTCTAAAGTATACTATAATTCCTTATATTTGGTTGTGTCCAGCCAGCTTCCGCCGGTAACGATACTACTTCATCTGCCCATCTGACCTTTGGTCTGCCTCTTATTCTGATATTTCTTGGCCCTGTCCTCTTTACTGATCTTTTCTTATCCATCTATCATCCTCGAAGCTAAATGACTCGCCTACTGCCATTTTACTTCAAGTGAAAGCGTTAAGGCATCGCGTTCTTTTATCTTCTTCTGATGACAAAAAAGAACGTTGAACGTCTTTCAATTTTTTACGGGGTTTTATACCTGCTTTTGAGATCAAAGATCCATGTTTGGCACCCATAGGTTTAACAATAAACTTTTTGGATTCACAAATATTTTCTTAATCGGCAGTGGAAGTTGTGATTTGAGTATTTCTTAGTGGTTTCAGAACCTGCTCCATATAACCGCCACTCTTCAATTTATTTCTTCTGTGTTTCTTTTCCTGTTGAAAGATCTGTTTACCTACGTATACGTATTTTTTACAATCGCTAGAAAGTACCCATTCACGTTAAAATTGAATTTGATTCGATTTGATCGATTTGATTCGATTTGATTCGATTTGATTCGATTTGATTCGATTTGATTCGATTTGATTCGATTTGATTCGATTTGATTCGATTTGATTCGATTTGATTCGATTTGATTCGATTTGATTCGATTTGATTCGATTTGATTCGATTTGATTCGATTTGATTCGATTTGATTCGATTTGATTCGATTTGATTCGATTTGATTCGATTTGATTCGATTTGATTCGATTTGATTCGATTTGATTCGATTTGATTCGATTTGATTCGATTTGATTCGATTTGATTCGATTTGATTCGATTTGATTCGATTTGATTCGATTTGATTCGATTTGATTCGATTTGATTCGATTTGATTCGATTTGATTCGATTTGATTCGATTTGATTCGATTTGATTCGATTTGATTCGATTTGATTCGATTTGATTCGATTTGATTCGATTTGATTCGATTTGATTCGATTTGATTCGATTTGATTCGATTTGATTCGATTTGATTCGATTTGATTCGATTTGATTCGATTTGATTCGATTTGATTCGATTTGATTCTCTTTATCTTGCTAAATAGCCTGCCTCTATTTCTTTTTGTAGTTAAACATGTTTTTTCATTTCAAACACGCCTTGTATTTGTTGCGTCATGTCTTGCTGCATGTAAATTAGCATTTTTTATTACCTCTATAATAAGATTGTTTCACCTAGCGCCCCCTATAAGAAAAGTTTAGTACTTCTTGCCTTTAGGACCTAGCTACAAAATTCTCACAAGATACAATAGATGACGTAGTTTGAAGCCTTGAGCGATGATTTTAGGAATGTATATAAGATATCATAATTATGACTTTACACTAACCCCGCGTGGCGTCATCCTATCCCTGACTCCTGAGCATATGCTGGACAAGCCTAAGCTGGGTTCTCACCCAGTTGGGCTGTCCGCCCTGGTGGCATGCCTTTCCCCTTTACCCTCCCATTCCCAGGCCAGTTTCGGGTTCAATACCTCAGGAGGCTAACCGTCTTCCGCTCCTGTGACCCACTCATATTTGTGGATAGTCCCCTCTCCCCTCTGTGAGTTGGGAGCGAAAGCATCGAAGGATCTTTGGGCTTATTATTTCAAATGATTCTATTTATGCACTATAGGCACACAATGCAATAAAAACAATTTAATTTGAGTTCCGATTAAACAAGTTCCGGATGTAAAAAATATAGTCATTAATGAAAATTTGGGCCGCTCGAATCGTCGAAGACCCAATGATCTGTGAAAGGCTTGACACTTTGGCGTTCCGTAGCGATGTTTTTTGGCCAGAATATCTTTCCACGTGCCACACAACTTTGGAATGATATACCTGCCACAGTATTTCCAGGTCGATGCGATATGGGTACCTTTAATAAGCGCGCTTACTTCCATATCAAAGGCCGACAACGCAACTGTAGTTCCCCTGGTCTTACATGGGGTCGTGGGCGGCGGTCACCACTTACCATCAAGTGACTCGCACTCCCTTTTCCATAAAAAATGCTTATAATTAAAAAGAAAGGTAAATAGGATAAGAAAGGTAGAGATAAATAGTAGAGTTAAAAAAATTCTATCTGAAGTTCTGAAACTGCCCTGACTCAGAAACGTCTTATGTGAACACACTCCATTGGCTGTTTTCCGTGGGAATTCTAGACAGTGGCGGAACTCAACGCCGTACATTGTTTTACGAGAGCAGAGAAATGACAATAATTTTAAATATAATCAATTCCTCCATCGTGCATCGAACGCAGATCCAATCGTGTTTACAGTCTTACTACGCCACTATGACCTTAAAATCATTAATTCATACCTTATTTACTAGTTAATAAGTGATGATTGACTTTTGATTTAATAAAAAAGCTATATGCTGTAAAAACTGCAGTAAAAAATATCAGATATTATAAATTATATTATAAATTATTCATGGTAAAGATCACTATATAATAGTTTTATCGATTTATTGGTAATCGCTGATGGTTTCCATAACTAGAACGAATATTTAAAAAAAAACGTATAAAAATTTTGTACGTAGTGGGATACGAACACGCGCTTCTTGTAAACCCTTCAAGCTATAACTGCTAAATCATGCGTTTTACAACCGCCTGTGTCGAAATTCTTATACGCATTTTATAACTTATTTTTGTTGTTAGTATCACCAGTGTATTATTTCTAAGAAATAATTGTTATTAGAGGCCGGTCGTGGCGCAGTGGGACAGCGTCTGACTGTAAACGCGATCGGTTATGGATTCGATCCCCACTCGGGGGAGTGATAATATTTAAATTATATTCACTTCCTCGCTCTAGTAAAAAGACAAAATGCGGCGTTGAGTTCCACTCAACACGCAATGTCTCGAATTCGATGGAAAGCGAAGTACGTAGTGTCTTGACACTAGGTAATTCCTGTCTACCCTGCTATACGGGATAAAGGCGTGAAGCTAAAAAAAAATGTTTGGCAGTAGAGAACGTTATCAAGTATTTTTCTATTTTTAAAGTGTTATTACGCAGTTATGATAAATACATATTTTTAAACAAATTTTAATGTTTTTGTTTTATTTTCATTACATTTTTGTATGAATAACATGTTATAATACATGGAGTAAGAAGTAATAATGTTGAAAAACATTAAAACTTTAATTAAGCAACATACAAAACTTGTAAAAATCAAAGAATAATCTAATATTTTCATACTAATTTTATAATAAATAAGGAGCTTATAAATCCTATAGCGGAGTGTTACTTAAAGTCAAACACTCCGTGAACTTAATGTCAAAACACTCCGTACACCACTTACCGCGCAAAGTTCAGACATTGCGTTTTTAATGGCGGATCTAAACGCCTTTTGTCCTTATAAGTGCATAAATATAAATAATTTAAATATATTATTACCCCTAGGTACAAACGAGTTCTCAACTCATCGCCCTTACATATTAATGCTGTCACATTATGCCAAAAAATACCTTTTTTTTAGCTTCACGCTTTTTTCCCCCATAGCAAGGTAAACAGAAAGTACCTAGTGTCAAGACACTCCTGTACATCGCTTTCCACCGAATTCGAAACATTGAGTATTGAGTGGTGGATCTCAATGCCGCACTTTGTCTTTTACCACAGTGGGGAAGTAAAAATAATTTAAATAGAATCACTACCTCTAGTGGGCACGAAACCGACAATCGATCGCGTTTACAGTCAGACGCTGTCCCACTGCGCCACGACCGGCCTCACTTTTATAATCTTTTAATAGAAGAAATATTAATATAAGTTATTAAATCATAACAATATATTAGACGTAACAAGTGACAAGATACTCTGTACTCCGCTTACCGACGTATTCGAGACATTGATTGGCGGAACTCAACGATGTGCTTTGTATTACCAGCGCGACAAAACTGGAAATATTTCGATTAAAATCATTTCCCCGAACATATATTTATATGTTCTTAATGCCTTAATATAGAAGTCACACGACAGCCGTATCCGAGATATTTGCGTTGAGTGGTGTAACTTAACGTCGCGTTTTGTCTTACCAGCGCGAAATAAAAGGAAAACATTTTGATTATAATCATTTTTCTGAATACGTATTTGCTGTACCGGAGAACTTATACGTTAATTCAACGTCATTGAACCTAAAGCTTCAAAGTTGTATAGCGAATTGCATCATAACTCTGTTTAGCATTTCCCACGCTGGAAGAATAGAATAATATAAAAAAAAACACATAAAGAATCTTTAATTAAATTAAATATTTATAAAATATAATAATTTTGAGTACATAAATCTTACATATTTAAAAACTTAATTGAAATCAGTTTTCAAATAAAAATATTATTTGAACAGATCATAAAAATTTATACTATGAATGTCTACTACTGTACTTTAGAATAAAATATAAAATAAATAAATAACACGAAAAACGTGGGTGCATATAATTTAGTGGCAATTCGCGTCTTTAGTTAAATAAATAAACTAAATTCGTCATTTTCTATTTTATTTTATTTCTTTTTTAGTTTTTTTAGCGTGATTTTTTTTGTCGCTGGGAAATGCAATTTACGCAGAACATCCGCACGCAAGGCATCGTGCCCCACGGACGGATGATACTGTGGGACTCATCAGTGAACCCAATACTACCCATTAAAACCCAGCGGAAACCTTCTCCACCTAAATGAGACGCCGCTTGCGCATGCCACTACCGCCACCGTCGCCTTTAGGGCGCTCTGGGGTTTCCTCCAGAGCACTCGCAGTACTGATAACTTGCAGTATGAACATAATGATCAACCCGCAGTAGCTCCTTTAGGGTAGGGGGAGTTGGAGATGCGCATAGCGCCTTCTCCGCAGCCTCCTTCAGTGCGATAACTGTCTCGCAGAAGGAGACCATTGCTGACCAATTCTTCTCACTATTCTGCATGGCCTCCACCATACTAGGTAGTGAGAGATCCCTACCCACTACAGCCATCAACACATGGCGCTGTGAGGTCCAAGCGGGGCATTCTGCCAAAGATGTGATGCTGGCGTCATGCCTTATCCCTGGTGAAGTAATTAGAGAGTACGGAACGCAAAACGTTATGGTCGTTATGGTATCTTTCGACTCGTCCTCAACCATTATCCTCATGCTGTTTATGGGACCTTCATCTAGTATCATTGATACTGAGTTTTCGAAGGTCATTCAAGGTCTCTTCTTACCTCTAACTGCGCGGTATAGTATCAAATATATTTGAGGCCCATCATGGCGCAGTGGGGCAGCGTCTGACTGTAAACGCGATCGGTTGTGGGTTCGATCTCCACTCGGGAGAGTGATTATATTTAAATTATTTTCACTTCCTCGCTGCAGTAAGGTAAGGTAATCTTCACGATTTTATTCCGAATAGCAAGTTAGACAGAAAGTATCTTGTGTCAAGACACTCCATATTCCGCCGAATTCCAGACTTTCCGTGTTGAGTGAAGGAACTCAACGTCGCACGTTGTCTTAACAGAGCAAGGAAGTGAAAATAATTTAAATATAATGACTCCATCAAGTGAGAATCGAACCCACAAACTGATCGTGTTTACAGACAACCACTGTCCCACTACACCACGACCAGCTTCAAGAAACTGAGATACTTGAATACTAGTGTATCAAAGATTTCAAAGTATCACCAAATGAATCACATTTATAAAAACGTCTACAATTCATTTAAGAAAAAACGTATAAAAATTTGAACGCAGCGGAATTCGAACCCGCACCTCTTGGATACCGTCCAAGCGCTCTGACCGCTAAGCCATGCGTTCGCTTACCAGCTGCGTCGAAATTCTATAATACGTTTTATTACAACTTATTTATGTTGTTAGCATGTTTTCTAAACCTAAGTGTGGAATAACACTTTAAAAATAGTAAATACGTCTACAATTACTATCCGTTCTGTGACAATGGAGAAATTGTAAGGCGAAGTTGTTGGAAATTTTTTGACTACGTTATGTTTACCATATTGTTATTTTTGGGTTTTTTTTAATTCTAATTATTCTTTTAATTCAAACGTATACATTCTTTGGGCGAACTCGTCCTTTGGTAAATATTTATAAAATAATAAACCAGATTTTCTTGTTGGTCAACATTTTTTAATACGAAAATATATGGAATTATAAAATATAACTGTTAAAAAATTTACATAACTTAAAACCGTTTCTTTTGTTTTATCTCAAGGTTTCATGTAGGTTATCAAAAACAAAATACTTAATGTTTTTATTTTTGTTTATTCTTTTTTCGAATTTTAATTTTGAAAAGATGCTACTCGTATGTTTGATGGAAGATAATTGAAAGATATTAAAGATTAACAATATATGTACTCAAAGAGTGACGATCAAATAGGTAGGGAGTACCATGTAGCTCATCTTTGACCCGCCACGAGCCGAGGCAATCCCACCCATTTGCCAATCAGGAGTTTCACGTAATCCATCGCGAGTCGTATCAGGGTATCCTGGTATCCATACAAGAGTCTCCTCATGTTATAAAAAAGAGGTTATTATAATATTATGCCAATCATTATCTGAATACTACTTTTGTTAAACTATAAAATTTACATTTATTTTTTATGATCTGTAGTTATATCCCGCTAAGTGAGACAGACGTAGCCTGATGATAGAAAATAGTGTTACAATCTAATGCTTAGTTGTTGTCTCAACCACCCACAAAAATCAAATTTAATCCACACATAATTAAAAAGAAATATGAATTCTGTATACTATCTCTCCATTGGAGATGTAATAGAAGAACTGTAATATTTCCTATTTTTAAAGAATTATTCCACACTGAGAATTTTTGAAAAAAAAAACATTTTTGAAAAAAACGTATAAAAATTTTAAACGCAGCGGAATTCAAACCCGCGCCTCTTGGATACCGTCCATGCGCTCTGACCGCTAAGCCATGCGTTCTACAACCGCTGTGTTCAATTTTTTATTCGTTTCTTCTAAAATATTATCTAATCCTGAGTGTGAAATAACACTTTAAAAATAATAAATATTAAAATAAAATAGCAATCTCTCTTGTTAAACGATTATTTCGTAATAATCTTTAAGTAGTAGAAATTTGTAAAAATCTCTCTACAGAGATGCTAACGACATAAATAAGTTGTAACAAACGTATAAGAATTTTGACGCAGCTGATGGCAGAACACACAGCATAATGGTCAGAGCGCTTGGACGGTATCCAAGAGGCGCGGGTTCGAATCCCGCTGCGTTCAAAATTTTTATAGGTTTTTTTTTAAAAACTGAAGTAAAAAACTGTTACTGGAGGCATTTATCGATACAATACAATACAATTAATTTTAATTTTATTTCTGAGTTTATACACGCTAATATCGAAATCGACCGAAACGATTAAAATGCAACTATTGTATGTTGGTAATCGTCCCTTAATATTGTATTGGTTTTAATTCAATCGTTTGTGAAATAGTGAGTAATTTAGCTCAAAAATGTCTTTTATTCTTTGTTTTCAATTCAAATCATAATTTTACCGTTTTTTTGTACAGAAATATATATATATATATATATATATATATATATATATATATATGTGTGTGTGTGTACACACACATACACACACATATACATATATATATATATATATTTATATATATATATATATATAACATTTAAATTTGATTAAATCAGTGAAATCACTTAACAGCTGTGTTGTCTTCATAAAGTTATTATTTTGATAGATATTTTAATAAATAGTACGCATTTTAATACTAAGTTTGAAACAACGAATATACAATTAGAAACTTGTTTTACGTTTTGCAAGAAATTCATTCAAACAGTAATATTTTCTTTTTAAATAAAATTTATTACACTACAGATAATAAATAAGGAAAAAAAGATACAGACTGCATCTGTATCTTTTTCTTACCTTATTCTCATTTATTTCTTGCATGAATTTGACTTATAGTTGGCCATAAGCGAATTTTTAAAACAATTAAATTATGTTAATAAATTTATATAAGTTATTATTGGAATTATTATTTTTTTAGCTTCACGCTTTAACCCCGCATAGTTGGATAGACAGTGAGTATCTAGTGTCAAGACACTTCGTACTTCGCTTTCCACCGAATTCAAGACATTCCGTGTTGAGTGGTGGAACTCAACGCTGCACTTTGTCTGTTTACCAGAGCGAGTAAGTGAAAGTAATATAAATATAATCACTACCCCGAATAGGGATCGAACCCACAACCGATCGCGTTTACATTCAGACGCTGTCACACTGTGCCACGACAGGCCCCATATATCATATATATATAAACAATATATATAATAACAATATATATAATAACAATATATATAATAACAATATATATAATAACAATATATATAATAACAATATATATAATAACAATATATATAATAAAGAGATTTCATATTTATCACGTGCATTCATGTGATACAATAGTTAATTTCCCAATTGGTTTTATGGTAGATATTTGGGTTAAAATGGACGTTTGAACATCAATAATCATATTATTCCTATATCTATTTAGAGTCCACCAAAGGAAAGAGGCGAAACTGTTCGATCTAGTAAGACAAAACGCGGCGTTGAGTTATGCTAATTAACACGCAATGTTTCGATTTCAACTGGAAAATGTAGAACTAACCATTTTGACAGTAAGCTAAGTGCTAATATTATACTAATTCCAAACGATGCCATCAATTGTTATATTTAAATATCAATAATTTTATATGGAATTAACTGATTATAGTAGCGCAGTGGAGGTGTATGGTTGTACATGGTTGTTGTGGCTTCGATTCAAATTAAAAAAAGTCAATACTAATTACATGTTCATATATATGGATATAATTCATATTTATTTAAAGGCCGACTGTAAACGCGATCGGTTGTGGGTTCAATTTCCACTCGGGGGAATGACTATATTTAAATCATTTTTATTCCCTCGTCCTGGTAAGACAAAGCGCAACGTTGAGTTCCGCTACTCAACACGCAATGTATTGAACACGGCGATGCGCGGAGTATGGAGTGTTTTGACACTAGCTAATCTGTCTACCCTACCACGCGGAATTAAATGCGCTGAGTGACGAACTCAAAGCTGCCATAAAGATGTCACATAAAAAGAGCAAAGAAATGCAAATAATTCTTTTTAAATAAAATCAATTACCTCGGGTGGAAATCGAACTAGCAACCAATGTTTACAGTCAGACGCTGTCTCACTACGTCACGACGGCTTACAGTACATGAACATATGTATACAAAGGTCTACATGGGTAGTAAACACAATGCCTAACATAGCAAAACGGTCTTATCGCAAGTTCTTTGCGATATGCAAAGATAAAAAAATATATATTACACAGTTTTAATGTAATTCAATTTAAATATTTTGTTAAATGACGTTTAAACCAGCCAATTAAGGAATTATTTGAACAGTGCTATGAGGAATTTACTAATTAATCATTGAATTTTTCGATTTCAAAAGCATTTGAAATCTCTTTATATTTCTTCTTAGCTTCACACTTTTATTCTGCATAACAGGGTAGACCGGAAGTAGCTAGTGTTAAAACACTCCGCGCTCCACTTTCTGCTAAATCGAGATATTGCGTGTTGAGTGGTGGAACTCAATGCCGCGCTTTGTCCTACCGGGGTGAGAAAATGATAATAATTTAAATATAATCATTATAATATAATCTCTCAAATTGGAATTGAACCCATAACCGATCTCTTTCAAGACACTCCGTCTCCACTTACCGTACGAAATTAAAACCTGTCGTGTTTAATGGCAGAACTAAACACCAAGAATTGTCTAAAAAAAGCTGGAAAAAGCTGGAATAGAACTCACAACCAATCGCGTTTACAGTCACACGAACAAACTGAGCCTCGATGGCCACTTTATAATAACTTTCTGCAATATCTTAATCTTTCTAAGAACAATATGAATATAAAAATTTATGAGCATATTACATATGTACGTTTAACACGTTTTTTTTTTGTTTCAAAATTATTTTAATATTTCTTTGTGAGAGGTCATATTTAATATACATATATGCCCGTATGTGTAACAATTGTTTTTATGGATCAAAGATCATGATCTCAATTATAACTTATGTTTACGATGACTAATGACTTTGTGATTTAATTTAAGAGCAGGAAACGTAGTGATAATTCACTGAATATCCGCTTTGAGTGGCGTAGAGAGTGACGGTGTTGAGCGCCGCGTCTGTCTTGAGCAAATAGTATCTGAATATATATATATTAAATTTTAAAACATTGTCCGTGACATGAATATATCTGATCGGATTCTGGTGAAATTCTCATGACTGTACAAGTGCAAGGCCAGGCTCTGTCATCGCCTGGAGAAAAAAATACAATTAATACGAATATGTCTAAAAGCTTATATAATTTCTTAGTAATCGTTTTTTTTTTATTTTTCCACACTTTATTTTTATATAAAATTATCCTGCTTTTATTATTGGAACTGAAATAGCAAAAGAAATTTTTTGGATGCTTTATAAGGAAAAAACAAACAAAATACTTCACTTCCTCACTCTGGTAAGACAAAGTGCGGCGTTGAGTTCCACTACTCAACACGCAATGTGTGCTTAGGTATGTGTATATATATATATATATATATATATATATGTGTGTGTGTGTGTGTGTATATTTAAATGTTTATATGTATAGTATGAATATACTATATTTATTTCTACTTTGTGTATTTTTTATACGTAATATCTAGTATAGTGTATACAGTAGCATAGAAAAATGATTACTATTTTGCTTTTAATCCTTTAATTTTTCTTTATTTGCATTTACCCGTATCTGTTAAGATCAAGCTCCTTTCAGCAAACGTTGTCTGGCAGAGATTGCTAGCAGCAATAAGACCGCCTTTGCACACTATGTACTAATTTATACATTTCTTTTTTGTGTGTACTGTTCTTTGTATATCTAAAGTCTGCAATAAAGTATTTCTATCTATCTATCTATCTAATATAGGTTCACATGTCACAATTACTATAGTTGTAATGCTATAGTGATCTCTGCGTTCATCTTCTATTGACAAAAAATTGTTAACGCATTTGGTTATGGGTTCAATTCCCACTCGGAGAAAATGTTATATTTAAAATTTATTTTTATTTCTTCGCTGTTAAATAAAGCGCAGCGCTCAATTCGCTTAACATGTAATGTATCAATTTCGAACAAAAATAAGTCAACCGCGTTATGCTACTGCCTACTGGCTTGTCTCTGACTACCCCGCTCTCTTTTATATTTTATAAGAAAAACAGAAAGACACCCTACTTTTAACACTTTGATGCATATTTTCCTTGTATTATTTCCACATTGACTGAGAGAACGAAAATATTTTAAAATCATTTTAAAATAATTATAAAAAAATCGTGAAATTGAAATTCGTGATATTCATACACTATTTATTTTTACTATTTTAAATTTGTTAATCCTATATATTTTGATTTTCAAAAAAACATAAATAAAATTATTTTAAATTTGTTAATCCTATATATTTTGATTTTCAAAAATACATTTTTGAAAATCTGATGTCTTGAACACTACATACATCCGTGGTCACAGATTCTATCAGACAAAGTAATCTCGAACGAACCAAACCCACTACCACCTGCCAGATCCTTACCCTGACAACCTTCAACTATTTCAATCTTCAATACCACTTTTTTAATAGACTAATTGCTTAATATTGTCTGTTTATCTCATCGCCTTTGTGTTAAAGAATACAATTAAAATTACATGCCGATTTACGTAACAGTCTATTAGTGACAGGTCAAAGAGCAGTATCCATTGTATAGTTTTGTATAAATCAATCCAAGTGGCTAATTCGTGTTAGGGCCTGGGCTCTTGAAGACAATTTTGCAAATTATTCAGTGAGGGAATAATCTTTCGTGCAATGTGACAGTGTCTGACTGTAAAAGGAAAAATAATAAATATAAACACATAATAAGCAAACGCCAAAACGAAATGCGACGTTGAGATCCACCACTCCGCCACAAATGGACAACCAAATATCTTTACATTAAATATCAGTACATATTCTGATAAAAAATAAATATGCTTTTTACCTAAAGTCAATGCAGACTGTCCGTCAGACAGCCCCATTATGCCACGACGGGACCAAGGTCTACTTATATAAAGCGGAACAAAATGTGAGTTTGTTTAAATGCGCTTACCTTCAAAACTACCTAAGGAGTTTAAAAAAAATCATTAAAGGCTTGTATTACTAAGACCAATCAATAGAAATGAAGCATTAATGAAAAAAGGTAACAAAAAAAAAATAATTATAACAGCTTTTTACAACAAAACTTATTTCGACATTTCGACCTTTACAGCTTATATTTTCAAGTGTATTATTTTTTAAAGGAAAATAAAACTTTTAAAATTAGGATTGTTTAATAATATAATTTTGTTTTTGTTGTTTGATTTGGCGATTTGAGCCTGCCAAAACACTTCGCCAATGTCACGTCGGAAACAAAATACAAAGTGAAGATTGATTGTCAAAAACGATAAGGTAACGCTTCGATAGTTAGTTTATAAATATATATATTTATATATATATATATATATATATATATATATATATATATGTATATATATATATATATATATATATATATATATATTTCAAGTCCTGACGATGAAAGCAGTATCAGTTTGGTAAATTCCAAGGAAGGCTAAGGAATCTTCTTATGAATTATTATAAAATTATTTTTTATTTAGTTCATAAAGCCTTACGTTTTTTATTACACTTTGACGTACATTATTAGATATATTAACTCCGAGCGTCTTTGGTACATAATTGTGGCATCGACATATATATATATATATATATATATGTGTGTGTGTGTGTGTATTTTAATCTTTAATTTAAATTTCTTCTTTATGGTGAAATTTTCATGCAAAAATATAAAAAAAAAATTCTGTGCACAAATTACATTGTATCACAGGAGAAGCTTACTTAAGCATTTTTCAATAATCCACAACATAAACTGAGGCCGGTCGTGGCGCAGTGGGATAGCGTCTGACTCTAAATATGAAAGGTGGTCGGTTCTATTACCACTCGAGGTAGTGATTAAAATTATTTTCCTGTCCTCGCTCTGGCAAAACTAAGTGCGTCTTGACAGCGTGAAGTTACGAGCTAATACAAATTATAATTTTTTATCACATTTTATCTAATAATAATTTATATTTACGTATGAAAATGTTATATTGAACATTAATATGAATTATTAAACATAATAATATGAATTGTCATTTTTTTAATTCAGTCATTTAGGTCTAACGGTATTTAAATTTCCAAAAAAAAACCGAACAAACAATTCAAGTGCTCATATAAATAAGAATCAGTAGCGTCAACCACAATCCGTCAGTCTCGGGTGTTGCTTCACAACGCACACTTTGAATATATATATATTTTAAATAATAATATAATTAAATATAATATAATATATTTAAAAAAAATAAATTAAAAAATATGTGTTAAATTAAATGTGTGTTGGGTAAAATAAAAAAAAAATATTTATAAAATAATAAATTTAAGGACAAGGTGAGTAAAGTGTTTTCATAATTTAAATAGAATTGAAAAATTTAATAAAAATACCCAATCAGACATACTTTCTTTTTCACAATATATGACATATTTCTCTGAAAAGCCATAGCGCGGCGTTGAGTTCCGCTCAACGTGCGGTATTAAAATTTCCAAAAAACGTCTACCATAACTTATCAATCACACGTATTGCTTCACAACGCATATTTAAAATCAAAAATATTAATATTTTGAATAATTTTAAATAAATATTTATTAAATTAAATGTGTGTTGTTTAAAATAAAAGAAATATTCCTATGAAATAATAAAATAATAAATTTAAGAACCAGGTAAGTAAAGTGTTTTTATAATTCGACATATTTTCTTTTCCACAATGTCATATATTTCTCTGGTGAGCCAAATTGCGGCGTTAATTTCAGCCACTCAACATGAAATATTCAGATTTCTAGCTAACACTGATCAATGTATCTTCACTTTATCCCGGGTAGACACGAAGTACCTAGCGTCAAGACACTCCGTACTCCACTTTCCGCTGAATTCGAGACATCGTGTGTTGAATAGCGGAACTCAACGCTGCGCTTTGTCTTACCAGAGCGAGGAAATGAAAATAATTTTTATAAACACTCCTCCTTTTGTTAATTAAACTCATAACCGATCGCGTTACAGTCATATTAGCAATTTTTTAAATAAGTATTTCAATACCGATGTTAAAATTAATGGCATAAGTCGTTTCATATAATGTTCGTACATATATACATATATTTATTTATTTTTTTTAGCTTCACGCTTTTATCCCGCATAGCAGGGTAGACAGAAAGTACCTAGTGTCAACACACTCCGTACTTCGCTTTCCACCGAATTCGAGACATTGCGTGTTGAGTGGTGGAACTGAACGCCGCTCTTTGTCTTTGCCAGAGCGAGGAAGTGAAAATTATTTACATATATATATATATATATATATATATATATATATATATATATATATATATATATATATATAATGCGCTTACTTGCATAACGAATTATAATGTTTTCTATGGTCCTTTCGCCAGTTGTTCCGAGAACCGCATCATTTTTCTTTCTGATATCGCACAATCTCCACGTATGTCAGAAGTTGTAATTTAATAGTGATTTTAGAACGATTCGCAATTTGCTTTAGAAATAATATAAGATATAGGAATTATTTTTTATTGTGTACCAAGATCGTTTTATGTTGTTGAGTTAGTGCTGTATTGGAATTGTACGAACGTGGTGGTCCCAGGTTCGATTTTGAGGTATGCAAATATTTTTTTGTGGTTAATTTAAGTAAATTATCTGGGTTATTTTGCTTAATTTCTTTTTTTATTGTGTAAAAGTTGATAAAATAAGGAATATAAAGTTAGTATATATATGAGGAAAAATGTGTTATTTTTAATGGCGCATATAATTTATTTATTATAAATTATTATTATTTTTTGAAATAAATCACTCTAACATCCTTAATTTTATTAAAATAGACATATGTTTTATGTTTAATTTAAAAAATAAAATAAATTTATATAAGTATTAAAATTAAAATTTTTAAATAATCATTATATATTGATATTATAGAATAATTCAAGTAACATATTGATCGTTAATACAATCGTTCGTTTGATCACGTATGCGTTTAAAGGAAACGTGCGTTTACACCTACTTGATCATAAATACCTATAAAATTATAACAAACATATAACATATATTTTTATCTCGTTATATTTTTAGTATTTGCGAAGTAGATATATATAGTGACTCATTTCTTCCTCTATTTTATTATTATTTGAGGTCGCCGTGGCGCAGTGCGACAGCGTCTGATTGTAAACGCCCATGGTCGTGGGTTTTATCGTCATTTGAATGACTATATAAAAAAATGTGGGCGGTCGTGGCGCAGTGGCATAGCATCTGACTGTTACGCGATCGATTGTGGGTTCGATTTTGACTCAGTTGACTTTGAGTAAGTATATTTGAAATTATTTTTACTTCCTCGATCTGGTAAAACAAAGTGTGGCGTTGAGCTCCGCGATTCAACACGCAATGTCTCCAATACGGTGGAAAGTTAAATACACTCCGTATTTCACTTTCTTGTCTTGACACTATTTCCATTCTGTCTAGCTAAAAAAAATTAATTTCTTCTTCGTTGCGTACATCATTAAGCACCTAATATCTTAAATTCAGGCGAAAAGCAGTCAACGGAGTGTCTTGACACTAGATTGTCTCTAATTACCCTGCTATACGAGATGTGTAAAGGTTTAAAAAATACTACTAAGTTTAACACACTCTATTCATCTCGTTATTCTGGTAATACAAATCTTGGCGTTAATCTCCGAAACTGAACACGAAATGTATCGATTAAGTAACACTGAATTCTTTTTGTAAAAAAAAAACAAAAAAATTATACAATGAATAAATTATAATACCATTTAACTTGCTTCAATAATATTTCTGTATGACGCAAATAAACTCAAAGTCACTTTCGATGTAGATCGTAGCCTGAGGTGTCAATAACTATATTGGAAATAAAAAATATTTATAAATAATTTAAAAAATCTTTGACTTTAATTAATCAATTTCCGCGTTAGAGTTATTTAGCGTCCTGCGTTGCGAGTAGAATTAGTCGAAATATTTGTAAGATACAATTAAGCGATAATTGTAAAGTGTTCGGAACGTCGGACCCACAAAAATGGATTTTCGAATACCAAAATATACGCGATTAATCCGCTTTAAAATAGATTCATTTAAAATGAGTGGAAATACTGAAATTCAAAAATGTATATTATATTAAAATAATATATATTTTTTATATACAATAATAATAGTAATAAGACATTAATTGATTATGATTTTTACTACATTGATTATTACTAAAACATAACCATTAGGATATCGTTAACGTGTTGAATGTCGTCAACAATTTGTTATAAGGAAAATTGATTTTTATTACATATTTTTTTTGTTTACTTATTTATTAATTTAAGTTGATATAATATAATTATAATTTACTAGACTTCGCTCCCAACAAGGTGCTATTGATAAAACTACATTTGTACTTGAGAGTATTCGTTATATTATTCTCATCTATTTGGCACTTTATGGCGCTCAATCATATCGTTATAATTTTTAAACAATTACTATATATACATAGTTAATCTATATTAAATACATAAATATTCCAAAATTTGTATTGTAAGAAAATTTAATTAAATTTATAGTTTAGGCTGCAACATAAAGGATAGATATATGATATTCTATATATATATATATATATATTGAAGACAAACAATCCTACACTATATCATGTTTTGTTATTATATCACGTCCAAATCACAAACAAAATGTGAATTGCAGTCTATATATTATTCTGATTTACAACCTATAATACCGTAAAGTTTCATCCAAATCGAACATACATCTTCAGAAACTTTTGCTTTTATAATATTAGTAAGAAGACTATCGACACTGTCTGCGCGCGTCCTCTCGCCTCGCCGCTTTACACACCCCGCACATTAATACGCGCGTGGTATTTGACGTTATTATTTTAAAACTATAATAATTCCTAGTATATTGGTTAAAACCCAATACTGTCAAAAGCAAATTTGTTCAAAAATAAGTGTCCGTGATTAATAACTTATTTATTTAGATAAGGATTAATATTTAGTTTATAAAAACACAAAAATATATACATAAAAATTGATATAGAGAGTCAACCCTATAAGCTAGACATAAGCTGTCCTATACTTTTATTTCCACCTTTTAGAGGCGAATAATTATTTACTCTGCTACCGCAAATAAACTTTAAAAATGTACAAATTTAATAAGATCTTTGATTTTCGCAATTTTAACCAGATTAATCACGTATATTTTGGTATTCCAAAATACACAAAGACATAGGTAGACTGACCTAGTCTACCTGTGACTACAGTAAAGTGTTCGAAACGACAGGTATCCAGAAATGTATTTTCGAATACCAAAATATACGCTATTAATCCGGTTAAAATAGTTTCATTTAAAATATATAACTTTATTATCACTGCTTCACTCTCATTAGTCGTAGAGTGATATTACATAGCCTTCCTCAATAAATGGACTATTTAATATAGTAAAAAAAAATTAATTCCAATCTGTAAATCCTGAGATTAGCGCGTACAAACGAACAAACAAACTCTTCTACTTTATACTAATAGTATAAATGTAATTTTTTTAAATTCATATTAATTCAATTTTTAAATTGAATTTAGTTATAAATAACTGTTGACTTTTCTTGATTTACATCTGAAGGTTGATTTTTTTTCATAAAACCTATGATCGCAGTAAGAACTCAGTAAAAATGTTCTTTTTTTAATCTTAAATGAGTTTAACACTTTAAAAATATTAAATACAGTTAGCTAATAATTCAATAAATTCTTTTACAAAAATACTATGTTAAATTCTGTAAATTATTTTTATTGAAAATTCATCTGATTCTGCTTTTTTTTTTATTTAGAGGAAATAGTAATTAAACATCTTTGTTATTTGAGGTCAGCTCATATTTATATGCGAGTGTCCGCCACAAGTTAGTCAAATAAAACCTACTGTCTTGATACTAAGCGAGACATTGAGTATTGAGAGGCGGAGTTAAACCCCGCTACATGTCATGCCTATTGCCTTTAAATCTTCATAGCTAATTACCTCTTAATATAAAGAGAAAAAATGTATTAAAGAATCAATTTGTATGAACGTAAACAAATAATATCATTAAAAACACCAGTTTGCTTGGATGACGATGTAATTATTTTTTTTCGTTAGTTTTTATGTATGTGTAAGAAGGGAGTTGGTAAAAAAGTAATCCCTTCCGGATATAAAAAAAATATATAATAAATTATTTGACACCAATTATTTATATTTGATAGAATTTAATACTTAGATTCCATGAACCCGGTATAATTAAATTAATTTTATTTCCTCACTCTTGTTAGACAAAGCGCGATGTTGAGTGTCGCCACTCAACACTCAACGGGAAAGAGGAGTACGGAGTGTCTTACCAGGTGCTTCCTGTCTATCCTGTTATGCGGGATAATAGCGTGAAGTCAATACTTCCATGTGTGTACTAATAAATTTAAACTTTAATAAATAAATATATTAAAAAATAGCGTACATGTCATTATGTGTAGAGCTAGCCTGTTATATCTTTTATTTTTAATAATTACGTAACTTAACTCCGCATTTTTATAATAAATAAATATAAAATAAATTCAATTATAGACGAATATTTCATTCACATTTGAAAAAAACTGCAAAACGTGATTGTATTTATTGTAAAAAATCATTAACATATATACATACATATTACTCAATTAATAAGGCGAATTGATTCTTAATGAAACAACCTTGCTAACTAATATTAACCTTGGGCTAGCTTAAAATTACTTTATCCTTATACAGATAAATGCTTTAGTAACTTAAAGACATTGCTTGGCGTAACTAAACGCCGCATTAACACAACTAAATAGACTAGAAGCCCAGACAAGCTAATGTTAAGACACTCCGTTGACTGCTTTCCAAAATCAAGATATTATATATTGAGTAGGGAACTCAAGGCCGCGCTTTGTTTTACGATAACGGAGAGAAATCATTTCTATGAGAAGAAATCGAACCCACAACCTGACCTCAATTGGCTAAAATTATATCATCAATATTCAATTTCACCAGTTATAATCGAATCCTAAAATTTAATAGTATTTTTCACCACTGCGCCTAAAGAGATATATGTATATAGATTTTTTTTAGCTTCACGCTTTTATCCCGCATAGCAGGATAGACAGAAAGTACCTAGTGCCAAGACACTCCGTACTTCGCTTTCCACCGAATTCGAGACATTGCGTGTTGGGTGGTGGAACTCAACGCCGCTCTTTGTCTTTGCTAGAGCGAGGAAGCGAAAATAATTTTAATATAATCACACCGCCGAGTGTGGATCGAACCCACAACCGATCGCGTTTAATGATTTCTTAAAATATTTAATTACCCATAAATACAATTAAAAAAAATATTTTAATCAAATTTAAAATTCTTAAAATTTACCTTAAGCAAAAACTACTGTAAACTGATTGAAACACCTTATTTCTTAAACGTATTATTGAAACATGACAAGCGAGAGATCTTTTTAGTGAGTTGAGTGGCGTAACTTAACGCCGCGATCTGTATGGATTTTATGTCCCTTACATTATTGCATATAATGTATTTTTTGTCCAATAAAAATTACAAGAAGACTATTGCGCAAATCATTCAAATTAATACAACATTACCTTAAATCATAATATAAGTAGAGTGATTTACTAATGAATCATGTTCTAAATCACTCCTAAACTTTATTTATTACTAAAATAAATTACCAAGTCAGTTTTAAAGTGACAAGTTAACAAGTAGTATCAGAATTGGAAATAACAGTGGATTTATGAATTTTATTAAAAATTTTACATTATTTTAGTTGGGGGCGAAATGTCGGGCGATGTTGGACTACGTTTTCCTGTATGGGATCTCAACTTGAGCAAATGTAAGTATTATATTTTATATAATAGTTTCTTTAACAGTTATATATTTTAATTTTGATAACCACCAGAGCAAATAATTGTATTTAAAATATATTATCATTTTATCATTTATTCGGTCTGCTCAGACAAAGTGTGGCGTTGAATTCGCCACTCAGCACGCAATGTCTTGATTTTGAACGGATAGCAGTTAACACAGTGTCTTGACAGTAGGTTGTCTCTGACTAACTTGCTATGCAGGATAGAGCGTGGAGCCCTAAAAAAAGATTTTAAGATGAAAAAACACATACCTTTCTTTGAACTCAGTTCTTTTATAACCAAGCCTCTGTCCAAGCTCTCACAATGTTAATAAAGTTAAATAAAAATCATAGGAATTAATGAATGATTTGAGGCCGGTCGTGGCACAGTGGGACAGCGTTTGTCTGTAACGCGATCGGTTGTGGGTTCGATCCCCACTCGGGGGAGTGATTATATTAAAATTATTTTCACGTAAGACAAGGTGCGGCGTTGAGTTCCACCACTCAACACGCAATATCTCAAATTCGGTGGAAAGTGAAGTATTGAGTGTCTTGACACTAGGTACTTTCTGTGTAGCCGGATACGCGGGATAAAAGCGTGAAGCTAAAAAAAAAACCAATTCCTGTCATGGTCTTTTGGTAGATAATAGAGATATTTCACTATGTTATACCTCGCTTCTAATGCACAAAACTAATTTTAAAACAATCGCTTAGGTTAGTTCGAAGTACTAATTAATTTAACTAATTAAAATTATAATCTTGTAAAATATTTGCTATACGCGGAACTGTTTTATAGGTACCAATAAACTGTAAAAAAATTTCAACGAACAACGAAATTCTAAAGAAATGATATGTGTGATAAGGTGACCTTGTTCATGAGTTACCTTAAATTGCATTTCTTAGGGACACAAAGAGCAAATAATTGTTTAAAAATTATTATTTCTTTGAACTGGATCTGAACCCGCACGTATTTGAATCCATTCTAAATATATTTTATCTTTGATAAATATAATAAATATTAATATATTTACATTTTTTATAGATATGTAATAGAGGTCCTTAGTTAGTAATCAGTTATATAAATTAATTTAATATATTTTTTCTGTTCCTTTTTATTTCAATTATCTTGGCGTAAATGCATTTTAAATTATATTTGACGTCAACCAGCTGGCGCATTATTATTTATTAGGGATATATATATATATATATATATATATATAAATTCTGCAAAGAATTCTTTGAGTCATCGACGTAATTTGAGATGTCGCTTTTTTTTTCTTTCTACAAGAACTTTATTGAATATGAGGACGAAATTATCGTATATTAGATTCAGCTCGCGGCTTCGCCCGCGTGATGTGTTGACAAAAAGTATCTAAGTACTTGATTTTGATTTATCATATTTTTTTTAACTTTACGCTTTTTTACGCGTAACAGAGTAGACAGAAAGTACCTAGTGCCAAGACACTACGTACTTCGTTTTCCGCCAAAATCGAGACATTGCATGTTGAGTATCGGAACTCAACACTCCTTCTAATAGCAATCAAACCCACAACCGATTGCATTTTCAGTCCAACGCCGTCCCACTGCGCCACGACCGGCATCATACGATACATTATAATATACTATGAGGAAATTAAAATGCTTATAAATTTTAACCTTCATGTTATTCTGATGACATACATAACAGCAGTTTCATCTTGAATCATCTAGTTTTGTAGAAGTAATTTGTATAAATAAAAAGAGTAAATAGAAGTATTTAGTAGGGTTTAGGGTGAGCCCGCGTTGAGGCGCGTACTCAGCGATGACCCGTCTATTGGGCACATTATGGCACTCAAGTCAATCATATCGATATAAATTTTAAACTATTCAGCCAATTTTCTTAGTGTAATATGCAAAAATTCTCTACATTAAACCTTAAAAAATTTAATTCCTATAAAGATTCTAATTTAATTATATTTATAGTTCATTATTTTGTTCCAAGTGGCTTCGAGGACTTTAATTTAAAAATATTCAAGACAAACAATCCTACCTTACATTATCTTTGTATAATTCCAAGGGCTTAGTCAGCGCACGCCAATTTAGATCTCAGAGGGCAAATATTTTGTCGAATTAGTTGATATGTATCGTTATAATACGAAATATATAAAATGTACGAAATATGTAAACTAAATGTGTTACTCTTATGTATAACCTATAATACTGTAAAGTTTTATTGAAATTCGTTCAGTATTTTTTTCATGAAAGACTAACAAACATATATCTCTTACAAAGCTTCTCATTTATATGTATATATTAGTAGAATTATTTTACATATATAAATTTAGTAAGATGATATTTCATGCATCTAGGCTTGAAGTCTCAAGCATATTACCAACAAGAAAAACACTGTATCATCAGTATGTTAAGTTATTTGCCGTTTCGATTTTTTCGGAAAAATCAATTCTAAACGCAAAAACAAAATGAATTGGATATAAAAATATTGAAAATGTCTATGATTTAATTTAGAACGTTAAATAAAGAAATATCTATAATTTAATCTTTTCCCCGAGTGTCATGGAAAACGTAAACAGTCGCATTTTCAGTTAGGCGCTCTTTGTTCAGTTCCACTGCACTACGTTGGCATGTGGGCAGGGGAAATCATATGTGCACTTTTGAAATCACATGTGGACCATGATGTCATATTTGTATGATTGAAGCCATATGTGGACCATGTGGTCATATGTGGATCTGTCAAATCACATGTGGACCATGTGGTCATATGTGGGTGAATGAAATCATATATGGACCATGTAGTCATACCTGAATGAGCGAAATCACATGTCCATACAATCTGTCCAAGATGACTTAAAATTTGGAGGTAACGGAAGATGTTCGTTAAAAACGGCTTTCACGGACTCGTAAATTTATATAGTATTACAAGCATTGCTTATATGAAATATTACAAATTTTGGCAGTCATTGATTTAAGCAAGAACGCGGACAGATAAAATAAAAAAATAGCTATAGCTATTGTATAATACGTTTTATGTTTATCATCTAATACGTTTTCCCACTTAAAGCGCGTTTTATTGTTAGATTCGTTACGAATGGATTTACTGTATGTTAATTTATTTCTAAATCCATCGTTCTGTACTTGGACAGCGTCTGATTGCAGATGCGAATGCTTGTAAAATGTAAAACTTATTTACATTCCTCCGCGCTGGTAAGACAAAGTGCGG